>CM067847.1:725947432-726619232 GCA_034509565.1 Triticum monococcum | reverse complement strand
ACGCGCTATCTCAGAGTAGAAGAAGAAGAAGAAGAGGTGGAGGAGGAGGAGGAGGGAGGAAGAGGAGGAGAAGAAGAAGGAAAGAAGAAGAAGAAGAAGAAGAAGAAGAAGAAGAAGAAGAAGAAATAGGAGAGGAGGAGGAGGAGGAGAAACTAAAAAAACTAAATCGACCCCCCCTGGTTTGCAAATGACAAGGAACACAAGAATGATGCAAATATGCAATTAACAGCATCATAGCACTTAAGGTGCAACAAGAAGCTATGCTACAGCACTCCAACATAGCAACAAAGCACATGATTCTAGTCTTCTTCTTCTTCTTCTTCATTTTCTTCTTCTTCTGATTCTAGTCTTCTTCTTCTAACTTGCTTGTTTCCCATTTTAGAGATTTAATTCACTATATGGAACCTTGCATGGATGGAGTGCTTGTTTCCCTTTTCTTTTGTTCGTTTGTATCGATGAAAAATGCGGAACTTGTTATATGGATGCATGGAACAATGTGTTGGATGAACATTGTGATGTTACTGTAATATGTATGGATGGAACTCCATTTCTTATTATGTATGTATGTTGATCATGGATGGAGCTATGTGTTCGATACATCATATGTCTGATGTGCATGTGAAAAAAATATGTATATCTGTGTGTGAATTCTTGTGAAATTAAATGGATTCAAATAAAAACAGGGGATATGTAGCCTCTTTGCCGTCTGCTAGCAGATGGCGAAGCTCTTTGCCGTCTGCTAGCGGGCGGCAAAGAAGACACGTGGCAGCTACCTGTAAAACTAGGAACACTGGGTGGCAATTTGGTCACTTTGCCGTCTGCCAGCAGACGACAAAGATTCAAAGTACTTTGTCGTCCGCTGGCGGACGGCATAGCTGGCCACATGGCAGCTTCCCAGTGCTGCCTAGCTGAGCTCTTTGCCATCTGTTAGCGGATGGCAAAGAGCTTTGAACCTTTGCCGTCATCTGGCAGACGGCAAAGAGCGCCATTAACCTCCTAACGACTGTCACGCCACCGCACTACCATCCGTTGTCTATGTCGTCTACTGGCCTCAGATGGCGGACGACACAATCCTTTGCCGTTTGTTTCCAGTAAGAGGACGACAAAGAAGGCTTTTTTGGCACGTGTTCAGCCGAACTGTTTGCCGTCCGGGATCTATGCCTTTGCCGTCTGCCATGGCACACGGCAAAGAAGATGATTCCAGTAGTGGGGGTTAAAATAAAGATGACCCTCAGGTTTGCAACCCCTAGGGAAAGTTATAGGTTGTTAGGCAAATGTAAAACCAAGGTTGGGCATTGCTGGAGGAATTTTATTCAAAGCAAACTGTCAAGGGGGTCCCATAACCCCAACCGTGTAAGGAACGCAAAATCAAGGAACATAACACTAGTATGACGGAAAATAAAGCGGCAAGAGTGGAACAAAACACCGAGCAAAATGCCAAGCCTTCCACCCTTTGCCAAGTGTATAGATGCATTAATTAAAATAAGAGATAATGTGATATCCCCACATCTCCATGTTCCAACATGGAACAACCTGCGAAGCACCTGCAACTAGCAATGCTATAAGAGGGGCTGAGCAAAAGCGATAACTTAGCCAAACAACGATTTCCTAGGAAGGTGGGTTGGAAGCTTGGCATGGCAATATGGGAGGCATGATAAACAAGTGGTAGGTAGCGTGACATAGCAATAGAACCAACAACTAGCAAGCAAAGATAGAAGCGATATTGAGGGTAATGGTCATCTTGCGAGCAAAGTTCTCAGAGTTGTCGAAAGCTTGTTCCTCGTTAGTGTACTCAACAGGTTCCTCGTTCACGAACTCGTCTCCCAGCTCAACCCAAAGCAAGAACACAAGCAACAGAACAACAATCTATCACGGCGCAATGCACAAACAACATGATGCAAGATATGGCATGGAATGCAAGGTATGAAGTGCAATGCATATGGGTACTCCAAAAGGAAAAGGAAGATCAAAGCATCAACTTGGCAAGCCTAGTGTGCTACTGGAAATATGGGGTGATTTCGGTCGAAATCGATATAAGGATCCCTGGAAACGGATGCACGGTTTGCAAATGACAAGAAACACAAGAATGATGCAAATATGCGATTAACAGCATCATAGCACTTAAGGTGCAACAAGAAGCTATGCTACAGCACTCCAACATAGCAACAAAGCACATGACATGAAATTACAGGTGAAGCTCTACAAATCATGAACACTAAGGTACTGCTAGTTCTCACTAGAACAAGCTTAAAATTTCATGGAAAAATTGCAAATGATATCAGCTTCACAAGCTTAGAAATGTTTAGACCTAGCAAACAACCTGCTACAGGAACATATCATGGCAAACAGAGGATTGTCATGCTAGTACTCAAAGCATAGAACAAAACTCCCTTACTAAACTTGGGCCAAAGATGCATGGAAAATATAGTAGCACCCAAGGAAACATGGTGAGTTATATGATCAGTTTCAGACTCTGGAAAAACAAAGCATGGCACGAACAGATTCATGATAGCAACTTTGCAAGCTTATGCCACTCACCACAAAGCATTACATGCCATCACAAGGTAACCAACAATAATTAGACATGTTCAATAAGCTAAGCATGGAAAGAGAAAGTTCATAGGGTACATGCATCACTAGCAAAACGCATGGAAAATCTGAATCTCATGTTAACGATCTGCCAGCAATAATATTTAGCAAAAGTAGGTGTCACAGCCCTAGGATTGGCCTTGCTTGTCATTGCATCATCATCTTGCATCATGTCTAAATTTCTCAGAAGCTTGAAATGGGGACTGACCAAACCCTAGCACCAAATGAATTCGAATAGGCTCAAATAAAATCACTTCCAATAACCCAAAGTGACTTCAGGAAAAGTCTATCATTTTTGAAACTGGTGAAAACCTATGACAAAAATGGGTGCATATTTTCCCTAGGTCATTTTAGGTTATTGGATTAAATCATAAGTATTTGAATTGGAGCATTTAATGGCAATAAATATTTTAAATGCTTCAATAATTCTGAAAACATTTGAGGGCTGTTAGTAAACATTTTAAAAGTGCCCACAAATTTTCTCAGGAGTTTTAAAAATGGTTGGTATTATTACTAAATCAAAAACAGAAAAGCAAAATAGAAAATAAAAATAAAGAGAGAGAGAGAGAGAGGGACTTACCTGGCAGAAGCTTACCTGGCGCCCACCAATAGGCCCAGTACTGTAGCTGGCGGCCCAGCCCACCATCGCTGCCCCCTGTCGTCTTCCTCCTTGGACAGGACAGGGGCGCGTGCTTGCCACCTGCTGGCCACGCGCAGGCCACCTCCACCCTGCCTGCTTCACTCCCCCGATGCCCTGAACACGCCACGCAACCCCCTGACCCCTCTCACTCTTCCTCGTGGCCCTCCTCTCCTCTGCTCTCGCTCTCTCTTCCGAAGCCGAGCGGAGCCGTCACCGCCGCTCGCCGTTGCTGCGGCCACCGCCTCCCCCTCGACCCCTAGCCGTGCCTGCGGGCTCCGCCCCGACTCTCTCGTCCTCGCCACCGACTCACGCGTCCTCGGCTGCCCTACATCGTCGTCCTCGTCATCGTCTTCAACGACGGGCGCCCGAGATTGCCGCCGTTGATTCGCCGGCCCCAGCGCTTCCCCGATGTCGCCGTCACCTCTGCTAGCCCCGCAGTGAGCTCCTCTCCACTCCCCCCTTCATATATACACAATTTCTCCTACATATGCATATGTTGCCTTCGGAGCCAGTGGCATTAGCCTGATTGGTGCCTTCGGAGCACGAGACAATTGGAAGTGGTTCATGACTTGGTCGATGGGGGCGGTAGCGGGTAATAGTATTCTCCTTCGGATTTATGACCTGGTCGAGCAAAAATCCCGCTATTTCCTCTTGAAGTGCTTGTACGCGCTCCGTTGGTAGGAGCTTGTCCCGCACCTCATTGAACTGTTAAGAAGGAGATCAATATGCATGTGTATTAGTTGTGTGACTAGATATCGATAATGGTGTAAAAATTGTGAATAGTGTTTTGACAAGCGTACCCATTCCTGTCTTTGAGATCTGGTCCTTTCGGACGCAATCATGTGAATGTTCTCGCAAACACAGTATGCACACAGATCAGTCCCCTACGCCTGCTTCAGGGCCTTTATTACGAGAATGGAATTTAATTTGACCAGATAATAATTAATCAAGCATGATAATTAAAGAGATGGCAGCTAGCTAGCTAGCTATAGTACTACTTAATTACTTACCTTGGATCGAAACCATTTCAGCTGTGGTTTCCATTTGCCTTCCGTGACGCTGATGAACCTTGCCCAAGCCCTGCCCGCCGACAAAGAAAATGAATAAAGGGGTTATTAAATAGTTCATATCATGAAATGACGAACTAAATAGGCCGAGATATGTAGTTATAAATAATGATTGAAATTACCTGTTGACTATCCCATACAAGATGTTGTAGTTAGCTTTTGCTGTGAGTAGCGAGTCCAGTATTTCAACTGTTCCGGCGTCAACTTTAATGATACACAAGATCCAGTGAAATCTGCATGCACACACGTTTGCATGTCTTAATTAAGCGGGCATATCTAAGCAAAAACATGTAGCTAGCTAGTAGGCAAAAACAGAGAATTTGTAGTACAAGAAAGTGTGACTCACTCGAAGTTGTAAGGAAGTAGTATATCTTCATTGTATTTGAGGCGCTTCAAGAACTCTAGCATGCTGTCCTCTACCTCTTTTTCACAATATGGATCTAATTTCCATGTGTATTCATTAACGGTGTTTGGGTCAATGAACCCAATGCCATAGCGTCCACCTTTTCTCATTTCATACATCTTCATCCTGCATAATACCACAGAAAAGAATATAGTGAGGATAATTACACGTAATGATTGATCAAAAGGATCACTACAGCTAGCTTGAGACTTAAATTACAGAAAGAAATCACTTACAGACAATAGCAACTGATGATAGATTTGTCGAGTGCGTCTTGATTGTATAACTGAAATAGTTCAGAATACTCAACGGCCACAGCTTTCTCATGGTAGTAATCATCCTTCTTGACATATACCATGAGGGACTCTCGATCGGATCTCTTGCTAATGTCCATGTACCATTGATGCAATTCATACATTCTCGTTGGGAGCTTCTTGACATCTTCTGGCTCGACCAAAGGTTGGCCCCGGACAAATTTCCGTTTTATTTCCTCCTCTGTAATCGGAGGCATGTCCTCGATCTCGAGGAGTTGTCCAACAGTGATCTTGAGTTCTTCAGCCTGCATTATATGCTCCTGGGTTATTACCACATCGCCCACCTCGGGAATGTAAACTGTTTGGCCACAATAATATTGGGCGCGTGTACTGTCACGTGTTGTTGGCGGCACAACAAGCGGGGGGATCGATTGCGCCGCCTGTTTTCCCAGCTGGGCAACGGTTTTCCCGCATTTTTTGACACCTGCTTGTTGTTTGCTCGAGCTCGAGCTCGCCTCCTTCTGTAGACGTTGTCGATGTAACTTCCTGATGTGGCGCTCATAGTCTGAGTCAACAGGCTTAGGAGCTGGTGGTTGAGCCATACGAATGAAGTGGTCAACTACTTCCACAGGCACTTTCTCCCTTGGCGGCGGTGGCGGTTTCGGTCCAAAATGGGCATCGACTTCTGCCCGCACTATGGCATTGGTTTGCTCCTCGATCCTATCGTAAGCCCTCACAGGAAGAGGAGTACTGAGGTTTGGACCATATTTATATCGCTTGGCTCCGCCTGTACTTCCTGTACTATGACCTCGACTCGTACCGCTACGCACCATAGCTACGGGGTGTCTCTTCTGCGATTGCTGAGGCGGCGGAGACGGCTGACAGGGCTGAGTTGGACGAGGAGGAGTGGCCTGAAGCTGTGCCGGACTTGGAGGAGGAGTGGACGTCTGACGTTGTGTCGGACTTGGAGGAGGAGTGGCCTGACACTTTGCCGGACTTGGAGGAGGAGGAGTGGCCTCACGCGTTGGTGGACTTGGAGGAGCGGGAGTCTGCTGACTCGGTGGCGGACTTCGACGAGGAGTCGGGTGACGCGGTGTCGGTGGCCTTTGAAAAATGATGCAATCCTTTCTCCATAGGATGATACGATGTTTGGCATCTCCGAGTGTGTGCGCCTCGTCACCTCCAGGAATGTCAAGCTCTAGCCCCGAATATTGGTCCGCCACCGCATCAACCAAGTTGCAATGGAAGGTTGCCTCGGGGGAATTTGAAAAAGCAACGGCGTCCGCCACCTTCATGGATATGTTCTTCATTTTGAAGTGTAGCTCGCAGATAGTGTTCTCCGTGATGTCATCCACGGGGTATCTATCCAGCACTACTGCGTCGCCCGGGGCGGAACCCACGCTGCCTCTCGGCATGGATGGGGCGGTGGTATCCAAGGCTGGATCATCCGCTAGCTGCTGCAGCTGCTGAGACCCCCTTTGCTGGCTAAGTGAGTCGATCTGCTCCTACTGCCGCTGGAATTTAGCTGCCAATTCGGCTTGACTTGCTTCTAGGCCTTGAAGGCGTTCATAGTCCCGCTTCCTCTGCTCCTCCTCCATCTTCCTCTTCTTGTCCTCCGCAATCTTCTTTCTCGCACGGGTTCTGTAGTCCGCGTTCCAGTCCGAAAACCCCTCATACCACGGAATAGCGCCCTTGCCTCGTGTTCTTCCCGGGTGTTCAGGATTTCCCAGGGCACGCGTAAGCTCGTCGTTCTCTCTCTTGGGCTGGAACACCCCCGATCGAGCCTCTTTTATTGCAACAAGTAGCGCATCCTCGGCTCCCTTCAGACATGCCTTCCTCGAAACATTGCTTGTCTTCGGGTCCAACTCCCCCCCATGCGCATAGAACCAAGTCCTGCACCTGGAGGGCCAATTCTTAGTAACCGGAGTGACACTTGCATCCTCCATCTCTTTCTCAGACTTATCCCACTTAGGCATTGCCACCGCGTAGCCACCTGGCCCCAGCTTATGGAACTTATCCTTTTTTCCGGCATTGGCCTTGTTTATTCTCGACCGTTCCTTAGCTAATTCTGAATCCTTGAATTTCACGAAATCGTCCCAATGAGCACTTTGATTCTCTAGTATCCCCTCGAATACTGGAGTCTTCCTTCCTCCCTTGACGTACTTCTCCCACGTCATTCTCTTGTGGTTCTTGAATGCAACCGCCATCTTCCTAAAAGCAGCGTCCTTGACTTTCAGCACATCTCCTTCTGTGATATTATCTGGTAGGGTGAAATGTTCCATGAGAGTATCCCAAAGCAGTTTTTTTTTATTCTCGTCGACAAAAGTAACATCTGGACGTGGCTTCGCTGGCTTTCTCCATTCTTGAAGGGAGATCGGGAGTAGGTCCTTCACAAGAACTCCGCACTGACGAACGAACTTGTCCGCAATCTTCTTAGGCGCTAATGGTTCGCCATTAGGTTTGAATGCCTCGATATTGTACTTTACGCCCTCCTTCAACTTTTTGTTCGGGCCTCGTTTCGTCCTTTTGCTCGATCCGGATGGCTGAAAGAAGAAAGATCGATTCGTTAATATATCTTCAACTCATTTAAAACATGCGATGATCACCAGATTCCTGCTTATATAACTATATATACCTCGTCGTAGTTCATGACTTCATCTTCTCGGTCGTCGCGATCGAATATCATATCACCCTCTCCGGTGTTGTTTAGAAATTCGGAGCCGTCAAAATCTTCTTCATTCTAATCATCATCTGGCCCGCGTATGATATCGAACATGGTCTGTTCTCTCTCTCTGTCGGTATTGTCCGCCATAGCTTTTATTTAACTATGCCAAAAGAAATATAAAACAATTTAGTATAATCTCGATTAATAGATATAATCTCGAATACATCGTCTCGAATAATAGATATAATCTCGAATACATCATCTCGAATAATAGATTTAATCTCGAATACGTCGTCTCGAATAATAGATATAATCTCAATACATCGTCTCGAATAATAGATATATATAGTCTCGAATACATCGTCTCGAATAATATATCACTAGCTAGCTAGCTTAATAAAGATTGAATACTACAGAGTAATCTAGGCCACTCGCGGTTCCTGAGGTGCGGGCGGTGGACACCCAAAGAAGGAACCATCACTGGATCATAGCTCGGGTGATCTCCCCAAAGAACCTGCCAGGTATTGGAGAACCTGACGTCCATAGCAGCCATGTAGCGACGGACGTGCTCGTCCTCCTCCCTGACACGGCGACGTACCACCTCCGGTGGGGCCGGATCCCTCCGCACCGAAAGTGGCCCACGCGAATGCCACCAAAGGAGATGAGGGTCGACGACGGGACCCGGGGCCGGGTTCCTCACCAAGCGTCACGCCCCTGAAGGTAGCACCTCCCAGTGCCAGCCCAGCGGAGCCCAGTCCCGGACATGGGTCCTCTGAAGTAGGACGTTGTCGCGAATGGGTCGACGGCGAGGATGCGGGCCGGGCATCGTCGACAACAAATACTATATGCAAATTAAATGTAACACTAATTATGCTATCATTGCATATGTCAAAATTCTATATGCTATTTCATACTAATTAAGCATCTAACACTAAAAACAGAAAAAACAACTTCTATACATCCATTAAAAACAGAAAAACAACATTATATAAAAAAATTCCACACTAATTAAACACTAATTATATCCGGGCTCACTAAAAACACTAAGCATCTAACACTAAGCATTGCATATGTCAAAATTCTATATATATATATATATATATGCTATTCCATACTAATTAAACACTAAGCATCGATCTAACACTAAAAACAGTGTGTGTGTGTGTGTTCATCATGCATGCTTGTGTGTGTATATATGGGCTCGGGGGGCGGCGCCCATGGTGGCCACCGGGGGCGAGGGAGAGGGGTTAGAGGGGGAGAGCTCAAAGCGGGGCGATGGCGACGGCGAGGCGACGGCCCGGGGCGGCGACGGGCCGGGGCGTGACGGGGGCGCGGCGACGCGGGGACGGCGCGAGGACGGGCCCAGGGCGGCGACGAAGACGAGGGCGGCGACGGCGACGGGGGCGGCGATGGGGATGAGGGCGGCGACGAGGATGGGGTGGCGACGGCAACGGCGTGCGACGGGGGCGGCGTAGGGCGGGGGCGGCGACGGCCTCGAACGATCGGGAAGAAACAGAGGGAGAATGAAATTTTGCGAAGTGCTGTATATATAGAAGCCACCTTTAGTATCGGTTGGAGCCACCAACCGGTACTAAAGGCCTGTTTTGGCCAGGCCAAGCAGTGGGAAGGGCAGGCCTTTAGTACCGCGTGGTGGTTCCAACCGGTACTAAAGACCCCCCCCCCCCTTTAGTACCGGTTGGTGCCATGAACCGGTACTAAAGGGGGTGCGCTGGCGCAGGTGCGGTGCGGAAGTTTAGTTCCACATCGCTAGCCGAGGGGCGACCGCACTGGTTTATAAACCCCCGTGCGGTAGCACTCTCGAGCTCCTCTCCAAAGCAGGCCTACTGGGCCTACATGTTCTATGCTGCCCTGTGGGGCCTATTGGGCTTGCGGGCCTACATCCTGGCCCAATAACAGGTTGGGTTTCTAGTCATATGCAGGCCGCTGTGGCCCAGTAGGTGGGCTTTTTTTATTTAGTTTTTTCTTTTCTGCTTTATTTATTTTGTTTTATTTATTTTTAGTTGTTTTTTTGCTGTATTTAGAGTTTCTTTGTGAATATTTTTGATAGTTTTTACAAACTTTCAGTTAGTGTCGGTAGTTTTTAAATTTGAATAGTTTATATTTTGAATTATTTGAAATTTGTGTGAATCACTAGTTTGTGAATAACTTAACTTTAAAAATACATTTTCCAGTGATTCTTTTTTGTTATGTTTAATATTAGTGTGTTTTATCATTATATTCAATTTGGTAATGCTTAAGTTATTTAAAAAATGAAATGACTTTGTAACGGATGAGTTTTCGTCCGAAACCCTGATACTTCGAAACAGATTGACCATATTGTACACGAAGTGCATTAAGTTTTTGCGGTAACCCTCTCTACTTTTTTGCACATGCTATGTGGGTGAAATTATGACGCCATGCCAACTTTCATCCTTTTCTGAGTTCATTTTAAATGCTTTTCAACTTCAGGGTCATTTAGCTGAAAAAAACAGTAAATGCATGAAAGAATTTGCTTGCATCCCAGATCACATCCCAGATCTTTGGGTGTGAAACTTTTTCTTCGCGTCTGTCCCTTTGCGTCGTAGCCATGGAAAATCTTCATCATTTAACGGGATGCTCGGGTCAATATTCACTGTGAATGGAGCAATTTCATCAAACTTTTCATAATCTTCTGACTTGTCTGTCTTGTCATCCACTCCCACGATGTTTCTCTTCCCAGAAAGAACTATGTGCCGCTTTGGCTCATCGTACGATGCATTCGCTTCCTTATCTTTTCTTTTTCTTGGCTTGGTAGACATGTCCTTCACATAGAAAACCTGTGCCACATCATTGGCTAGGACGAATGGTTCGTCTGCATACACAAGATTGTTGAGGTCCACTGTTGTCATTCCGTACTGCGGGTCTTCCGTTACCCCGCCTCGTGTCATATTGACCCATTTGCACCGAAACAAAGGGACCTTCAAACCACGTTGATAGTCAAGTTCCCATATGTCCTGTATATAACCATAATATGTTTCCTTTCCCGTCTTGGTTTCTGCATCAAAGCAGACACCACTGTTTTGGTTGGTGCCCTTCTTATCTTGGGCGATCGTGTAAAATGTATTACCATTTATCTCGTACCCTTTGAAAGTCATTATATTCGAAGATGGTAACTGGGACAGCAAGTACAGGTCATCTTCAATAGAGGTGTCATGCATGGTACGTGCTTGCAACCAGCTGGCGAAACTCCTGGTTTGTTCACGTGTAATCCAGTCATCAGACTGCTCCGGGTGTTTGGAGCGTAGCAAATTCTTGTGTTCATCCATATACGGAGCCACCAAGGCGGAATTCTGTAGAACTGTGTAGTGTGCTTCAGTGAGAGAATGTCCATCCATACATATTATTTGTTCCCCTCCTAGCGTGCCTTTTCCATCCAGTCTACCCTTATGCCGCGATTCAGGAACACCAATCGGCTTAAGGTCAGGAATAAAGTCAATACAAAACTCAATGACCTCCTCATTTTCATGGCCCTTGGAGATGCTTCCTTCTGGCCTAGCACGGTTATGAACATATTTCTTTAAGACTCCCATGAACCTCTCAAAGGGGAACATATTGTGTAGAAATACAGGACCCAAAACGTTAATCTCTTCGCATAGGTGAACTAGGACGTGTGTCATGATGTTGAAGAAGGATGGTGGGAACACCAACTCGAAACTGACAAGATATTACACCAAATCATTCTGTAACCTTGGTATGATTTCTGGATCGATTACATTCTGAGAGATTGCATTGAGGAATTCACATAGCTTCACAATGGCTAATCGAACGTTTTCCGGTAGAAGCCCCCTGAATGCAACCGGAAGCAGTTGTGTCATAATCACATGGCAGTCATGAGACTTTAGGTTCTGGAACTTTTTCTCTGCCATGTTTATTATTCCCTTTATATTCGACGAGAAGCCAGATGGTACCTTAATACTGAGCAGGCATTCAAAGAAGATTTCCTTCTCTTCTTTGGTAAGAGCGTAGCTTCCATGACCCTGATGTATGTCGTCTTTTCCATGCATACGTTGCTGGTCCTCTCGTGCCTCAGGTGTATCTTTTGTCTTCCCATGCACGCCCAAGAAGCCAAGCAGGGTCACACAAAGATTCTTTGTCACGTGCATCACGTCGATTGCGGAGCGGACCTCTAGGTATTTCCAATAGCGCAGGTCCCAAAATATAGATTTCTTCTTCCACATTGGTGCGCGTCCGTCAGCGTCATTCGGAACAGGTTGTCCACCAGGACCCTTTCCAAAGACCACCTTCAAATCCTTGACCATATCATGTAAATCAGCACCAGTACGGTGGCGACGCTTCGTC
This sequence comes from Triticum monococcum, assembly GCA_034509565.1. Classification (NCBI taxonomy): domain Eukaryota; kingdom Viridiplantae; phylum Streptophyta; class Magnoliopsida; order Poales; family Poaceae; genus Triticum; species Triticum monococcum. Next base: position 726,607,276 of record CM067847.1, on the reverse strand, counting down.
CGGTGATCCGCCTCACCTTTGAAATGCTTGCCTTTCTTTCTTACGGGATGCCTGCTCGGAAGAAATCGACGATGTCCCAGGTACACATTCTTCTTACAATTAGCCAAATATATACTATCGGTATCGTCCAAACAGTGCGTGCATGCACGGTATCCCTTGTTTGTCTGTCCTGAAAGGTTACTGAGAGCAGGCCAATCATTGATGGTCACGAACAGCAGTGCCTTTAGGTCAAATTCTTCCCCCATGTGCTCATCCCACGCACGTACACCTGTTCCATTCCACAGTTGTAAGAGTTCTTCAACTAATGGCCTTAGGCACACATCAATGTCGTTGCCGGTTTGCTTAGGGCCTTGGATGAGCACTGGCATCATAATGAACTTCTGCTTCATGCACAACCAAGGTGGAAGGTTATATAAACATAGAGTCACAGGCCAGGTGCTATGGTTGCTGCTCTGCTCCCCAAAAGGATTAATGCCATCTGCGCTTAGACCAAACCATACGCTCCTTGCGTCATTTGCAAACTCCTTCCCGTACTTTCTTTCGATTTTTCTCCACTGCGACCTGTCAGCGGGTACTCTCAACTTTCCGTCTTTCTTACGGTCTTCTCTGTGCCATTGCATCGCCTTGGCATGCTCTTTGTTTTGGAACAAACGTTTCAACCGTGGTATTATAGGAGCATACCACATCACCTTGGCAGGAATCTTCTTCCTGGGGCGCCGGCCCTCGACATCACCAGGGTCATCGTGGCAGATCTTATAGCGCAATGCACCACATACCGGGCAAGCGTTCAAATCCTCGTACTCACCGCGGTAGAAGATGCAATCATTAGGGCATGCATGTATCTTCTGCACCTCTAAGCCTAGAGGGCAGACAGCCTTCTTTGCTTCATATGTACTCTCGGGCAATTCGTTGTCCTTTGGAAGCATATCCTTTATCATTAGCAGCAACTTTCCAAATCCCTTGTCAGATACACCATTCTCTGCCTTCCATTGCAGCAAATCCAGTGTGGTGCCCAGCTTTTTCTTGTCACCTACGCAATTCGGGTACAACAATTTTTTGTGATCCTCTAACATGCGCTGCAACTTCTTCTTCTCCAAATCACTTGCACAGTTTCTCTTTGCATCAGCAATGGCCCGACCTAGATCATCAACAGGCTCATCTGATGCCTCTTCTTCAGCTTCTTCCCGCATTGCCGGCTCAGCTTCTTCCCGCATTACCGGCTCAGCTTCTTCCCCCATTGTTGTATCATCGTATTCAGGGAACCCATGGCCAGGATAGCTGTCGTCGTCCTCTTCTTCTTCATTGTCTTCCATCATAACCCCTCTTTCTCCGTGCTTGGTCCAAACATTATAATGGGGCATGAAACCGGACTTAAACAGGTGGACGTGAATGGTTCTTGACGTAGAGTAATTGTGACCATTCTTACAGCGAGCACATGGACAAGGCATAAAACCATCCGCCCGCTTGTTTGCCTCAGCCGCAAGCAGAAAAGTATGCATGCCATTAATGAACTCGGGAGAGCATCGGTCATCGTACATCCATTGCCGGCTCATCTTCATTACACAACACCGAATAGACCAAATTAATATAAGTTCATACAATTAATACAAGTTCATACATAAAGTTCATACAACACTTAAATCCAACAAACAAATAACTCTCTAGCTAAAGCATTTAAATGCAACAACAAATATGATCAAGATCGCAACTAAGGTAACAATGGATCCAACAGCATAATGATACCAAGCCTCACTATCGATGGCATATTTTCTAATCTTTCTAATCTTCAAGCGCATTTTCTCCATCTTGATCTTGTGATCATCGACGACATCGGCAACATGCAACTCCAATTCCATCTTCTCCCCCTCAATTCTTTTCAATTTTTCTTTCAAGTACTCGTTTTCTCTTTCAACTAAATTTAACCTCTCGGCAATAGGGTCGGTTGGAATTTCCGGTTCACATACCTCCTAGAAAAAATTTCTATGTCAACTTGATGGGCATAATTTGTCATAAACACGAAATGCAACTAGTTTTAAAAGAGAATATACATACCACATCCGAATCATAACAAGGACTAGGGCCGACGAGGACGGATATCAAAACCATGGCACTATATGTATAACAAACAACGTACGGGTAAGATAATTATACGAGTAACTATATATCCAAATCACACAAACATCAATTTTTATATAAAATTTCATGAACAAGAGGCTCACCACAAGGTGGTGCCGGCAACGGGACGGTGCGGGCGATCGAGGGTGGCTACGATGGAGATTTAGAAGGCACTAAGTAAACCACACCTACATATGCAAACTAAGTGTTATTTTTGACCGCAAATTGCATATAAATCAAATACTAGCACATATATATATCCTCCCAAATTAATCACTATATAAACCAATGCAAGAGCTAATCTAGCAATGAGAGATGAAAGGACAAAGTTGCTAACCTTTGTGATCATTTGAATGGATGAGGGCCTTCAAATCTTGACAAATTTTGGGCAAATTTTGTGATGAACTCGAGAGGAAGAAGGGAAGAACAGAGGAGAGGGAGAGGGGAAAGGGGGAAGAACAGAGTGCTGGTGGACGAAGGGTTTATATAGGACGACCTTTAGTACCGGTTCGTGCCAAGAACCGGTACTAAAGGGGCTGGAGGGGCCCCATTCTGTCAACATCCTGCCACCACTCTCATTAGTACCGGTTCGTGGCACGAACCGGTGCTAAAGGTTCGCCATGAACCGGTACTAATGATGGAGACCCGGCTAGCCGTTGGAACCGGCACTAATGTATACATTAGTGCCGGCTCAAATACAAACCGGCACTAATGTGCTTCACGTTTGACCCTTTTTCTACTAGTGCTCCTCCTCCGCGTGAGCTTGGCGAAGCCCTGCCGGAGAACTGCCACTCCATCACCACCACGCCGTCGTGCTGCTGTTGGACTCTCTTCCTTAACCTCTTCCTCCTCCTTGCTTGATCAAGGCGTGGGAGACGTCTCCATTCCGTATGTGTGTTGAACGCGGAGGTGTTGTCCGTTCGGCGCTAGGATCATCGGTGATTTGGATCAAAACGAGTACGACTCCCTCAACCCCGTTCACTTGAACGCTTCCCCTTAGCGATCTACAAGGGTATGTAGATGCACTCTCCTTCCCCTTGTTGCTAGATTACTCCATAGATTGATCTTGGTGATGCGTAGAAAATTTTAAATTTCTGCTACGATCCCCAACAGTTCCGGCGTTGTGATCGTTGACACTAATGAAGACTCAATGCTATCTTGAGAAGTGGGAGGGCGGCCACACCCTTGAACCTAGCGCATCCCCTCCCCTCCAATACCTCTCCTCCTCCGCGTGAGCTTGGCGAAGCCTTGCCGGAGAACTGCCACTCCATCACCACCACGTCGTCGTGCTGCTGTTGGACTCTCTTCCTCAACCTCTCCCTCCTCCTTGCTGGATCAAGGCGTGGGAGACGTCTCCGTTCCGTACGTGTGTTGAATGCGGAGGTGCCGTCCGTTCGGTGCTAGGATCATCGGTGATTTGGATCACGACGAGTACGACTCCATCAACCCCGTTCAGTTGAACGCTTCCGCTTAGCGATCTACAAGGATATGTAGATGCACTCTCCTTCCCCTCGTTGCTAGATTACTCCATAGATTGATCTTGGTGATGCATAGAAAATTTTGAATTTGTGCTACGATCCCCAACAGTGGTATAATGAGCTAGGTCTATGCGTAGTTTCTATGCACGAGTAGAACACAAAGCAATTGTGGGCGTCGATATTGTCAATTTACTTGCCGTTACTAGTCTTATCTTGATTCGGCGACATCGTGGGATGAAGCGGCCCGGACCGACCTTACACGCACTCTTACGTGAGACTGCTTCCATCGACTGACATGCACCAGTTGCATAAGGTGGCTAGCGGGTGTCTGTCTCTCCCACTTTAGTCGGATCGGATTCAATGAAAAGGGTCCTTATGAAGGGTAAATAGAAATTGGCATATCACGTTGTGGTTTTCGCGTAGGTAAGAAACGTTCTTGCTAGAAACCTATAGCAGCCACGTAAAAAACTTGCAACAACAATTAGAGGACGTCTAACTTGTTTTTGCAGCATATGCCTTGTGATGTGATATGGCCAAAAGGATGTGATGAATGATATATGTGATGTATGAGATTGATCATGTTCTTGTAATAGGAATCATGACTTGCATGTCGATGAGTATGACAACCGGCAGGAGCCATAGGAGTTGTCTTAATTTATTTATGACCTGCGTGTCAACATAAATGTCATGTAATTACTTTAGTTTATTGCTAAAGCGTTAGCCATAGTAGTAGAAGTAATAGATGACGAGACAACTTCAAGAAGACATGATGATGGAGATCATGGTGTCATGCCGGTGACAACGATGATCATGGAGCCCCGAAGATGGAGATCAAAAGGAGCAAAATGATATTGGCCATATCATGTCACTATTTGATTGCATGTGATGTTTATCATGTTTTACATCTTATTTGCTTAGAATGACGGTAGCTTAAATAAGATGATCCCTCACTAAAATTTCAAGAAAAGTGTTCCCCCTAACCGTGCACCTTTGCGAAGGTTCGTTGTTTCGAAGCACCACGTAATGATCGGGTGTGGTAGATTCTAAAGTTCGAATACAACGGGTGTTGACGAGCCTAGCATGTACAGACATGGCGTCAGGACACATGCGAAACACTTAGGTTGACTTGACGAGCCTAGCATGTACAGACATGGCCTCGGAACACGGAAGACCGAAAGGTTGAACATGAGTCATATAGAAGATACGATCAACATGAGATGTTCACCGTTGATGACTAGTCCGTCTCACGTGATGATCGGACATGGCCTACTCGATTCGGATCATGTTTGACTTAGATGACTAGAGGGATGTCTATCTGAGTGGGAGTTCAATAAATAATTTGATTAGATGAACTCAATTATCATGAACATAGTCTAAATTGTCTTTGCAAATATGTTGTAGATGAATAGCTCATGTTGTAGCTCACTGTTTCAAAATGTTCCTAGAGAAAGACCAAGTTGAAAGATATTGTAAGCAATGATGCGGACTAGGTCCATAGTCCGAGGAGTGTCCTCACTACTACACAGAAGGCTTACGTCCTTGATGCACCGCTCGATGTGCAAACCCCTACAACGTCGTCTATGGATGTTGTGAACACCTGACAGACACATCATGATGACTACTTGATAGTTTAGTGCACCATACTTTACGGCTTAGAATCGGGATTCCAATGACGTTTTGAACGCCATAGAACATATGAGATGTTCCAAGAGCTGAAATTGGGATTTCAGGCTCATGCCCGTGATGAGATGTGCTCAGACTGTCTGGGTGCTACAATCACATAAATCAAGTTGGAGTTAAACTTCCAGATAAGATAGTGATTGATAGAGTTCTCTAGACACTATCACTAAGCTACTAGATCTTCGTGATGAACTATGACATGCAAGGGATGGAGTTGATCCCGGAGCTGTTCGCGGTGCTTAAGACCACAAAAGGTAGAAATCAAGAAGGAGCATCAAGTGTTGATGGTTTAACAAGACCACTGGTTTCAAGAAGGGCAAGGGCTAGAAGGGAAACTTCATGGATGGCAAACCAGTTGCCGCTCTAGTGAAGGAACCCAAGGTTGAACCCAAACCCAAGACTAAGTGCTTCTATTGAAAGGGGAACGGTCACTGGTAGCGGAATTACCCCAAATGCATGGTATATAAGAAGGCTGGAAACTTCAACAAAGTATATATGTGTTATTAATGTGTACCTCACTAGTACTCCTGGTAGCACCTGGGTATTGGATACCGGTTCAGTTACTATTATTGGTGACTTGAAGCAAAAGCTACGGACTAAACGGAGACTGGCTAAGGGCGAGGTGACGATGTGTGTTGGAAGTGTTTCCAAAGTTGATGAGATCACCATCGCACGCTCCATCTGCCTTCAGGATTAGTATTGAACCTAGATAAATGTTATTAGGTGTCTACGTTGAGCATGAATATTATTAGATCATGTTCATTGCAATACGGTTATTCATTTAAATTAGAGAATAATGGTTATTCTGTTTACATGATTAATACCTTTCATGGTCATGCACCGTATGTGAATGGTTCATTGAATCTTGGTCGTGGTGATACACATGTTCACGCCAAAAGATGTAGAGTTAATAATGATAGTACCAATTTCTTGTGGCACTGCCGCTTAGGTCATAGTGGCGTAAGATGCATGAAGAAACTCCATGTCAATGGATGTTTGGAGTCACTTGATTTTGAATCAGTTGACACATGCGAGCCATGCCTCATGGGCAGGATGACTAAGACCTCGTTTTCAGGTACAATGAAACGGACAAGTGACTTGTTGGAAATCATGCATGCTGATGCGTGTGATCCAATGAGAATTGAAGCGTGCGGTGGATATCGCTATTTTCTCATCTTCATTGACGATTTGGTAGATATAGGTATATCTATTTAATGAAGCACAAGTCTGAAACGTTTGAAAAGTTCAAGCGATTTCAGAGTGAAGTTAAGAATCATCATAACAATAAGATCATGTTCCTACGATCTGACCAAAAAAAGGGGATTTTCTGAGTTATGAGTGTGGCAATCACTTAAGACAATGTGGAATTGTTTCACAGTTGAAGCCACCTGGAACACCACAAGGTAATGGTGTGTCCGGACGTCGTAATCGAACCATATGAGATATGGTGCAATCTATGATGTCTCTTACCAATCTACCATTTTCATTTTGAGGTTATGCGTTGGAGACAGCTACATTCACTTTAGATAGGACACCATCTAAGTCCGTTGAGACGACGTCATATGAACATTGGTTTGGCAAGAAACCAAAGTTGTTGTTTCTTAATGTTTGGGGATGCGATGCTTAGTGCTTCTGCCGGAGAAGCTCGAACCCAAAGCGGAGAAACACATCTTCATAGGATACCCAAGGGTGACAGTTGGGTATACCTTCTATCTCAGATCCGAGGGCAAATTACTTGTCGCTAAGAATGGGTACCTTCTCGAGAAGGTGTTTCTCTCGAAAAAATTGAGTGGGAGAAAGATAGAACTTGATGAGTTTGTCGAACCTTTACTTCAACCAGAGAGTAATGTAACACAGAAAGATGTTTTCTGTGGCGCCTACATCTATTGAATAGGAAGTTAATGATAGTGATCATGAAGCTTCGGATCAAGTTGCTATCGAACATCGTAGGTCGACAAGGATATGTACTACTCCTGATTGGTACGGTAATCCTGTCTTAGATATCATGTTGTTAGACAACAATGAACCTACGAGCTATGGAGAAGCGATGGTGGGCCCGTATTTCGACAAATGGTTAGAAGCCATGAAATCTGAGATAGGATCCATATATCAGAACAAAGTATGGACTTTGGTGGACTTGCCTGATGATCGGCAAGCCATTGAGATAAATGGATCTTTAAGAAGAAGACGGACGTGGGCGGTAATGTTACCGTCTATGAAGCTCGACTTGTGGGAAAGAGTCTTTTCACAAGTTCAAGGAGTTGACTATGATGAGAATTTCTCACCCGTAGCGATGCTTAAAGTCCGTCGGAATCATGTTAGCATTAGCTGTATTTTTGGATTAATGAAATCTTATAGATGGATGTCAAAACAAGTTTTCTTACCAGTTTTCGTAAGAAAAGTTGTATGTGATACAATAAAAGGTTTTGTTGATCCTAAGGATGCTAAAAGGTAAGCTGGCTCCAGCAATCCTTCTATGGACTAGAGCAAGCATCTCAGAATCGGAATATATGTTTTGATGGAGTGATCAAAGCTTTTAGGTTTATACAATGTTTGCTAGAAACTTGCATTTACAAGAAAGTGAGTGGGAGCACTACAACATTTCTGATAAGTATATGTGGATGACATATTGTTGATTCGAAATGATGTAGAATTTCTGGAAAGCATAAACGCTTGTTTGCAGAGTGATTTTCAAAGGAAGACTTGGATAAAGCTGCTTACATATTGGGCATCAAGATCTATAGAAATAGATCAAGACGCCTGATGATACTTTCAAAGAACGCACACCTTGACATGTTTTTGAAAGAGTTCAAAATAGATCAGCCAAAGAAGGGGTTCTTACCTGAGTTGTAAGGTGTGAAGTTGATTAAGACTCAAAGATTGATCACGGCAGAAGAAAGAGGAAGGACGAAGGTCGTCCCCTATGCTTTTGTCATAGGCTCTATACGGTATGCCATGCTGAGTACCGCACCTGATGTGTGCCTTGCCACATGTCTGGCAAGAGGGTACAAAGGTGATCTAGGAGTAGATCACCAGATAGCGGTCAAAATTATCCTTAGAGGAATAAGGAAATGTTTCTCGGTTATGGAGGTGATAAAGAGTTCGACATAAAGAATTACGTCGATGCAAGCTTAAGACCTATCTGGATAGGTCTGAGTAGAGATACCGGATACGTATAATGGAGCAATAATTTGGAATAGCTCCAAGTGGAACGTGGTAGCAGCATCTACGATATAAAGTTTTGCGAAATACAAAGGGATCTGAATATGGCAAGACCCGTTGACTACAACCTCTCTCACAAGCATAACATGATCAAACCCATAACTCTTTGAGTGTTAATCACATAGCGGTGTGAACTGGATCATTGAGTCTAGTAGACTCTTGGATGTTGATCACATGGCGACGTGACCTCTGAGTGTTAATCACATGGCGATGTGAACTAGATTATTGACTCTAGTGCAAGTGGGAGACTGTTGGAAATATGACCTAGAGGCAATAATAAATTGGTTATATCATATTTCATTGTTCATGATAATCCTTTATTATCCATGCTAGAATTGTATTGATAGGAAACTCAGATACATATGTGGCTAAATAGACAACAACATGTCCATAGTAAGCCTCTAGTTGACTAGCTCGTTGATCAATAGATGGTTATGGTTTCCTGACCATGGACATTGGATGTTGTTGATAATGGGATCACATCATTAGGAGAATGATGTGATGGACAAGACCCAATCTTAAGCATAGCACAAGATCGTGTAGTTCGTTTGCTAAAGCTTTTCTAATGTCAAGTAGCATTTCCTTAGTCCATGAGATTGTGCAACTCTCGGATACCGTAGGAGTGCTTTGGGTGTCCCAAACGTCACAACGTAACTGGGTGGCTATAAAGGTACACTACAGGTATCTCCGAAAGTTCTGTTGGGTTGGCACGAATCGAGACTGGGATTTTGTCACTCCGTGTAAACAGAGAGGTATCTCTGGGCCCACTCGGTAGGACATCATCATAATGTGCACAATGTGACCAAGGAGTTGATCACGGAATGATGTGTTACAGAACGAGTAAAGAGACGTGCCGGTAACGAGATTGAACAAGGTATCGGGATACCGACGATCGAATCTCGGGCAAGTACTATACCGCTAGACAAAGGGAATTGTTTACGAGATTGATTGAATCCTTGACATCGTGGTTCATCCGATGAGATCATCGTGGAACATGTGGGAGGCAACATGGGTATCCATATCCCGCTGTTGGTTATTGGCCGGAGAGTTGTCTCTGTCATGTCTGCATGGTTCCCGAACCCATAGGGTCTACACACTTAAGGTTCGATGATGCTAGGGTTATTAGGAAGACTTGTATGTGATTACCAAATGTTGTTCGGAGTCCGGGATGAGATCCCGGACGTCACGAGGAGTTCCAGAATGGTTCGGAGGTAAAGATTTATATATGGAAAGTTGTTGTTCGGGTTCCGGGAAAAGTTAGGTTTTTTCCGGTATTGTACCAGGAAGCTTCTGGAAGGTTCCGAAGGATTCCGGAGGGTTCCAGAGGTCCGGAAAATGGTCCACCACATCCAATACAGCAGCATGGGCTGTAGGGGGCGCCCTAACCTTAATGGGCCAAGGGCACCAGCCCCCCCCCCAAGGCCCATGAGCATAGGAGAGGGGAAACCCTAAGGGGGAGGGCCTCCACTTGACTTGGGAGGCACTCCTCCCCCCCTTGGCCGCTGCCCCCAACCCTAGATAGGATCTAAGGGGGGCCGGCCCCCTCTCTCCCCACCTATAAATAGTGGACGGGTGGGAGGGCGGCCACACCCTTGAACCTGGCGCATCCCCTCCCCTCCAATACCTCTCCTCCTTCGCGTGAGCTTGGCGAGGCCCTGCCGGAGAACTGCCACTCCATCACCACCACGCCGTCGTGCTGCTGTTGGACTCTCTTCCTCAACCTCTCCCTCCTCCTTGCTGGATCAAGGCGTGGGAGACGTCTCTGTTCCGTACGTGTGTTGAACCCGGAGGTGCCGTCCGTTCGGCGCTAGGATCATCGGTGATTTGGATCACGACGAGTACGACTCCATCAACCCCGTTCACTTGAAAACTTCCGCTTAGCGATCTACAAGGGTATGTAGATGCACTCTCCTTCCCCTCATTGCTAGATTATTCCATAGATTGATCTTGGTGATGCGTAGAAAATTATTAATTTCTGCTACGATCCCCAACAGTTCCGACGTTGTGATCGTTGACACTGATGAAGAGTCAATGCTGTCTTGAGAAGTGCCAGGCAAGCAAAACCCCCTTGTTCATTCCGATACAATCCCACTCTCTCGCTCCTGCTCTCTTTTACTGCATTAGGACAACACCGATTCAACTGTTACATGCTGCGGTAGTAGAACCCCTTTCCCCTGCATAACCTGTCATTGCCACAGTAACTAGATGAAACCCACTAGCATGAGTAGGAGTTGTTTGAGCCCTAATGTGCCTACTCATTCATGCTTGTTTGTCATGCCTGCTATTGCTTAGAGTTGACTCAGTTCTGATTCATCGGGAATGAATTGGAACATGGTGAACATATCCTACCATTGAGAGCTAAGTGTGTGAACACGATTTGGTAAAGGTAGTGGTGAGAGGCCATGTAGGAGTACATGGTGGGTTGTCTCATTGCAGCCGTACTCAGGAACTGAGTTCTGTGTTTGTGATCCATGAACAGTTACTACCACACATTGGGCTCCCGGCGCTCCAAGCTCTCTCGACTTATTAATCAACCTGATCTTTGTCCAGGAGTTGCAACAAGTTTCTGGTGTTTGTAGGTAGAGTTAGTAGTCTAGCAAGTGGCACCCGGTACAGGTGGGCTTGGGACAAACTAGGCAAACTGGCCCGGTGTACCAAGTGGCACCCGGATGGTGGGCTTGGGATCCCTGCTCACATCGTTTGGGGCCGTGAGCGACACCCCGGCCAAATCACCTTGCGGATGGAACCCGAATAGGCTATAAACCTGGACTAGAGACTTGTTGGTTAGTCAGGTCGTGGCCGACTCCCTCGCCAGGCTTCCACTTGAAGGTTGCCGAGATACACGACGTGTACATGGTGGTAAGTGGCGAGAGCGTGTGTGAAGAAGTACACCCCTGCAGGGTTATCATTATCTATTCGAATAGCCGGATTCCTCGGATATGGAAACTTGGACCCCTTGCATAGTTCATAGACAAGTGAAAGTGGATACTCTAAAATGCGCAAGATAAGCATGAGTGCTATGGATGGCGTTCTCGTAGGGAAACGGGAGCGGATCCATAGTGGTGTATTCATATGGTGAATATGTGGACTCGTGTGAGCCACCTCAAAGAGTTATTTGCAGTAGTAGTTCAGGTTAGCCACTGAGTCAACGCTGGCTTGCTGCATTTAAACTCGACCACCCCTTTGTTGATACTGATGCATATGTATATAGTTCTGATGTAAGTCTTGCTGGGTACATTTGTACTCACGTCTGCTTAATTTATGTTTTGCAGAGAGACTTCAGTCTCGCTAGTAGTTCCACATGGACTATGACGTTTAGCTTGTTACGTCAGCTACGATCTTGTACCCTTTGGAGGGTCTTGTAGATAGTCAGGCTCCTCAGCCTTCTTCATTTTTAGTTGTCTGTACTTAGACAAGTTAAGCTTCCGCATGTGCTTTGACTTGTATGCTCTGAATGTTGGGTCATGAGACCCATGTTTGTAATATCTCGCTCCTCGGAGCCTAATGAATAAATACTTGAGTCATAGAGTTATGTTGTGATGCCATGTTCACTACTAGGAAAAGGCCTACTAATGGCGCACCTAATTTGGCCATTAATGGCGCATTAGTGGTGCGCCATTAGTAGCACGCCATTAGTATATTTTACTAATGGCGCACCACTGGTGCGCCATTAGTATCTGGTATACTAATGGCGCACCATGCGGTGCGTCATTAGTATAGTCCACGGTGCGCCATTAGTATGCCTCCCAGGGGCCATGTATACCCAGGTGCTTCGGCATACTAATGGCGCACAACAACAGTATGCGCCATTAGTAACTTCGGCATACTAATCGCGCACTGTTTAACGATGCGCCATTAGTATCCTTTGGCACACTAATGGCGCACTATGATGTCATGCGCCATTAGTATGAATATTAGGTTTTTTTTTGTTTTTTAATTTTCTATTTTTTGCACAGGTTACAAAATGTATAATTGGACAAAATATAGACAACACACATCAACAACAGATTCGATTAGTCTCTGAATACAATTCATTATATTAGTCTCCGAATTGAAAAGACCGAACAAAGATAGAACATTATATTACAAGTCTCGAGACCGCGAGTTTGTCTTCACATTACAAGTCGATATCGATCATCTAAACTACCATCACATAGAAGAGAGTTGCGGTCATCACAAGGAGCATCATCACGATGAAACTCGTCTTCATCCGGTTCCTCCAACGCTCCCTCCCCTCTCCCGCTAGATAGCGGGCGTATCTAGATTCGGCGTCGGCCCTAGTGGTGTACCCTTTGTAACTGTTACCACTGAATCGGTGAACCTGTCTCCGACACGCCTCCCAGTCGTTGTAGACTCCGGGAACCTTACCCTTGTACATGACATACCACGTCATCGCTATGCAGTAGCCAAACGAAACGTTAGTACCAATTCACAGACAATACATAAGCAACATATAAGTATGCAACAGAACGATCGGAAGAGAAAAGAAAAACATTAATAGCATCGATTACATCTAAGTTGAATGACTCTCGAAACCAAAGAGACATACTACAATTTCATTAATGTTTAATTACAACATATGAGCCAATCGATGTTTCAGAACTAGACACAGCATCACTGTTTTCGACTCGACTCAAGGGACCGGAGCATGGATGAAGCCGCCGTCTATCATGGGAGTCATGAAACAACGGGCGTTGTCAGCCTGCATTTGTAGGATTGTGTCGATGTCACTGTTGGACGGTTGATTTCTGAGGTAGAACTGCCCCGAGGTACGAAGGACATCTTGATGGATGATTTCCGCAAACTCCGACTGGATGCGAAAGAATTCTTTTCTGATGTCCGCGTCCTGGATTGCCGACATGCTCGCGGCCCAATCTTTGAGTCTACTCGGTAGCAGAAGTTGATGATGGTCTCGTACGATCGCCCGCATGTGATGGATGGCGTAGTAGGCACCCTTCTGACCGCCAGTTGGCTGCTTGACGCAGCAGAACGTCGTATTGTGGGAGAAGACGTGCTTGCCGTACTTACGAATAGGCCTGGTGAAGGTGCCTCCAGATTTGACGTAGCCGGGGAGAACATCATCAAGAACCTTCTTGACATTTGTGTAGTCTACGTTCGACTGACGGTCCGGGTCGAAATATGTGGCCATGGAATATTTGGGGCTTAGGAGGATGAGCGTGCAACGTGTGTCACTGCAGAAAACACGGAATGTTAAAAGAAAAACGATCGAAATCTAAGAATTCATATGTTACGGGGCGGTTGAGGGGAGGACTTACTCGGGAAAGTAAGGCACGAGGAAGTTATCCTTATCTTAGTTTGCCAGAATGACGCCTTCGAGGTAAGAACTCGCGACTTGCCGGTCCCCAGCGCTGCCCAAGATCTTGGCACGCATGTAGAAGGGGTCGACTATCACGATGTCCGGGGTCTTGTCATGAATGATCCGCATCTCCATACTCAGCGAAAATAGCCGAACGAAGGTGTAGTGCAGCGGATGAAGGTTCAACATAGCATGGATGTCATCAAACCGCAGGACGATCGTACGCCCGATGGAGTTATCCACAAAGCCCTTGCCCTCTGGCACCTTGGCCGCGAAAGCCGCGTATGCCACATCCTTCTCTTCGAGACGCCGCTTCTCCAAAGAAAGAACACTGTCATGCAGACTCCGCATAGCACCGAGCTGAAGCGAGTACCCCTTGACTATTCGTTCGGGCGCTGTTGGATTCCCGTCGGAGTCCACTTCATTAACTTCCTCCTTGAGGGTGTGGAGCACGGTCGGGCGCCGGTCCTTCCGTTGCCTCTTCGGTTGGCTGCCATCTGTGCGTGCGCCACCATCATCAGTGGTGGCATCCTCGGTGGCACCATCAGTGGTGGCATCAGTGGGGTCATCCTCGGCGGTACCATCAGTGGTCTCAGGATCGGTGGGGAAGGCGGCGGCCTCATACAAGTGAGGTTGTTCCTCCATCTCCTGGGACAGCTCCCAGAATGCCTTGACGCCCGAACCCCCGGCCTCATCGTTGTTGGCCATGTTTCTCTCTAAATAGGAACAAAGTTTGGTCAAAAAGTTGGTTATTGTCAAGGAACAAGATCTCTAAGTTGACCAAATAACCTAATTCTCGAGGAATGTCGCCAAAAAGTTGGTTATTGTCAAATAACAATTGAGAGATGTTTGTGTATATTGCCTAGGTGTTTTGGGATAGAACCTGTTAGTGTGTTGTTGCTAAGGTCCAAGTTCACGTTCTCAGGGTAACCTAGTTCTTGAGGGGTAACCTAGTTCTTGAGATGTTGAGGATATGCCATAATACCATCATTTTTGAATTTGTTCAAGTGAGCCAAAAAGCTTCATGATACAAATGGTTATGGTCACACTATTGATTAGCCTTCAAAAGGGATTTGGAAGAAATAGCTAGAGAATTTCAAAATCCAATTTATCAGGCTAGATAGGAAGTATATATTATGTAGAGGAGATCTAGGAACGTGCATTGCCATATAGACAAGTTTTAATAATTCTGGTAAGCCTCTCAAAAGGCAATCTTTAAACAGAAGTGAAGACAGGTCTAGAGCTCAAATTTGAATTTCTACTCTGAAGAAAAACAAGTCATGAGTGGATTTTTAGTTTGGTACACACACCCACACAAACAATCATATAATAGGAATTCAAAGCAAGCAACCAATGTAATTACCCCAAAATTGGGTATTACAAACAAACACAAAATGGCTCCACATACTAGCAAGTCATAACCTATGTCAAGAAAGTCATTTCAAGCAATTGAAGTTTCACCCAAAACCCAAAGTGTTCAGAGGTGCATTTGTGAATCGGGCACCTTCTAGGTCAAGAAAATTGGGCATGACCTTTGCTAATTTTCTTGACCTAGGAGTGCCCCATTCTCAACCGAAACGGAAATTAATCAACATTTCAGGAGAAAGGGATCATTTCACATCAGGAGAAATAGATCATTTCATCTAGCTCATGCCAGGCAATCAACCAAACCAAATATGTACTCCATCTTACAGAGTTACTCCATCACAGCAACAACAACCTTGCAGATCAAGAATGATTTGTGTAATCTATTTGGTACTCTTACAGTTGCATAAATTGAACAAGTAGCTGACCACCACCAGATGGAGTGGTCACTAGAGAAGATTACACATCACAAACAGGAACTCACGGTGACCCAACTCACTAGAGAAGAGAAAGTTACAGAAAAATTACAGTTGCTGCTGCTGTGAATCAAATAAACTTGCATGTGAGAAACCTAAACAAGCCATATCCAAATGACAATGGGAAGGCATCAATGCAAATTAAGGTTCGCATCAGAAACATGAAAAAATAGCTGTGCAGGGGTTCTATGGATCCAAAAAAAGTTGCATATCAGAATCCTACAGTAACAGTCGACACATATCTAGTCAATACGTATGTGGATACCACCGTCGATCTACTACCATGCAAAGTTCCAGGGGTCAAGATATGCTTTCACATTCAGAAACACAGGAAACCTAACAGTAGGAATGCAGATATCACCAACGACCAGCATGACTAGAGTCCTACTAATCTAGATATGCTTGCACATCAGAAACATTCAGAAATCAAAATTTAACAGAAGTGACATGTTGCTGTGCAGAATTAGTCACTTGACTATCATAATTAAGGAGGGGAAGGTAGATCTAATGAGGTGCAGCTCACCTAAGCAGCAGGTTGGATTCAATGGAGCTTGGAGGGGAGGAGACGATGCCGAGGCCGTGCGGGAAGTGACGGCGCTGTGCGGATTTCTCCTCTCCTCCTCGAGAGGAGTGTGGCGGGCTGCTGCAATGGAGAAGGGGCTAGGCATGGTCAGACTGGATTGGATCTTGTAGCATAGAATCATCACAAACGAGGGAGGGGGCAGCAATGCAACCAACCTAGGGTTAGGATGGATAGAAGCAAGCAGCCGAGGGGGGAGGGGGCAGCTCACAACGTTGTATTTACACATATCGAGCATATTGTGTGTATGATTGAAATGCTTGGTATGTGTGGGATCCGACAACCTAGTTGTTTATCCTTAGTAGCCTCTCTTATGGGGAAATGTAGTCTTGTGCTTCCATGACCCATAGTAGTCCATTCGATGTTATTATCTAGATGGCTTCTTCTCTCTCTTTGATTCTCAATACAAAGTTCCCCTCGATGTTCTTGGAGATCTATTCGAAGTAATACTCTTTTGCGGTGTGTTTGTCGAGATCCGATGAATTGTGGATTTAAGAACAAGGTTATCTATGAATATTATTTGGTTCTTCTCTGAATTCTTATATGCATGATTTGATATATTTGCAAGTCTCTTTAAATTATCTGTTTAGTTTGGCTTACTAGATTTATCTTTCTTGCAATGGGAGAAGTTCTTAGCTTTGGGTTCAATCTTGCGGTGTCCTTTCCCAGTGACAGTAGGGGCAGCAAGGCACGCATTGTATTGTTGCCATCGAGGATAAAAAGATGGGGTTTATATCATATTGCTTGAGTTTATCCCTCTATATGATGTCATCTTGCTTAATGCGTTACTCCGTTCTTATGAACTTAATACTCTATATGCATGCTGGATAGCGGTCGATGTGTGGAGTAATAGTAGTAGATGCAGAATCGCTTCGATCTATTTGACACAGACGTGATGCCTATGTTCATGATCATTGCCTTAGATATCTTCATAGTTATGCGCTTTTCTATCAGTTGCTCTGCAGTAATTTGTTCATCCACCGTAATACATGCTATCTTGAGAGAAGCCACTAGTGAAACCTCTGGCACCCAGGTCTCTTTCCTATTATATTACATCTCTTTTATTTACATCACATCTCATTTACTGTTGTGAAATCCTTACTTTCCTATCTATAGAACTAAAATAACAGAAATATTTACTTTACTATCTCTATTAGATCTCACTTTTGTGAGTGACCGTGAAGGGATTGACAACCCCTTTATCGCGTTGGTTGCAAGGTTCTTGATTGTTTGTGCAAGTACTAGGTGACTTGTGCGTTGTCTCCTACTGGATTAATACTGTGGTTCTCAAAACTGTGGGAAATACTTACAGTACTTTGCTGCATCACCCTTTCCTCTTCAAGGGAAAACCAACGCATGCTCAGGAAGTAGCACTACGCAACGGTCGTGAAGCTAGAAGTGATCAAGAAGTGATCCTGAACTACTTACGTACAACCATAACACAAACCGTGTTCAGTTCCCGGACTCCACCGAAAAGACACCATCACGGCTACACACACGGTTGATTCATCTATTATATAATTAAAACAATAGGCAAACAAGCCATGACGTTAATCCACACAGATCAAATTATCCAGGCCATTAATATTTTGATATAAACGGCTGAGATTCTAAGATATTACGTTACATACAAAAACCATGTACATGCATATATTTTGTCACATGAGAAAAAACTATGATGGAATAGTGCATCACGATCATGTGATTGAGAAGGACAGGTACTGGCTTAATATGATTCGTAAAAAGAAGCATGTACAGATTTCATAAAAAGAAGCATGTACAGATTTCGTTTATAGAATTATAAGGGAATAGAAAATAGAAACCAGCCACATTACGCATGGTCCCTCCTCCTTCCTTATTAAAAAACAGAATGTCCATTAGGTGCGTACGACTACACGCAAAAAACAACGAGCATCCTAGGGTTTTGATGAATTGCCCAGGCCGTGTTATTCCTCTGCACGGCTGCCTTATGCTGCATCCAAAGCACCAAAATAACCATCATATATCCTCATCCGTTCTTTCCTGAAAGCCATGCCCCTGCTGTGTATGTCTCTCCATGAGCGTCTCGGCTGACTCGCCGTTGATGATTCTTCCAGTCGTTACATGGCAGCGGCCACCAGTCGTCTCGCATCATCCTGGTCCTGTCCATTGAGAAAATCCGATGCGGATCGGATCAGATCAAAGGAGGATGGGAGGAAGAGGAGGGGTGTTGTCTTGGAGATGGGTCATACAGATTCATCATGGCGTAGGACTATGTCGCGAGGGGAAACATCAGTATGACCTGGAAGGACAAGATGCCCATCATACATGTGTCAGCAGAAACTTGAGTTTGTTGTCAACGACTTGACGAGGACCAAATCGACTTTCAGTTTCTGGTGCATCCTTTACTCTATCTAACACAATACAATAAGCATTTGCAACATGGCCGCCCTTTCCTCTACCATAACTTGGTCCTGCTGGCCATGTGTTTAGATAGCATTTAAGGAAATACCTATGCAATGGTTATTTATTTTCATATCATTGTGGGTATTTATAGTTGAGAATGGATCAATTTATATATTCTTATATTAAGTAACAGTAGGTTCGTTGTGTTGTCTGCAAATTATTTTCTAGAAGATGCTATATACAATTCCTTTCTCTACAAATTTCTATCTCATACATCTTTGATCTATTCAAGCCAATGCCCGGGGCCAGTACAACAATTTCCTCCTCCTTCGTTTATCTCTGTCTTGCCGACTCCCTTCATGCTTCCTTCCAGCAGGTTGGGGCAGCAAGCACGAGCAAAGTCCAATTTACTGGCACATAGAAGATGGCAGCAAGGACACTGGCTACCAGAACAAGAAATAGTTTGTCCGCCACTTGCATTGGCATTTTTTTGCGAGTACACTCGCATTGGCATTGTCCATGTATGCTGACGTGATTAATGCTTACAGTAGGTACTCACTCATCTTCTCACTGAATGTATAACTTTATCTTTGTAGCAGTTTACGCTTGAAAAACTGGGCATTAAGTATTAGAAGCATGCATGCCTCATATAGTTATGTAGGTATGTAAATTATCTGGTTAAGAATCTATTGAAAAATAAATTATATATATCACAATGGAAAAAATATGCATTGGTACATGCTATTAGGTTCAGACATTCATAATTGTACTACAATTAACTTTCAATTATTATCTCCAACAAATATTGTATCCAATAAATGTTAATAGATGTGTAACCTATATACATCTACCTAAAATAGGCTAGCCTATATGCGGACACACGTGTTGGCAAGCTAGCACACATCCTTTTAAAGGAATAATTAGTCCATGGCTGTTGTTGGCACGCACACTAGTAGAAAAAGGGTCAAACGTGAAGCATGTTAGTGCCGGTTTGTAAAAAAAACGGCACTAATGTCATCAATAGTGCCGGTTCGAATGGCTATGCATTAGTGCCGGTTCGTAATGAACCTTTAGTACCGGTTCGTGCCACGAACAGGTACTAAAGGGGTGATGGCAGGCTGGCGTCAGGCCAGGGCCCCACGAGCCCCTTTAGTGACGGTTTGTGACACAAACCGGTACTAAAGGTCTAAGCTATAGTACCGGTTTGTGTCACCAACCGGCACTAAAGAGTCTTAACCTATATTACCAGTTTGTGACACAAACCGGCACTATAGGGCAATTTCCAAACTCTCCCCCCCCTGTGTGTCGCCATTTCAGTTCTGAAAAAATCAAAAGAAAATGATAAAAACATCAAAAAATAAAATCCTTCGAGAGGTAGTTATATTACTACATCAACTAGTTAGCAAAATTTGAAAACTAAAATTTGGACATGTTTTGCAAAAAGTGTAGGGAAAATGTAAAACGGCTATAACTTTTGCATACGATGTCGGAAAAAAACGTATAATATATCAAAAAATTCAGCATGAAAATCCGCATCCGTTGGAGACATCCTACCGCCTGTTTGCACTTTTTTAGAATCCTCAAATTCCAAAAGGAAAAAAAGATATGGTCAAATTTAAGTTTTTTTTTAAATTTTTTGTTAAATCTGGTCAAACTATTTATTTAAGAAGTATTAATGTTACTATATAATTATTCAAGAATATTAGTGTTACTAAATAATTATTTCAATTTTTTGAATTTTGGTCAAATCTGGTCAAACTATGGTCAAACTGTGGTCAAACTATGGTCAAACTGTGGTCAAACTATGGTCAAACTTATTCAAGAAATATTAGTGTTACTAAATAATTACTGTTTTTTAGAATAATAGTTTCAAACTCTAACAATGAAATGTGTGACTTCATGCTCAAGCTAAATTCCTGAGGGTTAATAGGATTGACATCTTACTATTGTCAGGAAAACAACAAGTGCAGACTTGGAAACGAAGGAGAATAGAACTCGAAAGTTAAGCGTGCTCGAGCTGGAGTATTGAGAGGGATGGGTGACCGGTCGGGAAGTTAGATGATTTGAAATGAGCGATCCACACTTGAGTAGTTAAGAGAGGTGATTAGAGACTAAATCACCAAATAATTCAAAAAAATTAATAATCAAAAAAAATTTCCAAAATTTTCAAAAAAAATCTAAAAAAAACCTTTAGTACCGGTTGGTAACACCAACCGGTACTAAAGGTCCCCCATACCAGGGCGCGAGCTCACGCCACGTGGTGGCACTTTAGCGCCGGTTCGTGCCGAACCGGTACTAAAGGTGGGGGCCCTTTAGTGCCCACCAATTAGTGCCGGTTATGGAACCGGCACTAAAGGCCCTTACGAACCGGTTTTAAAGCTCCGTTTTCTACTAGTGGCATGCCCTGCTGCCCGAAATAGTAACGGCAACAAACTTTAATTTGTCTTACTCAATATATTTACAATTGTCTCTCTGAAGTATGTAAAAATTTATGTACGTATATGGTGTGTTGGACTCTAATTTATGAATGAACAAGATTACTGTGAAATAATAACAATAATACACTGAACAAACCCATAATAACTACAGTACATGTGTTGACACATCCCCTAATATATTTGCATGTCATAATTTCTAAGACTAGACTTGCCGTTATGAGGAGTTGACACATCCATTGGAATAGTTTCTCCGCTAGAGGAGTAGGTGCCAAATCTACATAAGAAAATTGTTGGCGTATTATTTGATTCATATATCTTATTTCTCCCATGCCTATTTTTAGTGTAATCATTGATTCATATATCTTATTGATTATCACTAAATAATTATACTAGAGAGTAACTTTTGCAATAATAGAGTTGTGAAAAATTGTATTACAAGAATTTTGATTTGCAATATATATGTACACATTTTAATTTCAGATGGCTATTAAGATGACCATTTTAAACATAAAGTGCAGAAGGAGGCTTCCAAATACTCACAAATCAAGAATATTAATAGCATCTTTCTTTTGAAATACATATGCAGTTAATTTAAGATCAACAATGCATGTTGTGTCTTTTAAAAGAAATGATTAACAGTTGATACCAACGAGCTGAATAATACAACACCACATGTAGTGGTATTTTCTACACTATACTGAATGATGTATTTTTCTAAATGAGCACTTAGAAGGATGACTCGAAAGCTTCCTCTCTCTGGATCTGCTAACCAGACGCCATTGAGAAGAAGAAGGAAAGAAGAAGAAGGAAAGAAGAAGAAGGAAAGAAGAAGAAGAAGAAGAAGAAGAAGAAGAAGAAGAAGAAGAAATAGGACAGGAGGAGGAGGAGGAGGAGAAACTAAAAAAACTAAATCGACCCCCCCGGCCCCCACACCGACCCCTGGCCCCCGACACCCTAACACCACACCCCGACCCACACCCCGACCCCGACACGACACCTCGACCCCGACACCCCAACACCCTGACACCACACCCCGACCCGGACCCCGACCACCGACACCCCGACACCTGACACCTCGACCAACGACACCCCGTCCCCGACCCCGACCACCGACACCCCGACACCCTGACACCCTGAGACACCGAGAATCGACACACCGACCCCGCCCCACCCCGACCCTGACCCCCGACACCCTGACACCACACCCTGACACCACACCCCGACACCCTGACAGCACACCCCGACCCCGACACCCTGACACCCCGATCGACCCCGACACCCTGACACCACACCCCGACCCTGACCCCGACCACCGACACCCCGACACCTGACACCCGACCATCGACACCCCGATCCCAACCCCGACCACCAACAACCCAACACCCTGACACCCTGAGACCCTGACAATCGTCACCCCGACCCCCCCCCCCACCCCGACCCTGACCCCCGACACCTGGACACCACACCCCGACACCCTGACAGCACACCCCGACCACGACACCCTGACACCTCGATCGACCCCGACACTTTGACACCACAACCACACCCCGACCCCGACACCGACGGGGTCATATATTTGTGAATTATGAGTTAGATGTATATTTTTCAACTTTGTTATGCAAAATATCATATATATTTGTGGTGATCGGGTGTATTTTTACTATGTTCATCATGATGATACACTTAAATTAGATACATATTATTATATTCATGTCAGGTATCCAACTTTTTTATGTTGTACTAATATCGTTTACTTTTTGTCATTGCAGGTGTTGACAGGATGGTGGGCAAGGGTCCAGAGCGCGCCGAGCCTCCTGCAAGCACTACTGGGAGGGGTGGTTCCATTATTCCAGCCCAGCCCCTCCAGAGAGCCCTGCTAGACATTATGCAGATAGCTGCAGCAGGCGCTTCTTCTATGTCTAGGAGAGGTCTGTGGAGGACGAAGAATGCTGGTAGAGGTGGACGTGGCAGCGGGAGAGGTAGGAAGGCTGCTACGCCTTCCTCACCGCCACCCTCACCTGATTCACCCAACCACGGGACTGCTCCGTCTGACGTGGACCCGTCTCGGACTCCGGTCCATGAGCCTCCGGTCGCTTATCCTTCGCCCACCTGACTCGGGTCGCTGATCCTTCGCCCCACGTGAGTCCGGTCCTAGAGTCTTCGTCCCAGAAGACTCCGGGCATGGGGTCTTCGTCCCAGAAGATTTCGATGTCGGAGGCTTCTTCCCACGAGACTCCGGAGGCTAGTGGCCCTACTGATGGTAGCGAGGACACCTTCTCTAATGATTGCTACAGCGACGACGAGCTGGTTGAGAAGGGCAAGAAGGTCTACAAGTCTGGCTGTACAAAGCTCCGGCCCATGCTGGCGACCCCCGACCAAAGGTGGTTGATTGCGCCTAAAGGGTTGAAGTAAGTGTATTTAATATTTTTTAACCTTTTGCCTTCATGTTCCTTCAAATTAATATCTAATGCGTTGGCCTTGTCATACTTCAGGGGCTGGGTACACCCCCGTGGTGTCCACAGGCCCAACCAGGTCCTTGGTGTGATTTGCCGGCAGCACTTCCCTGGGTGGGTCACGTTGCCTGGTGAGGGTCAGGTTTATGTGTGAAAGAGCGTATCATATCACGGTGTTTGGATGCACCGGCGAAGTTTGCACCAACTCTCAAAGTGAGAAAGGGCAATGCACGGTACCGAATAGGCTAGCAATGATGGAAAGGTGAGAGTGCGTATAATCCATGGACTCAACATTAGTCATAAAGAACTCACATATTTATTGCAAAAATCTACAAGTCATCAAAAACCAAGCACTATGTGCATGCTCCTAGGGGGATAGATTGCTAGGAAAAGACCATCGCTCGTCCCCGACCGCCACTCATAAGGAGGACAATCAAAGAACACCTCATGTTTCAAATTTGTTACATAACGTTTACCATATGTGCATGCTACGGGACTTGCAAACTTCAACACAAGTATTTCTCAATTTCACAACTACTCAACTAGCACAACTTTAATATCACTACCTCCATATCTCGAAACAATCATCAAGCATCAAACTTCTCTTAGTATTCAAAACACTCATAAGAACGTTTTTACTAATCTTGAATACATAGCATATTAGGATTATTTAAGCAAATTACCATGCTATTTAAGACTCTCAAAATAATCTAAGTGAAGCATGAAAGATCAATAGTTTCTATAAAACAAATCCACCATCGGGCTCTAAAAGATAAAAGTGAAGTACTAGAGCAAAACTATGTAACTCAAAAGATATAAGTGAAGCACATAGAGTATTCTAATAATTTCTAATCATGTGTGTCTCTCTCAAAAGGGGTGTACAGAAAATATGATTGTGGTAAACTAAAAAGCAAAGACTCAACATGTGGTGAATAAAAATATAGCTCCAAGTATAGTTACCGATGGAAGAAGACGAAAGAGGGGATGCCTTCCAGGGCATCCCCAAGCTTTGGCTTTTTGGTGTCCTTAGATTATCTTGGGGGTGCCATGGGAATCCCCAAGCTTAGGCTCTTTCCACTCCTTGTTCCATAATCCATCAAATCCTTACCCAAAACATGAAAACTTCACAACACAAAACATAAAGTAGAAAATCTCGTGAGCTCCGTTAGCGAAAGAAAACAAAAGACCACTTCAAGGTACTGTAATGAACTCATTATTTATTTATATTGGTGTTAAACCTACTATATTCCAACTTCTCTATGGTTTATAAACTATTTTACTAGCCATAGATTCATCAAAATAAGCAAACAACACTTGAAAAACAGAATCTTTCAAAAACAGAACAGTCTGTAGTAATCTTTAGCTAGCACAAGATCTGGAACCCCAAAATTCCTAAAATAAATTGATGGACGTGAAGAATTTATCAATTAATCATGTTCAAAACGAATTAACTAAATAGCACTTTCCAAATTAAAATGGAAGCAGTTCTCGTGAGCGCTAAAGTTTCTGTTTTTATAGCAAGATTAACAAGACTTTCCCCAAGTCTTCCCAACGGTTCTACTTGGCACAAACACTAATTAAACACAAAAAACACAACCAAAATAGAGGATAGATAAATTATTTATTGAGTAACAGCAAGGAAAAATATTGGGTTATCTCCCAACAAGCACTTTTCTTTAAAGCCTTTTTAGCTAGGCATTGATAATTTTAATGATGCTCACATGAAAGACAAGAATTGAAGCACAAAGAGAGCATCATAAAACATGTGACAAACACATCTAAGTCTAACATACTTCCTATTCATAGGCATCTTATAGGCAAACAAATTATCATGGCAAGAAAAAACTAGCATATGCATGGAAGAGGAAAGAAACAATAGTAATCTCAACATAACGAGAGGTAGTTTAGTAACATGAAAATTTCGACCACCATATTTTCCTCTCTCATAATAATTACCTGTAGGATCATAAGAAAATTCAACAAAATAGCTATCACATAAAATATGTTCAACACGATCCACATGCATGCAAAGTTGACACTCTTCCAAAATTGTGGGATCAACATTAACTAAAGTCATGACCTCTCCAAACCCACTTTCAATAATATTGCAAACACTATTATCAATCTCATAGTCATCATGGGGCTTAAATAAATTTTCAAGATCACAAGAAGAATCACCCCAATCATGATCATTGCAACAAGTAGTAGACATTGCAAAACTAGCATCCCCAAGCTTAGGGTTTTGCATATTATAACCACAATTGACATTAATAGAATTTATACTAGCATTATTGCAATCATGCTTTTTATTCAAAGATTCATCATGAATCACTCCATAAAGTACTTTATCACAATTTTCACATTCACGAATTTCAAGCAAAACTTCATAAAGATAATCTAGTGCACAAAACTCACTAGCAATTGGTTCATCATAATTTGATCTCTTAAAAAGATTAGCAAGCGGATGAGGATCCATAGATGTTTAGGTTCTCTGCTTAGTAATAAATAAACAACTAATCCAACCAAACGAGCAAACGAGCCAATTAATACATCAAAGCAAATGGAAAGACGAGCAGAAGAAGGGCAAACAAAATGGCAAGGGTGAAGTGGGGGAGAGGAAAACGAGAGGCAAACGGCAAATAAGGTAATGCGGGAGATAAGGGTTGTGATGGGTACTTGGTATGTTCAATTTTGCGTAGACCTCCCCGGCAACGGCGCCAGAAATCCTTCTTGCTACCTCTTGAGCACTGCGTTGGTTTTCCCTTGAAGAGGACAGGGTGATGCAGCAAAGTAGCGTAAGTAATTCCCTTAGTTTTTGAGAACCAAGGTATCAATCCAGTAGGAGGCTACGCGCCAGTCCCTCGCACCTACACAAAACAACTAAATCCTCGCAACCAACGCGATAAAGGGTTGTCAATCCCTACACGGTCACTTACGAGAGTGAGATCTGATAGATATGATAAGATAATATTTTTGGTATTTTTATGATAAAGATGCAGAGTAAAATAAACGGCAATGAAAATAACAAAGTGTTGGAAGATTAATATGATGAAGATCGACCCGGGGCCATAGGTTTCACTAGTCGCTTCTCTCAAGAGCATAAGTATTTTACGGTGGGTGAACAAATTACTATTGAGGAATTGACATAATTGAGCATAGTTGTGAGAATATCTAGGTATGATCATGTACATAGGCATCACGTACGAGACAAGTAGACCGACTCCTGCCTGCATCTACTACTATTACTCCACACATCGACCGCTATCCAGCATGCATCTAGAGTATTAAGTTCATAAGAACAGAGTAACGCTTTATGCAAGATGACATGATGTACAGGGATAAATTCATGCAATATGATAAAAAAAACCCATCTTGTTATCCTCGATGGCAACAATACAATGCGTGCCTTGCTGCCCCTGCTGTCATTGGGAAAGGACACCGCAAGATTGAACCCAAAGCTAAGCACTTCTCCCATAGCAAGAAAGATAAATCTAGTAGGCAAAACCAAATTGATAATTCGAAGAGTCTTGCAAAGATAACCAATCATACATAAAAGAATTCAGAGAAGATTCAAATATTGTTCATAGATAAACTTGATCATAAACCGACAATTCATCGGTCTCAACAAACACACCGCAAAAGAAGATTACATCGAATAGATCTCCATAAGAGAGGGGCAGAACTTTGTATTGAGATCCAAAAAGAAAGAAGAAGCCATCTAGCTAATAACTATGGACCCGAAGATCTGAGGTAAGCTACTCACACTTCATCGGAGAAGCTATGGTGTTAATGTAGAAGCCCTCCGTGATCGATGCCCCCTCCGGCGGAGCTCCGGAACAGGCCTGAAGATGGGATCTCGTGGATACATAAAGTTGCGGCGGTAGAATTAGGGTTTTGGCTCCGTCTCTAATCGTTTGGGGGTATGTAGGTATATATAGGAGGAAGAAGTACGTCGGTGGGGCAACAAGGGGCCCACGAGGGTGGAGGCCGCGCCCCCCTACCTCGTGGCCTCCATGTTGGTTGCTTGACGTAGGGTCCAAGTCTCGTGGGTCATGTTCGCTTCGAAAACCTCGTTCCCAAAGGTATCATTCCGTTTGCACTCCGTCTGATATTCTTTTTCTTCAAAACCCTAAAATAGGCAAAAACAACAATTTTGGGCTGGGCTTCCTGTTAGTATGGAGATAATATAGCATGGAGCAATCAAAAATTATAGATACGTTGGAGACGTATCAGTGCCACACCATCAAGGGAGCTCCAGCCTGTTTGAGTACGGGGATAACTGGGTATGTGGTTTGCTACATGATTCGTGCAATTTCATTCTTCATGCTAGCATTTATCCCTTCCAAAATACTTAATATGCTTAGTTAGTTAAAAGATGGCATAACTACCTTAGAAAGCGCTATAAAATGACTTTATATGCTTTAGTTAGTTATAAAATGGCATAACTACCTTCGATAGCTCAGTAACGAGCTAAACTAATCTTAGCTAGTTCATTCATGGCATAATTAGCTATAAAATGACACAATAACCTTAGATAGCTCTATAAAAGGACTTAATATGCTAAGGTTACTAAAAAATGTCATAACTACCTTCGATAGCTCAATAACGACCTAAACTAATTTAGCTAGTTCATTCATGACATAATTAGCTCTAAAATGACATAATAACCTTGGATAGCTCAATAATGACATAATTAGCATACTTTGGTCAAAATGGAATAATAATCTCGGTTACCTCGAAAATGACCTAAACTTAGCTTATTTTCCTCGAAATGACATAATAACCATTCTTAGCTCCAAAATGACCGATTTACATAGCAATATCATTCTTCATGCTAGCTTAAGCCCTTAAGTAATATTTTGTTCCTCTCTCTCAGGCGTACCACCACAAGAAGCCTGTGCCAAGTCTGTTCGACCTCTATGGCATGGCCCATATGGCCCCATACAAGAAGGCCAAGCCATTCACGAAGTCTGACCTAGATCATCCAGAGAGCTTCACCAACAAGTCCTCCCACCACAAGCCTGTGAAGTACAGAGACGAGGGGAAGGCGAGGAAAGGGGAGGACTTTAACCCGAGCGGGGATCCCTTCGATACAGAGCTGGTGATGATATCTGGTGGCGGGAGGTCCCATGGCTCTCAAGCAATTGGCGATGGACTGAGTAGCTATGACGCTGAGATAACGCCTCGTGCACGGACCGTGGATCTCGCCATGGCGGTTAGTTATAAGGAATCTCTCACCTTTCCTCCATTACATTGTGCGTGCATCCATCGATGATTGCAATGCTAATGAGGAGTGGTGTGTTGCAGCCTATTGTTGAGAAAGAGAGATTGAAGATGCAGACGCTTTTAGAGGAGGCAAAAAGGGAGGCGGCAGAGAGGGGGAGGGAGATGGAGGAGAGGACGGCTAAGCTATTGGAGGCGGAGAGGAACCGGAATGACAACGCTAACCGGGCCCTATACGAGCTCATCGTGGTACTTTTCTCGTGCATATTAGCCCAATCATGCGCGTAATGATCGCATTACTATCTAATATGACTGACTCGTGAGAACCAAATGTGTAGACCATGTACGAGAAAAACGGTCAGGCCCCTCCGCCGATGCCCCGGATTGTTCCGGCGACCAAGGTGAGTTTGATTTGAATGGTCGTTGCTTACTACTATTCACATTTCAGTTTGTGAACTTGCTAACGAGACATTATTGGAAATGATCTTTGGTGCAGCATGGCTCCTGACAAGCATCGACCACTCCTTCTGCCAATGCCAGAACCCCGACCGGTCCATCACCTTCGTCTGGCACTGTCGCAGCCCCGACCATTCCTACACCTTTGTGATAACGGTATTTTTCTTCTTATTTAGCGTGTTAGTCCATTTTGACATAATTTAGCCTATTTAGTCCACAAATGGCATAATAAGATGAAGAAAATCAAGGAAGAGGAAGGAAAGAAGGAATAGGAAGAAAAGAAGAAGAAGAAGAAGAAGAAGGAAGTCAAAAATGGCATAATATGCTTAGTTAGGTAAAAAATGGCATAATTAGGTAGGCAAGATCAAAAATGGCATTTTTCTTCTTATCTAGCCTATTTAGTCCATTTATTACATAATTTAGCCTATTTATTCCACAAATGACATAATAAGATGAAGAAAATCAAGGAAGAGGAAGAAAAGAAGGAATAGGAAGAAAAGAAGAAGAAGAAAAGTTCTTTTCTTCTTCTTCTTCTTCTTCTTCTTCTCCAAAATGAAGTTAGCTCTAAGTTATATCAAAAATGGCATAATATGCTTAGTTAGTTCAAAAATGGCATAATATGCTTAGTTAGTTCATAAATGGCATAATTAGCTAGGTAAGCTCAAAAATGGCATTATTCTTCTTATTTAGCCTATTTAGTCCATTTATGACATAATTTAGCATATTTAGTCCACAAATGACATAATAAGATGAAGAAAATCCAGGAAGAGGGAGAAAAGAAGGAATAGGAAGAAGAAGAAGAAGAAGAGGAAGAAGAAGAGGGGGAGGAGGAGGAGGAGGAGGGAGGAAGAGGAGGAGAAGAAGGAGGAAAGAAGAATTTTTCTTATTTAGCCTATTTAGTCCAGTTATGACATAATTTAGCATATTTAGTCCACAAATGACATAATAAGATGAAGAAAATCCAGGAAGAGGGAGAAAAGAAGAAGAAGAAGAAGAAGAAGAAGAAGAAGAAGAAGAAGAAGAAGAAGAAGAAGAAGAAGAAGAAGAAGAAGAAGAAGAAGAAGAAGAAGAAGAAGAAGAATAAGAAGAAGAAGAAGGATAAGAAGGAGAAGAAGGAGAAGAAGGAGAAGAAGAAGAAGAAGAAGAAGAAGAAGAAGAAGAAGAAGAAGAAGAAGAAGAAGAAGAAGAAGAAGAAGAAGAAGAAGAAGAAGAAGAAGAAGAAGAAGAAGAAGAAGAAGAAGAAGAAGAAGAAGAAGAGGCGGAGGCGGAGGAGGAGGAGGAGGGAGGAAGAGGAGGAGGAGAAGAAGAAGAAGAAGAAGAAGAAGAAGAAGAAGAAGAAGAAGAAGAAGAAGAAGAAGAAGAAGAA
This sequence comes from Triticum monococcum, assembly GCA_034509565.1. Classification (NCBI taxonomy): domain Eukaryota; kingdom Viridiplantae; phylum Streptophyta; class Magnoliopsida; order Poales; family Poaceae; genus Triticum; species Triticum monococcum. The sequence goes on along the minus strand of CM067847.1, from coordinate 726,576,722 downwards.
GAAGAAGAAGAAGAAGAAGAAGAAGAAGAAGAAATAGGAGAGGAGGAGGAGGAGGAGGAGAAACTAAAAAAACTAAATCGACCCCCCCCCCCGGTTTGCAAATGACAAGGAACACAAGAATGATGCAAATATGCAATTAACAGCATCATAGCACTTAAGGTGCAACAAGAAGCTATGCTACAGCACTCCAACATAGCAACAAAGCACATGACATGAAATTATAGGTGAAGCTCTACAAATCATGAACACTAAGCTACTGCTAGTTCTCACTAGAACAAGCTTAAAATTTCATGGAAAAATTGCAAATGATATCATCTTCACAAGCTTAGAAAATACTAAACATGACAAAACAGGATCATATAGCAATGTTTAGAGCTAGCAAACAACCTGCTACAGGAACATATCATGACAAGCAGAGGATTGTCATGCTAGTACTCAAAGCATAGAACAAAACTCCCTTACTGAACTTGGGCCAAAGATGCATGGAAAATATAGTAGCACCCAAGCAAACATGGTGAGTTATATGATCAGTTTCAGACTCTGGAAAAACAGAGCATGGCAGGAACAGATTCATGATAGCAACTTTGCAAGCATATGCCACTCACCACAAAGCATTACATGTCATCACAAGGTAACCAACAATAATTAGACATGTTCCATAAGCTAAGCATGGAAAGAGAAAGTTCATAGGGTACATGCATCACTAGCAAAACACATGGAAAATCTGAATCTCATGTTAACGATCTGCCAGCAACAATATTTAGCAAAAGTAGGTGTCACAGCCCTAGCATTGGCCTTGCTTGTCATTGCATCATCATCTTGCATCATGTCTAAATTTCTCAGACATGGGGACTGACCAAACCCTAGCACCAAATGAATTCGAATAGGCCTAAAGAAAATCACTTCCAATAAACCCAAAGTGACTTCAGGAAAAGTCTATCATTTTTGAAACTGGTGAAAACCTCTGACAAAAATGGGTGCATATTTTCCCTAGGTCATTTCAGGTTATTGGATTAAATCATAAGTATTTGAATTGGAGCATTTAATGGCAATAAATATTTTAAATGCTCAATAATTCTGAAAACATTTGAGGGCTGTTAGTAAACATTTTAAAAGTGCCCACAAATTTTCTCAGGAGTTTTAAAAATGGTTTGTTATTATTACTAAATCAAAAACAGAAAAGCAAAATAGAAAATAAAAATAAAGAGAGAGAGAGAGAGAGGGACTTACCTAGCAGAAGCTTACCTGGCGAACACCAATAGGCCCAGTACTGTAGCTGGCGGCCCAGCCCACCATCGCTGCCCCCTATCGTCTTCCTCCTTGGACAGAAGGACAGGGGCGCGTGCTTGCCGCCTGCTGGCCACACGCAGGCCACCTCCACCCTGCCTGCTTCACTCCCCCGACGCCCTGAACACGCCACGCAACCCCCTGACCCCTCTTACTCTTCCCCATGGCCCTCCTCTCCTCTGCTCTCGCTCTCTCTTCCGAAGCCGAGCGGAGCCATCACCGCCGCTCGCCGTTGCTGCGGCCACCACCTCCCTCTCGACCCCTAGCCGTGCCTGCGAGCTCCGCCCCGACTCTCTCATCCTTGCCACCGACTCACGCGTCCTCGGCAGCCCTACATCGTCATCCTCGTCATCGTCTTCAACGACGGGCGCCCGAGATTGCCGCCGTTGATTCGCCGGCCCCAGCGCTTCCCCGATGTCGTCGTCACCTCTACTAGCCCCGCAGTGAGCTCCTCTCCACTCCCCCCTTGTTCCCCTCCTCTAGCTCGTCCTCTAGCAGATGTCACCACCAGAGCCGTGAGCTCAGCTCCGCCGGCCATGGCGAAGCCGCGGCCACACCTCCTGCCGCTCATGTCGGAGCGCATCAATGTGCTCATGGGGCCCCCAGGAGCCTAACCCACACACTCACTCGCCCTACCGCGCACCCTAGCACCAACCCCGCCAACACCCGAACTTCGGCAACCGCCAACGTCGTCGCCGGCGTCTTTTCCGATGACCCCGAGCCCAAACACCACCACCACTCGACGTGGCAGCCCCGCAACTTCACGTAGATGCCCCCGGCGCGCCAAATAGGGCCCTGCAGCAAAACCCCGACTCCCTCCGCCGTGGATTTGGTCGCCGGCGGCTAAACGCCGGCAGCTGACATGGCCGTCATTAGTGGTTAAACACCCCACTAACCAACCACCCTACGCCACTGACACCTGTGCCCTGCTGCCTAACTAACCATAGTTTAAACCCCTGTTTAGATTAAACTAACCCATGGGCCCCACAGGTCAGCTTGACCTGGCCACGTCACCGTTGACCGGACCCACCTGTCTGTGACACTAAGTGTCTCAGGGTCACTGACCAGTGGGTCCCACTGGTCAGGTTTGACCTGGACCATGCCCCGTTGACCTGCGGATGTCATGATGATGTCAGGCTGACGCAGTATTTATTTTCTGGAATTTTAAATAAATCAGAAATGATTTATTAATTCAGAAAATGTCCTAAACTTCTAAAAATCATAGAAATTCAACCGTAACTCCAAATAACATAAATTATATATGAAAAATGATCATAAAAAATCCAATCTATCCATATGTATTGTTTTCATGCATGTTTGAGCAAGTTAACCTCACTGTTTAGGATGAAACATGATTAGGAAAAATTTGATAATAGACTTGGAGTTGGAATTTGGTCTAGCTTGGATTTCCACTTCAACCAAAATGATTTCCTGTTGCATTAGTCCAAATCACACCATATTGCCATCTAATGATCATGTATCATATTGTGCATTGCATTGATCATGTTTCTTCTCGGTTTGCCGGTGTTGTTCCCCCTCGGTAGATGTTGTTCCTGTTGGAAATACGCCCTAGAGGCAATAATAAATTGGTTATATCATATTTCATTGTTCATGATAATAGTTTATTATCCATGCTAGAATTGTATTGATAGGAAACTCAGATACATGTGTTGATAAACAGACAACACCATGTCCCTAGTAAGCCTCTAGTTGACTAGCTCGTTGATCAATAGATGGTTACGATTTCCTGACCAAGGACATTGGATGTCGTTGATAACGGGATCACATCATTAGGAGAATGATGTGATGGACAAGACCCAATCCTAAGCCTAGCACAAGATCATGTAGTTCGTTTGCTAAAGCTTTTCTAATGTCAAGTATCATTTCCTTAGACCATGAGATTATGCAACTCCCGGATACCGTAGGAGTGCTTTGGGTGTGCCAAACGTCACAACGTAACTAGGTGGCTATAAAGGTACACTACAGGTATCTCCGAAAGTGTCTGTTGGGTTGGCACGAATCGAGACTAGGATTTTGTCACTCCGTGTAAACGGAGAGGTATCTCTGGGCCCACTCGGTAGGACATCATCATAATGTGCACAATGTGACCAAGGAGTTGATCACGGGATGATGTGTTACGGAACGAGTAAAGACACTTCAGGTTAGTATTGAACCTAGATAGATGTTATCAGGTGTCTACGTTGAGCATCAATATGATTAGATCATGTTCATTGCAATAAGGTTATTCATTTAAATTAGAGAATAATGGTTATTCTGTTTACATGAATAATACCTTTCATGGTCATGCACCATATGTGAATGGTTCATTGAATCTCGGTCGTGGTGATACACATGTTCACGCCAAAAGATGTAGAGTTAATAATGATAGTACCAATTTATTGTGGCACTGCCGCTTAGGTCATATTGGCATAAGATGCATGAAGAAACTCCATGTCGATGGATGTTTGGAGTCACTTGATTTTGAATCACTTGACACATGCGAGCCATGCCTCATGGGCAGGATGACTAAGACCCCGTTTTCAGGTACAATGAAACGGGCAAGTGACTTGTTGGAAATCATGCATGCTGATGCGTGTGATCCAATGAGAATTGAAGCGTGCGGTGGATATCGCTATTTTCTCATCTTCACTGATGATTTGGGTAGATATAGGTATATCTACTTAATGAAGCACAAGTCTGAAATGTTTTAAAAGTTCAAGCGATTTTAGAGTGAAGTTAAGAATCATCACAACAATAAGATCATGTTCCTATGATCTGATCAAAAAAGGGGATTTTCTGAGTTATGAGTTTGGCAATCACTTAAGACATTGTGGAATTGTTTCACAGTTGAAGCCACCTGGAACACCACAAGGTAATGGTGTGTCCGTACGTCATAATCGAACCCTAGGAGATATGGTGCAATCTATGATGTCTCTTACCAATCTACCATTTTCATTTTGAGGTTATGCGTTAGAGACAGCTGCATTCACTTTAGATAGGACACCATCTAAGTCCGTTGAGACGACGTCATATGAACATTGGTTTGGCAAGAAACCAAAGTTGTCGTTTCTTAATGTTTGGGGATGCGATGCTTAGGGCTTCAGCCAGAGAAGCTCGAATCCAAAGCGGACAAACACATCTTCATAGGATACCCAAGGGTGACAGTTGGGTATACCTTCTATCTCAGATCCGAGGGCAAATTATTTGTCACTAAGAATGGGTACTTTCTCGAGAAGGTGTTTCTCTCGAAAAAATTGAGTGGGAGGAAGATATAACTTGATGAGGTTGTCGAACCTTTACTTCAACCAGAGAGTGATGCAACACAGAACGATGTTTTCCGTGGCGCCTACATCTATTGAAGAGGAAGTTAATGATAGTGATCATGAAGCTTCGGATCAAGTTGCTATCGAACATCATAGGTCGACAAGGATATGTACTACTCCTGAGTGGTACGGTAATCCTGTCTTAGATATCATGTTCTTAGACAATAATGAACCTACGAGCTATGGAGAAGCGATGGTGGGCCCGTATTCCGACAAATGGTTAGAAGCCATGGAATCTGAGATAGGATCCATATATCAGAACAAAGTATGGATTTTGGTGGACTTGCCCGATGATCGGCAAGCCATTGAGATAAATGGATCTTTAAGAAGAAGACGGACGTGGGCGGTAATGTTACCGTCTATGAAGCTCAACTTATGGGAAAGAGTCTTTTCACAAGTTCAAGGAGCTGACTATGATGAGAATTTCTCACCCGTAGCGATGCTTAAAGTCCGTCGGAATCATGTTAGCATTAGCTGTATTTTTCGATTATGAAATCTTATAGATGGATGTCAAAACAATTTTTCGTAAGAAAAGTTGTATGTGATATAATAAAAGGTTTTGTCGATCCTAAGGATGCTAGAAGGTATGCTGGCTCCAGCAATCCTTCTATGGACTAGAGCAAGCATCTCGGAATCGGAATATATGTTTTGATGGAGTGATCAAAGCTTTTAGGTTTATACAATGTTTGCTAGAAACTTGTATTTACAAGAAAGTGAGTGGGAGCACTACAACATTTCTGATAAGTATATGTGGATGACATATTGTTGATTCGAAATGATGTAGAATTTCTGGAAAGCATAAACGGTTGTTTGAAGAGTGATTTTCAAAGTTAGACCTGGATAAAGCTGCTTACATATTGGGCATCAAGATCTATAGAAATAGATCAAGACGCCTGATGATACTTTCAAAGAACGCACACCTTGACATGTTTTTGAAAGAGTTCAAAATAGATCAGTCAAAGAAGGGGTTCTTACCTGAGTTGTAAGGTGTGAAGTTGAGTAAGACCCGAAGATTGACCACGGCAGAAGAAAGAGGAAGGATGAAGGTCGTCCCCTATGCTTTTGTCATAGGCTCTATACGGTATGCCATGCTGAGTACCGCACTTGATGTGTGCCTTGCCACATGTCTGGCAAGAGGGTACAAAGGTGATCTAGGAGTAGATCACCAGATAGCGGTCAAAACTATCCTTAGAGGAATAAGGAAATGTTTCTCGGTTATGGAGGTGATAAAGAGTTCGACATAAAGAGTTATGTCGATGCAAGCTTAACACCTATTTGGATAGCTCTGAGTAGAGATACCGGATACGTATAATGGAGCAATAATTTGGAATAGCTCCAAGTGGAACGTGATAGCAGCATCTATGATATAAAGTTTTGCGAAATACATAGGGATCTGAATATGGCAAGACCCGTTGACTACAACCTCTCTCACAAGCATAACATGATCAAACCCAGAACTCTTTGAGTGTTAATCACATAGCCATGTGAACTGGATCATTGAGTCTAGTAGACTCTTGGATGTTGATCACATGGCGACGTGACCTGTCAGTGTTAATCACATGGCTATGTGAACTAGATTATTGACTCTAGTGCAAGTGGGAGACTGTTGGAAATATGACCTAGAGGCAATAATAAATTTGTTATATCATATTTCATTGTTCATTATAATCGTTTATTATCCATGCTAGAATTGTATTGATAGGAAACTCAGATACATGTGTGGATAAATAGACAACACCATGTCCCTAGTAAGCCTCTAGTTGACTAGCTTGTTGATCAATAGATGGTTACGGTTTCCTGACCATGGACATTGGATGTCGTTCATAACGGGATCACAACATTAGGAGAATGATGTGATGGACAAGGCCCAATCCTAAGCCTAGCACAAGATCGTGTAGTTCGTTTGCTAAAGCTTTTCTAATGTCAAGTATCATTTCCTTAGACCATGAGATGTTGCAACTCCCGGATACCGTAGGAGTGCTTTGGGTGTGCCAAACGTCACAACGTAACTGGGTGGCTATAAAGGTACACTACAGGTATCTCCGAAAGTGTCTGTTCGGTTGGCACGAATCGAGACTGGGGTTTTGTCAGTCCGTGTAAACGGAGAGGTATCTCTGGGCCCACTCGGTAGGACATCATCATAATGTGCACAATGTGACCAAGGAGTTGATCACGGGATGATGTGTTATAGAACGAGTAAAGAAACTTGCCGGTAACGAGATTGAACAAGGTATCGGGATACCGACGATCGAATCTCCGGCAAGTACTATACCGCTAGACAAAGGGAATTGTATACGAGATTGATTGAATCCTTGACATCGTGGTTCATCCGATGAGATCATCGTGGAATATGTGGGAGCCAACATGGGTATCCATATCCCGCTGTTTGTTATTGGCCGGAGAGTTGTCTTGGTCATGTCTGCATGGTTCCTGAACCCGTAGGGTCTACACACTTAAGGTTCAATGACGCTAGGGTTATTAGGAAGACTTGTATGTGATTACCGAATGTTGTTTGGAGTCCGGGATGAGATCCCGGACGTCAAGAGGAGTTCCGGAATGGTATGGAGGTAAAGATTTATATATGGAAAGTTGTTGTGCGGGTTCCGGGAAAAGTTCGGTTTTTTCGGTATTGTACCGGGAAGCTTCCGGAAGGTTCCGGAGGATTCTGGAGGGGTCCGGAGGTCCGGAAAATGTCCCACCACGTCCAATACAGAAGCATGGGCTGTAGGGGGGCGCCCTAACCTTAGTGGGCCAAGGGCACCAGCCCCCCAAGGGCCATGCGCATGGGAGAGGGGAGACCCTAAGGGGGAGGGCCTCCACTTGACTTGGGAGGCACTCCTCCCCCCCTTGGCCGCCGCCCCAACCCTAGATGGGATCTAAGGGGGCCGGCCCCCTCTCTCCCCACCTATAAATACTGGAGGGGTGGGAGGGCGGCCACACCCTTGAACCTGGCGCATCCCCTCCCCTCCAATACCTCTCCTCCTCCGCGTGAGCTTGGCGAAGCCCTGCCGGAGAACTGCCACTCCATCACCACCACGACGTCGTGCTGCTGTTGGACTCTCTTCCTTAACCTCTTCCACCTCATCACCACCACGATAAAGGCGTGGGAGACGTCTCCATTCCGTACGTGTGTTGAACGCGGAGGTGACGTCCGTTCGGCGCTAGGATCATCGGTGATTTGGATCACGACAAGTACGACTCCATCAACCCCGTTCACTTGAACGCTTCCACTTAGCGATCTACAAGGGTACGTTGATGCACTCTCCTTCCCCTCGTTGCTAGATTACTCCATAGATTGATCTTGGTGATGCGTAGAAAATTTTAAATTTCTGCTACGATCCCCAACAGTTCTGGCGTTGTGATCGTTGACACTGATGAAGACTCAATGCTATCTTGAGAAGTGCCAGGCAAGCAAAACCCCCTTGTTCATTCTGATACAATCCCACTCTCTCGCTCCTGCTCTCTTTTACTGCATTAGGACAACACCGATTCAACTATTACATGCTGTGGTAGTTGAACCCCTTTCCCCTGCATGACCTGTCATTGCCACTGTAACTAGATGAAACCCACTAGCACGAGTAGGAGTTGTTTGAGCCTTTGGGTGCCTACTCATTCATGCTTGTTTGTCATGCCTGCTATTGCTTAGAGTTGAGTCAGGTCTGATTCATCGGGAATGAATTGGAACGTGGTGAACATGTCCTACCATTGAGAGCTAAGTGTGTGAACACGATTTGGTAAAGGTAGCGGTGAGAGGCCATGTAGGAGTACATGGTGGGTTGTCTCATTGCAGCCGTCCTCAGGAACTGAGTTCTATGTTTGTGATCCATGAACAGTTACTACCACACATTGGGCTCCCGGCGCTCCAAGCTCTCTCAACTTATTAATCCACCTGATCTTTGTCCAGGAGTTGCAACTAGTTTCTGGTGTTTGTAGGTAGTGTTACTAGTCTACCAAGTGGCACCCGGTACAGGTGGGCTTGGGAAAAACTAGGCAAAGTGGCCCGGTGTACCAAGTGGCACCCGGATGGTGGGCTTTGGGAACCCTGCTCACATCGTTTGGGGCCGTGAGTGACACCCCGGCCGGATCTCCTTGCGGATGGAACCCGAATAGGCAATAAACCTGGACTAGAGACTTGTTGGTTAGTCAGGTCATGGCCGACTCCCTCGCCAGGCTTCCGCTTGAAGGTTGCCGAGATACACGACGTGTACATGGTGGTAAGTGGCGAGAGCATGTGTGAAGAAGTACACCCCTGCAGGGTTATCATTATCTATTCGAATAGCCGGATTCCTCGGATATGGAAACTTGGAACCCTTGCATAGTTCATAGACAAGTGAAAGTGGATACTCTAAAATGCGCAAGATAAGCTTGAGTGCTATGGATGGCGTTCTCGTAGGGAGATGGGAGTGGATCCATAGTGGTGTATTCATATGGTGAATATGTGGACTTGTGTGCGCCAGCTCAAAGAGTTATTTGCAGTAGTAGTTCAAGTTAGCCACTGAGTCAAAGCTGGCTTGCTGCAGTTAAACTCCACCACCCCTTTGTTGATACCGATGCATATGTAGATAGTTCTGATGTATGTCTTGCTGGGTACATTTGTACTCACGTTTGCTTAATTTATGTTTTGCAGAGAGACTTCAGTCTCGCTAGTAGTTCCACATGGACTTTGACGTTTAGCTTGTTACGTCAGCTACGATCTTGTACCCTTGGGAGGGTCTTGTAGATAGTCAGGCTCCTCAGCCTTCTTCATTTTTAGTTGTCTGTACTCAGACAAGTTAAGCTTCCGCATGTGCTTTGACTTGTATGCCCTGAATGTTGGGTCATGAGACCCATGTTTGTAATATCTCGCTGCTCGGAGCCTAATGAATAAATACTTGAGTCGTAGAGTTATGTTGTGATGCCATGTTGTATTTACACATATCGAGCATATTGTGTGTATGGTTGAAATGCTTGGTATGTGTGGGATCCGACAACCTAGTTGTTCATCCTTGGTAGCCTCTCTTATGGGGAAATGTAGTCTTGTGCTTCCATGAGCCATAGTAGTCCACTACAGCCCGGTTCACCGGAGTCCTGCTAGCCCAGCACTACTGCTCCGGAACACTTGACTGGCGGGCATGTGATTCACTTCGTTCCTGTGTCTGTCCCGTGGGGGAAATGCCACGCGGTGACATCCGGAGTCCTGCCTAGCCTGCTACAGCCCGGTTCACCAGAGTCCTGTTAGCCTAGTGCTACAGCCCGGATTCGCATGCTGCTGACCGACATGATCGATGTTGATTCATGTATGCCTGTCCCCGTAAGTTAGTGCCACTTTGGGTTCACGACTAGTCATGTCGGCCCGGGTTCTCTGTCATATGGATGCTAGTGACACTATCATATACGTGAGCCAAAAGGCGCAAATAGTTCCGGGCCATGGTAAGGTGACACCCGTTTGAATACCGTGCGTGAGGCCGCAAAGTGATATGAGGTGTTATAGGCTAGATCGGTGTGACTTAGAATCGGGGTCCTGACAGCTTTGGTATCAGAGCCTGACTGCCTGGAGGATTACCAAGCCAAGCTGGTCGAAGTCGTGTCTAGAAATGCTTTAATTATATAAGGGAATTGATTGTGGAAGGGAACGTAAGGCTCTTTTTATTCATTTACCTTATGCCCTTGTGATCTGAGTCAACCTCTTCTTTTCTACGGGGATTAGGAACTAGGCTTCTCTTCTATCTCTCAGGATGACGTGTTACTAAACCGTAGTTGCCCAGGATTGTTGAGTTCAAGCCTTAGTTCAGTTCCTACTACTTCCACATGTTCATAGCTGGCCTCAGAACCTTGATATTGTGATGTTGAGTGGTCATGCCACCATTTTTGCAGGATGTCTCAAATCATTTTGAGCATTTACAGCTGTTATGATCTCCGAGTCATCCCAGGTTTCTAAATAGTCTGATGCACTTGCAAATCTTTCCTCCATGTTCCCATTGTATTTTTGGGCCAGATTAAGCACACTAATCGGTGTGTTGAGGTACTCTGTTGCCTTGACGTGTATGTTGGAGTTAGTATTATGACCCTAGGTGTCCTCGAGAACCACTCAGTAATTTGGCAATGCTTACGTATCCCCAGTGTGATGATTCTAGTCACCATTCTCAAAAGCATCTCGTGATGTTATTTAGTTAGTAGGTATTCCATTCCTTGGTTCTAGTTGCTTTAGGATATTAGCAATCTTTGCGATAGTCCTCAAGGTCCGTGGTAAATCCTTCTTCCAATACCATGCACTACTTATGGCAGAAGTTCCTTGTTGAACCAAACATCACAATAAGAGTGCTCTTGATGAGTTCTCCATTTTACTTTGAGAATCTGCCAGTTTTACCTTTCTGCATGGGTTAACCGGAAGAAATGTTGACCTTTGCTCGACATACTAATCTATGCATCCACAACTCAGAAAGATATATGTTCCTTTGAGTTGCCCCTCTCCCTAGTTGTATCCTAATCTCCGTCTATCATTTGATAGTAAAGAGCATGCCATGCACTCATGCTCATCGATATCTCATATTCTGGTGGTTTGTCAAGCCATTCTATTCTGGAATGACTAGGAGAAACAAACTCCAATACCTTATCCATCTCCAGGATTGGGTCAAAGCAGTTGTAATCCACAAATCAAATGCCAACCCAGCCTTTGATTCTATTCTACCCTGAAGTATTACCATCATATGTCAAGAATGTCATGAGAATTGCACCACCCTTTGTGAATTCTTGACACAGTGATATTCCTTGCCATCATTGTTCATTCCTCGGTTTCCATGTTATTGTAACCGGAATGCCGACAAGTGAATCATGATGTGTTGAATCAATACCCCTAGGTACTGTGTTGCTTGGTACTTAACGGGCGATAATTCCATTCTTAGCATGTTGGTTACTAAACCATCATTCCAAGATTGATCGTGCTACCTAGCCCATTTTTCCCTGGTGCATTCCTTGATCAATGAGATAGGATTGTGCCAATCCATCACTCTCTTGGTCCCATCGTCTTGCCCTGAAAAGCAAGAATGTTCTCGAGTTTAGTAACATATCGGTGGTTCACGATTTTCCAGATGTCTTCTCGCAAGTGTTACCAGGTTGTCACCTGACCGCTATGTTGAGTTCATGATCAAGTTAGTTTCTTGCAACCACCCCTTCTCCAGGAATCTATGTTGAATACCCTGAGCTAGTTGGTTAAGCCGAACAACAACTTGGAGAGTTGGAAGATAAAAGGTTGCCTAACTTAGTTCATTCCAAAGGGATACTCTTGTGTACTGTGTGTTGAAGAAAGATGATATCTTCATCGATTAGTCCCTGTGATCAGTTGTTGGACCTATTGTCTTATCAATCCTTTGATTTGAGTGTGGGCTATCGTCAAATCAAATCAGTACCAACGATGTTCGTAATGTTCTCTTACTCGTGGTTGATCCCATGAGCATACACCATTACATATTTTGGTCTGACCAATACTAACACATTGTTCACATAATGGTGGAAGTCCAGTGTCGGTGTCAAAACCAGCGGATCTCGAGTAGGGGGTCCCGAACTGTGCGTCTAGGCCGGATGGTAACAGGAGGCAGGGAACATGATGTTTTACCCAGGTTCGGGCCCTCTCGATGCAGGTAAAACCCTATGTCCTGCTTGATTAATATTGATGATATGGGTAGTACAAGAGTAGATCTACGACGATATCAAGGAGGCTAAACCCTAGAAGCTAGCCTATGGTATGATTGTTGTATATGGAGTTGATTGCCTATGGACTACAACCCTCCGGTTTATATAGACACCGGATAGGGTTAGGGTTACATAGAGTCGGTTACAATGGTAGGAGATCTTGAATATCCGCATCACCAAGCTTGCCTTCCATGCCAAGGAAAGTCCCATCCAGACACGGGACGTAGTCTTCAATCTTGTATCTTCATAGTCTAGGAGTCCGGCTAAAGGTATAGTCCGGCTACCAGAACACCCCCTAATCCAGGACTCCCTCAGTAGCCCCTGAACCAGGCTTCAATGACAACGAGTCCGGCGTGCAAATTGTCCTCGGCATTGCAAGGCGGGTTCCTCCTCCAAGTCCTTCATAGAAGATTGTAAACACCAAGAGTAGTGTCCGGCTCTGCAAAATAAGCTTCCACATATTGCCATAGAGAGAATAATATTAACACAAATCAAATCTACTGACGTATTCCGCAGTGCGTCATCACACTACGGCCAAGTCCTTTACTCGAATCGTTTTCACTTTTCCACCTCAGCATGTTTTACGAGGCGGTTTCGTTGGCACGTCTTGTCGAAGCAGAGATCGTGTACCCCCCTTTTACGGGATTCTCATCAATACAGACGTGGGTAACCCAACCGCGCCACTTATCACGGCGCTTGGGAGGCAAGCGAGTTTTACTAGGCAGGCGGGGACGCACAATCGCATCCGCCCGTATAAGGGGATAAGGATCCACCTTTCTTACCTACGCCTTCTTCCTCCTTTGCCTATACATCTCCTGCGCACTCGAGCTCCAGCGCCCAAGCCCGCACTTCCCACCTCAACCTTCTCCAGCAATGTCTGGAGTGGGAGGAAAGTGGATGGTCTCCTCCACCACGGAGGGCCAAGTCAAGAAGCTAAGGAAGGCCGGATACCTATCCAAGGACATCGCGCACCGGCTTCCCAAAAAGTGGCAGCTTCTCCCCACCCAAAGGCCCCATGAGAGGGTAGTATTTCTCCCCCACTTCCTCCACGGACTGTGTTTTCCACTCCACCCATTCGTTCGAGGGCTCACGTTCTACTACGGCCTAGATTTCCACGATCTTCCCCCGAACTTCATCCTCAACATCTCGGCGTTTATCATCGTGTGCGAGGCTTTTCTCCGCGTCCGCCCTCATTTCGGCCTCTGGCTCAAGACCTTCAACGTCAAGCCCAAGGTGGTACGCGGCAGCCAGGCGGAGTGCGGAGGCGCTATGGCGGGCAAGATGGCCAACGTCCTATGGTTCGAGGTCTCTTTTGTGGAGACCCTAAAGGGATGGCAATCCGGGTGATTTTACATCACCGAGACGCGCGAATTGAAATGGACCGCAGCCCCCGAGTTCCGATCCGGAACCCCCACGCGGCTTGTGTCCTGGAAAGAGACGGGCCTGTCGTGGGGTGACGAAAAAGAGGTAAAAAGATTGCAAACATGCATCCAGTCCCTGGTGAACAAGCCAGTCCGGCTTGTTAATGTAATCCAGGTTATGCTCGTCCGCCAGATCCTCCCATGCCAACAATAGGATTTTAATCTGTGGGAGTTCGACCCGGCGCAATATCAAACCCTCAACAGGCTCTTCGACACGACGTACAAAGACGCCTGGAAGATCCTATTCAAGGGCACCGAGGCTCCCGCATCTGCTTCCGAGGACCGCGGATACAGCTCGCAGCGTCACGCTACCGAGGTAAGCCATCTACACCTTTTACAGGATGTTAAGCTTTTTCCATAGTTTGACTCTATGCGGGATCTAAACTCCCTTAACTTTAACAGGCTTGGAGGGCGATATCCGGACCGATTAACTGTCCGGCTCCGCTACCCGAAGACCCAGCTCCAGCTCTAATAGTGAAGCTGCTAGCTCCGGCACCTTATGTGGTGCCGGAGAAGAAGGCCAAGAAGAAGAAGACCACGGGGACTCGAAAGAGTGCCCGCAATGTGGTGGTGTTGGACTCGTCATCTGACGAGTCCGAGACGCCCTCCTCCCGTGAAAACGAGGAGGAGGAAGAAGAAGACTCTCCCCCCCCCCAGCGGAGAGAGGAGAGAAGAGGAAGGCCGCCCCAATGGGGGAGGCCGAGGGGTCTAGGAAAAAGAAGACCCCTCCGCCGGACTACGCCCCCGACGCCGAAGAGGGCGAAGAGGAGTGGCCAAATAGGGCCAAGCGTCCGGCGAAATCATAAGTTCGGATATCAGAATAACTCATGATGTTCCTTTGTTGCACAGCTTTCCCTAATGTCGAATGTAATTATGCAGTCCGCCCCGGGCCGAAGTCGACGAATCGTCGGGTGGCTCCCTGGACTCATCGGACGTGAACTTAGTTCCGCCCGTTGTCTCCCCCTGCACTACGGATGACGCCGAAGTGGCGTTGCAACAAACCCCGGGGCAGGAGGAGGTGGTCCCGGAGGAGCCGCAAGGCAACCTCCCAGACTCAAGGAGTGAACGGGACAAGACCCCCCAGGGCTCCAAGTCCGGCTTTGAGCCGGACACCGCACCGGAATCTACAACAGTTCCGGACCGCGGTAGGCGAACTCCTTCCAAGAGGAGTAAGCCTTCTGAGCCGGCAGCCTCCGTCCAACCGGAGGTGCCGGACAATCTGCTGGAGGTGCTTGACGGCGCCTCCATCGACGAGGGGCACCGTACTATTATGAGTACGGTGATCCAGAAGGTTCAGTCCGCCAAGAGTGGACTGACTGAAGCTTGCACTAGCCTTCTAACAGGCTTCGAGGTAAGTAAAAAATATGTAAAAATATAACCGCATAGACAGTAGCCCCTGATGCTCTGTTTGGCGTTCGGAAAGAAAAGCCGAATAGAGGATCTATTAAATTTCGCAGGAGTCTAACAACAAAGAGTCAATATGCGTATGCAGGCTTCGCTGCTAGCCACCGCCGCACTGACTGCGGAGGTGGATGCCCTGAAACAGGTCCTTGAGCGGACCGAGCAAGAGCTCGGCCTTGCCAAACGGCAGCTCGAGGAGAAAGAAGGTAAGAAATACCTTACAGAAAAAGTTCCTATAAAAAGACGTGATTGCGAAAAATAACAGGATTATACTGCTTATTGTAGGGGCCACGACTGAGGTGGCGACCCTCAAGCAGGCGTTGTCCGAGGCCGAAAAGAAAATGGCCGCGGAGTGCACCAAGCGAGAGAAAATTAAGGGCCAGGTCGGCGAGGTGCAGCAGGAGCTGCAGGCTCTCATGAAAAAACATGAGAGTTTGGAGCTTGAGTCCAAGACGCAAGCGTCCGAGCTCGCGGTGGCCCTTGAGACTGCCAAGTCTGCCAAGGCCGAAGCCCAAAAGGCCGTCCAAGAGTTGGAGGAGATGAGGAAGATAGCAGCGGGTAAGGCATTCTTTATGCAAAGCAGAAATATAAAAGTGAACTACTTGTTACTTACCCGAATCCGGAGCGTATCCGATGCCGCCGCATTCTACCGAGCCGAAGAGGGAAACTCGACGGAGAAGGTGTTCTGGTCTCAGTATGCTGAGGCCGGACACCCTGTGCCCTCGAGCGACCAGCTGAAATAGCTGGTCGAGCTCCACAAGGCGGCCGAACAGGCCATGAAGGGCTTCATAGTTTGGCTGTGGCCCAGAGAGGCCCTGCCTGAGAGCTACTTCGGGCTGGTGCGGCGACTGGTGGAGGCCTGTCCAAGGCTCGAGGTCATCAAGCGCTCCATCTGCATCGAAGGTGCCCGTAGGGCCCTTGCCCATGCAAAGGTGCACTGGGGTAAGCTGGATGGTGAGAAGCTTGTGAGGGACGGGCCGCCGCCGGGGAAGGAGCATCGCAAGCCCGAGAACTACTATAAGGATGTTCTTGCGGGTGCCCCGCCTTGTGGCGGATGAATGTACCAAGGATGTAATTTTTGAATAAACTCGCTCGTGTTTATCCTGTGCGCTGAAAACTTGTTCATATGCGCTAAGCAATGCTTGTCAAATTTAAAATATTACTTTCTGTGCGGCCGTTTATCAAAAAATTGAGAGATGGCCAGTCGTCGGCTTCTGCCCCCATGCCACTAGTGTCGGGGTGTTCGGGATAAACCTGAGCGCTCTTTTCCCCATAGTTGGGTCCTTATAGGGAGGCGCTCAGCACAACGAACCAGGCAATCGGACTATAATGCTTGAACACTCTCACTTAGCCATAGAACTCTATAATTTTAAATTTTGGCGAAGCCCATAGTTCGGAAGACCGAGTTCGGGGCGCTATCCACGCCTTGGCCGGAAAAAGCCAGCTCCTCGCTCGAAGCGGCATAAGCCTTTAGGGACTCAAAAAACCTCTCGAACAGCGACCAGTCTCTCGCCACATCATGACAGTCAGTTTTAGCTTTCTCCACTGAGGTGCTTAACCCAGCTGAACCGGGGCACAATCGCAGTGGTTCTCCTAGTGCTACCTTAGCCGATATAGCGGAACGTAAGGCACCAAAACATAAGAGCCGAGCAAACCCAACTATTGACCCAAATCTTGATTCGGAGCCGATGCATATAGTGCTATAAGTTCGGGGAGCCGCACTTGTGAAAGTGTATGGACTTCTCACGCCATTTTTATGGGTACTAAAGCCCCTGGTGTATTTTGCCGTACCACAGTGTACGGGTGCAACATGTCATGAACATATATATGAAAAGAAGATAATGCGAAAAGTAGACAGAAAGCTATGCATTGTTTATAGAGAGGCTATTTATCAAAGCCGAACGATACAAATAGTGCGGTAAGCAAAAGATATTGGACTATTTATTATGCCCTGACCAGGGCCAGGCCGCGGAATTGTATTTAAAATAGGTATACCGCTCGTAACAGAGACCACCTGGGAGTTCCATAATGTGGCATGGCTTGTCTGCCTCCCTGGAGCTTGCATCGTTTGTTCGTCAGTTGAATTGCCGAATAGGTCATCCAAAGTATGGAGTCTTGAAAGTAAGAAAAATTGAAAAAAGAATCCGGCAGCCCCTAGTAAGTTTTAAGCCGTATTTTGGGCATGCCGTTACTGTGCCCCTTCCCCTATGCCCATGGTATTTCAAGGGCATAGTTATGTACGCGAGGTACTGGTTTCGCTATGTTGCGAGAGCTGGGATTGGGGCCGCATTGCTACGCTTGCTCATAGTGTGCCGGGCGGTCCTGCTGTGGGTTACTCCGGGCGCGCTTGGCAGTGTCTAGCTTTTTAACGGCCGGACTTGAGAATTGCCTAAGAAGGCTACTTTGTACTTCCCCTGCGAGAGCCGCCGTGTGCTCCTCCGTACGGAGGGAGCGTTCGGTGTTTCCGTTGACCGTGATTACTCCTCGAGGGCCTGGCATCTTGATCTTGAGATATGCGTAGTGCGGCACCGCATTGAACTTTGCAAATGCGGTTCGTCCGAGCAGGGTGTGATAGCCACTGCAAAACGGGACTATATCGAAGATTAACTCTTCCCTTCGGAAATTGTCCGGGGGTCCGAAGACCACGTCAAGTGTTACTGAGCCTGTACAGTTGGCTTCTACACCTGGTATAACGCCTTTAAAGGTCGTTTTTGTGGGCTTAATCCTTGAGGGATCTATGCCCATTTTCCGCACTGTATCCTGATAAAGCAGGTTCAGGCTACTGCCGCCGTCCATGAGGACTCTTGTGAGATGAAATTCGTCGATGATTGGGTCGAGAACCAATGCGGGGAAGCCGCCATGAAGGATGCTAGTTTGATGGTCCCTTCGATCAAAAGTGATCGGGCAGGAGGACCATGGGTTGAACTTCGGGGCTACTGGCTCCATCGCGTATACGTCCCGTAGCGCACGCTTCCGCTCCCTCTTGGGAATGTGGGTTGCGTATATCATGTTCACCGTCCGCACTTGTGGGGGAAAGCCCTTTTGTCCATTGTTGTTCGGTGGCTTGGCCTCCTCCTCGTCGTCGCTGCGCAGCCCCTTGTCTCTGTTTTCGGCCCTTAACTTGCCTGCCTGCTTGAACACCCAACAATCCCTGTTAGTGTGATTGGCTCGCCTTTCGGGGGTGCCATGTACCTGGCATAAGCGATCGAGTATTCGGTCCAAAGTGGACGGGCCCTGAGTATTCTTTATGAATGGCTTTTTCCGCTGACTGGATTTATAGCCTTTGAATCTGGCATTAAATGCTGTGTCTTCATTGCTGTCGCTGCGAACGCGGCTTTTTTTCTTATTCTGACGTGTCCTGCCACTTTTGTCCTTGGTATCCGAATTACCAGGGTTCTTTGATAAGTTGTTACTGTGAGCTAGCCAGCTGTCTTCTCCTGCGCAAAAGCGGGTCATGAGTGTCATGAGGGCTGCCATAGATTTCAGCTTTTCCTGTCCCAGGTGTCGGGCAAGACATTCGTCGCGGATGTTATGCTTGAAGGCTGCTAGGGCCTCTATGTCCGGACAGTCGACTATCTGGTTTTTCTTTGTTAGGAACCGTCTCCAGAATTGTCTGGCCGATTCCTCTGGCTGCTGAATTATGTGGCTTAAGTCGTCGACATCCGGTGGTCGCACGTAAGTACCCTGGAAGTTGTCGAGGAATGCGGCTTCCAGGTCCTCCCAAGAACCGATTGAGTCTGCTGGCAAGCTGCTAAGCCAATGCCGGGCCGGTCCTTTAGGTTTGAGCGGGAGGTATTTGATGGCGTGTAGATCATCGCCGCGTGCCATGTGGATCTGAAGGAGATAATCCTCGATCCATACTGCCGGATTTGTTGTGCCATCGTATGATTCGATGTTTATGGGTTTGAAAACCCTCTGGGATTTTATGATCCATTACTTCATTCGTGAAGCATAGCGGGTGTGCGGCGCCTCTGTACTGGGCTATATCACGACGCAGCTCGGAAGAGCTATGTCTGTTGTTTTCGGCCCGGCTAGATTTTTTGTATCCAGAGTGAAGGTCATCGTCACGTGCCGTAGGGCGCCTGCGCAATCCGTAGATCGATCTTGTTTGTCTTGCCTTATCCTCCAGTACGTCTTGCAGGTCTGGCGCATTTTCCTGTGCCTTAGTTGAGCGGCGTCGGGGCATGGCTTGGGTGGAGGGCCGAGAGGCCTCTCTATCGCTTCCGCGAGCTGGCCGGTCTGCCATGTCATGCGCTGGTGATGTAGGTGCTTCCTCCTCTGATCGGGGTAGCGGCCTGCGCTTTGGGTAACTCTTGGAGGGGCGTTCGAGTTCATATTCTTCGGCCACAAGGACTTCAGTCCATCTGTCAGCTAGCAAATCTTGGGCAGCTCTAAGCTGTTGCTGCTTTTCTTGAGGCTGCTTGCTGTGGCTAAAAGTCTGCGTTTAAAATGCTCTTGTCCGGCGGGGTCTAATGGTATGCCGAATTCGTCGTCATCGAGCTTGCCTTGTCTTCGGAGGGAGGCATATAGTTATCATCCTCGACCTCTCGGTCTGCCGCTCTCTCACGAGGGCTGGCTTCTCCATCTTCCTATGCCAAATCTTGCTGAGGTGGGTGTTCTTCGGCGCTATTCGGGGTAGTATTATCTCCCGTACCGGAATCACCGTTTTTGCTTTGGCGGGATTTAGAGCGGCGCCACTGACGCCGACGCTTTGGCTGTTTCTTGGGGGTGTCATCCCCCACTGTTCCATCGCCATCTCCATCTTTTGGAGTATCCACCAGATATATGTCATATGACGAGGTGGTCTTCCAGCGCCCTACAGGTGCTGGTACATGTTTGTCTCCTACATCGTCGTCCCTACTGTCGATGTCTTCGGAGCCGAAGTCAAGCATGTCGGTTAAATTGTCGACAGTGGCTACAAAGTGGGTGGTGGGTGGGCTTTGAATTTATTCATCGTCCGTATCCCATCCTCGCTGACCGTAATCCGGCCAGGGCTCTCCTAATAAAGAGAGAGACTTAAGAAAATTCAGGATGACGCCAAAAGGCGAGTGCTGAAAGATGTCTGTGGTGGTGAACTCCATTATCGGCGCCCAATCGGATTCGATTGGTGGGGGCGCGGGGAGTTCGGAGTCCGGGGAGGAGTCCAGATCCTCGGAGTCACGGGTCATGCAGAGTGCGGGGCTAGCGTTCGGCTCGATCGCCTTTGAGATCGCAGCGCCCGAGGTGACGTCCTACCGCTCGTCCTCGATTGGCGCAATAGGCTCTGAGTTAGGGGTTGGAACCGATGCGTGTGCGGCCTCCAGGACACTATCCGGAGGCAGAGCTAGATCATGCCCCTCCAGATAGTGCGGCGCGCTTGGCCGTGGCTCGAACCCGTCGAAGATCAAGTCTCCACGGATGTCAGCCGTGTAGTTTAAATTTCCAAACCTGACTCGATGGCCAGGGGTGTAGCTTTCGATCTGCTCCAGGTGGCCAAGCGAATTGGCCCGCAGAGCGAAGCCACCGAAGACGAAGACCTGTCCGGGGAGAAAAGTCTCACCCTGGACCGCATCGTTGTTGATGATCAAAGGAGCCATCGGGCCAAAAGGCGACGACACAGAGGAACTCTCAATGAAAGCACCAATGTTAGTGTCAAAACCGGCAGATCTCGGGTAGGGGGTCCCGAACTGTGCGTCTAGGCCGGATGGTAACAGGAGGCAGGGAACACGATGTTTTACCCAGGTTCGGGCCCTCTCGATGGAGGTAAAACCCTATGTCCTGCTTGATTAATATGGATGATATGGGTAGTACAAGAGTAGATCTACCACAAGATCAAGGAGGCTAAACCCTAGAAGCTAGCCTATGGTATGATTGTTCTATATGGAGTTGATTGCCTACGGACTACAACCCTCCAGTTTATATAGACACCGGATAGGGTTAGGGTTACATAGAGTCGGTTACAATGGTTGGAGATCTTGAATATCCGCATCGCCAAGCTTGCCTTCCACGCCAAGGAAAGTCCGATCTGGACACGGGACGTAGTCTTCTATCTTGTATCTTCATAGTCCAGGAGTCCAGCTGAAGGTATAGTCCGGCTACCCGAACACCCCCTAATCCAGGACTCCCTCATCCTGTGATATGGAAATTCCGATGAGGTGCTGTTGAGCCCAACAGCAGCATCTTGTCTCCTCCATAATTCATGTTGAACATTGAGCTAGTGTTCGAAACTTTTGTAAGCATTGCCTTCGTGTTCCGTTCATGAGGTATATGTTTTGGTGAAAGAAGTGACTTTCTCTGATTCGCGTGCATCTGGTGCAAGTTGCCGCCGTGAGTTTGAGGAAGATTGTTTTGTTTCCTATGGTACCATGCCAAGTCAGTCATGCACGTGGGAAGTGCTCTATGGTTCGATAGGTTGGCCGCCTCCACTCCATATGTGTTCCTAGCACACCAAGCCACTGACTCATTTGCTCAAGGAGAAGGAGTCCCTTCATAAGAGCTAATCCGGACTTATGAAAAGACTTCGATATCCTTGATGATGGTTCCCCCAACTGAACTTGGTAGTGCTTAATATAAGACTACTACATGGCCATGCCTGTCTGGGACACCATGTTCACATGTTTGTTGCAGAACCCGCTCATGTTTTGGAGCTTACTACCATAGTCCATCTCTTGAGAATCTCGCAACATCATCCTGTCGATTTGTATTGCAACCTTTCATTTTAGACATGCTGTCTAAAATATCCTGTTAACAACCGGATCTGAATATCAGGCAGATATGATGGTTGAAATATTCCCAGCATTTGCATTCTGTTCCCAGCTTGCACCCCAGCAATTGTTGTTCAGGATCATCTTCAAAAGCGGTCCTACCATAGGTCCCATCCATCTCCGATGATAAGCAAAAATCATCCCTTGCGCTGTCTTCAACAAGGTAGTCCACATCATCCATTCTAGTCCGAGTGTACCATCCCTTAGTACTCCGCCAAACGATTATTGTGATTGTCCGAGTAATTCTTTTTGCCACTTAAGGGAATGCTTCTGCGAGTCACCTTCCTTAAGATGTCTTGTTATGATATCATGGCAAATCAACTCTTCGTTACGTCGTTATCGAGCGTGGAATTGTTTCCTACCAAATCGAGCCACCACCTTCTATTTCCTATCACCCCGATGAGTGTCTCGTGTCTTAGCTCAAGAGATATTCCTACGTCTCATTCCGTGAGTTGATCCTGAGTTGTTCGATCTTCGAGAAGATCGATCCTTCTAGAGTTTCCTTTCTCCTTTGTGTCATGTTGGGCAAAGATCTAGAAGACCAACACGTCAAGATCATTTGGAAGAACGAATCAACATCTTCGATGAGGGCACTTGGATCATGAAGATCGTGCTAGCTTTGTATCCCCTCTGTCTTCTTACCTCACATCTTGAATCTCGGGACAAGATTCTTGTTTAGTGGGGGTGAGTTGTCACAGCCCTAGCATTGGCCTTGCTTGTCATTGCATAATCATCTTGCATCATGTCTAAATTTCTCAGAAACTTGAAATGGGGACTGACCAAACCCTAGCACCAAATGAATTCGAATAGGCTCAAATAAAATCACTTCCAATAAATCCAAAGTGACTTCAGGAAAAGTCTATCATTTTTGAAACTGGTGAAACCGCTGACAAAAATGGGTGCATATTTCCCTAGGTCATTTCAGGTTATTGGATTAAATCATAAGTATTTGAATTGGAGTATTTAATGGCTATAAATATTTTAAATGCTTCAATAATTCTGAAAACATTTGAGGGCTGTTAGTAAACATTTTAAAAGTTCCCACAATTTTTCTCAAGAGTTTTAAAAATGGTTTACTATTATTACTAAATCAAAAACAGAAAAGCAAAATAGAAACTAAAAATAAAAAGAGAGAGAGGGACTTACCTGGCAGAAGCTTACCTGGCGCCCACAAATAGGCCCAGTACTGTAGCTGGCGGCCCAGCCCACCACCGCTGCCCCCTGTCGTCTTCCTCCTTGGACAGAAGGACAGGGGCGCGTGCTCGCCGCCTGCTAGCCACGCGCAAGCCACCTCCACCCTGCCTGCTTCACTCCCCCGACGCCCTGAACACGCCACGCAACCCCCTGACCCGTCTCACTCTTCCCCGTGGCCCTTCTCTCCTCTGCTCTCGCTCTCTCTTCCGAAGCCGAGCGGAGCGGTCGCTGCCGCTCGCTGTTATTGCGGCCACCGCCTCCCCCTCGACCCCTCGCCGTGCCTGCGAGCTCCACCCTGACACTCTCGTCCTCGCCACCGACTCACGCGTCCTCGGCTGCCCTACATCGTCGTCCTCATCATCGTCTTCACCGACGGGCGCCCGACATTGCCAATGTTGATTCGCCGGCCCCAGCGCTTCCCTGACGTCACCGTCACCTCTGCTAGCCCCGCAGTGAGCTCCTCTCACTCCCCCCTTGTTCCCCTCCTCTAGCTCGTCCTCTAGCAGTTGTCACCACCAGAGCCGTGAGCTCAGTTCCGCCGGCCATGGCGCCGCCACGGCCACAGCTCCTGCCGCTCATGTCAGAGCGCATCAACATGCTCAGGAGGCCCCCAGGAGCCTAACCCACACACTCACTCGCCCTACACCCGAACTCCGGCAGCCGCCAACGTCATCGCCGGCGTCTTTTTCGACCACCCCGAGCCCAAACACCACCACCACTCGAAGCGGCAGCACCCCAGCTTCACGTAGATGCTCCCCGCGCGCCAAATAGGGCCCTGCAGCGAAATCCCGACTCCCTCTGCCGCGGATTTGGTCACCGGCGGCTAAACGCCGGCAACTGACGCGGCCGTCATTAGCGGTTAAACACCCCACTAACCAACCCCCCTGCGCCACTAACACCTGGGCCCTGCTACATAACTAACCCTGGTTTAAACCCCTATTTAGATTAAACTAACCCACGGGCCCCACAGGTCAGCTTGACCTGGCCACGTCACCGTTGACCAGACCCACCTGTTTGTGACACTAAGTGTCTCAGGGTCACTGACCAGTGGGTCCCACAGGTCAGTTTTGACCTGGACCGTGCCCCGTTGACCTGCTGACATCATGATGATGTGAGGCTGATGCAGTATTTATTTTCTGGAATTTTAAATAATTCAGAAATGATTTATTAATTCAGAAAATGTACTAAACTTCTAAAAATCATAGAAATTCAACCGTAACTCCAAATAAGATAAATTATATATGAAAAATGATCCGAAAAATCCAATCTATCCATCTGTACTATTTTCATGCATGTTTGAGCAAGTTAACCTCACTGTTTAGGATGAAACATGATTAGGACAAATTTGATAATAGACTTGGAGTTGGAATTTGGTCTAGCTTTGATTTCCACTTCAACCAAAATGACTTCATGTTGCATTAGTCCAAATCACACCATATTACCATGTAATGATCATGCATCATATTTTGCATTGTATTGATCGTGTTTCTTCTCTGTTTTCCGGTGTTGTTCCCCCTCGGTAGATGTTGTTCTGACGTTGTGATCGTTGACACTGATGAAGACTCAATGCTATATTCAGAATTGCCAGGCAAGCAAAACCCCCTTGTTCATTCTGATACAATCCCACTCTCTCGCTCTTGCTCTCTTTTACAGCATTAGGACAACACCAATTCAACTATTACATGCTGCGGTAGTTGAACCCCTTTCCCCTGCATGACCTGTCGTTGCCACAGTAACTAGATGAAACCCACTAGCATGAGTAGGAGTTATTTGAGCCCTAATGTGCCTACTCATTCATGCTTGTTTGTCATGCCTGCTATTGCTTAGAGTTGAGTCAGGTCATATTCATCGGGAATGAACTAGAACATGGTGAACATGTCCTACTGTTGAGAGCTAAGTGTGTGAACACGATTTGGTAAAGGTAGCGGTGAGAGGCCATGTAGGAATACATGGTGGGTTGTCTCATTGCAGCCGTCCTCAGGAACTGAGTTCTGTGTTTGTGATCCATGAACAGTTACTACCACACATTCGGCTCCGGGCGCTCCAAGCTCTCTCGACTTATTAATCAACCTGATCTCTGTCCAGGAGTTGCAACTAGTTTCTTGTGTTTGTAGGTAGTGTTAGTAGTCTACCAAGTGGCACCCGGTACAGGTGGGCTTGGGACACACTAGGCACATTGGCCCGGTGTACCAAGTGGCACCCGGATGGTGGGCTTGGGAACCCTGCTCACATCATTTGGGGCCGTGAGCGACACCCCGGCCGGATCTCCTTGCGGATGGAACCCGAATAGGCGATAAACCTGGACTAGAGACTTGTTGGTTAGTCAGGTCGTGGCCGACTCCCTCACCAGGCTTCCGCTTGAAGGTTGCCAAGATACACGATTTGTACATGGTGGTAAGTGGCGAGAGCATGTGTGAAGAAGTACACCCCTGCAGGGTTATAATTATCTATTCGAATGGCCGGATTCCTCGGATATGGAAACTTGGACCCCTTGCATAGTTCATAGACAAGTGAAAGTGGATACTCTAAAATGCGCAAGATAAGCGTGAGTGCTATGGATGGCATTCTGGTAGGGAGACGGGAGCGGATCCATAGTGGTGTAATGATATGGTGAATATGTGGACTCGTGTGCACCACCTCAAAGAGTTATTTGCAGTAGTAGTTCAGGTTAGCCACCGAGTCAAAGCTGGCTTGCTGTAGTTAAACTCCACCACCCCTTTGTTGATACCGATGCATATATAGATAGTTCTGATGTAAGTCTTGCTGGGTACATTTGTACTCACGTTTGCTTAATTTATGTTTTGCAGAGACACTTCAGCCTCGCAAGTAGTTCCACGTGGACTGCGATGTTTAGCTTGTTACCTCAGCTACGATCTTGTACCCTTGGGAGGGTCTTGTAGATAGTCAGGCTCCTCAGCCTTCTTCATTTTTAGTTGTCTGTACTCAGACAAGTTAAGCTTCCGCATGTGCTTTGACTTGTATGCTCTGAATGTTGGGTCATGAGACCCATGTTTGTAATATCTTGCTCCTCGGAGCCTAATGAATAAATAATTGAGTCGTAGAGTTATGTTGTGATGCCATGTTGTATTTACATATATCGAGCATATTGTGTGTATGATTGAAAAGCTTGGTATGTGTGGGATCCGACAACCTAGTTGTTTATCCTTGGTAGCCTCTCTTATGGGGAAATGTAGTCTTGTGCTTCCATGAGCCATAGTAGTCCGCTACAGCCCGGTTCACCGGAGTCCTGCTAGCCTAGCACTACTGCTCCGGAACACTTGACTGGCCGGCATGTGATTCACTTTGTTCCTCTGTCTGTCCCTTCGGGGAAATGTCACGCAGTGACATCCGGAGTCTTGCCTAGCCTGCTACAGCCTGGTTCACCGGAGTCCTACCTAGCCTGCTACAGCCCGGTTCACCGGAGTCCTGTTAGCCCAGTGCTATAGCCCTGATTCGCATGCTGCTGACCGACATGCTCGATGTTCATTCATGTATGCCCGTCCCCGTAAGTTAGTGCCACTTTGGGTTCACGACTAGTCATGTCGGCCCGGGTTCTCTGTCATATGGATGCTAGCGACACTATCATATACGTGAGCCAAAAGGCGCAAACGGTTCCGGGCCATGGTAAGGCGACACCCGTGGGAATACCGTGCGTGAGGCTGCAAAGTGATATGAGGTGTTACAGGCTAGATCGGTGTGACTTAGAATTGGGGTCCTGACAGTAGGGCAGGGAAAAGACAAGCTAGAGTGCTCCATAATTACAACCGGAGGCATGAATGGATGGAGCAATACCACATATTCAAAACACTCTTACTAAACTACCTCAAAATGTGCATGGATTGCATGGTAGAAACATGGAAACATAGTATCAAAATGTATCAGGAAAAGACTTAGCAAAATCACTAAGTGTTTGAAAACAACAACATCACATAGCCTACATTGCATGCTTGTGCTAGTCACCACATAACTCAAAAATACAAGACTTGCACCTTTGTAAATATGGCATGATGGAGCTCATAAAACATGTAGACATCATGCTCATAGGATGCATACACAAAATGCAATGAAAATGACAAAACATCAAGTTATGCTGGGTACCAGCAGACAACATTATATAGCACTTTTGCAATGAGGATTAGGGCTTCACTATAGATAGTAACATACATGCAAATGACACTAACATTAAGACCATCACGAGACTAAAATTTTGATATATCATATGCACAATTCGGAGTCACGGACAAGGAGATATGGCATGATGAACAAGTGCACATATTATGATGATTTCGGGACTTAGAAGAAAAAGACTACCCCCAGATCTAGGCTTCCTCCGGCCGCGTGAACCGATTTCAGCGGCGAGGTCAACGGCGACAGCTCCGACATGGAGCTCCGTGGTGGTGGTGGTCGGAGTTGGAGCTTGGCGCGGCGGGGGTCGCCAGAGTTGGTGGATCCGGCGACAGCACGGGTCGACACCGGCGAAGGAGAGGCGGGCGGTGCGGTGATGGAGGACGCGAGGCAGTGCGTAGTGGTCGGCGGCGAGGGTCAGCGAGGGCGGCGGCCGGACGAGGGCGGCGGGCGGCAGAGTTCATCGGCGGGAGGCGGCGCGGGCTCTCAAGCATGGCGCGGGCGTTGACCCGGGTGGCGGGGACGCGATGGATCGGGCGGACCTGCTGCAGGCTCGTCGGGCCACGGTGGTGGTTGGCCAGGGGGCTTGCGCTGTTTGGCACGGGACGGTGGCGGTGGTTTTGTCCACTGAGGCCGGACGTGTCCAACGGCGCGGAGGGACTAGGCTAGGGTTTGGAGTGCGAGATTTCGGGGGAGAGGGCATATTTATAGGTAGGGGAGCTAGGAGAGTCCAAATGAGGTGCGGTTTTCACCCACACGATCGTGATTCAACGACGGAGAGTGTCGGTGTCAAAACCGGCGGATCTCGGGTAGGGGGTCCCGAACTGTGCGTCTAGGCCGGATGGTAACAGGAGGCAAGGGACACGAAGTTTTACCCAGGTTCGGGCCCTCTTGATGGAGGTAAAACCCTATGTCCTGCTTGATTAATATTGATGATATGGGTAGTACAAGAGTAGATCTACCACGAGATCAGAGAGGCTAAACCCTAGAAGCTAGCCTATGGTACGATTGTTGTGTATGAATGTGTTGTCCTACGGACTAAAACCCTCCGGTTTATATAGACACCGGATAGGGTTAGGGTTACATAGAGTCGGTTAGAATGGTAGGAGATCTACATATCCGTATCGCCAAGCATGCCTTCCACGCCAAGGAAAGTCCCTTCCGGACACGGGACGCAGTCCTCGATCTTGTATCTTCATAGTCCAGGTGTCCGGCGGAAGGTATAGTCCGGCCATCTGGACACCCCCTAATCCGGGACTCCCTCAGTAGCCCCTGAACCAGGCTTCAATGACGATGAGTCCGGCGCACAGATTGTCTTCGGCATTGCAAGGAAGGTTCCTCCTCCAAGTACTTCATAGAAGATTTTGAACACAAAGATAGTGTCTGGCTCTGCAAAATAAGTTTCCACATATTGCATAGATAGAATAATATTTACACAAATCTAATCTGCTGACGTATTCCGTAGTGTGACATCACACCACGGCCAATCCTTTATTCGAATCATTTTAATGTCCCATCTCAGCGTGTTATGCGAGGCGGTTTCCTTGGGACGTCTTGTTAAAGCAGAGATCGTGTCCCCTTATTCCGGGATTCTCATCAATACGGGCGTGGGTAACCCAACCGTGCCATTGATTACGGTGCTTGGGAGATAAGCGAGTTGTACCAGGCTGGTGGGGGCGCATAGTCGCGTCCACCCATATAAGGGGATAAGGGTCCACCTTTTCACCTACGCCTTCTTCCTCCTTTACCTATCCATTTTCACGCACTCGAGCTCCAGCGCCGAAGTCTGCACTCCCCACCTCAACCTTCTCCAGCAATGTCCGGAGCGGGAGGCAAGTGGATGGTCTCCTCTATTAAGGAGGGACACATCAAAAGACTAAGGAAGGCCGGATACTTGTCCAATGACATTACGTACCGGATTCCCGAAGAGGGGCAGCTCATCCCTACCCCTAGGCCCCATGAGAGGGTGGTGTTCCTCCCCCATTTCCTCTGTGGACTGGGTTTCCCTCTCCATCCATTTGTCCGGGGGCTAATGTTCTACTATGGCCTGGATTTCCACGATCTGGCCCCGAACTTTGTCCTCAACATCTCGGCGTTTATCGTCGTGTGCGAGGCCTTCCTACGCATCCGCCCCCATTTTGGCCTATGGCTCAAGACTTTTAATGTCAAGTTGAAGGTGGAGCGCGACAACCAGGCGGAGTGCGGAGGCGCCATGGTGGGAAAGATGCCCAACATCTTATGGCTCGAGGGCTCCTTTATGGAGACCCTGAAGGGGTGGCAATCAGGGTGGTTTTACATCACCGACCCGCGCGACCCTAAGTAGGTCGCAGCCCCCGAGTTCCGATCCGGACCCCCAACGCGGTTCACGTGCTAGAAAGAGACGGGATAGTCGTGGGGTAAAAAAGGAGAGCTGACCGGACTCCAAACATGCGTCCAAACCCTGGTGGATAAGCAGCTCAAGCTTGTCAACGTAGTCCAGGTTATGCTCATCCGCCGGATCCTCCAGTGTCAACAACGGGCTTTCAACCAGTGGGAGTTCGACCCAGCGCGGCACCGAACTCTGAGCAGGCTCTTCGACACGACGTACGAAGATGCCTGGAAGGTGCTTTTCAAAGGCGCCGAGGCCCCCGCATCCGCTACCGAGGATCGCGGATTCAGCACGCAATGTCACGCTCATGCGGTAAGCTGTTTTTACCTTTTACAGGGTATTAGTTTTTAATAGTTTGACTCCCTGCGGGATCTAAGCTCCCTTACCTTTGACAGGATTGGCAGGAGACGTCCGGACAGATCAACGGTCTGGCGCCTTTGCCCGAAGGCCCAGCGGACGCGCGTTTGGCGAAGCTGCTGGTCCCGGCACCCTATGTGGTGCCGCAGATGAAGGCCAAGAAGAAGGCCGCGGGGACTCGAAAGAGTGCCCGGCGCCAGGAGGTGTCGGATCCATCATCCGACGGCTCCAAGACGCACTCCTCCCACGAAGACGAGGAGGAGGAAGAAGAGACCTCTCCCCCCCCCAGGGGGGAAGGGAAGAAAAGGAAGGCCGCCCCAACTGGGGAGGCCGAAGGGTCCAAGAAGGGAAAAACCCTTCCTCCGGACTACTCCACCGACGCCGACGACGGCGAAGAGGAGTGGCCGCACAGGGCCAAGCCCCTCGCGAAATCGTATGTATCCGGATACCAGACTAATTCATAGTATTCCTTTATTGCACAGCTTTCCCTTATGTCGAATACTAATATGCGGCCCACAAAAAGACCGGCTCGACGCGTCGTCGAGCGGTTCACTGGACTCGTCGGACGTGAATTCGCTTCCGACGGCTTCCTCCCCCCGCCCTACGGACGACGCCGAAGTGTTGTCCCAACAGGTTCCAAGCCAGGAGGAGGTGGTCCTGGAGGCGCCGCAAGGCGACCTCCTAGACTCCAGGGGTGAAGGGGCTAAAATCTCCCAGGGCTCCAAGTCCGGCTCCAGGCCAGACACCGCTTCGGAACCTTCAAAGGTTCTAGAGGCCGGCGGGCGACCTCCTTCTAAGAGGAGCAAGCCCTCCGTCCCGGTGACCCCCGTACAACCGGAGGCGGCGGACAATCTGTTGGAGGCGCTCCAAGGCGCCTCCATCGACGAGGAGCACCGCACCATTATGAGTGTGGTGGTCCAGAAGGTTGAGTCCGCCAAAAGCAGACTGACTGAAGCTTGTGCTAGCCTTTTAACAGGCTTTGAGGTAAGTAAAGAATGTGTAAATAATATTACCGCATAGACAGTAGCCCCTGATGCTCTGTTTGGCGTTCGGGAAGAAAAGCCGAATAGAGGATCAAATGAAATTTGCAGGAGTCTAACAAAAAAAGAGTCAATATGCGTATGCAGGCTTCTCTGCTAGCGTCCGCCACACAGACTGCAGAAGTGGACATGCTAAAGCAGAACCTCAAGCAGTCCGAGCAAGAGCTCGGGCGTGTCAAGAAGCAGCTCGAGGACAAGGAAGGTAAGAAATACCTTGTTTAAATATATATAAAAAGGTGCAATTGCAAAAAATGACAGGATTATCGTGGCTATTGTAGGGGCCACGTCTGAGGTGGAGACCCTTAAGCAAGCGCTGCTCGAGGCCGAGAAGACGGCGGCCACGGAGTGCACCGAGCGGGAGAAGTATGAGGCCGAGGTTGGCAAGGTGCGGTAAGAGCTCCAGGCTCTCATGGAAAAACATGAGAGTTTGGAGCTTGACTCAAAGACGCGAGCGTCCGAGCTCGTGGTGGCTATTAAAAATGCCAAGTCTGCCAAGGCCGAATCCCAGAAGGCCCTCCAGGAGTTGGATGAGGTGAAGAAGATAGCGGTGGGTAAGGCATTCTTTATGCAAAGCAAACACATAAACATAAGTTACTTGTTACTTACCCGAATCCGGAGCTCTCTAGGAGCGTTCGCAGATCTTCCCCGTAGCGTGTCCGATGCCGCCGCATTCTATCGGGCCGAGGAGGGCCGCTCGACAGAGAAGGTGTTCTGGTCTCAGTATGATGAGGCCGGACACCCCGTGCCCCTGAGTGACCAGCTGAAGCAACTGGTTGAGCTCCACAAGGCGGCCGAACAGGCCATGAAGGGCCTCATAGTTTGGCTGTGGCCTGGAGAGGCTCAGCCTGGGAGCTATTTCGGGCTGGTGCGGCGGCTGGTGGAGGCCTGTCCAAGGCTCGAGGTCATCAAGCGCTCCGTCTACATTGAAGGTGCCCGTAGAGCCCTTGCCCGTGCTAAGGTGCACTAGGGCAAGCTGGATGCTGAGAAGCTTGTGAAGGACGGGCCACCACCGGGGAAAGAGCATCGCAAGCCCGAGAATTATTATAAGGATGTTCTGAAGGGTGCCCGCCTTATGGCGGATGAATGTTCCAGGGATGTAATTTTTGACTAAAACTCGCTCGTTTTGTCCTGTGCGCTGAAAACTTGTTCGTATGCGCTAAGCAATGCTGTTGGAGTTTAAAATATTACCTTATGTGCGGCTATTTATCAATTCTGAGAGATGGCGAGTCGTCGGCTTCTGCCCCCGTGCCGCTAGTGCTGGGGTGTTCGGGGATACACCTGAGCGCTCTTTTTCCCATGTTTGGGTCCTTCGAGGGAGGCACTCAGCACAACGAACAAGGCAATCAGACTATAATGCTTGAACACTTTAACTTAGCCATAGAATTCTACAATTTTAAATTTCGGCGAAGCCCCTGGTATTCGGAAGACCGAGTTCGGGGCGCTATCCACGCCTTGGCCGGATAGAGCCGGCTCCTCGATCTAAGCAGCATAAGTCTTTAGGGACTCGAAAAACCTCTCGAACAGCGACCAGCTCTCGCTTCATCATGAGAGTCAGTTTTAGCTTTGTCTACTGAGGTGCTCGACCCAGCTCAACTTGGGCACAATCGCAGTAGTTCTCCTAGTGCTACCTTAGCCGATATAGCGGAACGTAAGGCACCAAAACATAGGAGCCAGGCAAACCCAACATTTGACGAAAGACGTGATTTGGAGCCGATGAATATAATGCTACAAGTTCGGGGTGCCACACTTGTTAAAGTGTTCGGACTTCTCACACCATATTGAGGGGTACTAAAGCCCCTGGCGTATTTTGGCCGTACCAAAATGTACGGGTGCAACATGTCATTAAGGAACATATTTGTAAAAAATAGTAATGCAAAAATAGACAAAAGTTATGCATTGTTTAATAAAAAGGGGTGCGATCAAAGCAGAACGATACAAATAATGCAATAAGCAAAAGGTTGGACTATTTAACATGTCCGTTCTAGGGGCAGGCTGCGGAATGGTATGTGAGACAGGTATACTGCTCGTGATAGAGACTACTTGGGAGTTCCATGATGCGGCATGGCTTGTCTACTTCCCTGGTTCTTGCATCGTTTGTGCGGCAATTGAACTGCCGAATAGGCCTTCCGAAGAATGGAGTCCTGAAAGTAAGATAAAATTAAAAAATCGGCAGCCCCTGGTGCGGTTTAAGCCGTGTTTCGGGCGTGCCGTGATGGTGCCCCATGTCCGTGTCAAAACCGGCGGATCTCGGGTAGGGGGTCCCGAACTGTGCGTCTAGGCCGGATGGTAACAGGAGACAAGGGACACGAAGTTTTACCCAGGTTCGGGCCCTCTCGATGGAGGTAAAACCCTACGTCCTGCTTGATTAATATTGATGATATGGGTAGTACAAGAGTAGATCTACCACAAGATCGAAGAGGCTAAACCCTAGAAGCTAGCCTATGGTATGGTTGTTGATGTGTACCTTGTCCTACGGACTAAAACCCTCCGGTTTATATAGACACCGGATAGAGTTAGGGTTACATAGAGTCGGTTACAATGGTAGGAGATCTACATATCCGTATCACCAAGCTTGCCTTCCACGCCAAGGAAAGTCCCTTCCGGACATGGGACGAAGTCTTCAATCTTGTATCTTCATAGTCCAAGAGTCCGGCTGAAGGTATAGTCCGGCCATCCGGACACCCCCTAATCCAGGACTCCCTCACCCCTCCCCCTGTACCCATGGTATTTCTAGAGCGTAGTTATGTACGCGAAGCACTAGTGTTGCATTTTTGCGAGGGCTGGGGTTGGGCCCGCATTGCTACGCCTGCGTGGAACGTGCCAGGTGGTCTTGTTGTAGGTTACTCCGGGCGCGCTTGACGGTGTCCGGACGTTTAATGGCCGGACTGGAGAATTGCGTGGAGAGGCTACTTTGTGCTTCCGCTGCAAGGGCCGCCGTGTGCTCCTCCGTTCCGAGGGAGCCTTCGGTGTTTCCATTGACCATGATTACTCCTCGAGGGCCTGGCGTCTTGAGCTTGAGGTATGCGTAGTGCGGTACCACATTGAACTTGGTGAATGCGGTTCCCCCGAGCAGTGCGTGATAGCCACTGCGGAATGGGACTATGTCAAAGATTAACTCCTCGCTTCGGAAATTATCCGGAGATCCGAAGACCACTTCAAGTGTGACTGAGCCTGTACAGTTGGCCTCTACACCTGGTATTATGCCTCTAAAGGTCCTTTTGGTGGGCTTAATCCTCGAGGGATCTATGCCCATTTTCTGCACTGTATCCTGGTAAAGCAGGTTCAGGCTGCTGTCGCCGTCCATAAGGACTCTAGTGAGAAGAAATCCGTCAATAATTGCGTCTAAAACCAATGTGGCAAATCCGCCATGACGGGTGCTAGTGGGATGGTCCGTTTGATCAAAGGTGATCGGGAAGGAGGACCATGGGTTGAACTTTGGGGCGACTGGCTCTATCGCGTATACGTCCCTTAACGCGCGCTTCCGCTCCCTCTTGGGGATGTGGGTTGCGTATATCATGTTCACCGTCCGCAGTTGTGGGGGAAAACCCTTCTGTCCACTGTTGTTCAGCGGCCGGGGCTATTCATTGTCATCGCTATGCAGCCCCTTGTCTTTATTTTCGGCATTTAACTTGCCTGCCTGCTTGAACACCCAACATTCCCTGTTGGTGTGATTGGCAGGCTTTTCGGGGGTGCCATGTATCTGGCACAAGCGGTCGAGTATTCAGTCCAAACTGGACGGGCCCCTAGGATTTCTGTTGAATGGCTTTTTCCACTGACCGGATTTATAGCCTCTGAATCCGGCATTAACTGCCGTATCCTCAGTATTGTCGCCGTTAATACGGCGCTTTCGCTTGTTGCGACGCGACCTGCCACTGTTGTCCCTGGTATCCGAATTACCAGGGTTCTTCGTCATATTGTTGCTACAAGCAAGCCAGCTGTCTTCTCCCGCGCAAAAGCGGGTCATGAGTGTCATGAGTGCTGCCATAGATTTCGGCTTTTCCTGTCCAAGGTGCCGGGCAAGCCACTCGTCACGGATATTGCGCTTGAAGGCTGCTAGGGCCTCTACGTCCGGACAGTCGACTATTTGATTTTTCTTTGTTAGGAACCGTGTCCAGAATTGCCTGGCCGATTCCTCTGCCTGCTGAATTATGTGGCTTAGGTCACCGGCGTCTGGTGGTCGCACATAAGTCCCTTGGAAATTGTCGAGGAATGCGGCTTCCAGGTCCTCCCAACAACTGATTGATCCTGCTGGCACACTGTTAAGGCAATGCCGAGCTGGTCCTTTAAGCTTGAGTGGGAGGTATTTGATGGCGTGGAGATCATTGCCGCGGGCCATGTGGATATGAAGGAGATAATCCTCGATCCATACCGCAGGATCTGTTGTGCCATCATATGATTCGATGTTTACGGGTTTGAAACCCTCCGGGATTTGATGATCCATTACTTCGTCTGTGAAGCATAGTGGGTGTGCGGCGCCACTTTACTGGGCTATATCACAACGTAGCTCCAATGAGCTTTGTCTACTGTGTTCGGCCCTACCGGATTTGTGTCCGGCGTGACGGTTATTGTCTCGAGTCATGGGGCGCCCACGCGATCCGTAGATCGATCTTGTTTGCCTTGCCCTGTCCTCCAACATATCTCACAGGTCTGGCGCATTTTCCCGTGCCTTGGTACGGGGTGCGGCTTGAGTGGAGGGCCAAAAGGCCTCTTTGTCGCGGCCACGAGGTGGCCGGTCGGCCATATCAAGTGCTGGTGATGTAGGTTTAGGTGCTTCCTCCTCTAATCGGGGTAGCAACCTGCGCTTTGGGTAGCTCTTGGAGGGGCATTTGAGTTTATGCTCTTCGGCCGCGAGGACTTCAGTCCATCTGTCGACTAGCAAATCTTGATCAGCTCCAAGCTATTGCTACTTTTTCTTGAGGCTTCTTGCCGTGGCCATAAGCCTTCATTGAAAACACTCTTGTTCGACGGGATCCTCTGGCACAACAAATTCGTCGTCGTCGAGGCTTGCCTCATCTTCGGAGGGAGGCGTATAGTTATCATCCTCGACCTCTCTGTCTGCCGCTCTCTCATGAGGGCTGGCTTGTCCCTCCTCCTGTGCTGAATCTTGTTGGAGGGGGTTTTCTTCGGCACTCTCCGGAGTATTATTATCTCCCGTGCTGGAACCGCCGTATTTGTTTTGGCGGGATTTTGAGCGGCGCCTCTGACGCCGGCGCTTAGGCTGTTTCATGGAGGGGTCATCCTCCGCTGTTCCATCGCCATCTCCTTCTTTTGGGGTGTCCACCATGTATATGTCATATGACGAGGTGGCTTTCCAGGGCCCAATAGGCGCTGGTTCTTCATCGTCTCCTGCATCGGCGTCCATACCGTCGATGTCTTGGAAGTCGAAGTCGAGCATGTCGGTTAAATCGTCGACAGTGGCTACAAAGTGGGTGGTGGGTGGGCTTTGAATTTCTTCATCGTCCGTATCCCAACCTCGCTGACCGTAGTTCGGCCAGGGCTCTCCTGATAGAGAGAGAGACTTTAGTGTCTTCAGAATATCGCCGAAAGGCGAGTGCTGAAAGATATCTGCGGAAGTAAACTCCATGATCGGCGCCCAATCGGATTTGATCGGCGGGGGCGCGGAGGGTTCGGAGTCCGGCTCCCTGGAGTCATGAGTGTGGCGGTGTGCGGGGCTGGTGTTCGGCTCGATCGCCGTTGGGATCGCAGCCCCGAGGCGGCATCGAACCACCTATCCTCGATCGACGCAGTAGGCTCCGAATTAAGGGTCGAAGCCAATGCGGGTGCGGCCTCCAGGGCACTGTTCGGCGGCAGAGCTAGATCATGCTCGTCGTGACAGTGTGTCGCGCTCGGCAGTGGATCGAATCCATTGAAGATCAAGTCCCTGCGGATGTCAGCCGTGTAGTTTAAACTTCCAAATCTGACCTAACGGCTAGGGGCATACCTTTCGATCTGCTCCAGATGGCCAAGTGAATTGGCCCGCAGTGCGAAGCCGCCGAAGACGAATATCTGTCCGTGGAGGAAGGTCTCACCCTGGACTGCATTGCTATTGATGATCGTAGGAGCCATCAAGCCTAACGGTGACGACACAGAGGAACTCTCAATGGAAGCACCAATGTCGGTGTCAAAACCGGCGGATCTCGGGTAGGGGGTCCCGAATTGTGCGTCTAGGCCGGATGGTAACAGGAGGCAAGGGACACGAAGTTTTACCCAGGTTCAGGCCCTCTTGATGGAGGTAAAACCCTACGTCCTGCTTGATTAATATTGATGATATGGGTAGTACAAGAGTAGATCTACCACGAGATCAGAGAGGCTAAACCCTAGAAGCTAGCCTATGGTATGATTGTTGTGTATGAATGTGTTGTCCTACGGACTAAAACCCTCCCATTTATATAGACACCGGATAGGGTTAGGGTTACATAGAGTCGGTTACAATTGTAGGAGATCTACATATCCATATCGCCAAGTTTGTCTTCCACGCCAAGGAAAGTCCCTTCCGGACACGGGACGAAGTCTTCATTCTTGTATCTTCATAGTCCAGGAGTGCGGCTAAAGGTATAGTCCGGCCATCCGGACACCCCCTAATCCAGGACTCCCTCACAGAGCATGGAGGGGGTTTAATGGGTAATTGGGCTGATTTGGAGGGGTGTTGGGCTGCAACAAGAGAGGGGCTTTTGCGGTTACCCACTTAACCGTTGGGGCATCAAACGACCTCCAGATGGAACGAAGTTTGACAGGCGACCTACCGGTGATATCCGAAGGCCACTTGACAAATCTCGACCCATTCGGAGAATGTTTTTCTCCTGCTCACGAAACGAGATTAGAGGGGTGCAACAGGTGCATGTGGGAGTGTCGGATTGCGAAACGGACAACGGGGAAAAAGACCGGAAGCATGTAACAAGCACGAATGCAAATGAGATGCACATGATGACATGAGATGAAATGCATGACATGAACAAAATGCAAAACGAAGACAAAAACCCAACCATGAAGGAAATATCATATCACATAGCCGAAAATGGCAAGAGTTGGAGTTACAAATATGGTAAGTTACATCCGGGGTGTTACAACAGTGATGCCATTTACGAGAAGGGAAATTTTTCTTACTCTTCCTCAATGAGCATGGAATTCAAGTTGAACTATATGGGAGGCGAGGGCGCCCTTCCTCTCTTCTAAGGTGGAGGTGCAGAACTCCCCGACAGCTCTAACACCAGCTGAGGCGCCGGTGGCTCCGGAAGACGAGCTTTGTGAAGAACTCGAGCCAGAGTGAGGACTGGATTCAACTTCCTCGTTCTCCCTTGGAAGAGGAAGCCTTGATCCCGGCAAGACGAGGAGACTTCCGGCACGCCACTTCCGTGTTGGTGGTGGTTTGGTGGTGGTCTTCTTCACCATCTCGATGGCAGGCGCTGGGTTTGAGGCCACCACTACTAGAAAAACGGCTACCGTGAATATGGACATTAATGGCGCACCATGTATGTGGTGGCCACTGCTATACAGCAGTGGCGCACCACATACAGGTACGCCATTATTGACATATTACTAATGGCGCACCTGGTGTGTGGTGCGCCATTACTAGTTTTGAAAAAAAAATTGTTAGCAGTGGCGCACCTGTACAAAGTGCGCCATTACTATATGTATGACTGGGTCAAACCTTGGTCAAACTTAGTGATGGCGCACTTTGCATAGGTGCGCCATTACTATGTCAAACTTAGTAATGGCGCGCCAACACAAAGATACGGGGCTACCTTGAAGATTTTTAGAATCCCCAAAAACCTAACAGAACGAAAGATACGGGGCTTTTAAGATCTAGAGGGGGCAAATGGAAAAAGTTTCAAACTTAGTAATGCCGCACCATTTGCTAGGTGTGCCACAAGTAACAGAAAAAAAAAATTGGCTTCGAATTTTTTTTTGGATTTTTTTTTCAAAATATGATACGTAATATGACCGGGAAGTTTGAAATATTTTTTCAAAATTTCATTACACTCATGAACATGAACAAAGTCCTAGACATCAACAAGGTTTAATAGAATTGATATGATAGATATATCAACAAGTGCCTGTTAAGTGAGGTGGTGTTGGGGTTGTATAGAACTGCCACTAGTGCAGAACCGGGCAATAGCACCGGTTCGTAAGTCCCTTTAGTGCCGGTTCGGTAACCGGCACTAAATTGTGGGCACTAAAGCTCCCCCCTTTAGTACCGGTTCAGCACGAACCGGTGCTAAAGGGCAACAACGTGGCCCGAGCCAGCTCCGTGGGCATGTAGGACATTAGTACCGGTTGGTAACACCAACCGGTACAAAATGTTTGGGTGTGTTTTGGTTTTAATTTTTTTACTTTGATTTTGTGTTTTCAATTTAATTTAGTGATTTTTTTACATTATAATGAGTTGTTAAATCATTAGGTGAATGTACCGCAGATTAGTTTGACTGGATGCGTGGATCCTAGCTAAGTCATCAAGCATATGTCATATCCATATTATATATACTTGATCACCTAATTAAGTGATCGAGGTAATATGGATATGGCATATACTTGATCACTTAGCTAGAATCCATCCAATTGAAACTAATAAGCAGTTTCTTTCATAAATGATATAATAACTCATCATCATCATCATAATAATATAAAAACTCTTGCACCATATATATCATCACCAACAACAGTTTTCATAGCAAAGATATCATTGAGTTCAACATGGTACACTGCTAGGAAAAGGGCTACTAATGGCGCACCAGTTTTGCCTACTAATGGCGCATCACGGTGCGCCATTATTATAGGCGACGGTGCGCCATTACTATTTTTGAATTTTGAAGGCGGGAAAATAGTAGTGGCGCACCGTCTAACCCCCTCCGTGCTGTTGGGGAACGCAGTAATTTCAAAAAATTTCCTACGCCCACGCAAGATCATGGTGATGCATAGCAACGAGAGGGGAGAGTGTTGTCCACGTACCAACGCAGACCGACTGCGGAAGCGATCACACAACATAGAGGAAGTAGTCGTACGTCTTCTTCCCGATCCGACCGATCCAAGCACCGTTACTCCGGCACCTCCGAGTTCTTAGCACACGTTCAGCTCGATGACGTTCCTCGGGCTCCGATCCAGCAAAGCGTCGAGGAAGATTTCCGTCAGCACGACGGCGTGGTGACGATCTTGATGTACTACCGACGCAGGGCTTCGCCTAAGCACTGTAACGGTATGATCGAGGTGGAATTTGGTGGCAGGGGCACCGCACACGGCTAAGGAACGATCTCAAGGATCAACTTGTGTCTCTTGGGGTGTCCCCTGCCCCCGTATATAAAGGTTGGAGGGAGGGGGGCTGGCCGGCCAAAGAGAGGGAGGCGCAGGAGGAGTCCTACTCCTACCGGGAGTAGGACTCCCCCCTCCAATCCTAGTCCAACTAGGAATCTTTAAAGGGGAGAGAGAGAGAGGTGGCCGGCCCCTCTCCTAGTCCTAATAGGACTAGGGAGAGGGGGGAGGCGCAGCCCTATGTGGGATGCCCTCTCACCTTTCCACTAAGGCCCATGTTGGCCCATTTGGCTCTCGGGGGGTTCCGGTAACCCTCCCGGTAATCCGGTAAAATCCCGATTTCACCCGGAACACTTCCGATGTCCAAACATAGGCTTCCAATATATCAATCTTTACGTCTCGACCATTTCGAGACTCCTCGTCATGTCCGTGATCTCATCCGGGACTCCGAACAACCTTCGGTACATCAAAATGCATAAACTCATAATAACTGTCATCGTAACGTTAAGCGTGCGGACCCTATGGTTCGAGAACAATGTAGACATGACCGAGACACGTTTCCGGTCAATAACCAATAGCGGGACCTGGATGCCCATATTGGCTCCTACATATTCTACGAAGATCTTTATCGGTCAGACCGCATAACAACATACGTTGTTCCCTTTGTCATCGGTATGTTACTTGCCCGAGATTCGATCGTCGGTATCCAATACCTAGTTCAATCTCGTTACTGGCAAGTCTCTTTACTCGTTCCGTAATACATCATCTCATAACTAACATCTTAGTTATTATGCTTGCAAGGCTTATGTGATGTATATTACCGAGAGGGCCCAGAGATACCTCTCCGACAATCGGAGTGACAAACCCTAATCTCGAAATACGCCTGCCCAACATCTACCATTGGAGACACCTGTAGTACTCCTTTATAATCACCCAGTTACGTTGTGACGTTTGGTAGTACCCAAAGTGTTCCTCCGGTAAACGGGAGTTGCATAATCTCATAGTTATAGGAACATGTATAAGTCATGAAGAAAGCAATAGCAACATACTAAACGATCGGGTGCTAAGCTAATGGAATGGGTCATGTCAATCAGATCATTCAACTAATGATGTGACCTCGTTAATCAAATAACAACTCTTTGTTCATGGTTAGGAAACATAACCATCTTTGATTAACGAGCTAGTCAAGTAGAGGCATACTAGTGACACTCTGTTGGTCTATGTATTCACACATGTATTATGTTTCCGGTTAATACAATTCTAGCATGAATAATAAACATTTATCATGATATAAGGAAATAAATAATAACTTTATTATTGCCTCTAGGGCATATTTCCTTCACGTGCGCCATTGCTATTTTTGAATTTTGAATTTGGATCTGGATCATGATTTTTTTGCCCATTTTTTGCTCGTTTTTTTGCGCGTTTTTTGGCATGATATTATTTCAAATTTTGTTCCTATTTTTGGATCTTGTACGTTCTTTTGTCGTGTTCTTTTGCCAGAGAGGAGTTCGCCGGAGAGGAGGAGGAGGAGGTCACCAGAGAGGCGCTCGCCTACATCGCCGGAGAGGAGGAGGAA
The DNA here is from genome assembly GCA_034509565.1 of Triticum monococcum. NCBI lineage: Eukaryota > Viridiplantae > Streptophyta > Magnoliopsida > Poales > Poaceae > Triticum > Triticum monococcum. Next base: position 726,534,973 of record CM067847.1, on the reverse strand, counting down.
GTCGCCGGAGAGGAGTTCACCAAAGCATCGGAGAGGAGGATGGAGAAACCATGAGGGAATGGGAGGAGAGGAGGGAGGAGGAGCTCACCGGAGAGGAGGGAGGAGGAGGTCGCCGGAGAGGAGGAGGAGGTCGCCGGAGAGGAGGAGGTCGCCGGAGAGGACGAGGAGGAGGTCGCCAGAGAGGAGGAGGGTAGTATGGTGGAGGAGAGAAGGGAAGATGGAGTGGAGGAGAGGAGGAGATGGAGTGGAGGAGAGGTGGAGTGGAGGAGAGCAATGAGGAGGTAAGGAGGAGAGGACCACGCCCAGCCATATATACGGCATAGTAATGGCGCACCGTGGGCAGGTGCGCCATTACTAACTTTTTTTTATTTTTTTGATTTATTTTGAATTTTGAAGGCACGAAGATACTAATGGCACACCATGGGCAGGTGCGCCATTAGTAACTTTTTTTAATTATTTTTTGACTTATTTTGAATTTTGAAGGCGGGAAGATACTAATGGCGCACCATGGGCAGGTGCGCCATTAGTAACTTTTTTTTTATTATTTTGACTTATTTTGAATTTTGAAGGCGGGAAGATACTAATGGCGCACCATGGGTAGGTGCGCCATTAGTAAGTTTGAATTTTTTTTTGATTTTTTTTGCCTCTCCAGATCTTAAAAGCCCCGTATTTTTTTCTGTTTGTTTTTGAGGATTTTGAAAATGTTTAACGGGGTTCCCCCGGTTAAATTCGGATGTAACTTTTCGAGTAGATGATTTTTCATATAAAAACTTTTTCATCCGAGTTCGTACGCAAAAGTTATGCCCATTTTAACAAATTCTAGAGAGATTTTGCAAAAAAGTTGAAAATTCATGTTTGTAAATTTTGCTAACAACTAGACCACATATCACATGGGAATCTTATTTTCTTTTTTTTGACATTTCTATCATTTTCTTTTATTTTTTTGAAACTGATGGTGCACCACGGGGTGGGGGGGTGCATTCGGGCGAATGTTTGGGCCAAGTTACTAATGGCGCACCGTGGCATGGTGCGCCATTACTAGTTTACTAGTTCAACTAGTAATGGCACACCACTCCCACGGTGCGCCATTAGTAGTTTTGAAAAAATAAAAATAAATTAGTAATGGCGCACCGTGGATGTGGTGCGCCATTACTAGTTGGACTAGTAATGGCGCACCACTCCCACGATGCGCCATTAGTAGTTTTGATAAAATTAAAAAAAAATTACTAATGGCGCACCATGGATGTAGTGCGCCATTAGTATATAGTAATGGCGCACCACATGTCTGGTGCGCCATTAGTGTCAATTCCATCTATAGCCCTTTTCCTAGTAGTGATAATTAATCACTCCTGCTGCTCTCTCTCAGGTAAAATAGCATAGAACATGTATAGCTTTGCTGATTCATCATATTGGAGCATGCAGATGAACCTGTCTCCTAATCGTGGGTTGCGCTTCTGATTGCTGCCCCTAGTACTTCTCTGTGATCGTTCACAATTTTGCTTCAGTCTTTTACTATTAAGCATTCCTCGCTATTAGAAATCCCGAATCCACTAAAGTGCATTGTTGGATATCTTGGCCGTAAGCTAACAATATTCATGGTACCTTTAGTCTCGATCCAATCAGGCACAACATTCATCGGGAGTCCCTGTTGAAGAATATCGTATAGTAACATACTTAGCAATGAAGTTCAGCTTAAAAAATGTGTGCAAAAGATGCACTGAGGAGAAATAGTAGAAATCTTACCATCTTTCCTAAATATATGTGACCGTAGTTCAGTACGAACATTATTGGTCGCACGTTTTGAGTACTAATATTTCTAAGTGCAGGAAAGAAATTTGTCTTGACAGCATCAAGGTCCTCAAGCCATGAAACATAATGACTTGTCTCCTTGCAGTTTAGTTCAGCCCCGGGACAGTGGACGGCCCTGTCTACCAAGCGTCGGACATGTTTGCTTGATTGGAAGTAAGCTGTCAATATAAATTGAGATCTATTAATTATTCAACTGGTTCAAATAATCTCATATCAAAGACATAAATATGGTTGAGAAACTCACATAATGGTAGAACTGGAGGAGTCTGCACATCGAGCCAGATGTCTCTATTACCTTAAATATCATCTTCTGAACAAATATCAAAGGTGATAACCATATTAGGCTCGAATGCATAAGCCTTGCATAGTGCTTGCCAAGTTTTGCATTCAAAATAGGTGTATGTGTTTGCATTGTATAATTTGACGTTGAAGGTATAACCATGCTCGGTCTTCAAGTAAACTCTTTTTACCTCCATAGTTTCGGTAGGACTGAAACCTATCTTATCCAAGACAAAAATTCTTGCATGGAAGGGGATATGCTACTAGAATAGTGAAAAATTAAAATTAAAAGTTGAAGCAAACGAAGCATAAGTCAAGCTTAATTACGAAAAAAGACTCGTCGTTGTGACTTACTGTATCCACTTCGAAGTTCTCATCCAGCTTGATGCTGAAGCGTCTATCATTAACTAGAAAATTTCTGCCGCACAGGCCGCGCTGATCTTCGCAGTCTTCACACATAACGAAATCATGTTCGTCGTCAGACGACATTCCTATGTTCATTGGTGAAACATTAAACACTTACTACTTCTATTAATTCAACTAATTCTGTTAATTCAACTAATTCAACTAATTAATTGAACTAATTCAACTAAGCACTTATGAAAAATATACCTAATTAAATGAACTAATTAAACTAACTAGTCCAACTAATTAATTCAACTAATTCAACTAAACTAGTTCTATTAATTTTCTTACTAAAAATAAGGTAGCTAGTTATATATAATAAAATGTTAATTAGATAATGAAATCTCATATAACTAAATTAAATATATATCTAACATATAATTTATATCTAATTCATCTAACATTTGACATTAATATCTAACATATCATCATATATATGTGAAACATTAAACACTTACTAGTTCTATTAATTCAACTAAATAAACTAGTTCTATTAATTCAACTAAGCATTTACTAAAAATAAACTAGTTTTATTAATTTATTACTAAAATAAAGTAGGTAGTTCTATATAGTAATATTTTGATTAGATCATCAAATCTCATATACCTAAATTTTCTTACTAAAGATAAACTTGTTCTATTAATTTTCATACTAAAAATAAACTAGTTATATTAATTCAACTAGTTCAAATCTCATATATATATATATATATATATATATATCTAATTAATATCTAGCTAATTCATCTAAAATTGACATTAATATTTAACATCTTTTCGATATAAATCATCTAGCTAACATTATTATCTACGTAATTTATCTAACATTAATCTAAACAACAGAAAATAGAAAATAAGTAAAAAACAATGTGTGTGTGTATGTGTGTGTGTGTGTGTCTGTGTGTGTGTATGTGTGTGTGTACGAGCGGGAGGCGGCGGCGTACGGGCGGTGGCGGGCGATGCGACGGGGATGGGCGGCGGGCGAGGCGGCGGCGACGGGCGGCGGGGGCGACGGCGGTGACGGCGACGACGGGTGGCGGGGGTGACGGTGGTGACGGCGACGACGGGTGGCGGGGGCGACGGCGGTGACGGCGACGACGGGCGATGGGGGCGGCAAGGGCGGCGGGGCCTGCGAGGGCGGCGCATGATAGGCGACACGCGCGGCGAAGAGGTTGGCTCAAGAAGAAGTGGTGGTCGATGAAACTGAATTTTTCATAAGTGCTTATATATATATATATATATATATATATATATATATATATATATATATAGGAGGGGCCATTAGTACCGGTTGGCGCCACCAACTGGTACTAAAGGCCAATTTTCGCTAGGCCAAGGGGAGGGAAATGGCCCCTTTAATACCGGTTCGTGCCACGAACCGATACTAAAGGCCCAACCATTAGTATCAGTTGGAGCCACCAACCGGTACAAATGGTTGTGCGCTGCCACCGGCCGTGCACAATGTTTAGTCCCACCTCGCCGAGCGAAGGCAGCCGCACTGGTTTATAAACCCAGCCGCGGCTGCTCCTTCAAACTTCTCTATATAGTAGGCTTCTGCGCCTAATTAGGGCGCGCTGCCCTGTGAGTCTGCTGGCACTTCAAGGCCTGCATTTGCACAACCTAGGTCTGGCAGGCCCACTGGACAGCGCCCCAACAAATTTTTTATATAGTTTTTTCTTTTCTGCATTATTTATTTTCTTCTATTTATTTTTGAGTAATTTTTTATATAGTTTTTTTCTTTTCTGCATTATTTATTTTCTTCTCTTTATTTTTGAGTAATTTTTTATATAGTTTTTTCTTTTCAGCTTTATTTATTTTATTCTATTTATTTCTCAGTAGTTTTTTTGTGACCCTCTCTACTCTTTCGCACATGCTATGCGGGCGAAATGATAATATCATTGCAAGTTTCAACATTTTCAGAATTCATTTTATAGTGATTTTCAATTTCACGGTCATTTAGCTCTCTAAACAATTAGGTAATGACTAAAAAACAACAAATGATGTTAGAACATGTTGGAAATTGATGACGTCGCTTTGAATGCTATATACTGAACACAAAAGAAGTCCGAAGTTCAAATAAGTTTAAAAAACATTGAAGTGCCCGTGTAACAGATGAGTTCTCGTCCGAAACCCTGATACTCCAAAAGAGATTGTCCAGTTTGTACACGAAGTGCGTCCAGTTTTTGCCGTGACCCTCTTTACTCTTTCGCATATGCTATGCGGGTGAAATGATGATACCATGCCAAGTTTCAACATTTTCAGAGTTCATTTTTTAGTGATTTTCAATTTCACTGTCATTTAGCTCTCTAAACAATTAGGTAAATGATTGAAAAACGACAAATGATGTCAGAACATGTTGGAAATTGATGACGTCGCTTTGAATGCTGCATACTGAACACAAATGAGTCCGGAGTTCAAATAAGTTTAAAAAACATTGAACTGCCCGTGTAACAGATGAGTTCTCGTCCGGAACCCTGATACTCCGAAAGAAATTGTCCAGTTTGTACACGAAGTGCGTCCAGTTTTTGCCGTGGCCCTCTTTACTCTTTCGCACATGCTATGCGGGTGAAATGATGATACCATGCCAAGTTTGAACATTTTCAGAGTTCATTTTTTAGTGATTTTCAATTTCACTGTCATTTAGCTCTCTAAACAATTAGGTAAATGATTGAAAGACAACAAATGATGTCAGAACATGTTGGAAATTGATGACGTCGCTTTGAATGCTGCATACTAAACACAAATGAGTCCGGAGTTCAAATAAGTTTAAAAAACATTGAACTGCCCGTTTAACAGATGAGTTCTCGTCCGAAACCCTGATACTCCGTAAGAGTTTGTCCAGTTTGTACACGAAGTGCGTCCAACTTTTGCCGTGACCCTCTCTACTCTTTCGCACATGCTATGCGGGTGAAATGATAATACCATTGCAAGTTTCAACATTTTCCGAGTTCATTTTGTAGTGATTTTCAATTTCACGGTCATTTAGCTCTCTAAACAATTAGGTAAATGACTGAAAAACAACAAATGATGTCAGAACATGTTGGAAATTGATAACGTCGCTTTGAATGCTGCATACTGAACACAAAAGAAGTCCAGAGTTCAAATAATTTTAAAAAACATTGAAGTGCCCGTGTAACAGATGAGTTCTCGTCCGAAACCCTGATACTCCGAAAGAGTTTGTCCAGTTTGTACACGAAGTGCGTCCAGTTTTTGCCATGACCCTGTCTACTCTTTCGCACATGCTATGCAGGTGAAATGATGATACCATTCCAAGTTTCAACATTTTCAGAGTTCATTTTGTAGTGATTTTCAATTTCACGGTCATTTAGCTCTATAAACAATTAGGTAAATGACTGAAAAACAACAAATGATGTCAGAACATGTTGGAAATTGATGACGTCGCTTTGAATGCTGCATATTGAACACAAAAGAAGTCCGGAGTTCAAATAAGTTTAAAAAACATTGAAGTGCCCGTGTAACAGATGAGTTCTCGTCCGAAACCCTGATACTCCGAAAGAGATTGTCCAGTTTGTACACGAAGTGCGTCCAGTTTTTGCAGTGACCCTCTTTAATCTTTCGCACATGCTATGCGGGTGAAATGATGATACCATGCCAAGTTTGAACATTTTCAGAGTTCATTTTTTAGTAATTTTCAATTTCACTATCATTTAGCTCTCTAAACAATTAGGTAAATGATTGAAAAACAACAAATGATGTCAGAACATGTTGGAAATTGATGACGTTGCTTTGAATGCTGCATACTAAACACAAATGAGTCCGGAGTTCAAATAAGTTTAAAAAACATTGAACTGCCCGTGTAACAGATGAGTTCTCGTCCGAAACCCTGATACTACGTAAGAGTTTGTCCAGTTTGTACACGAAGTGCGTCCAGCTTTTGCCGTGACCCTCTCTACTCTTTCGCACATGCTATGCGGGTGAAATGATAATACCATTGCAAGTTTCAACATTTTCCGAGTTCATTTTGTAGTGATTTTCAATTTCACGGTCACTTAGCTCTCTAAACAATTAGGTAAATGACTGAAAAACAACAAATGATGTCAGAACATGTTGGAAATTGATAACGTCGCTTTGAATGCTGCATACTGAACACAAAAGAAGTCCAGAGTTCAAATAAGTTTAAAAAACATTGAAGTGCCCGTGTAACAGATGAGTTCTCGTCCGAAACCCTGATACTCCGAAAGAGTTTGTCCAGTTTGTACACGAAGTGCGTCCAGTTTTTGCCATGACCCTGTCTACTCTTTCGCACATGCTATGCAGGTGAAATGATGATACCATTCCAAGTTTCAACATTTTCAGAGTTCATTTTGTAGTGATTTTCAATTTCACGGTCATTTAGCTCTCTAAACAATTAGGTAAATGACTGAAAAACAAAAAATGATGTCAGAACATGTTGGAAATTGATGATGTCGCTTTGAATGCTGCATACTGAACACAAAAGAAGTCCGGAGTTCAAATAAGTTTAAGAAACATTAAAGTGCCCGTGTAACAGATGAGTTCTCGTCCGAAACCCTGATACTCCGAAAGAAATTGTCCAGTTTGTACATGAAGTGCGTCCAGTTTTTGCCGTGACCCTCTCAACTCTTTCGCACATGCTATGCAGGTGAAATGATGATACCATGCCAAGTTTCGACATTTTCACACTTCATTTTGTAGTGATTTTCAATTTCACGGTCATTTAGCTCTTTAAACACTTCGGTAAATGACTGAAAAACAAATGATGTCAGAACATGTTGGAAATTGATGACGTCGCTTTGAATGCTGCATACTGAACACAAAATAAGTCCGGAGTTCAAATAAGTTTAAAAAAAATTGAAGTGCCCGTGTAACAGATGAGTTCTCGTGCGAAACCCTGATACTCCGAAAGAGATTGTCTAGTTTGTACACGAAGAGCGTCCAGTTTTTGCCGTGACCCTCTCTACTCTTTCGCACATGCTATGCGGTTGAAATGATGATACCATGCTAAATTTTAATATTTTCCCAGTTCATTTTGTAGTGATTTTCAATTTCATGGTCATTTAGCTCTCTAAACAATTAGGTAAATCTCTAAAAAACAACAAATGATGTGAGAACATGTTGGAAATTGATGACGTCGCTTTGAATGCTACATACGGAACACAAGAAGTCTGGAGTTCAAATAACTTATTAAAAATAAAAAAGAGGTGCAATGCTGGTTAATTTGCTTCAAGCCTTTCGGAATAGTGTAGACTGCACTGCACAGAGCTCAGTGCAATCTATGCTATTCCAGAAGGCTTGAAGCTAATCAACGTGCAGGTGAGCATTGCGCCTGTTTGTCATTGTCTCTGGAGTCACGGCTTATAAACCACTCATATTGCCTCTCTCTTGGCGAGGTGGGACTAAAAATCAGCTTACTAAGAAACTCTAGTACCGGTTCATTCCATGAACCGGTACTAAAGGTCTTCGTGGGGGCCCCAGCCTGACCACAGCCGCACTGGCCTCATTAGTACCGGTTCGTGGCATGAACCGGTACTAAAGGTTGCCCACGAACCGGTACTAATGATGCCCGCCCGCCTAGCCGTTGGAACCGGCACTAATGGTCACATTAGTGCCGTCTCAACTTCAAACCGGCACTAATGTGCTTCACATTTGACCCTTTTCTACTAGTGTGCGAAGTTAAGCATGCTTGGACTGGAGTAGTGTGAGGATGGGTGACCTTCTAGGAAGTTTGACCACTTAGTGCGATTTGACTTGAGATTAAGTCATATTGACCCGAGATTAAGAAAAAAACAAAAAAATTTGAAAAAAATCTGAAAAATTTTGGAAAAAATGTTAGTAATGGCGCACTTCTATGTGGTGCGTCATTACTAAGTCAGATAGTAATGGCGCACTTCTATGTGGTGCGTCATTACTAAGTCAGATAGTAATGGCGCACTTCTATGTGGTGCGTCATTACTAAGTCAGATAGTAATGGCGCACTTCTAGGCTAATGGCGCACTATAGGTGCGCCATTACTATATGTGGTAGTAATGGCGCACCAAATATGCGCCATTAGGGCATCTCCAGTCGTTGGCCCCCCAGGGGGCGTCTAAAAGCGCCGCCTTGGGGTGAGCCGGCGCAAAAAATGGCCCTGGGGGCGAGTTGGCCCCCAGCCGTCGGCCCCCAGGGCCGCCCCCAGGCGCGTATTAAAAACAAAAAAAAGAACGTTCAGCGAAGTTATGATAAAAACTAGTTAAATTTCGCCCAAACATTACAAATTTCGGCGAAATTCGTCCAAACATTAAATTAACCTAATCTAAAAAAAAGAAAGGGGGAAGTCGTCGCCGCCGTCGCCGCCATCGTCGTCGTCGGCCTTCTCCTCCTTGACGCGGGCGCCCCTGCTGGACCCCTGCCCGGCGTCGCCATGGCGAACAGGCGGCGGCGCGTCGTCGTCGTCGCTGCTGTCGCATAGGACGACGACCCCGCCTTCCTCGCGGCCGCGTCGGCGCTCCTCGAAGCGGCGTAGGGCGGCGCGCTGGCGCTCCTTCTCCTTCTCGCGGCGCGCCTTCTCCATCGCAATGGAGTCCTGGTGCGCCCATTCGAGGGCGGCGTCGTCGTCATCGGCGAACTCGGCCTTCACGGGCGCCAGACCCGGCTCCGTCTTCACCGGCGCCAGCCCCGGCTCCGTCTTCGGCTTGACGAAGCGCGGAGGAGCCCCCGACGAGGGGGCGCGCCGGCCGCCCTCGTTGATGACTATGCCGGCGCTGCGAGTGCGCCGGCCGAGCAGCGTCTCCGCCGCGGGCTCGGCCTTGATGCCGAGCAGCGCCGGAGAGCTGGAGGAGTGGGAAGAAGAACAGGACGACGAGGAGGAAGAAGAGGATGTGCCGAACCTTCTTGGAGCCCATGGCCCGGCGCGGCGGTGCTGCGCCGGGGCGGCCACCCTCGCCGGGGGGTACGCCAACGGCGGGTTGTTGCCGCCCTCGAGGTGCGTGAGCACGCCCTCGAGTGTGCGGCCGGGGACGCCCCACCAGAGGTAGCGTCCCTCGCTGTTCTGCCGGCTGCCGCCGACCACCGGCGCGCCGTTGGTGGACGCCAAGCGCTGCTGTTGGCGGCGCTCGAAATACGCCACCCAGGCCGCGTGGTTGTCGGCGGCGTACTGGGGGAGGGAGAGCTCGGCGTCGGTGAGGGACGCGCGCACGATGTCGACCTCCTCGGCGAAGTACCTCGGGTCCACCACGGCGTCGGGCACCAGGGGAATGGGCACTCCCCCGGCACTGAGTCTCCACCTCGTCGGCCCGGCGTGCATGTCCGGCTGCGCCGGGATGTTCGCCTGGAACAGGAGCCATGACTCCTGTTTGCGCAGCGAACGGCGGCCGAAGCCGTTGGCCGCCGTCGTATCTCCGGGGAAGCGCTCTGCCATGGCGAAGGCGGGGCTGGGCGGGCTCGGAAGAGGTAGAGGGAGGGGCTGGGCGGCGGTGCTCGGGGAGAGAGGAAGGGCTGGACGGCGGCAAGGGGCGGGGCTGGTGTGGGCGCAGGTGAGCGGAGGCCGCCGGCTTTTATAGTCGGGCCGCGCCGTGTGTACGTGTGCGAGGGAGTGGAGGCGTCGGCGCGCCGTCCCGTGAACGTTCTGCCCGTGAGGAATCAATGGCAAGGCTGACCGGCGGCAGCCTTGCCATTGATTCCCCGCGGGAACCGAGGCCGTTGGGGGAAGACGAGGCGCCGAGTCGCTGACGCGGCTGGCCCGCGTCTTTTTCACGCCAAAACAGCTCGCCCCGGCGCCCCCGGGCACCCCCAGCGCGCCGGGTTCGGCCTGGGTCCGCCGGCGCAGTTTTCGGCCCAAGCCGGCGAAAATCGGGCTCCTGGGGGCGTGACTGGGCCGTTTTTTCGGCGCCGGAGCGAAAAAATCGCCTGGGGAGGCCTTCCTGGGGGCGCGGCAGGAGATGCCCTTACTATTTGTTACTAGTGGCATGGTAATAGTGGCACACCTATAGTTCGCCATTAATGGCAAAAATAGGTGCACCACTAACAGGCATTTTCTAGTAGTGCACCGTGCCTCGGTTAACAACACGTCTGTGAGGACGTTGATCCAGAATCAGCTCGGGGGCTCGAGGTCCAGCTGCGAGCCACTCCGCCTCGAGCTCCACCACCTAAACAACTTCCTCCTCCTGTTGGAGCTCTGCTGCCGCGGCGGCAAGGGCGTCAAGCCCGGCAGTCCCGTCCCCGGCAGGATTCTCTTCGGCAACCTCTTCTGTGTCCTGCACCTCAATACCACCTCGAGAGGAGCATTCAACCATAGCTTTCCCTTGGCGGCCCTTTCCATCTCCGCGATACGGGCAGCCTTGTCCACCTCAGTCCTCTTCCTGATATACGCTACCTCCACGGAGGAGGTGCGCTTGTACATGCCAGTCTCAACCCTGGTGGCCTTCTCCACCAGGGCACTGGACTACCCGAGTTCTTCATCGAGATTGGGCAGCCGCCGGTCACCTGCCACTCCACGGGCATTGTAATCCGGCATCCACTTCAATATCTGATCTCGGGCAGAATTGATATTCAGGGGGATAACAGTTGCCGGGAGCTTGAACAACTCAAAGCGGCCAAAACAGTTGGTTGCACAACTAGGCATGACCATAAATAGACAAGTTGTTGGCCAAAGCAGGGAGAAACCTCATCCAGTCCCCAGCATCGCCATAACACCAGACCGGTATGTCCCTTTTCTGCAGTGGCGAGATGTGGCGAAGGAGAAAATCTGCACCCATGTGCTTGATGGTTAGCCCGGCAGCCTTCAAGCGAGTAATCCTGTTTATTGCCGGGCACAACCTCTCGTTGGAGAGGCTACATGCGCTCCATTCCTTGCCGCGCTCAACAGACACCCTCCGGGCTTCACAGAACTCCGGAGCTTCCTCATCGTGGATCCAGCACCAGTCCCCTCTCCACTCATCCCGCCTCTCACGCTGCTTGCTAGGGATATAATCCCAGATCTTCCTCGCCACCCGCGGCATCCAGTATGTGTTGCTAGTGTCCTTGTTTTGTCCAAGAGATGGCTGGTCTCGATGGTCATTCTTTAGTTCTTCGATCATTGTTTTGAGTTTTGAGCTTTCAGTCCACCTAGGCCTACATACAATCTAGTATGAATTTTGCTCTTTGTCAACCTAATTCTTTGCGTGAGTGTATTGTTGGTTTTAGTGCATCCTAGTAATATAGAGGTCGGGTGTGTGCTTTTTGTGTTTGTATCCTCTTGTTGCTTCCTTTTGATTCAATTAAATCGACCCTTTATACAAAAGATCCTTCTTTTTTCTGTAGGCAAGTAGCCAAGCAAACATATTTTGCGAGAGGTTATACTCAGAAATGAAACAATTATTAATTTTGGTTATTGTGTTTTTTGTTGAACAAGAATATTTTAGCTCCTAGTGTAGAAGAAGCCGGTTAGGGTTTGAGGAAGCTTCCTGCAGTGATCGGGGTGATTGATGAGGCAAAGCCAGTGCTGGGAGGCGCACTTGAAGCGTCACGGAGACCTTGCATGGACACAAGAGGATCTCGACGAGGAGATCGTCGGAGAGCCTCTTGGCCTCCATGCCACTGTGGGGAGGAGAGGATGACTTGCAACGAACAGAGATAGAGGGGATGTCAGGGTATCGGTGAAGGAGTTTGCGATGGTGGATATTGCTCCGCTACATACTGGAAAGAGAGTTGAAGCACGGGCTTCCTCTCGCGGGCAAAAGCGATCGGATGGGAGGAACATGGCGGTGCAAGATGGAGCTAGCGGTACCATCGAGCCTCGAGGCAAGAGGAAGGGGATTGAAACCTACGGCCACATGCAAGGAACTTCCGTGCTTGTGTGGCTGAGGCGTTCAAAGTTCAAGGACTTCTTTTAGCTTTTCTTGATAATTCCAAGGAAATTTCCGTCTTCTCAATCTTGTACTCAGATTCGTGTTGGTGCCAAGAGTTAAGGATAGTATCAGTTTGTATTGGGAGGCATGAAACTGCTAGAAGAAGCAATCAAGCCATCTCGCATTTTTAGTGCGATAGATAGAATGGCCGACATTGGCAAAGTTCCATCTGGTGGTAGAACTCACCACCTAGAGAACTAAGGGGTTGTTTGGTAGACTGTAGCAATTGGACCGGGCTGCATGAGTGAAAGAAGTAAGACTGGCCAGGATTTGGTAGAGAAAAAATGATGCAAAAAATGATCTAAGCATGTAGTTTGGTCCCCTTCATGGTGGTTAGTGGGGTGTGGTAGTATGAATGGTGTCATGTTTGGTAGCGGTGGCTTCCCGCATGCAATGTGAGAGGAGGATGCAGCCTGGCAGGGAAAATGAGAGAATCTTTCTCACCTCCTGATCTGCCTTAGCCTACATTAGTGGAAACGGCTGATTCGGCCTTCCCTCCTCAGTCTGGCCGGGGAGTGCTTTAAACAACGTGTGATGCAAGAACCTAATGGAACCCGAGCAAGCAAACACTGCTTGAAGCAAAAGATTTCTTCTACATGCAGTCTACCTACCACTATGTAGGCTACCAAACGCCTCTACATCAATGGCCCTTTTCCTATTAGTTGGATCCATTTGTGAGACGCAAATATAGGGTATGATTGCGTCTCAATGGTAATTAAAGCATAGTGTACCAACTCATCAACAAAACCTAGCTCCTTCCTCTCTTGCTTCTCATGTGTCGTCTCTCTCCCTTGCATCGCCATGTCATCCACGTGCATATCCTCCAGCTGATATGGCTCGTGGACATCCTCTCTCTCTCTCCCTCTCTCTCTCTCTCTACTTCATCTTGCACAGGGTATGTTAGTTGCGTGTCCCCATCTCCTCTTTCATTCATGCGACCTCGACAGGTAGGATGGCAAAGGTCGGTGTTTAGTAAGTAATATGCAGCAAATGGATGCATTAATCATATTGGCAAGAGAATCAACCTCAAAGGCAGATGTGGTGTCCTTCTGCCCTTTTCCATTAAGATTTATATAGTATAATCGTTCATGATGGATTCCATATGTTTAACTGTTGGACATTTATTCCCTTCATACTTTCTCTAGGCTTAAGAATCTATTGTGTGCACATCTGTTGGAGTCATTGTTTTTCAAGGTGGAATGTTTGTACATTCTTTAATGGTGTGGTTGGTAAAAAATATGTTTATATGATAGCTGATGTGAGGCTCTGATAAATGTGATGTGAGCATCATTGTAGCTCCATCTAATTTAATGGTGCTATGTGGATCTGCCACCGAATGTCATTCATGAGGAAGGTGCGGGGATGTCTTAGCATCCAGAAGTGGAAGTTTGGCAGTGTCCGTGACCTTCCTCCCTCGTCAATCTTTATTGTATGTATGATAGTTTCCTTCGCCATTCTGAGACTTTGGTGGCAACCAACTCTTGTCACAGTTTGACTGCCTGCTTGTGCAGGCATGGTCATCATTTGTGTGGCTTCACACGTTAAAAATGTGCATGCGTATAGCTACTAGGATCATGGCAAGTTGTCGCGAAAAAATAGGATTTCTTCGATTAGTTGCATGCATGAAACATGTATGAAAAAAAAAGACTCATCTCAACATGCAAGCATACACGAGAATTTTCATTCTATTATGTTATTTGTATTTAATAAACATTTTACAACTATACTGTACTGGTACATAATGAATTATATGTATTTCTAGTTTTAGCCTTTTATATTATTACTTCAAATGTTCATGTTTCGTCCAATGAATCACATTGAAATATCTCGCAAAATATTCCCGTAACAATGTCCAGGGTATCATCTAGTTTAACAAAGACATGGGTCACTAATCCATGTTGATATGGGTGGTGCGTGTGCTATTTGATTTATTCATAAACTGCAGAGCAAAATATATACAATAATATAAAAAAAACATGGACCAGACGCAACATAACAAAACAGCAGAGGCCCCTATTTGGTTTGAGCACCACTGACAACATGCATACAAAAGTACGGTGAGATTGTAATATTTTAGAAAAATATATATAGTCATTTCAAGGTCCTTTTCTCAAACTGAAACCAGTTGGGTTTATAGCTCTAAAATTGTTTGTTTTGTTGACCAGAATTTGGATCAGAGAAACTCGGTGCATCTATGTGCTTCTTTTCTTCTTCAATGTCAACCTATTCATAACCATGGACTATATGTGCTGATAACTGAAACACTTTTATTGCAAGTAATTTTTCACCATGAGTGCTCTAACCGTACCAACTGCTTTACCTGTGCTAGCTGACAACTAAAAAGTACGGAACGCATATCATTAGCGCATCAACCTGATACAATCGTATTACAGCAGTAGCTTTGATTTGCTCTAACTTTCCACAGAATAATGTGTGAAATTAGCTTTCGATCCTGTGCAAACTCAATATAAGTAGAAGTATTTCCTCATTTACAGTAGTAGCAAAATTCTGTTGGACTGCAGTGTATGTGCACCATTATAGGCAAGACTAACATGGGAACTTCCCAGTGTCGCTTATTTTGAACTCTTTTAACCTACCTATGCGAACAAAACCCACAAATAATGAGGATGTCTTTCTAGTCTTCTGAAGCAATGTTGTGTCAAAAGTTATCTAACAGCACGATGAACATTATGAAATTTCCTATCAACAGCACCATTGTGGTTGTGTTGTTCTGCTTATAAAATAACCTATTTAAAAGACAGGACAAACATAGCACCAAAAGAAGTGATAATGTTATCATCCAAAGTGTATCACAATCTCCCGTTGTCCAGAACCATTGGTATACCAAGACAAAACAAGTACAAACAAAAGAAGGTGCATTGAAACTTTGAATAACTAGTCTGAGAGAGAAATCAGCCGCAGTTCCCCAAAAACGAACCAGCATTGCTCCAAACTTAAAAACATGCATAGATCAGAGAAAGGAGGACCAAATTCAAGCCGACATACCATGCCCACTTCTCCATAGCATGAATAAGACATCACTTGTGCAACGATTGTAGCTCTTTATATAGTGGCACATGTGGAAAATATGGCTGCTCGCCTTCAAGATTGCAGATCACTTTAACTTGTCCATTATCCATATCATAGAATGCATAAGACGTCACTTCTGCAACGATTGTAACCCTTCATATAGTGGCACATACGGAAAATATGCCTGCTGGCTATCTTCAAGATTGCAGATCACATTAACTTGTCCACTATCCATATCATAGTGCATGAGTGTGATATCCTCCTGGGCCACAGCGAAGAAGATCAAGTCACATTCTGGATGACTAGCAATCCAGTCGAAGTCCTCATCAAGGTATTCTATGTATCGCCCTCCAAGCAAATGCGAAGTTTCGACGCTGTGCTTTAGTACCCATTCTTTGCGGTCATAGTCTTTAAGAACATAAACTTGCAGTCATGTGAAAGTAGAAGAAAGGTGTCGATAGATCGTGGAAGAGGGGTGAAGCGTACGGAATTAGGGACACTTAATTTTGTTTGAGACGAGAGAACTCTAATTACTTTCCGCATAAATTTGTCTTACAGTTTACTTTATACAACCTCCAACGGCGGTGGAAGTCTCCGTAGGCGGCAGGGCCATCCCTGGGAATTTGGGGCCCCAATGCGAAGTATAAAAGGGTTGTGTAGCGTTCTGTTTATAAATTCGTGCTATTCGCACTCACCGCCACATAAATCATCCGAAACATCATCTCTCAATGATCTTTGCAAATGGGGGTTGTGTTACAGTGATAAATTTGCACGATTAGCAGCCAATCGCATGGCCTAAATCGGGCTAAGTTAGAGGACAGGTCGCACATTCATGCAATATGGATACATAATATAAAGTATGGCTCTAAAAATTTAAAAATTCATACCACCTCGTGTCAAATCATTAGGTGCATTAGCAATTCTGAAATATTACTAGGTGTATACCTCATTGATTCTCTACTTTGCCCCTGGTTGGTCTACAGTAAATAAAGCCCCCACAAATGGAGCGTGATGATTTCATTTCCTCTAATTCTCACGCAAGCAATCACCGGGCAGATCCTGAAATAAATGAGCATGCAGTTGGCAGTTGTGTGGGCGTGAGACAGAAAAGAATCCGGTGCATACAGAGAAATAACTAAGGAGATGCGGGGACGTGCCTATAGAAGGAATAAATCAGTAGTGGCCGATTAGATCGTGCGAGACACGGCCATGTAATTAGCAAAAGATTAGTGCGTTTGGGGGGCCCTGTGCAGTCGCGCAGCTCGCATGCCATCATCGTAGGCCCTGGTAGACGGGTTGGCTCACGACAATATTGTGCTAATTTCTCCCTGGGAGGCGAAACCTGTTGTTGGATGGTTAGGAGGACAACGATATCCTTAGCCCATCAGGTTCAAGTCATAGACTTTACACTGGTGCTCGCATTTTCCTGGATTATTTTAGGCTTTCATGTTCCCTTCGACTACAAGGCGCAGATTTTTAATGGAAAAAATGACATGGCTGATAAACCCCGGAGTTAGAAATATGACAATGGGGGGGGGGGGGGGGGGGGGGGAGGGAAGATTTTATGAAAAATATGGAATTCTTGCTTTTTCTACTTCTGCGTTGGCGAATGGGCCGTCAAGTGGCTACTCGGCTAAGAAGAAGAAACATTTTCATTTCTGAAAACTATGATGGACTCGCAGGGACTCTTTCTTATCGAGTTTCTAGAGATCCTCACTTCAGTTAAGAATCAAAAGATTAGCAGCAATTATATGAGATCAGTCCATAATATGCTTCCTTGTAATCATGCAAGACCAGCACAGTAGAATCTCTCTCGAGAAAAACTAACAGTAGTAGTTAATTGAGCAATGGCATAACCGCTCCTGGGATGAAGCTTGCAAGTCATTGGTTCGAAACTGGAGTGCAATGTTGTTTCACCTTTGTATGGAGATTTAATTTTGTGTTTCTTTCTTTTTTCCTCCCCACCCCATCACCTTGGTGCATCACGGACCTTGGTTGTACAGTTTTAATTTTAACATAGGTTCAGGCCGACGTAAGCCCACCACAATATGTAGGGACTTTTTTATCCTGTGTTTAGATATCCGCACTTCAGTTAAGAAAAATCAAAGACTAGCAGTAATTATGAGATCAGTCGCTAATATGCTTCCTCGTAGTGCAGGACAAACACAGTACAATCCCAAGGGAGAAAAACTAACATTAGTTGCTCACTGATCGTAAGTCTGAGGATTAGCAAGCCCACACAAGAATGTGTGCTGGCCTAATTAAGCAGATCATCAGTGACCAGCGCCATCCACAACATATGACCAGTTCTTATCAGATTCCTCGGACGGTTCAAGGTTTGTGGAATCAAAAACTGAAAAGAACTGGGTTTTGGCCCATAGATTCCCTAATTACCTAGCCAGTTGCCCGCAATTCATGTGTATGGTCAAAAGTGAGTGAACCGAAGCCTACTGCTTACCGAGATTGTGAGCTAAAAATTGAAAGCTACAAGTGATTGCCCCTATGCAACATTCTTATGTGTGGATCCTAGAAGAGTGCCTTCCTACTTACGATCGATCTACCTTGAAACCACAAACAAGAAAGGGGAGAACAATCTTGTTCCTGAACCCGAGCGATGTCCGTCCACGACGCGGGACAAGCTGAGGAGAGGGGCGCAGCAACACAAAGGTGCTGGTTTCATTATGTCTTGAAGGCCATGGACGCCACATTTTCTGTACTGATTTAAGTACTTGGTATTTAGTTTAGAAAAGACAACTACTGGTAAATGAACCGCACTGCTTGTAACACACTCTTTCAGTCTTCTGGAGCGCCTTCTGTTAGGAAAACAAAAATCCTACGTGTCCAGAGAGTGTCTTCTTCTGGCTGAACCTTCCTTCTGATTAATCAGATCCATCGCTTCATTAACACCGGTACATTTCTTGTTTCAGACCTTTTTTAAATGCCTACCTGAACAACAATGCATTATGCCATAAAATGAGCTATAGCAATGGGTTTATGATGAAACAAGAACAATTTTAGTTTTCTCTTTCGTCTCACAAGATGATTAAGGCAAAACCTTCTTTCCCTTGCCTCCGCCGGCAAGCCTATGGATACGTCTCCACTTTGGCTGCCGCTCTGGCGGTCGATGGCGGGGAGGGCAATCCTGGTGGCCTCGGCTCTGGCTAGTAGATAGGTTAGGGTTTTAGTCCTCGCGGGACAACGCTCGGACGGATAGTCACGCTTCTTCTTCCAGTCAGTTTTCTAGGCTTCGACATGTCTCAAGTTCGTTTGCTCGGACAAATTAGACGGAGTTCCGGTGTAGAATCCTGCCAGCTCCTCGGCGCAGAGGTTTGACGATTAGGCCCGAAGGGGTGCAACCAACATCAGACCATGCAATGGCCCTAGAAAGAGTGCCACCAAACCGCCGGACACTGCACTCCCAGCTCCAACATGACACTATGTCCTCAAAATAAAACCATCAACCAAACCACTAGACACACCGGATTTCATCCATGTTTCCCCGTTCGTGTCCACTGCAACTAATGGCCATTGTCCGGTTTGAGACGGATACACTGACAAACTGCCCCCCCCCCCCCCCCGCGCCGAGCGCTCGTTAATGTTGTCGTGCTAACTTAAATACAAGGAAATGCAATGCAGTGATTCTACCGGGTTGAAGCCCAAACCGACAACGCCAGCAGCACGACGCAATTCCCTGTGGCTGGATTGCATTCACACACAAGGCACAGATTTTGAACAATTAGTCTCGGAGAAATCAGCGACAATCCCTGCAGAATGATCCACCATTGCTCCAAACTTAAAAGCATGAAGGCATCAGGGCACTCCACCCAGAGTGAGGACGAAATTCAAGCAGGCACACCCTACTAAGCAGCTAAATTTACATAAGAACATGTAAGATTGCAACATTGTTCTAAGTCCTAGTTTTCCAAAGGTTTGCCAGCTCAAGGCAATCAATTGCCATGATGACCTTCTCAGCATGAATCTCCTGGAAGATGAACATCATCCCAGTACGCAAACGCCACAGCAGTAAGTTGAATTACCTTTCTTATTTAACAAATAAGAGTTGCTGGACTGGAGTGTATGTGGGCAATTATAGTAAGACTGACATGGGAAGTGCACTATGGCGGCATCGCTTACTTTAAATTCTTTCAACCTACCTACGTGAACAAAATCCACTAACACAAAGACAATGACTTCCTAATTTTCTGGAGC
Source organism: Triticum monococcum (assembly GCA_034509565.1). Lineage (NCBI taxonomy): Eukaryota > Viridiplantae > Streptophyta > Magnoliopsida > Poales > Poaceae > Triticum > Triticum monococcum. Next base: position 726,515,400 of record CM067847.1, on the reverse strand, counting down.
AGTTTTGTTTTAAAAGTTGTCTACCAACAGGATGAACGTTATGATCCACAATATTTCCTATTTGCTAAACAGCATCATTGTGGCTGTGATGTTATGCTAACAGCATAACCTATTTGAATCAGACAAGTAAATAGCACCAAAAGAAATGACAATGTAATCAGCCAAAGTGTATCACATCCTCTGATGTCCAGAACCATTGGTATAACAAATAAGTACATACAATCACAGGCCAAACCAAATGCATGCAGACATACCAAACCGGATGCCCCATAGGCAATAGCACGAATAATTGACATCACTTGTGCAACGATTGTAACTCTTCATATAGCGGCACATATGGCAGATATGGTGGAGCGCCATTTTCAAGATTGCATATCACTTTGAGTTGCCGACGATCCATATCATAGCACATGAACGTTCTATCCCAGCCCAAGGTGAAGAAGATCAAGTTACATTCCGGATGAATTGCAATCCAACAAAAGTCCTCCTCAATGTCTACATCATGTCGCCCTCCAAGTAGATGTGAACTTTCAATGCTATGCTTCAGTATCCATTATTTATTATTATAGTCTTCGAGAACATAAACTAGCAGTGGAACTACATGATCATCATTGTCATCTCTTCCAAAACCAGCATAATACAAGCAGCCCTGTGACTGCTGCATAAAACCATCATTCAGAGGAGGAACATGAGAGTACATCATTGTTCCCGTCTCCTTGTCGGCAGCTAGACACAGGGTATTGTGATTGACTTCGGCGAAAAAATGCAGACAACCATTAAGATAGGCAGCTGAGTGAACACGAACGAGATCAATATCCCAGTACCATTTCTTCGCCTTATGAACCCACCTCCCGGTTTCCGATGAATAGACATATGAACAGACGTCCACACCCGGGAGACCAAATCCATTTAGTTGGTCCGTCAACAAAAACACATAGAAGTGGGGGGACACGGCTGGATCAAAACCTAAGTGCACAATACCAACCCAGCCGGCATGGTCGCAATGCGGCAACTCAGTCCATTCCCCCGTGGCAGGATTGCACACGACGTAACGGCGCTTGCCAAGATGGGAAGATACGTCGTAGAGAAGGAGGCCATTGCAGCAGTCCAAAAGAAAGGCGTTTCGGCCATTGGGCAGGAAGCTGAGACTGGTGCTACTGCGGCTCCCAGATAAATTGGTGAAAGGAAGAACTGGATGTACCAATTGCTCCTCCGTGGTGCTGCTGAAGAAGAAGCCGGTCAGGGTCCGGGGGAACTTCCGGCGGTAGGTGGGGTCGTTGATGAGGCCGAGCCAGTGCTTGGAGACGCACTTGAAGCGGCAGAGCGACCTGCCGGGCACGCCCGAGAGTATCTCGACGAGGAGGTCGTCGGTGAGTCTCTCGGCCACCGTCTCGCTGCCGCTGGGAGGAGGAGAGGATGACCTGCACACAGAGATGGAGAAGAGGTCTGAGGGGATCGGGTGAAGAAGGGAGAGGAAGGTCGCGACGATTCATGGCGATGTCTGCTCTGCGTACCTGATCCGAGTTGATTTGAGTCCGTCCTCCCACGGGCGAGCTCGATCCACCGGTGTGGACATGGCGGCGGCGGTAGCGCCGTGAAACGCGGAGCAGGGGGCTCGCTCCTCTCTACTTCAACTTGCACAGGTTATGTTAGTTGTGTGTCCCCATCTCCTCTTGCCTTCAGGCGACCTCAACAAGTAGGATGGTAGAGGTTAGCGGTTCAGTAAGCAATATGCTACAAATGGCTGCATTAACCTTATTGGCAAGAGAATCTACCTCAAAGGAAGATGTGGTGTCCTTCTGCCCTTTCCCATTAAGATTTACATAGTATAATCTTTCATGTTGGATTCCATATGTTTAACTATTGGACATTTATTCCTTTCATACTTTCTCTAGGCTTAAGAATCTATTGTGTGCACATTTGTTGGAGTCATTGTTTGTCAAGGTGGAATGTTAGTACATTCTTTAATGTCGTGGTTGGTAAAAAAATGTTTATATGATAGCTGATGTGACGCTCTGATGAATGGGATGTGAACATCATTGTAGCTCCATCTAATTTAATGGTGCTATGTGGATCTGCCACCGAATGTCATTCATGAGGAATGTGCGGGGTTGTCGGAGTATCCCGAAGTGGATGTTTGGCAGTGTCGGTGACCTTCCTCCCTCATCAGTCTTTATTGTATGTATGACATTTTCCTTCGCCATCCCGAGCCTTTGGTGGCAACTAACTCTTGTCACAGTTTGGGTTCCTGCTTGTGCGGGCATGGTCATCATTTGTGTGGCTTCACACGTTAAAATTGTGCATGCGTATAGCTACTAGGATCATGGCAAGTTGCAGATCATAGCTACTAGGATTTAGTGGTGCTTCTCGAGTACCTAATCTCGACTTTTGAGGTGAAAACCCTAGGTCTAACTCTAGTGGGTAATACCTAGCAATGACAGTGTTTTTGGGTCATTTGTCGTTACCTTTTTGAATGCATTGCTTAAAGTTGCTTTGACTTGATCTTCAGGATGAAAACCTAGGATGTGGCCTCTGGCACTGGCGGAGGCTCATGGAGGCCCCCTCCCCCCTCCAAAACTTAAAAAGAAAATTTACTACTAAGCATCGGCCCAACTCAAGAATCAACTCTTCCCTCCTTCCACACACACACACACACACACACACACGGACGCACTCGTCTCTTCTCCTTGATGGTTTTTAGACCACAAGATCAAATCACCACATAAGTTGTATGTACGTACGTGCAAGAGCTAGCACATAGGCACCTGGATTGATCTATAGTAGCATTGTTAGAGTTATATCGATGGTGCACCAGTAATAGGGCGACGCCTCGGTCCGCCGCACCCTCCAACGCCCACCGCGACGCTTCGGTCCACCGCGCTCTACAACGCCCGCCATGACGCCTCGCCCCATTCCTGGGCTCGGGCGGCGCCGACACCCGCTGCGACGCATCCCCCTGCCTTGGCTTTTGCGGCGTTTATGCCGGCGGCAAGCAGCAGGGCATGCCCGACGGTTCAGTGGAGGCAGGCAATGGATAAGTGATGGAGGTGGCCGGTGATGGCAGGGTTTTTTTTGCAAAAAAACGAGACGTTATCCATTAGTAGCACACTTTAAGTAGAACTACTGGTTAATTTCTTAGAAACGCGATGACTTTTTTGCAAAAAGGATGACTACGTACGGCCTGAAATAATAAGCGCTTTATTATTAGGGAAAAATTCATGATGGCCTTTGGCCTTATGTATTCTTGACTTTTGACATCCTCGTGTATATCATATATATGGTGGCTTTGACCTCCTAGTAATACAAATTTCATTATAACAACGTATCGAGCCTAGGTTTAGAGTTTTTTTGGCGTTGCAACTCACCTCCTGATCCAACCTCGCACACTACCGTCACTTTTTTGCCGGTGGTTAACGTTTTCCTCTACTCCAGGCTGGCCCGATCCGGCGGCTCTCTCGCCGAAATGCTCGAGGTCCACAACTCCACCTCCTACCTCCCGCCGAGGTTGCCGCCTTCACCTCCCGCTGCGTCTGCCATGCCGACACCTCACCCCGAGGTTGCCGTGCCCACCTACCGCCGAGGTCGCCACCTCCACCCCCTACCATGGCTGCTGCGCCTCCACCTTTTGCTGAGGTCGTCGCTTCCACCTCCCGCTGCGGCCGCCGCGCCTCCACTTCTCGTCGAGGCCGCCCTGCTCACCTCCCGCCGCGGCCGCCACCGACTCTAGGCAAGGGCGCCCTCTCCACACCCTGACGCCGGCTCCAGTTGTGGGCGTCCTCTGGACACCCGGCCGCCCTTGCAAGCCCAGATCGGGCCCCGCTCGCGATTCGGTTGCCCTCGATCGAGGCAGTGCCATTCTCGTCCTATGGATCGAGTGCCCTGGTCTCCACTGCTGCTTTTGAAGTCAGCCCGCTCGCTATCTGCATCGCGCATAAGCACTAATACTTTGTTCGGCCCTTGATTCCGCTGTTTTGGGTCGATTCCACGGTTGTTTCTGGGTGTAAAAAAATAAAGATAAGAAAATAGAGTAAAATGTATATGAGGTTTCCGTCCCTGCATCTGTGTCGCTGCCCGCTGACTTCTGACAGTGTTCCCTATATTGATCCGTCCATCTCGCACGTGCATCGTCGCTCGGTGCTTGGTGCTAGTCTCTCTATGACGTTGTGAACACATATATACACCTGCACGTGAACTTGCCATGGGCTGATCGATTAGATGAATCGACTCTCTCAGAGGAGTCTCTCGGCAAGAACGGCAAAGGTGCAACACGAATCGGTGGATTGCAACAGGCTCTGCTTCTACTTGGTGCGCACCATTGCTGCCCGTCGATTGCCGAAATTTGAAGGAGACAGGAGGAAAAATGCAAGTAACTGAGAGAAACTGAGAGAAAGCAATATTTGTTATGAGACAGTGAGATGCATGTGTTTTGGGGCACATTTTACTTTGAGATTGAGAATCCCCCGTTGTTTGCTCGCCATGCTCCGCCACTGGCCTTCGGTGGTTGGATCTGTCTAGGAGATGCATAGCCACGAGAGGGGAGAGTGTGTCTACGTACCCTCGTAGACTCAAAGAGGAAGCGTTTAGTAACGTGGTTGATGTATGATGACCCACAAGTATAGGGGATCTATCGTAGTCCTTTCGATAAGTAAGAGTGTCGAACCCAACGAGGAGCAGAAGGAAATGATAAGCAGTTTCCAGCAAGTACTGAAATAAGTGGTAACAGATAGTTTTATGATAGGATAATTTGTAACGAGCAACAAGTAACAAAAGTAAATAAAGCAGCAAGGTGGCCCAATTCTTTTTGTAGCAAAGAACAAGCCTGGACAAACTCTTATATAGATAAAAGCCGTCCCGAGGAGACATGGGAATATCATCAAGCTAGTTTTCATCTCGTTCATATGATTCGCGTTTGGTACTTTGATAATTTGATATGTGGGTGGACCGGTGCTTGGGTACTGTCCTTACTTGAACAAGTATCCCACGTATGGTTAACCCCTATTGCAAGCATCCGCAACTACAACAAAAGTATTAAGGTAACTTAACCATAGCATGAAACATATGGATCCAAATCAGCCCCTTACAAAGCAACGCATAAACTAGGGTTTAAGCTTCTATCACTCTACCAACCTATCATCTACTTATTACTTCCCAATGCCTTCCTCTAGGCCCAAATAATGGTGAAGTGCCATGTAGTCGATGTTCACATAACACCACTAGAGGAGAGACAACATACATCTCATCAAAATATCGAATGAATACCAAATTCACATGACTACTAATAGCAAGACTTCTCCCATGTTCTCAGGAACAAACGTAACTACTCACAAAGCATAAGCATGTTCATAATCAGAGGGGTATTAATATGCATATAGGATCTGAACATATGATCTTCCACCAAATAAACCAACTAGCATCAACTACAAGGAGTAATTAAAACTACTAGCAACCTACTAGCACCAATCCCGAACTTGGAGACAAGAATTGGATACAAGAGATGAACTAGGGTTTTGAGAGGAGATGGTGCTGATGAAGATGTTGATGGAGATTGCCCTCTCCCGATGAGAGGAGCGTTGGTGATGACGATGGTGATGATTTCCCCGTCCGGGAGGGAAGTTTCCCCGGCAGAACAGCTCCGCCAGAGCCCTAGATTGGTTCCACCAAGGTTCTGCCTCGTGGCGGCGGAGTTTCGTCCGAGAAGATGACTTGTTATTTTTTCCCATCGAAAGACTTCATATAGCAGAAGATGGCCACCGGAGGGCCACCAGGGGGCCCAAGAGGTAGGGGGCGCGCCCAGGGGGTAGGGCGCGCCCCCCACCCTCGTGGGCAGGGTGTGGCCCCCCTGGTGAATCTCTTCCGCTGAGTATTTTTTTATATATTCTGGAAACGTCTTCCGTGAAGTTTCAGGACTTTTGGAGTTGTGCAGAATAGGTCTCTAATATTTGCTCCTTTTCCAGCCCAGAATCCCAGCTGCCGGCATTCTCCCTCTTTATATAAACCTTGTAAAATAAGAGAGAATAGGCATAAGTATTGTGACATAATGTGTAATAACAACCCATAATGCAATAAATATAGATATAAAAGCATGATGCAAAATGGACGTATCAACTCCCCCAAGCTTAGACCTCACTTCTCCTCAAGCGAACAGCCAAAATCGAAAAATATGTCCACAAGTTTAGAGATAGAGGTGTCGATAAAAAAAATACGGACATGAGGGCATCATGATCATTCTTAGAACAGCAACTTATATAATTCTTGTCATATGATTTTTTATGCTAGAGTAATAATTCAATCACAATTTCAAGTATGAATCATAAACTTCATTGAAAACTAACAAACAATAATCTCAGTCATTGGAGCAATTGCAATTTATCATAACATAGGAAAGAGTCAATGTATAAGAGCTTTTCAGCAGGTCCACATACTCAACTATCATATAGTCTTTCACAATTGCTGACACTCACGCAATACTTATGGGTATAGAGTTTTAGTCGGACACAGAGAAAGATAGGGGCTTATAGTTTTGCCTCCCAATGTTTTACCTCAAGGGTAATGTCAAAAATAATAGTTCATGAAAACTCACATCCAATTAGCCATATATACCAGGATCTTTCCAACATACTGTGCTTGAAAAAAGATAAAATGTAAAAAGTGTTGGGGAACGTAGCAGAAATTCAAAATTTTCCTATGTATCACCAAGATCTATCTATGGAGAAACCAGCAACGAGGGGAAGGAGAGTGCATCTACATACCCTTGAAGATCGCTAAGCGGAAGCGTTCAAGAGAACGGGGTTTATGGAGTCGTACTCGTCGTGATCCAAATCACCGATGATCCTAGTGTCGAAAGAACGGCACCTCCATGTTCAACACACGTACAGCCCGACGACGTCTCCCATGCCTTGATCCAGCAAGGAGAGAGGGAGAGGTTGAGGAAGACTCCATCCAGCAGCAGCACAACGGCATGGTGGTGGTGGAGGAGGAGCGTGGCAATCCTGCAGGGCTTCGCCAAGCACCGCAGGAGAAGAGGAGAACTTGGGAGAGGGGGAGGGCTGCACCAAAACTTGGGTGCGGCTGCCCTCCCACCCCCCACATATATATAGGGGCAAGGGAGAGGGGGGCGGCCCCCTCAGATCCCATCTGAGGAGGGGGCGGCGGCCAGGGGGGTTGCCTTGCCCCCCAAGGCAAGGGGGCGCCCCCCTTTAGGGTTCCCCCAAAACCCTAGGCGCATCGTCCCTAGGGGGGAGGCGCCCAGCCCACTAAGGGGCCGGCCCCCTCAGGTGGACCCTCCCGGTGGACCCCCGGAACCCCTCCGGTGGTCCCGGTACAATACCGGTAACCCCCGAATTATTCCAGTGACCGTATGATGACTTCCCCTATATAAATCTTTACCTCCGGACCATTCCGGAACTCCTCGTGACGTCCGGGATCTCATCCGGGACTCCGAACAACATTCGGTAACCACATACAAACTTCCTTTATAACCCTAGCATCATCGAACCTTAAGTGTGTAGACCCTACGGGTTTGGGAGACATGCAGACATGACCGAGATGACTCTCCGGTCAATAACCAACAGCGGGATCTGGATACCCATGTTGGCTCCCACATGTTCCACGATGATCTCATCGGATGAACCACGATGTCGAGAACTTAATCAATCCCGTATACAATTCCCTTTGTCTATCGGTACGATACTTGCCCGAGATTCGATCGTCGATATCCCAATACCTTGTTCAATCTCGTTACCGGTAAGTCTCTTTACTTGTTCTGTAACACATCATCCCGTGATCAACTCCTTCATCACATTTTGCACATTATGATGATGTCCTACCGAGTGGGCCCAGAGATACCTCTCCATTTACACGGAGTGACAAATCCCAGTCTCGATTCGTACCAACCCAACAGACACTTTCAGAGATACCTGTAGTGTACCTTTATAGCCACCAAGTTACGTTGTGACGTTTGGCACACCCAAAGCACTCCTACGGTATCCGGGAGTTGCACAATCTCATGGTCTAAGGAAATGATACTTGACATTAGAAAAGCTTTAGCAAACGAACTACACGATCTTGTGCTAGGCTTAGGATTGAGTCTTGTCCATCACATCATTCTCCTAATGATGTGATCCCGTTATCAATGACATCCAATGTCCATGGTCAGGAAACTGTAACCATCTATTGATCAACGAGCTAGTCAACTAGAGGCTTACTAGGGACATGGTGTTGTCTATGTATCCACACATGTATATGAGTTTCCTATCAATACAATGCTAGCATGGATAATAAAAGATTATCATGAACAAGGAAATATAATAATAATCAATTTATTATTGCCTCTAGGGCATATTTCCAATAGTCTCCCACTTGCACTAGAGTCAATAATCCAGTTCACATCGATATGTGATTAACACTCAAGGTCACATCCCCATGTGACTAACACCCAAAGAGTTCTGGGTTTTATAATGTTATGCTTGTGAGAGAGGTTGTAGTCAACGGGTCTGCAACATTCAGATCCGTATGTACTTCGCAAATTTCTATGTCATCTTGTAGATGCAACTACTACGCTGCATTTGGAGCCATTTCAAATAACTGTTCTACTTAGAGCTATTCTAAATTGTTGCTCCATTATACGTATCCGGTATCTCTAGTCAGAGCTATCCGGATAGGTGTTAAGCTTGCATCGACATAACTCTTTACGTCGAACTCTTTATCACCTCCATAACCGAGAAACATATCCTTATTCCTCTAAGGATAATTTAGACCGCTATCTGGTGATCTACTCCTAGATCACCTTTGTACCCTCTTGCCAAATATGCGGCAAGGCACACATCAGGTGCGGTACTCAGCATGGCATACCGTATAGAGCCTATGACAAAAGCATAGGGGACGACCTTCGTCCTTCCTCTTTCTTCCGTCGTGGTCGAGCTTTAAGTCTTAACTTCATACCTTACAACTCAGCCAAGAACTCTTCTTTGACTGATCCATCTTGAACACCTTCAAGATCATGTCAAGGCATGTGCTCATTTGAAAGTACCATTAAGCGTTTTGATCTATCCTTATAGATCTTGATGCTCAATGTTCAAGTAGCTTAATCCAGGCTTTCCATTGAAAAACACTTTCCAAATAACCCTATATGCTTTCCAGAAATTCTACGTCATTTCTGATCAACAATATGTCAACAACATATATTCATCAGAAATTCTATAGTGCTCCCACTCACATCTTTGGAAATACAAGTTTCTCATAAACTTTGTATACACCCAAAATCTTTGATCATCTCATCAAAGCATACATTCCAACTCCGAGATGCTTACTCGAGTCCTTAGAAGGATTGCTAGAGCTTTGCATACTTGTTAGCATCTTTCAGGATTGACAAAACCTTCCGGTTGTATCACATACAACCTTTCCTCAAAAAAACGAGGAAACAATGTTTTGACATCCTATCTGCAAGATTTCGTAAATAATGCAGTGACTGCTAATATAATTCCAACAGACTCTTAGCATCGCTACGAGTGAGAAAATCTCACCGTAGTCAACTCCTTGAACTTGTCGGAAAACATCTTAACGACAAGTCGAGCTTTCTTAATGGTGACAATTACCATCATTGTCCGTCTTCCTTTTAAAATCCATCTGTACTCAACAGCCTTACGACCATCAAGTAGTTCTTCCAAAGTCTACACTTTGTTTTCATATATGGATCCTCTCTCAGATTATATGGCCTCGAGCAATTTTGGAATCCAGGCCCACCATCGCTTCTCCATAGCTCGTAGGTTCATTGTTGTCTAGCAACATGACTTCCAAGACAGGATTACGTACCACTCTGAAGTTGTACGCATCCTTGTCATCCCACGAGGTTTGGTAGTGACTTGATCTAAAGTTTCATGATCACTATCATAAGCTTCCACTTCAATTGGTGTAGGTCCCACAGGAACAACTCCCTGTGCCCTGCCACACACTAGTTGAAGAGACGGTTCAATAACCACATCAAGTCTCCACCATCCTCCCACTCAATTCTTTCGGGAGAAACTTTTCCTCGGGAAAGGACCCGATTCTAGAAACAATCCCTTATTGCTTTCGGATCTGAGACAGGAGGTATACCCAACTGTTTTGGGTGTCCTATGAAGATGCATTTATCCGCTTTGGGTTCGAGCTTATCAGCCTGAAACTTTTTCACATAAGCGTCGCAGCCTCAAACTTTTAAGAAATGACAGCTTAGGTTTCTCTAAACCAGAGTTCATACGGTGTCATCTCATCGGAATTACGTGGTGCCCTATTTAAAGTGAATGTGGTTGTCTCTAATGCCTAACCCGTAAACTATCGTGGTAATTCGATAAGAGACATCATGGTATGCATCATATCCAATAGGGTGCAGTTATGATGTTCGGACACACCATCACATTATGGTGTTCCAGGCTGTATTAGTTGTGAAAAAATTTCCACAATGTCTTAATTTTGTGCCAAACTCGTAATTTAGATATTCATCTCTATGATCATATCATAGATATTTTATCCTCTTGTCACGACGATCTTTCAACTTCACCCTGAAATTACTTGAACCTTTCAATAATTCAGACTCGTGATTCATCAAGTAAATACACTCAACATCTACTCAAATCATCTGTGAAGTAAGAACATAACGATATCCACTACACGCCTCAGCACTCATTGGACTGCAGACATCAAAATGTATTACTTCCAACAAGTTGCTTTCTAGTTCCATTTTACTGAAAACGAGGCTTTCAGTCATCTTGCCCATGTGGTATGATTTGCATGTCTCAAGTGATTCAAAATCAAGTGAGTCCAAACGGTCAATTTGCATGGAGTTTCTTCATGCATATACACCAATAGACATGGTTCGCATGTCTCAAACTTTTCAAAAACGAGTGAGCCCAAAGATCCATCAACATGGAGCTTCTTCCTGCGTTTTATACCAATATGACTTAAGTGGCAGTGCCACAGGTAGGTGGTACTATCATTACTATCTTATATCCTTTGGCATGAACATGTGTATCACTACGATCGAGATTCAATAAACCATTCATTTTAGGTGCAAGACCATTGAAGGTATTGTTCAAATAAACAGAGTAACCATTATTCTCCTTAAATGAATAACCGTATCGCGATAGACATAATCCAATCATGTCTATGCTCAACGCAAACACCAAATAACAATTATTTAGGTTTTAATACCAATCTCGATGGTAGAGGGAGCATACGATATTTGATCAACCTTGGAAATACTTCCAACACATATCGTCATCTCACCTTTTAGCTAGTCTCCGTTTATTCCGTAGCCTTTTGTTTCGAGTTACTAACACTTAGCAACCGAACCGGTATCTAATACCCTGGTGCTACTGGGAGTACTAGTAAAGTACACATTATAATGCATATCCAATATACTTCTGTTGACCTTGCCAGCCTTCTCATCTACCAAGTATCTAGGGTGGTTCTGCTTCAGTGACTGTTCTCCTTATTACAGAAGCACTTAGTCTCGGATTTGGGTTCAACCTTGGGTTTCTTCACTAGAGCAGCAGCTGATTTGCCGTTTCATGAAGTATCCCTTCTTTCCCTTGCCCTTCTTGAAACTAGTGGTTTCACCAACCATCAACAATTGATGCTCCTTCTTGATTTCTACTTTTGTGGTGTCAAACATCGCGGATATCTCAAGGATCATCATATATGTCCCTGATATATCATAGTTCATCACGAAGCTCTAGCAGCTTGGTGGTAATGACTTCGGAGAAACATCACTATCTCATCTGGAAGTTCAACTCCCACTCGATTCAAATGATTGTTGTAATCAGACAATCTGAGCACAAGCTCAACAATTGAGCTTTCCTCCCTTAGTTTGCAGGCTAAGAAAATCGTCGGAGGTCTTATACCTCTTGACGTGGGCACGAGCCTGAAATCCCAATTTCAGCCCTCGAAACATCTCATATGTTTCGCGACATTTCAAAAACGTCTTCGGTGCCTCAACTCTAAACCGTTTAACTGAACTATCACGTAGTTATCAAAATGTGTATGTCAGATGTTCGCAACATCCACAGACAACGTTTGAGGTTCAGCACAGTGAGCGGTGCATTAAGGACACAAGCCTTCTATGAAGCAATGAGGACAATCCTCCATTTACGGACCTAGTCCGCATAATTGCTACTATCAACTTTCAACTAATTTTTCTCTAGGAACATATCTAAACAGTAGAACTAAAGCGCGAGCTACGACATAATTTGCAAAATCCTTTTGACTATGTTCAGGATAAACAAGTTCATCTTATGAACTCCCACTTAGATAGACATCCCTCTAGTCATCTTAAGTGATTACATGATCCGAGTCAACTAGGCAGTGTCCGATCATCACGTGAGACGGACTAGTCATCATCGGTGAACATCTTCATGTTGATCGTATCTACCATACGATTCATGCTCGACCTTTCGGTCTCTTGTGTTCCGAGGCCATGTCTGTACATGCTAGGATCGTCAAGTCAACCTAAGTGTTTCGTGTGTGTAAATCTGTGTTACACCCGTTGTATGTGAATGTTAGAATCTATCACACCCGATCATCATGTGGTGCTTCGAAACAACGAACTGTCGCAACGGTGCACAGTTAGGGGGAACACTTTCTTGAAATTTTAATGAGGGATCATCTTATTTACTACCGTCGTTCTAAGGAAATAAGATGTATAAACATGATAAACATCACATGCAATCAAATAGTGACATGATATGGCCAATATCATTTTGCTCCTTTTGATCTCCATCTTCGGGGCTCCATTATCATCGTTGTCACCGGCAGGACACCATGATCTCCATCATCATGATCTCCATCATCGTGTCTTCATGAAGTTGTCACGCTAACTATTACTTCTACTACTACAGCTAACGGTTAGCAATAAAGTAAAGTAATTACATGACGTTTATGTTGACACGCAGGTCATAAATAAATTAAGACAGCTCTTATGGCTCCTGCCGGTTGTCATACTCATCGACATGCAAGTCGTGATTCCTATTACAAGAACATGATCAATCTCATACATCACATATCATTCATCACATTCTTCTTGGCCATATCACATCACATAGCATACCCTGCAAAAACAAGTTAGACGTCCTCTAATTGTTGTTTGCATGTTTTACGTGGCTGCTATGGATTTCTAGCAAGAACGTTTCTTACCTACGCAAAAAAACCGCAATGTGATATGCCAATTGCTATTTACCCTTCATAAGGACCCTTTTCATCGAATCCGATCCGACTAAAGTGGGAGAGACAGACACCCGCCAGCCACCTTATGCAACTAGTGCATGTCAGTCGGTGGAACCGGTCTCACGTAAGCGTACGTGTAAGGTTGGTCCGGGCCGCTTCATCCCACGATGCCGCCGAATCAAGATAAGACTAGTAACGGCAAGATAATTGACAATATCGATGCCCACAACTACTTTGTGCTCTACTCGTGCATAGTACCTACGCAATAGACCAATAGTAGAAAACGGATCATTAGTACCGGTTTGTAAGGGCCTTTAGTGCCGGTTATGGAACCGGCAATAAAATTTCGGCACTAAAGCCCCCTCCCCTTTAGTACCGGTTCGGCACAAACCGGCGCTAAAGTGCCACCACGTGGCGTGAGCTCGCGCCCTGGTACGGGGGACCTTTAGTACCGGTTGGTGTTACCAACCGGTACTAAAGGTTTTCTTTTTGAATTTTTTTTTGAAAATTTTGGAAAAAAAATTTGATTTTTTTATTTTTAATTTTTCTAAATTATTTGATGATATAGTCTCTAATCACCTCTCTTAACTGCTCAAGTGTGGATCACTCATTCCAAATCATCTAACTTCCCGACCGGTCACCCATCCCTCTCACTACTCCAACCCGAGCACGCTTAACTTTCAGGTTCTATTCTCCTTCGTTTCCGAGTCTGCACTTGTTGTTTTCCTGACAATAGTAAGATGTCAATCCTATTAACCCTCAGGAGTTTAGCTTGAGCATGAAGTCACACATTTCACCGTTTGAGTTTGAAACTATTATTCTAAAAAACAGTAATTATTTAGTAACGCTAATATTTCTTGAATAAGTTTGACCATAGTTTGACCACAGTTTGACCATAGTTTGACCAGATTTGACCAAAATTCAAAAAATTGAAATAATTATTTAGTAACACTAATATTCTAGAATAACTAGTTTGACCATTGTTTGACCACAGTTTGCCCATAGTTTGAATATTTTTCAATTTTTTCCACTCTAGATCTTAAAAGCCCCGTAACTTTTTTCTATTAGGTTTTTGAGGATTTTGCAAATGTTTAACGGGGTTTCCCCGGTTAAATTTGGATGTAACTTTTCGATTAGATGATTTTTCATATAAAAAAACTTTTTCATCCGAGTTAGTATGCAAAAGTTATGCCCATTTTTACAAATTTCAGAGAGATTCTGCAAATAAAGTCAAAATTCACATTTGCAAATTTTCCCAACAACTAGACCACATATAACATGGGAAACTTATTTTCTTTTTTTTTGACATTTCCTTCATTCTCGTTTATTTTTTTTTAAACTGAAAAGGCGATCCACCGGGGGGGGGGGGGGTAGAGTTTGAAAATTGCCCTATAGTGCCGGTTTGTGTCTCCAACCGGTACTATAGGTCAGACCCCGTTAGTAGCGGTTCATGGCATGAACCGGTACTAAAGGTTAGACCTTTAGTACCGGTTCATGCCACGAACCGGTACTTAAGGTGATCATGGGGCCCCGGCCTGACGCCAGCCTGCCACCACCCCTTTAGTACCGGTTCGTGGCACGAACCGGTACTAAAGGTTCAACACAAACCGGCATTAATGCAAATCCGTTCAACCGGCACTAATGGTACCATTAGTACCGGCTCAAATACAAACCGGCACTAATGTGCTTCACGTTTGACCCTTTTTCTACTAGTGGACCTAGCTCATGATGCCACTGTTGGGGAACGTAGCAGAAATTCAAAATTTTCCTACTTATCACCAAGATCTATCTATGGAGAAACCAGCAACGAGGGGAAGGAGAGTGCATCTACTTACCCTTGTAGATCGCTAAGCGGAAGCGTTCAAGAGAACGGGGTTGATGGAGTCGTACTCGTCGTGATCCAAATCACCGATGATCCTAGTGCCGAACGAACGGCACCTCAGTGTTCAACACACCTACAGCCCGACGACGCCTCCCATGCCTTGATCCAGCAAGGAGAGAGGGAGAGGTTGAGGAAGACTCCATCCAGCAGCAGCACAACGGCGTGGTGGTGGTGGAGGAGGAGCGTGGCAATCCTGCAGGGCTTCGCCAAGCACCGCGGGAGAAGAGGAGAACTTGGGAGAGGGGGAGGGCTGCGCCAAAACTTGAGTGCGGCTGCCCTCCCACCCCCCACATATATATAGGGGCAAGGGAGTGGGGGGCCGGCCCCCTCAGATCCCATCTGAGGAGGGGGGGGGGGGCGGCCAGGGGGGTTGCCTTGCCCCCCAAGGCAAGGGGGCGCCCCCCCTTTAGGGTTCCCCCAAAACCCTAGGCGCATGGGCCCTAGGGGGGGAGGCGCCCAGCCCACTAAGGGGCTGGTCCCTCTCCACATACAGCCCATAGGGCCCTCCGGGGCAGGTGGACCCTCCCGGTGGACCCCCGGAACCCCTCCGGTGTTCCCGGTACAATACCGGTAACCCCCGAATTATTTCGGTGACCATATGATGACTTCCCATATATAAATCTTTACCTCCGGACCATTTCGGAACTCCTCGTTACGTCCGAGATCTCATCCGGGACTCCGAACAACATTCGGTAACCACATAAAAACTTCCTTTATAACCCTAGCGTCATCGAACCTTAAGTGTGTAGACCCTACGGGTTCGGGAGACATGCAGACATGACCGAGATGACTCTCCGGTCAATAACCAACAGCGGGATCTGGATACCCATGTTGGCTCCCACATGTTTCATGATGATCTCATCGGATGAACCACGATGTCGAGGACTTAATCAATCCCGTATATAATTCCCTTTGTCTATCGGTACGATACTTGCCCGAGATTCGATCGTCGGTATCCCAATACCTTGTTCAATCTCATTACCGGTAAGTCTCTTTACTCGTTCCTTAACACATCATCCCGTGATCAACTCCTTGATCACACTGTGCACATTATGATGATGTCCTACCGAGTGGGCCCAGAGATACCTCTCCGTTTACACGGAGTGACAAATCCCAGTCTCGATTCGTGCCAACCCAACAGACACTTTCAGAGATACCTGTAGTGTACCTTTATAGCCACCCAGTTACGTTGTGACGTTTGGCACACCCAAAGCACTCCTACGGTATCCGGGAGTTGCACAATCTCATGGTCTAAGGAAATGATACTTGACATTAGAAAAGCTTTAGCAAACGAACTACACGATCTTGTGCTAGGCTTAGGATTGAGTCTTGTCCATCACATCATTCTCCTAATGATGTGATCCCGTTATCAATGACATCCAATGTCCATGGTCAGGAAACTGTAACCATCTATTGATCAACGAGCTAGTCAACTAGAGGCTTACTAGGGACATGGTGTTGTTTATGTATCCACACATGTATATGAGTTTCCTATCAATACAATTCTAGCATGGATAATAAACGATTATCATGAACAAGGAAATATAATAATAATCAATTTATTATTGCCTCTAGGGCATATTTCCAACAAAAAGGATGGGTGAAATCACCATGACTCGTATGCAATGTAGGAGATAAAAGTAAAAGATAGGCCCTTCGCAGAGGGAAGCAGAGGTTGTCATGCGCTTTTATAGTTGTATGCACAAAATCTTAATGCGAAAGAACGTCATTTTATATTGCCACTTGTGATATGGACCTTTATTATGCAGTTTGTCGCTTTTATTTCTTCCATATCACATGATCGTATAAAGCTTATTTATCCCACACTAATAAGTCATACATATTTAGAGAGCAATTTTTATTGCTTGCACCGATGACAACTTACTTGGAGGATCTTACTCAATCCATAGGTAGATATGATGGACTCTCATGGCAAGACTGGTTTTGAGGGTATTTGGAAGCACAAGTAGTATCTCTACTTGGTACGATGAATTTGGCTAGCATGAGGGAGACAGGCAAGCTCAACCATGTTGGATGATCCATGAAAATATAATTTATCTTAGATGTAAGAAAACATAACCCATTACGTTGTCTTCCTTGTCCAACGCCAACTCTTTAGCATGTCATATTTTAATGAGTGCTCACAATCATAAAAGATGTCCAAGATAGTATATTTACATGTGAAGACCTCTCTTTCTTTATTACTTCCTATTAATTGCAATCATGACCGAAACTATGTTTGTCAACCCTCAACAACTTTTATTCATCATACTTTCTCTATGTGAGCTCATCACTCTCCAGAAGACTCACATGATCTCTTTATTTCTTTTTATTTCTTTCTTTTTTTTCTTTTTTGTTCCCTTAGGATCATGGCAAAATAATCAAGCCGTTGACTCAACACTAATCTTTATTATATAGCCCACGGACTCGATTACATAGAACAACTATAAGCAAAACTCACAACTAGATCATACTAAGACTTTTATTCTACTAGATCAAGATATTACCAAAAGGATCGAACTAAGAAAAACAGTAAAGATAGAAGTGATGGTGATACGATACCGGGGCACTCCCCCAAGCTTGGCATTTGCCAAGGGGAGTGCCCATACCCATGTGATTATGTCTCTCTTTTCAGGGATGGTGATGTGATATTCTTGGCGATGATGCCCCTCGGGATACGATTCTCCTCCTCGAGCTTATTGATTTGCTGCTTGAGGTCCATTATTTCCTTTTGAAGTTTTCCTGTAATAGCGAAAGCTCCCTACACCCAAGGGTGCTGCATAGCTGCGGGAGAACTAGTGACACTCTTCCCGACTGACTCTTGCAAAGACATCTTGCTCTAATCTACAGCAACAATAGCTCGAAACACAAACAGAGGGTTATTGCGTGATACGGGAGTCAAAACCCCAGGGAGATTATATAATGAATTTTTACCGACCAAAATACGTGTCATGTACGAAAACGGAGTCCGGAGAGCGCACAAGGTGCCCACGAGGTAGGGGGCACGCCCAGGGGGGTAGGGCGCGCCCTCCACCCTCGTGGAGCCCTCGTGTCCTTCCCGGACTGCTTCATATTTTTCTATTTTTTTTAAATAATCCAAAACGGAGAAATATTGCCTTAAAAACTGCTTTGGAGTCGGTTTACTTAGCATACCACATACCTATTCCTTTTCGGAGTCTGAAACATTCCGGAAAGTGTCCCTTATGTATTCCTCCGGGGTTACAGTTTCAATAAAATTGATTTCAACATTTATGGGATTACCTGAGATATAATGTTTGATTCTTTGACCGTTCACCACCTTTGGATTTGTGCCTTCGAAGTTGTTGATTTTTATGGCACCGGAACGATAGACCTCCTCGATAACGTAAGGGCCTTCCTATTTAGAGAGAAATTTTCCCGCAAAAAATCTTAAACGAGAGTTGTATAGCAATACATAGTCACCTACATTAAACTCATGCTTTTGTATCCTTTTATCATGCCATCTTTTAACTTTTTCTTTAAACAACTTGGCATTTTCGTAGGCTTGAGTTCTCCATTCATCGAGTGAGCTAATATCAAATAACCTCTTCTCACCAGCATTTTTAAAATCATAATTGAGCTCTTTAATATCCCAATATGCCTTGTGTTCTAGTTCGAGAGGTAAGTGACATGCTTTTCCATAAACCATTTTATACAGAGACATACTCATAGGATTTTTATATGCAGTTCTATAGGCCCATAATGCATCATCAAGTTTCTTGGACCAATTCTTTCTAAATCTATTAACAGTCTTTTGCAAAATTAATTTGAGCTCTCTATTACTCAATTCTACTTGACCACTAGACTGAGGATGATAAGGAGATGCAATTCTATGATTAACATCATATTTAGCAAGCATTTTACGGAAAGCACCATGAATAAAATGTGAACCACCATCAGTCATTAAATATCTAGGGACTCCAAATCTTGGAAAAATAACTTATTTAAGCATTTTAATAGAAGTGTTATGATCAGCACTACTAGTTGGAATAGCTTCTACCCACTTAGTAACGTAATCAACAGCAACGAAAATATGTGTATATCCATTAGAGGAAGGAAAAGGTCCCATATAGTCAAAGCCCCAAACATCAAATGGTTCAATAACGAGTGAATAGTTCATAGGCATTTCTTGATGTCTACTAATATTACCAATTCTTTGACATTCATCACAAGATAAAATAAACTTACAGGCATCCTTGAAGAGAGTATGCCAATAAAACCAGATTGCAATACCTTATGTGCAGTTTTATCTGCAGCATGGTGTCCTCCATATGCTTCGGAGTAACTAATCCATGTTGATATGGGTGGCGCGTGTGCTATTTGATTTATTCATAAACTGCAGAGCAAAATATATACAGTAATATAACAAAACATGGACCAAACGCAACATAACAAAACAGCAGAGGCCCCCTATTTGGTTTGAGCACCACCGACAACATGCATACAAAAGTACGGTGAGATTGCAATATTTTAGAAAAATATATATAGTCATTTCAAGGTCCTTTTCTCAAATTGAAACCAGTTGGGTTTATAGCTCTAAAATTGTTTGTTTTGTTGACCGGTATTTGGATCAGAGAAACTTGGTGCATCTATGTGCTTCTTTTCTTCTTCAATGTCAACCTATTCATAACCATGGACTATATGTGCTGATAACTGAAACACTTTTATTGCAAGTAATTTTTCACCATGAGTGCTCTAACCGTACCAACTGCTTTACCACATCATTAGCTTTCAACCTGATACAATCCTGTTACAACAGTAGCTTTGTTTTGCTCTAACTTTCCACAGAACAATGTGTGAAATTAGCTTTCGATCCCGTGCAAACTCAATATAAGTAGAATTATTTCCTTATTTACAGTAGTAGCAAAATTGTGTTGGACTGCAGTGTATGTGCACCATTATAGGCAAGACTAACATGGGAAGTTCCCGGTGTCGCTTATTTTGAACTCTTTTCACCTACCTATGCGAACAAAACCCACAAATAACGAGGATGTCTTTCTAGTCTTCTGAAGCAATGTTGTGTCAAAAGTTATCTAACAGCACGATGAACATTATGAAATTTCCTATCAACAGCACCATTGTGGTTGTGTTGTTCTGCTAATAAAATAACCTATTTAAAAGACAGGACAAACATAGCACCAAAAGAAGTGATAATGTTATCATCTGAAGTGTATCACAATCTCCCGTTGTCCAGAACCATTGGTATACCAAGACAAAACAAGTACAAACAAAAGAAGGTGCATTGAAACTTTGAATAACTAGTCTGAGAGAGAAATCAGCCGTAGTTCCCCAAAAACGAACCAGCAGTGCTCCAAACTTAAAAACATGCATAGATCAGAGAAAGGATGACCAAATTCAAGCCGACATACCATGCCCACTTCTCCATAGCATGAATAAGACATCACTTGTGCAACGATTGTAGCTCTTTATATAGTGGCACATATGGAAAATATGGCTGCTCGCCTTCAAGATTGCAGATCACTTTAACTTGTCCATTATCCATATCATAGAATGCATAAGATGTCACTTCTGCAACGATTGTAACTCTTCATATAGTGGGACATACGGAAAATATGCCTGCTGGCTATCTTCAAGATTGCAGATCACATTAACTTGTCCACTATCCATATCATAGTGCATGAATGTGATATCCTCCTGGGCCACAACGAAGAAGATCAAGTCACATTCCGGATGAATTGCAGTCCACTCGAAGTCCTCATTAAGGTATTCTATGTATCGCCCTCCAAGCAAATGCGAAGTTTCGACGCTGTGCTTCAGTACCCATTCTTTGCGGTCATAGTCTTTAAGAACATAAACTTGCAGTCATGTGAAAGTAGAAGAAAGGTGTCGATAGATCGTGGAAGAGGGGTGAAGCGTACGGAATTAGGGACACTTAATTTTGTTTGACACGAGAGAACTCTAATTACTTACCGCATAAATTTGTCTTACGGTTTACTTTATACAACCTCCAACGGCGGTGGAAGTCTCCGTAGGCGGCAGAGCCATCCCTGGGAATTTGGGGCCCCAATGCGAAGTATAAAAGGGTTGTGTAGCATTCTGTTTATAAATTCGCGCTATTCACACTCACCGCCACATAAATCATCTGAAACATCATCTCTCGATGATCTTTGCACATGGGGGTTGTGTTACAGTGATAAATTCGCACAATTAGCAGCCAAACGCATGGCCTAAATCGGGCTAAGTTAGAGGACAGGTCGCACATTCATGCAATATGGATACATAATATAAAGTATGGCTCTAAAAATTTAAAAATTCATACCACCTCGTGTCAAATCATTAGGTGAATTAGCAATTCTGAAATATTACTACGTGTATACCTCATTGATTCTCTACTTTGCCCCTGGTTGGTCTACAGTAAATAAAGCCCCCACAAATGGAGCGTGATGATTTCATTTCCTCCAATTCTCACGCAAGCAATCACTAGGCAGATCCCGAAATAAATGAGCATGCAGTTGGCAGTTGTGTGGGCGTGAGATAGAAAAGAATCCGGTGCATACAGAGAAATAACTAAGGAGATGCGGGGACGTGCCTATAGAAGGAAATAAATCAGTAGTGGCCGATTAGATCGTGCGAGACACGGCCATGTAATTAGCAAAAGATTAGTGCGTTTGGGGGCCCTGTGCAGTCGCGCAGCTCGCATGTCATCATCGACGGCCCTGGTAGACGGGTTGGCTCACGGCAATATTGTGCTAATTTCTCCCTGGGAGGCGAAACCTGTTGTTGGATGGTTAGGAGGACAACGATATCCTTAGCCCATCAGGTTCAAGTCATAGACTTTACACTGGTGCTCGCATTTTCGTGGATTATTTTAGGCTTTCATGTTCCCTTCGACTACAAGGCGCAGATTTTTAATGGAAAAAATGACATGGCTGATAAACCCCGGAGTTAGAAATATGACAATGGGGGGGGGGGGGGGGGGGGGAGATTTTATGAAAAATATGGAATTCTTGCTTTTTCTACTTCTCCGTTGGCGAATGGGCCGTCAAGTGGCTACTCGGCTAAGAGAAGAAACATTTTCATTTCTGAAAACTATGATGGACTCGCAGGGACTCTTTCTTATCGAGTTTCTAGAGATCCTCACATCAGTTAAGAATCAAAAGATTAGCAGCAATTATATGAGATCAGTCCATAATATGCTTCCTTGTAATCATGCAAGACCAGCACAGTAGAATCTCTCTCGAGAAAAACTAACAGTAGTAGTAAATTGAGCAATGGCATAACCGCTCCTGGGATGAAGCTTGCAAGTCATTGGTTCGAAACTGGAGTGCAATGTTGTTTCACCTTTCTATGGAGATTTAATTTTGTGTTTCTTTCTTTTTTCCTCCCCACCCCATGACCTTGGTGCATCACGGACCTTGGTTGTACAGTTTTAATTTTAACATAGGTTCAGGCCGACGTAAGCCCACCACAATATGTAGGGACTTTTTTATCCTGTGTTTAGATATCCGCACTTCAGTTAAGAAAAATCAAAGACTAGCAGTAATTATGAGATCAGTCGCTAATATGCTTCCTCGTAGTGCAAGACAAACACAGTAGAATCCCAAGGGAGAAAAACTAACATTAGTTGCTCACTGATCATAAGTCTGAGGATTAGCAAGCCCACACAAGAATGTGCGCTGGCTTAATTAAGCAGATCATCAGCGACCAGCGCCATCCACAACATATGACCAGTTCTTATCAGAATCCTCGGACGGTTCAAGGTTTGTAGAATCAAAAACTGAAAAGAACTGGGTTTTGGCCTATAGATTCCCTAATTACCTAGCCAGCTGCCCGCAATTCATGTGTATGGTCAAAAGCGAGTGAACCGAAGCTTACTGCTTACCGAGATTGTGAGCTAAAAATTGAAAGCTACAAGTGATTGCTCCTATGCAACATTCTTATGTGTGGATCCTAGAAGAGTGCCTTCCTACTTACGATCGATCTACCTTGAAACCACAAACAAGAAAGGGGAGAACAATCTTGTTCCTAAACCCGAGCGATGTCCGTCCAGAACGCGGGACAAGCTGAGGAGAGGGGCGCAGCAACACAAAGGTGCTGGTTTCATTATGTCTTGAAGGCCATGGACGCCACATTTTCTGCACTGATTTAAGTACTTGGTATTTAGTTTAGAAAAGACAACTACTGGTAAATGTACGGCACTGCTTGTAACACACTCTTTCAGTCTTCTGGAGCGCCTTCTGTTAGGAAAACAAAAATCCTACGTGTCCAGAGAGTGTCTTCTTCTGGCTGAACCTTCCTTCTGATTAATCAGATCCATCGCTTCATTAACACCGGTACATTTCTTGTTTCAGACCTTTTTTAAATGCCTACCTGAACAACAATGCATTATGCCGTAAAATGAGCTATAGCAATGGGTTTATGATGAAACAAGAACAATTTTAGTTTTCTCTTTCGACTCACAAGATGATTAAGGCAAAACCTTCTTTCCCTTGCCTCCGCCGGCAAGCCTATGGATACGTCTCCACTTTGGCTGCCGCTCCGGCAGTCGATGGCGGGGAGGGCAATCCTGGTGGCCTCGGCTCTGGCTAGTAGATAGGTTAGGGTTT
This sequence comes from Triticum monococcum, assembly GCA_034509565.1. NCBI lineage: Eukaryota > Viridiplantae > Streptophyta > Magnoliopsida > Poales > Poaceae > Triticum > Triticum monococcum. The sequence goes on along the minus strand of CM067847.1, from coordinate 726,491,739 downwards.
TAGTCCTCGCGGGACGACGCTCGGACGGATGATCACGCTTCTTCTTCCAGTCAGTTTTCTAGGCTTCGACATGTCTCAAGTTCGTTTGCTGGGACAAATTAGACGGAGTTCCGGTGTAGAATCCTGCCAGCTCCTCGGGGCAGAGGTTTGACGATTAGGCCCGAAGGGGTGCAACCAACATCAGACCATGCAATGGCCCTAGAAAGAGTGCCACCAAACCGACAGACACTGCACTCCCAGCTCCAACATGACACTATGTCCTCGAAATAAAACCATCAACCAAACCAGTAGACACACCGGATTTCATCCATGTTTCCCCGTTCGTGTCCACTGCAACTAATGGCCATTGTCCGGTTTGAGACGGATACACTGACAAACTGCCCCCCTCCCCCCCCCCCCCCCCCCCCCCCCGCTCGTTAATGTCGTCGTACTAACTTAAATACAAGGAAATGCAATGCATTGATTCTACCGGGTTGAAGCCCAAACCGACAACGCCAGCTGCACGACGCAATTCCCTGTGGCTGGATTGCATTCACACACAAGGCACAGATTTTGAACAATTAGTCTCGGAGAAATCAGCGACAATCCCTGCAGAATGATCCACCATTGCTCCAAACTTAAAAGCATGAAGGCATCAGGGCACTCCAGCCAGAGTGAGGACGAAATTCAAGCAGGCACACCCTACTAAGCAGCTAAATTTACATAAGAACATGTAAGATTGCAGCATTGTTCTAAGTCCTAGTTTTCCAAAGGTTTGCCAACTCAAGGCAATCAATTGCCATGATGACCTTCTCAGCATGAATCTCCTGGAAGATGAACATCATCCCAGTACGCAAATGCCACAGCAGTAAGTTGAATTACCTCTCTTATTTAACAAATAAGAGTTGCTGGACTGGAGTGTATGTGGGCAATTATAGTAAGACTGACATGGGAAGTGCACTGTGGCGACATCGCTTACTTTAAATTCTTTCAACCTACCTACGTGAACAAAATCCACTAACACAAAGACAATGACTTCCTAATTTTCTGGAGCAGTTTCGTTTTAAAAGTTGTCTACCAACAGGATGAACGTTATGATCCACAATATTTCCTATTTGCTAAACAACATCATTGTGGCTGTGATGTTATGCTAACAGCATAACCTATTTGAATCAGACAAGTAAATAGCACCAAAAGAAGTGACAATGTAATCAGCCAAAGTGTATCACATCCTCTGATGTCCAGAACCATTGGTATAACAAATAAGTACATACAATATAAAGTACATTGAACATTTGAATAAGGTAATTGAGAGAAATCAGCCACAACGCCCCCAGAACGAATCACCATTGCTCCAAACTTAAAAGCATAGTAAACATCAGAACATTCAATCACAGGCCAAACCAAATGCATGCAGACATACCAAACCGGATGCTTCATAGGCAATAGCACGAATAATTGGCATCACTTGTGCAACGATTGTAACTCTTCATATAGCGGCACATATGGCAGATATGGTGGAGCGCCATTTTCAAGATTGCATATCACTTTGAGTTGCCGACGATCCATATCATAGCACATGAACGTTCTATCCCAGCCCAAGGTGAAGAAGATCAAGTTACATTCCGGATGAATTGCAATCCAACAGAAGTCCTCCTCAATGTCTACATCATGTCGCCCTCCAAGTAGATGTGAACTTTCAATGCTATGCTTCAGTATCCATTCTTTATTATTATAGTCTTCGAGAACATAAACTAGCAGTGGAACTACATGATCATCATTGTCATCTCTTCCAAAACCAGCATAATACAAGCAGCCCTGTGACTGCTGCATAAAACCATCATTCAGAGGAGGAACATGAGAGTATATCATTGTTCCCGCCTCCTTGTCGGCAGCTAGACACAGGGTATTGTGATTGACTTCGGCGAAAAAATGCAGACAACCATTAAGATATGCAGCTGAGTGAACACGAACGAGATCAATATCCCAGTACCATTTCTTCTCCTTATGAACCCACCTCCCGGTTTCCGATGAATAGACATATGAACAGACGTCCACACCCGGGAGACCAAATCCATTTAGTTGGTCCGTCAACAAAAACACATAAAAGTGGGGGGACACGGCTGGATCAAAACCTAAGTGCACAATACCAACCCAGCCGGCATGGTCGCAATGCGGCAACTCAGTCCATTCCCCCGTGGCAGGATTGCACACGACGTAACGGCGCTTGCCAAGATGGGAAGATACGTCGTAGAGAAGGAGGCCATTGCAGCAGTCCAAAAGAAAGGCGTTTCGGCCATTGGGCAGGAAGGTGAGACTGGTGCTACTGCGGCTCCCAGATAAATTGGTGAAAGGAAGAACTGGATGTACCAATTGCTCCTCCGTGGTGCTGCTGAAGAAGAAGCCGGTCAGGGTCCGGGGGAACTTCCGGCGGTAGGTGGGGTCGTTGATGAGGCCGAGCCAGTGCTTGGAGACGCACTTGAAGCGGCAGAGCGACCTGCCGGGCACGCGCGAGAGTATCTCGACGAGGAGGTCGTCGGTGAGTCTCTCGGCCGCCGTCTCGCTGCCGCTGGGAGGAGGAGAGGATGACCTGCACACAGAGATGGAGAAGAGGTCTGAGGGGATCGGGTGAAGAAGGGAGAGGAAGGTCGCGACGATTCATGGCGATGTCTGCTCTGCGTACCTGATCCGAGTTGATTTGAGTCCGTCCTCCCACGGGCGAGCTCGATCCACCGGTGTGGACATGGCGGCGGCGGCAGCGCCGTCAAACGCGGAGCAGGGGGGCGATGAAACCTAGGGGGGCGGGGGAGGGGATTTAAACCTACGCGACAGGGAAGGCTAATGGGCCGTCATTAGTATATTGGGCTAAGCAGTACATGTCACATTTCCACTAGACCCCTCTAGAAAATCAACCCTAAAAAAACATAAAAGTAGGAATATACACAAATATATTGGGCTAAACCTGACGGCAGCATTGTACTAATATCTCCCTGGGCGACAGGAGATAAGGAATATACAGAAAGATGTTTTTTCTTTGCTTGTGGATGTGTTATTTCATGTAGGGAGATGGTAGTTGTGCTGGCCTAATTAACCAGGTCATCAGCGACCAGCTCCTTCCACAACATATGGCTAGTTCTTTTCAGATTCCTCAGCTGGTTCTAGGTTTGTAGAATCAGAAACTGAAAAGAAGTGGGTTTTGGCCCATAGATTCTTTGCTAGCTGGCTGCCACAATTCATATGTATGGTCAAAGCAAGCGAACCCAAGCTTACCGATATTTTGAGTGCCCATTGATTTATGCAACATCCTTATGTGCACAAGAGTACCCTCCTACATCCATCCACTTTTAAACCGCGAAAAACAAAAGGGAGAAACAATCTCGTTCCTCCTGAACAAGAGCACCATCTACGACACCGTGAGGCAAGTGAATGAGAGGGGCGCGGCAACACAAAGGTGCAGGTTTCATTCTATACTTTTTGTTTCAGAAATGACGCTGAAAAACTGTACTGATCGACTGAAGTACCTTGGAAAGTGAACGTCACTCTTTTAGTCGTCTGGAGCACTTTCTGTTCGGAAAACAAAATTCCTACATGTCCAGACCCTAGAGTGTCTTCTTACAGCCAAACCTTCCTTCTTATCAGTCCATCTCTTCATAAACACTGGCGCTGTCCCTGATACAGAGAAGGGAGCAAATGACAAATGGCAGTGTTGGTTTCAGTTTGTCCTGGAGGCTCGAGGCTGATATCCTTGCCCTGTATGAAAAATGGGAGACAAACTCGTTTATAAAACAGGAGAAAAACCTGAACATATTTTTTTTCCAAGGTATATGCTATTTACAGGTGGTGCCGTCTTTCACTCTTGTTGGTGGATCATTTACTTGTATCTGAAAACATAAGCGGACATGGTAGAAGTAGAACAAACACTTGTTATTTCATTTTTTACAGCAACAGCCACTCGTTGTTTGTGTTATAGGGCGTCCAAAGTCAACACTGTAAATTTGCATTGGGATAGTGGGGTGCATGTTGCAAAAAATGCTGACCATACAACTAGAACTAACACTTTTTCTTTGACAGGAAATAAGTGAAACTACCATGAAAAGGGACACGACATGTCTTCTTCCAGACCTTGTTCAAATGCCCATCTCAACAAAAGTCACCGGCAAACTAGATGTCTTCAGTTTTAGAGTAACAAACTTGTCTAGCAAAAGAATCAACATTATGATCCAATCACAGACTGTTGATGTTCTGCTAATGACATTTTCTATTCAAAACACGCAACAAAACTTATTAGCGTCAACAGAAGTGACACCATGTTCATCCAAAGTGTTTCATAATCAACTAAGACATATATTAGAGAAAAGGTAAACTATTTCAGACATATGCGAGTAAAAGACAAGCAATCATTCGCTAGTTCTTTGTCAACAAGATGCTTATGATTTTCCCCAACTTAATATGGAAGATACGAGTTTATGTTGCATGACAGTCATTGATCATGACTTATGCTAAAAGCATGCATCCATCAGCCAAGAAAACACGAACCAAATCCAAGCAGAAATACTGAAGATACTCCTCCATAGCATGGACAATTGACTACAACCATAGCCGTCAGGAAATGTTTTCCTGAAGGTATTTCGTAATTTGCTGTCGGTTTTAAGCCATGGGGAATAGTCCAGTTTATGGTAGTGTGAGGTCATGGATGTTGTTAATTTCATACAGATGTCATGTGTGAAGTGATTGTAACTCTACATACAATCGCACATATGGTAGGTGTGGATAGCCATCATGATTGCAAATCACTTTGACTTGCCGACGGTGCATATCATAGCACATTAATGTGGAAGCTGACCACATGGTGAAGAGGATCAAGTTACATCGCGGATGAATCACACACTAGTAGAAAAAGGGTCAAACGTGAAGCACATTAGTGCCGGTTTGTATTTGAGCCGGCACTAATGTATACATTAGTGCCGGTTCCAACGGCTAGCCGGGCCGCTTTCATTAGTACCGGTTCGTGGCGAACCTTTAGCACCGGTTCGTGCCACGAACCGGTACTAATGAGAGTGGTGGCAGGATGTTGTCAGAATGGGGCCCCTTCGGCCCCTTCAGTACCGGTTCTTGGCACCAACCGGTACTAAAGGTCGTCCTACATAAACCCTTCGTCCACCCGAGCTCGCTCTGTTCTTCCCCTTTCCCCTCTCCTCTCTGTTCTTCCCCTCTTCCTCTCGAGCTCATCACACATTTTGCCCAAAATTTGTCAAGATTTGAAGGCCCCCATCCATTCAAATGATCACAAAGGTTAACAACTTTGTCCTTTCATCTCTCATTGCTAGATTAGCTCTTGCAATGCTTTATATAGTGATTAATTTGTGAGTTTAGTAATTTGGGAGGATATATATATATATATGTGCTAGTATTTGATTTATATGCAATTTGAGGTCAAAAATAACACTTAGTTTGCATATATAGGTGTGGTTTACTTAGTGCCTTCTAAATCTCCATCGTAGCCACCGTCGATCGCCCGCACCGTCCCGTCGCCGGCACCACCTTGTGGTGAGCCTCTTGTTCATGAAATTTTATATAAAAATTGATCTTTGTGTGATTTGGATATATAGTTACTCGTATAATTATCTTACCCGTACGTTGTTTGTTATACATATAGTGCCATGGTTTTGATATCCGTCCCAGTCGGCCCTAGTCCTTGTTATGATTCGGATGTGGTATGTATATTCTCTTTTAAAACTAGTTGCATTTTGTGTTGATGACAAATTATGCCCATCAAGTTGACATAGAAATTATTTCTAGGAGGTATGTGAATCGGAAATTCCAACCGACCCTATTGCCGAGAGGTTAAATTTAGTTGAAAGAGAAAACGAGTACTTGAAAGAAAAGTTGAAAAGAATTGAGGGGGAGAAGATGGAATTGGAGTTGCATGTTGCCGATGTCGTCGATGATCACAAGATCAAGATGGAGAAAATGTGCTTGAAGATTAGAAAGATTAGAAAATATGCCATCGATAGTGAGGCTTGGTATCATTATGCTGTTGGATCCATTGTTACCTTAGTTGCGATCTTGATCGTATTTGTTGTTGCATTTAAATGCTTTAGCTAGAGAGTTATTTGTTTGTTGCATTTAAGTGCTGTATGAACTTTATGTATGAACTTGTATTAATTTGGTCTATTCGGTGTTGTGTAATGAAGATGAGCCGGCAATGGATGTACGATGACCGATGCTCTCCCCAGTTCGTTGAGGGCGTGCATACTTTTCTGCTTGCGGCTGAGGCAAACAAGCGGGCGGATGGTTTTATGCCTTGTCCATGTGCTCGCCGTAAGAATGGTCACAATTACTCTACGTCAAGAACCATTCACGTCCACCTGTTTATGTCCGGTTTCATGCCCCATTATAATGTTTGGACCAAGCACGGAGAAAGAGGGGTTATGATGGAAGACAATGAAGAAGAAGAGGACGATGACAGCTATCCTGGCTATGGGTTCCCTGAATACGATGATACAACAATGGGGGAAGAAGCTGAGCCGGTAATACGGGAAGAAGCTGAGCCGGCAATGCGGGAAGAAGCTGAAGAAAGGCATCAGATGAGCCCGTTGATGATCTAGGTCGGGCCACTGCCCGATGCAAAGAGAAACTGCTTGGAGAAGAAGAAGTTGCAGCGCATGTTAGAGGATCACAAAAAATTGTTGTACCCGAATTGCGTAGGTGACAAGAAAAAGCTGGGCACCACACTGGAATTGCTGCAATGGAAGGCAGAGAATGGTGTATCTGACAAGGGATTTGGAAAGTTGCTGGTAATGATAAAGGATATGCTTCCAAAGGACAACGAATTGCCCGAGAGTACGTACGAAGCAAAGAAGGTTGTCTGCCCTCTAGGGTTAGAGGTGCAGAAGATACATGCATGCCCTAATGATTGCATCCTCTACCGCGGTGAGTACGAGGATTTGAACGCTTGCCCGGTATGTGGTGCATTGCGCTATAAGATCAGCCGCGATGACCCTGGTGATGTCGAGGGCCGGCGCCCCAGGAAGAAGATTCCTGCCAAGGTGATGTGGTATGCTCCTATAATACCACGGTTGAAACGTTTGTTCCAAAACAAAGAGCATGCCAAGGCGATGCGATGGCACAGAGAAGACCGTAAGAAAGACGGAAAGTTGAGAGTACCCACTGACCTGTCGCAGTGGAGAAAAATCGAAAGAAAGTATGGGAAGGAGTTTGCAGATGACCCAAGGAACATATGGTTTGGTTTAAGAGCGATGACATTAATCCTTTCGGGGAGCAGAGAAGCAATCACAGCACCTGGCCCGTGACTCTATGTATGTATAACCTTCCTCCTTGGTTGTGCATGAAGCGGAAGTTCATTATGATGCCAGTGCTCATCCAAGGCCCTAAGCAACCCGGCAACGACATTGATGTGTACCTAAGGCCATTAGTTGAAGAAGTCTTACAACTGTGGAATGGAACAGGTGTACGTGCGTGGGATGAGCACATGGGGGAAGAATTTGACCTAAAGGCGTTGCTGTTCGTGACCATCAATGATTGGCCTGCTCTCAGTAACCTTTCCGGACAGACAAACAAGGGATACCGCGCATGCACGCACTGTTTGGACGATACGGACAGTATATATTTGGCTAATTGTAAGAAGAATGTGTACCTGGGACATCGTCGATTTCTTCCGAGCAGGCATCCCGTAAGAAAGAAAGGAAAGCATTTCAAAGGTGAGGCGGATCACCAGACGAAGCCTGGCCACCGTACTGGTGCTGATGTACATGATATGGTCAAGGATTTGAAGGTGGTCTTTGGAAAGGGTCCTGGTGGACAACCTGTTCCGAATGACGCTGACGGACGCGCGCCCATGTGGAAGAAGAAATCTATATTTTGGGACCTGTTCTATTGGAAACACCTAGAGGTCGGCTCCGCAATCGATGTGATGCACGTGACGAAGAATCTTTGTGTGACCCTGCTTGGCTTCTTGGGCGTGTATGGTAAGACAAAAGATACACCTGAGGCACGGGAGGACCAGCAATGTATGCACGGAAAAGACGGCATACATCAGGGTCATGCAAGCTACGCTCTTACCAAAGAAGAGAAGGAAATCTTCTTTGAATACCTGCTCAGTATTAAGGTACCGTCTGGCTTCTCGTCGAATATAAAGGGAATAATAAACATGGAAGAGAAAAAGTTTCAGAACCTAAAGTCTTATGACTGCCACGTGATTATGACGCAACTGCTTCCGGTTGCATTGAGGGGGCTTCTACCGGAAAATGTTCGATTAGCCATTGTGAAGCTATGTGCATTTCTCAATGCAATCTCTCAGAAGGTAATCGATCCAGTGCAATGTCTTGTCAGTTTCGAGTTGGTGTTCCCACCATCCTTCTTAAACATCATGACGCACGTCCTAGTTCACCTATGTGAAGAGATTAACGTTTTGGGTCCTGTATTTCTACATAATATGTTCCCCTTTGAGAGGTTCATGGGAGTCTTAAAGAAATATGTTCATAACCGTGCTAGGCCAGAAGGAAGCATCTCCAATGGCCGTCAAAATGAGGAGGTCATTGAGTTTTGTATTGACTTTATTCCTGACCTTAAGCCGATTGGTGTTCCTGAATCGCGGCATAAGGGCAGACTGGATGGAAAAGGCACGCTAGGAGGGCAACAAATAATATGTATGGACGGACATTCTCTCACTGAAGCACACTACACAGTTCTACAGAATTCTGCCTTGGTGGCTCCGTATATGGATGAACACAAGAATTTGCTACGCTCCAAACACCCGGAGCGGTCTGATGACTGGATTACACGTGAACAAACCAGGAGTTTCGCTAGCTGGTTGCAAGCACGTACCATGCATGACACCTCTATTGAAGATGACCTGTACTTGCTGTCCCAGTTACCATCTTCGAATATAATGACTTTCAAAGGGTACCAGATAAATGGTAATACATTTTACACGATCGCCCAAGATAAGAAGAGCACCAACCAAAACAGTGGTGTCCGCTTTGATGCAGAAACCAAGACGGGAAAGGAAACATATTATGGTTATATACAGGACATATGGGAACTTGACTATCGACGTGGTTTGAAGTGATGGGGAACGCAGTAATTTCAAAAAATTTCCTACGCACACGCAAGATCATGGTGCTGCATAGCAACGAGAGGGGAGAGTGTTGTCTACGTACCAACGCAGACCGACTGCGGAAGCGATCACACAACGTAGAGGAAGTAGTCGTACGTCTTCTTCCCGATCCGACCGATCCAAGCACCGTTACTCCGGCACCTCCGAGTTCTTAGCACACGTTCAGCTCGATGACGTTCCTCGGGCTCCGATCCAGCAAAGCGTCGAGGAAGAGTTCCGTCAGCACGACGGCGTGGTGACGATCTTGATGTACTACCGACGCAGGGCTTCGCCTAAGCACTGTAACGGTATGATCGAGGTGGAATTTGGTGGCAGGGGGCACCGCACACGGCTAAGGAACGATCTCAAGGATCAACTTGTGTGTCCTGGGGTGTCCCCTGCCCCCGTATATAAAGGTTGGAGGGAGGGGGGCTGGCCGGCCAAAGAGAGGGAGGCGCAGGAGGAGTCCTACTCCTACCGGGAGTAGGACTCCCCCCTCCAATCCTAGTCCAGCTAGGAATCCTTTAAAGGGGAGAGAGAGAGAGAGGTGGCCGGCCCCTCTCCTAGTCCTAATAGGACTAGGGAGAGGGGGGGAGGCGCAGCCCTATGTGGGCTGCCCTCTCACCTTTCCACTAAGGCCCATGTTGGCCCATTTGGCTCTCGGGGGGTTCCGGTAACCCTCCCGGTAATCCGGTAAAATCCCGATTTCACCCGGAACACTTCCGATGTCCAAACATAGGCTTCCAATATATCAATCTTTACGTCTCGACCATTTCGAGACTCCTCGTCATGTCCGTGATCTCATCCGGGACTCCGAACAACCTTCGGTACATCAAAATGCATAAACTCATAATAACTGTCATCGTAACGTTAAGCGTGCGGACCCTACGGTTCGAGAACAATGTAGACATGACCGAGAAACGTTTCCGGTCAATAACCAATAGCGGGACCTAGATGCCCATATTGGCTCCTACATATTCTACGAAGATCTTTATCGGTCAGACCGCATAACAACATACGTTGTTCCCTTTGTCATCGGTATGTTACTTGCCCGAGATTCGATCGTCGGTATCCAATACCTAGTTCAATCTCGTTACTGGCAAGTCTCTTTACTCGTTCCGTAATACATCATATCATAACTAACATCTTAGTTATTATGCTTGCAAGGCTTATGTGATGTATATTACCGAGAGGGCCCAGAGATACCTCTCCGACTATCGGAGTGACAAACCCTAATCTCGAAATACGCCAACCCAACATCTACCATTGGAGACACCTGTAGTACTCCTTTATAATCACCCAGTTACGTTGTGACGTTTGGTAGTACCCAAAGTGTTCCTCCGGTAAACGGGAGTTGCATAATCTCATAGTTATGGGAACATGTATAAGTCATGAAGAAAGCAATAGCAACATACTAAACGATCGGGTGCTAAGCTAATGGAATGGGTCATGTCAATCAGATCATTCAACTAATGATGTGACCTCGTTAATCAAATAACAACTCTTTGTTCATGGTTAGGAAACATAACCATCTTTGATTAACGAGCTAGTCAAGTAGAGGCATACTAGTGACACTCTGTTGGTCTATGTATTCACACATGTATTATGTTTCCGGTTAATACAATTCTAGCATGAATAATAAACATTTATCATGATATAAGGAAATAAATAATAACTTTATTATTGCCTCTAGGGCATATTTCCTTCAGTCTCCCACTTGCACTAGAGTCAATAATCTAGATTACACAGTAATGATTCTAACACCCATGGAGCCTTGGTGCTGATCATGTTTTGCTCGTGGAAGAGGCTTAGTCAACGGGTCTGCAATACTCAGATCCGTATGTATCTTGCAAATCTCTATGTCTCCCACTTGGACTAAATCCCGGATGGAGTTGAAGCGTCTCTTGATGTGTTTGGTTCTTTTGTGAAATCTGGATTCCTTTGCCAAGGCAATTGCACCAGTATTGTCACAGAAGATTTTCATTGGACCCGATGCACTAGGTATGACACCTAGATCGGATATGAACTCCTTCATCCAGACTCCTTCGTTCGCTGCTTCCGAAGCAGCTATGTACTCCGCTTCACATGTAGATCCCGCTACGACGCTTTGTTTAGAACTGCACCAACTGACAACTCCACCGTTTAAAGTAAACACGTATCCAGTTTGCGATTTAGAATCGTCCGAATCAATGTCAAAGCTTGCATCAACGTAACCTCTTACGGTGAGCTCTTTGTCACCTCCATATACGAGAAACATATCCTTAGTCCTTTTCAGGTATTTTAGGATGTTCTTGACCGCTGTCCAGTGATCCACTCCTGGATTACTTTGGTACCTCCCTGCTAAACTTATAGCAAGGCACACATCAGGTCTGGTACACAGCATTGCATACATGATAGAGCCTATGGCTGAAGCATAGGGAACATCTTTCATTTTCTCTCTATCTTCTGCAGTGGTCGGGCATTGAGTCTGACTCAACTTCACACCTTGTAACACAGGCAAGAACCCTTTCTTTGCTTGATCCATTTTGAACTTCTTCAAAATCTTGTCAAGGTATGTGCTTTGTGAAAGTCCAATTAAGCGTCTTGATCTATCTCTATAGATCTTTATGCCTAATATGTAAGCAGCTTCACCGAGGTTTTTCATTGAAAAACTTTTATTCAAGTATCCCTTTATGCTATCCAGAAATTCTATATCATTTCCAATCAGTAATATGTCATCCACATATAATATCAGAAATGCTACAGAGCTCCCACTCACTTTCTTGTAAATACAGGCTTCTCCAAAAGTCTGTATAAAACCAAATGCTTTGATCACACTATCAAAGCGTTTATTCCAACTCCAAGATGCTTGCACCAGTCCATAAATGGATCGCTAGAGTTTGCACACTTTGTTAGCTCCCTTTGGATCGACAAAACCTTCCGGTTGCATCATATACAACTCTTCTTCCAGAAATCCATTCAGGAATGCAGTTTTTACATCCATTTGCCAAATTTCATAATCATAAAATGCGGCAATTGCTAACATGATTCTGACAGACTTAAGCATCGCTACGAGTGAGAAAGTCTCATCGTAGTCAACTCCTTGAACTTGTCGAAAACCTTTTGCGACAAGTCGAGCTTTGTAGACAGTAACATTACCATCAGTGTCAGTCTTTTTCTTAAAGATCCATTTATTCTCAATTGCTTGCCGATCATCGGGCAAGTCAACCAAAGTCCATACTTTGTTCTCATACATGGATCCCATCTCAGATTTCATGGCTTCAAGCCACTTTGCGGAATCTGGGCTCACCATCGCTTCTTCATAGTTCGTAGGTTCATCATGATCTAGTAGCATGACTTCCAGAACAGGATTACCGTACCACTCTGGTGCGGATCTTACTCTGGTTGATCTACGAGGTACAGTAGTATCTTGACCTAAAGTTTCATGATCATCATCATTAACTTCCTCCCTTATTGGTGTAGGTCTCACAGAAACAGTTTTCTGTGATGTACTATTTCCCAATAACGGAGTAGGTACAGTTACCTCGTCAAGTTCTACTTTCCTCCCACTCACTCCTTTCGAGAGAAACTCCTTCTCTAGAAATGATCCATTCTTAGCATCGAATGTCTTGCCGTCGGATCTGTGATAGAAGGTATACCCAACAGTTTCCTTTGGGTATCCTATGAAGACACATTTCTCTGCTTTGGGTTCGAGCTTATCAGGTTGAAGCTTTTTTACATAAGCATCGCAGCCCCAAACTTTAAGAAACGACAACTTTGGTTTCTTGCCAAACCATAGTTCATAAGGCGTCGTCTCAACGGATTTTGATGGTGCCCTATTTAACGTGAATGCGGCCGTCTCTAAAGCATAACCCCAAAATGATAGCGGTAAATCAGTAAGAGACATCATAGATCGCACCATATCTAGTAAAGTACGATTACGACGTTCGGACACACCATTACGCTGTGGTGTTCCGGGTGGCGTGAGTTGCGAAACTATTCCACAATTTTTCAAATGTATACCAAACTCGTAACTCAAATATTCTCCTCCACGATCAGATCGTAGAAACTTTATTTTCTTGTTACAATGATTTTCAACTTCACTCTGAAATTCCTTGAACTTTTCAAATGTTTCAGACTTATGTTTCATTAAGTAGATATACCCATATCTGCTTAAATCATCTGTGAAGGTGAGAAAATAACGATATCCGCCACGAGCCTCAATATTCATCGGACCACATACATCGGTATGTATGATTTCCAATAAATCTGTTGCTCTCTCCATAGTACCGGAGAACGGTGTTTTAGTCATCTTGCCTATGAGGAACGGTTCGCAAGTACCAAGTGATTCATAATCAAGTGGTTCCAAAAGCCCATCAGTATGGAGTTTCTTCATGCGCTTTACACCGATATGACCTAAACGGCAGTGCCACAAATAAGTTGCACTATCATTATCAACTCTGCATCTTTTGGCTTCTACATTATGAATATGTGTATCACTACTATCGAGATTCAATAAGAATAGACCACTTTTCAAGGGTGCATGACCATAAAAGATATTACTCATGTAAATAGAACAACCATTATTCTCTGATTTAAATGAATAACCGTCTCGCATCAAACAAGATCCAGATATAATGTTCATGCTCAACGCTGGCATCAAATAACAATTATTTAGGTTTAATATTAATCCCGAAGGTAGATGTAGAGGTAGCGTGCCGACCGCGATCACATCGACTTTGGAACCGTTTCCCACGCGCATCGTCACCTCGTCCTTTGCTAGTGTCCGCTTATTCTGTAGTCCCTGTTTCGAGTTGCAAATATTAGCAACAGAACCAGTATCAAATACCCAGGTGCTACTGCGAGCATTAGTAAGGTACACATCAATAACATGTATATCACATATACCTTTGTTCACTTTGCCATCCTTCTTATCCGCCAAATACTTGGGGCAGTTCCGCTTCCAGTGACCAGTCTGCTTGCAGTAGAAGCACTTAGTTTCAGGCTTAGGTCCAGACTTGGGTTTCTTCTCTTGAGCAGCAACTTGCTTGCCGTTCTTCTTGAAGTTCCCCTTCTTCTTCCCTTTGCCCTTTTTCTTGAAACTAGTGGTTTTGTTAACCATCAACACTTGATGCTCCTTCTTGATTTCTACCTCCGTAGCTTTCAGCATTGCGAAGAGCTCGGGAATAGTCTTGTTCATCCCTTGCATATTATAGTTCATCACAAAGCTCTTGTAGCTTGGTGGCAGTGATTGGAGAATTCTGTCAATGACGCAATCATCCGGAAGTGTAACTCCCAATTGAATCAAGTGATTATTATACCCAGACATTTTGAGTATATGCTCACTGACAGAACTGTTCTCCTCCATCTTGCTGCTATAGAACTTATTGGAGACTTCATATCTCTCAATCCGGGCATTTGCTTGAAATATTAACTTCAACTCCTGGAACATCTCATATGCTCCATGACGTTCAAAACGTCGTTGAAGTCCCGGTTCTAAGCCGTAAAGCATGGCACACTGAACTATTGAGTAGTCATCAGCTTTGCTCTGCCAGACGTTCATAACTTCTGGTGTTGCTCTTGCAGCAGGCCTGGCACTCAGCGGTGCTTCCAGGACGTAATTCTTCTGTGCAGCAATGAGGATAATCCTCAGGTTACGGACCCAGTCCGTGTAATTGCTACCATCATCTTTCAACTTTGCTTTCTCAAGGAACGCATTAAAATTCAACGGAACAACAGCACGAGCCATCTATCTACAATCAACATAAACAAGCAAGATACTATCAGGTACAAAGTTCATGATAAGTTTAAGTTCAGTTAATCAAATTACTTAGGAACTCCCACTTAGATAGACATCCCTCTAATCCTCTAAGTGATCACGTGATCCAAATCAACTAAACCATAACCGATCATCACGTGAGATGGAGTAGTTTTCAATGGTGAACATCGTCATGTTGATCATATCTACTATATGATTCACGCTCGACCTTTCGGTCTCTGTGTTCCAAGGCCATATCTGCATATGCTAGGCTCGTCAAGTTTAACCTGAGTATTCTGCGTGTGCAACTGTTTTGCACCCGTTGTATTTGAACGTAGAGCCTATCACACCCGATCATCACGTGGTGTCTCAGCACGAAGAACTTTTGCAACGGTGCATACTCAGGGAGAACACTTCTTGATAATTTAGTGAGAGATCATCTTATAATGCTACCGTCAATCAAAGCAAGATAAGATGCATAAAAGGATAAACATCACATGCAATCAATATAAGTGATATGATATGGCCATCATCATCTTGTGCTTGCGATCTCCATCTCCGAAGCACCGTCATGATCACCATCGTCACCGGCGCGACAGCTTGATCTCCATCGTAGCATCGTTGTCGTCTCGCCAATCTTATGCTTCCACGACTATCACTACCGCTTAGTAATAAAGTAAAGCATTACATCGCGATTGCATTGCATACAATAAAGCGACAACCATATGGCTCCTGCCAGTTGCCGATAACTCGGTTACAAAACATGATCATCTCATACAATAAAATCAGCATCATGCCTTGACCATATCACATCACAACATGCCCTGCAAAAACAAGTTAGACGTCCTCTACTTTGTTGTTGCAAGTTTTACGTGGCTGCTACGGGCTTAAGTAAGAACTCATCTCACCTACGCATCAAAACCACAACGATAGTTCGTCAAATAGACTCCGTTTTAACCTTCTCAAGGACCGGGCGTAGTCACACTTGGTTCAACTAAAGTTGGAGAGACAGTCTTCCGCAAGCCATCTATGTGCAAAGCACGTCGAGGGAACCGGTCTCGCGTAAGAGTACGCGTAAGGTTGGTCCGGATCGTCTCGTCCAACAATACCGCCGAACCAAAGTATGACATGCTGGTAGGCAGTATGACTTGTATCGCCCACAACTCACTTGTGTTCTACTCGTGCAAATAACATCAAACCATAAAACCTAGGCTCGGATGCCACTGATGGGGAACGCAGTAATTTCAAAAAATTTCCTACGCACACGCAAGATCATGGTGATGCATAGCAACGAGAGGGGAGAGTGTTGTCTACGTACCAACACAGACCGACTGCGGAAGCGATCACACAACGTAGAGGAAGTAGTCGTACGTCTTCTTCCCGATCCGACCGATCCAAGCACCGTTACTCCGGCACCTTCGAGTTCTTAGCACACGTTCAGCTCGATGACGTTCCTCGGGCTCCGATCCAGCAAAGCGTCGAGGAAGAGTTCCGTCAGCACGACGGCGTGGTGACGATCTTGATGTACTACCGACGCAGGGCTTCGCCTAAGCACTGTAACGGTATGATCGAGGTGGAATTTGGTGGCAGGGGGCACCGCACACGGCTAAGGAACGATCTCAAGGATCAACTTGTGTGTCTTGGGGTGTCCCCTGCCCTCGTATATAAAGGTTGGAGGGAGGGGGGCTGGCCGGCCAAAGAGAGGGAGGCGCAGGAGGAGTCCTACTCCTACTGGGAGTAGGACTCCCCCCTCCAATCCTAGTCCAACTAGGAATCCTTTAAAGGGGAGAGAGAGAGAGGTGGCCGGCCCCTCTCCTAGTCCTAATAGGACTAGGGAGAGGGGGGAGGCGCAGCCCTATGTGGGCTGCCCTCTCACCTTTCCACTAAGGCCCACGTTGGCCCATTTGGCTCTCGGGGGGTTCCGGTAACCCTCCCGGTAATCCGGTAAAATCCCGATTTCACCCGGAACACTTCCGATGTCCAAACATAGGCTTCCAATATATCAATCTTTACGTCTCGACCATTTCGAGACTCCTCGTCATGTCCGTGATCTCATCCGGGACTCCGAACAACCTTCAGTACATCAAAATGCATAAACTCATAATAAGTGTCATCGTAACGTTAAGCGTGCGGACCCTACGGTTCGAGAACAATGTAGACATGACCGAGACACGTTTCCGGTCAATAACCAATAGCGGGACCTGGATGCCCATATTGGCTCCTACATATTCTACGAAGATCTTTATCGGTCAGACCGCATAACAACATACGTTGTTCCCTTTGTCATCGGTATGTTACTTGCCCGAGATTCGATCGTCGGTATCCAATACCTAGTTCAATCTCGGTACTGGCAAGTCTCTTTACTCGTTCCGTAATACATCATCTCATAACTAACATCTTAGTTATTATGCTTGCAAGGCTTATGTGATGTATATTACCGAGAGGGCCCAGAGATACCTCTCCGACTATCGGAGTGACAAACCCTAATCTCGAAATACGCCAACCCAACATCTACCATTGGAGACACCTGTAGTACTCCTTTATAATCACCCAGTTACGTTGTGACGTTTGGTAGTACCCAAAGTGTTCCTCCGGTAAACGGGAGTTGCATAATCTCATAGTTATAGGAACATGTATAAGTCATGAAGAAAGCAATAGCAACATACTAAACGATCGGGTGCTAAGCTAATGGAATGGGTCATGTCAATCGGATCATTCAACTAATGATGTGACCTCGTTAATCAAATAACAACTCTTTGTTCATGGTTAGGAAACATAACCATCTTTGATTAACGAGCTAGTCAAGTAGAGGCATACTAGTGACACTCTGTTGGTCTATGTATTCACACATGTATTATGTTTCCGATTAATACAATTCTAGCATGAATAATAAACATTTATCATGATATAAGGAAATAAATAATAACTTTATTATTGCCTCTAGGGCATATTTCCTTCATGAAGGTCCCTTTGTTTCAGTGCAAATGGGTCAATATGACACGAGGCGGGGTAACGGAAGACCCGCAGTACGGAATGACAATAGTGGATCTCAACAATCTTGCGTATGCAGACGAACCATTCGTCCTAGCCAATGATGTGGCACAGGTTTTCTATGTGAAGGACATGTCTACCAAGCCAAGAAAAAGAAAAGATAAGGAAGCGAATGCATCGTACGATGAGACAAAGCGGCACATAGTTCTTTCTGGGAAGAGAAACATCGTGGGAGTGGATGACAAGACAGACAAGTCAGAAGATTATGAAAAGTTTGATGAAATTGCTCCAGTCACAGTGAATATTGACCCGAGCATCCCGTTAAATGATGAAGATTTTCCATGGTTACGGTGCAAAGGGACACACGCGAAGAAAAAGTTTCACACCCAAGGATCTGGGATGTGATCGGCTTCACTAGCTATCATCACTTTCTTCTGTGTTTCACACCCAGAAGGGAATCTCTGTAATAGTTAGGGTAGTTAATTATGTGTTTTGGCATTTGAAACGCGAAGAAATTTTATGGAAAACAAATTCTTTCATGCCTTTACTGATTTTTAAAGTTAAGTTATTCACCAACTAGTGATTCACACTAATTACAAATAATTCAAAATTTAAACTATTCAAATTTGAAAACTACGGGCACTAACAGAAATTTTTTAATTTTTTGTACTTAAAGCAAAAATATTCACAAAGAAACTCTAAATACACAAAAAAACAACTCAAAAATAAATAAAGCAAAAAAATAAAAAAAAGCCCGCCTACTAGGCTAGAGCGGCATGCATACGACTAGAAACCCAACCCGTTGTTGGGCCAGGATGCAGGCCCGCAAAGGCCCGGTAGGCCCACGGGGTAGCACAGCACAGGTAGGCCCAGAAGGCCTGCATTTGAGAGGAGCTCGAAGGGTTTATAAACCAGTGCGGCTGCCCTTCGCTAGGCGAGGTGGGACTAAACTTTGCGCCCCTCACCTGGCAGCGCACCCCCCTTTAGTACCGGTTCGTGGCACCAACCGGTACTAAAGGGGGGGCCTTTAGTACCGGTTGGAGCCACCAACCGGTACTAAAGGGCGTCGCTTCCCGCCGCTTGGCCTGGCCAAAACAGGCCTTTAGTACCGGTTGGTGGTTCCAAACGGTACTAAAGGTGTCCCCTATATAAGAAACACTTCGAAAATTTTCAGTTTCTCATCTCCCACTTCTCTCTGCCGCCGCCCCATCCCGCGCCGTCGCCGCCCCCGTCGCGCCGTCCCCGTCGACTCCGCGACGCCCCCGTCCTCGTCGCGTCGTCCCCATCGACTCCGCGGCACCCCCGTCGCCGTCCCGGTCGCACACACACGCGCGCGCGCGCACACACTACATGCACACACACACACACTACACACACACACTAGACGCGCGCACACACACAATTTTTCTGTTTTTAGCTTTTAGTTTTTTCTGTTTTTCTGTTTTTCATACAAAGTTTTAGATGAATTAATTAATTAGATTAGATTAATGTCAAATAGTATGTAGAAATGTTAGTTATAATATATATAATGTCAAATGTTATAGAAATGTTAGTTATATAGAAATGTTAGAAATTTTGGAAATGTTAGTTTTAGCTAGCTAGATGAATTAGATTAATTTCAAATTGTTAGACGATGATCGATGTTTTTTTAGTTTCTTATATTTTTAGTTATAAAATTTAGAATTTGCATATATGAAATCATCACAATCCATCATTTAAAAAATGTTACTTTACTTTTGCGGCATATAGTATTTTGTTGTCGATGATGCTCGGCCCGCATCCTCGCCGTCGACACGTCCGCGATGACGTCCTGCTTCAGAGGACCCATGTCCGGGACTGGGCTCCGCCGGGCTGGCACTGGGAGGTGCTACCTTCAGGGGCGCGACGCTTGGTGAGGAACCTGGCCCCGGGTCCCGTCGTCGACCCTCATCTTCTTTGGTGGCATTCGCGTGGGCCACTTTCGGTGCGGAAGGAGCCGGCCCTGCCGGAGGTGGTATGTCGCCGTGTCAGGGAGGAGGACGAGCACGTCCATCGCTACATGGCTGCTATGGACGTCAGGTTCTCCAATACCTGGCAGGTTCTTTGGGGAGATCACCCGAGCTATCATCCAGTGATGGTTCCTTCACTTTGGTTGTCCACCGCCTAGATTACTCTCTAGTA
The DNA here is from genome assembly GCA_034509565.1 of Triticum monococcum. NCBI lineage: Eukaryota > Viridiplantae > Streptophyta > Magnoliopsida > Poales > Poaceae > Triticum > Triticum monococcum. Next base: position 726,471,754 of record CM067847.1, on the reverse strand, counting down.
TTCGATCTTTATGAGCTAGCTAGCTAGTGATGTATTCGATATATAATATTTGAGATGATTTATTCGAGTTTATATATATATATTATTTGAGACGATGTATTCAACGAGATTATATCTATTATTCGAGACGACGTATTCGAGATTAAATCTATTATTCGAGACGATGTATTCGAGATTATATCTATTATTCGAGACGATGTATTCGAGATTATATCTATTATTCGAGATTATACTAAATTGTTTTATATTTCTTTTGGCATAGTTAAAAAAAAGCTATGGCGGACAGAGAGAGAGAACAGACCATGTTCGATATCATACGCGGGCCAGATGATGATCAGAATGAAGAAGATTTTGACAGCTCCGGATTTCTAAACAACACCGGAGAGGGTGATATGATATTCGATCGCGACGACCGAGAAGATGAAGTCATGAACTACGACGAAGAACATGTTGATCCTGAAACAACAAACACCGGCGAGGTATATATATTTATATAAGCAGGAATCTGGTGATCATCGCATGTTTTAAATGAGTTGAAGATATATTAACGAATCGATCTTTCTTCTTTCAGCCATCCGGATCGAGCAAGTCTTCAGGGAAAAGGACAAAACGAGACCCAAACAAAAAGTTGAAGGAGGGCGTAAAGTACAATATCGAGGCATTCAAACCTAATGGCGAACCATTAGCGCCTAAGAAGATTGCGGACAAGTTCGTTCGTCAGTGCGGAGTTCTTGTGAAGGACCAACTCCCGATCTCCCCTCAAGAATGGAGAAAGCCAGCAAAGCCACGTCCAAATGTTACTTTTGTCGGCGAGAATCAAAAAAAACTGCTTTGGGATACTCTCATGGAACATTTCACCCTACCAGATCATTTCACAGAAGCAGATGTGCGGAAAGTCAAGGACGCTGCTTTTAGGAAGATGGCGGTTGCATTCAAGAACCAAAAGAGAACGACGTGGGAGAAGTACATCAAGGGAGGAAGGAAAACTCCAGTATTCAAGGGGATACTAGAGAATCAAAGTGCTCATTGGGACGATTTCGTGAAATTCAAGGATTCAGAATTAGCTAAGGAACAGTCGAGAATAAACAAGAAGAATGCCGAAAAAAAGGATAAGTTCCATAAGCTGGGGCCAGGTGGCTACGCGGTGGCAATGCCTAAGTGGGATAAGTCTGAGAAAGAGATGGAGGATGCAAGTGTCACTCCGGTTACTAAGAGCTAGCCCCCCAGGTGCAGGACTTGGTTCTATGCGCATGGGGGGAGTTGGACCCGAAGACAGGCAATGTTTCGACGAAGGCATGTCTGAACGGAGCCGACGATGCGCTACTTGTTGCAATAGAAGAGGCTCGATCGGGGGTGTTCCAGCCCAACAGAGAGAACGACGAGCTTACGCGTGCCCTGGGAAATCCTGAACACCCGGGAAGAACACGAGGCAAGGGTGCTATTCCGTGGTATGAGGGGTTTTCGGACTGGAACGCCGACTACAGAACCCGTGCGAGAAAGAAGATTGCGGAGGAGAAGAAGAGGAAGATGGAGGAGGAGCATAGGAAGCGGGACTATTAATGCCTTCAAGGCCTAGAAGCAAGTCAAGCGGAATTGGCAGCTAAATTCCAGCGGCAGCAGGAGTAGATCGACTCACTTAGCCAGCAAAGTGGGTCTTAGCAGCTGCAGCAGCTAGCGGATGATCCAGCATTGGATACCACCGCCCCATCCATGCCGAGAAGCAGCGTGGGTTCCGCCCCGGGCGACGCAGTGCTGGATAGATACCCCGTGGATGATATCGCGGAGAACACTAACTGCGAGCTACACTTCAAAATTAAGAACATATCCTTGAAGGTGGCGGGCGGTGTTGCTTATACAAATTCCCCCGATGCAACCTTCCATTGCAACCTAATTCCAGCAGGCTATGCTCGTGTCGTGGTTGATGAGGTGGTGGACCAATATTCGGGGCTAGAGCTTGCCATTCCTGGAGGTGACGAGGAGCACACACTCGGAGATGCCAAACATCGTATCATCCTATGGAGAAAGGATTGCATCATGTTTCGAAGGCCACCGACACCACGTCACCCAACTCCTCGTCAAAGTCCGCCACCGAGTCAGCAGACTCCCGCTCCTCCAAGTCCACCAACACGTGAGGCCACTCCTCCTCCTCCAAGTCCGCCAAAGTGTCAGGCCACTCCTCCTCCAAGTCCGACATAGCGTCAGACGTCCACTCCTCCTCCAAGTCCGGCACAACCTCAGGCCACTCCTCCTCCAAGTCCGGCACAGCTTCAGGCCACTCCTCCTCGTCCAACTCAGCCCCGTCAGCCGTCTCCGCCGCCTCAGCAATCGCAGAAGAGACACCCCGCAGCTATGGTGCGTAGCGGTATGAGTCGAGGTGATAGTATAGGAAGTACAGGCGGAGGCAAGCGATATAAATATGGTCCAAACCTCAGTACTCCTCTTCCTGTGAGGGCTTACGACAGGACCGAGGAGCAAACCAATGCCATAGTGCGGGCAGAAGTCGACGCCCATTTTGGACCGAAACCGCCACCGCCGCCAAGGGAGAAAGTGCCTGTGGAAGTAGTTGACCACTTCATTTGTATGGCTCAACCACCAGCTCCTAAGCCTGTTGACACAGACTATGAGCGCCACATCAGGAAGTTACATCGACAACGTCTACAGAAGGAGGCGAGCTCGAGCTCGAGCAAACAACAAGCAGCTGTCAAAAAATGCGGGAAAACCGTTGCCCAGCTGGGAAAACAGGCGGCGCAATCGATCCCCCCGCTTGTTGTGCCGCCAACAACACGTGACAGTACGCGCGCCCAATATTATTGTGGCCAAACAGTTTACGTTCCCGAGGTGGGCGATGTGGTAATAACCCAGGAGCATATAATGCAGGCTGAAGAACTCAAGATCACTGTTGGACAACTCCTCGAAATCGAGGACATGCCTCTGATTACAAAGGAGGAAATAAAACGGAAATTTTTCCGGGGCCAACCTTTGGTCAAGCCAGAAGATGTCAACAAGCTCCCAACAAGAATGTATGAATTGCATCAATGGTACATGGACATTATCAAGAGATCCGATCGAGAGTCCCTCATGGTGTATGTCAACAAGGATGATTACTACCATCAGAAAGCTATGGCCGTTGAGTATTCTGAACTATTTCAGTTATACAATCAAGCCGCACTCGACAAATCTATCGTCAGTTGCTATTGTATGTAAGTGATTTCTTTCTGTAATTTAAGTCTCAAGCTAGCTGTAGTGATCCTTTTGATCAATCATTACGTGTAATTATCCTCACTATATTCTTTTCTGTGGTATTATGCAGGATGAAGATGTATGAAATGAGAAAAGGTGGACGCTATGGCATTGGGTTCATTGACCCAAACACCGTTAATGAATACACATGGAAAATAAATAAGCATCATGAAAAAGAGGTAGAGGACAGCATGTTCGAGTTCTTGAAGCGCCTCAAATACAATGAAGATATACTACTTCCTTACAACTTCCAGTGAGTCACAAATTCTCTGTTTTTGCCTACTAGCTAGCTACATGTTTTTGCTTACATATGCCCGCTTAATTAAGACATGCAAACGTGTGTGCATGCAGATATCACTGGATCTTGTGTATCATTAAAGTTGACGCCGGAACAGTTGAAATACTGGACTCGCTACTCAAAGCAAATAGTGACTATAACATCTTGTTTGGGATAGTCAACAGGTAATTTCAATCATTATTAACTATATATCTCGGCCTATTTAGTTTGTCATTTCATGATATGAACTATTTAATAACCCCTTTATTCATTTTCTTTGTCGGCGGGCAGGGCTTGGGCAAGGTTCATCAGCGTCACGGAAGGCGAATGGAAACCAAAGCTGAAATGGTTTCGAGCCAAGGTAAGTAATTAAGTAGTACAAGCTAGCTAGCTGCCATCTCTTTAATTATCATGCTTGATTAATTATTATCTGATCAAATTAAATTCCATTTTCGTAATAAAGGCCCTGAAGCAGGCGCAGGGGACTGATCTGTGTGCATTCTGCATTTGCGAGAACATTCGCATGATGGCGTCCGAAAGGAGCAGATCTCAAAGACAGGAATGGGTACGCTTGTCTCAACACTATTCACATTTTTTACACCATTATCGATATCTAGTCACACAACTAATACACATGCATATTGATCTCCTTCTTAACAGTTCAAAGAGGTGCGGGACAAGCTCCTAGAAACGGAGCGCGTAGAAGCACTTCAAAAGGAAATAGCGGGATTTTTGCTCGACCAGGTCATAAATCCGAAGGGAGAATACTATTACCTGCTACCGCCCCCATCGACCAAGTCATGAACCACTTCCAATTGTCATCGTGCTCCGAAGGCACCAATCAGGCTAATGCCACTGGCTCCGAAGGCAACATGCATATGTAGGAGAAATTGTATATAGCTATACATGTGTGTATGTGTGAATTAAGATGGTGGTTTGTGAGACATGATTGATGATATATATATGATTGGTTCTACTAGAAATTCTATTTATATATATATATATATATATATATATATATATATATATATATATATGCATAACGCGTACAATGTGTAGTACTGTAAAATACCAGCAAACGAAAAACAATTAAAATGGAAAACACAAAATTAAATGAAAAAGAAATCATAAAACCGAAAACCCCCCAAACATTTTAGTACCGGTTGGTGTTACCAACCGGTACTAAAGGGCTCCCGGCCCCCGGAGCTGGCTCGTGCCACGTGGTTGCCCTTTAGCACCGGTTCGTGCTGAACCGGTACTAAAGGGGGGGGCCTTTAGTGCCGAAACTTTAGTGCCGGTTCCTAAACCGGCACTAAAGGGCCTTACGAACCGGTGCTATTGCCCGGTTCTACACTAGTGACAATCCAACGGGAATCAACTGAATGACTCTACATACAATGGCACATATGGTAGGCGTGGATAGCCATCATGATTGCAAATCACTTTGACTTGCCAACGGTGCATATCATAGCACACTAATGTGGAAGCTGACCCTATGGTGAAGAGGATCAAGTTACATCGCGGATGAATCACAATCCAACGGGAATCAACTGAATGAATTGTAAACCGGTCAGAATCAGTAACATTTGTCGCTCCAAATATATCTGAAGTTAAAATGGACATCCTCCAGCAATGCAAACACATAGAAGTGGGCAGACACAGCCGGATCAAAACCCAAACGCAGTGCTCGCACATTGTCAGCATGACTGATGTCCGACAACTTGACCCACTCCTCCCTGGCAGGATTACACACGATATAGCAGAACTCATCATCCGGAGCAGAGACGTCGTACCAGCGACAGAGGAGGAGGACATTGCAACAATCCAGTAGATAGACGCGCCAGGGGCTGCGCAGGAAGGTGGAAGAGGTGTTGACCGGAGGGCAGCGTTTCCCCCAGACAACGGTAAAGAAGACTTATGTTTCAAAGGCAACTTCCCGTTTTCACTCCTAGTGTAGAAGAATCCGGCTAGGGTTTGAGGGAGCTTCCTGCGGTGATCAGGGTGGTCAATGAGGCTGAGCCAATGCTTGGAAACGCACTTGAAGCGGCACAAAGACCTTGCCGAGACGCGTGAGAGGATCTCGACGAGAAGATCGTCGGCGAGCCTCTCGACCGCCATGCCGCCGTGGGGAGGACAGGAAGACATGACACGAATGAAGATAGATAGGGAGGTTGGCGTATCGATGAAGGAGTTTGCGATGGTGTCTGGATGCTCCTGCACTGCCTACCAGACACGAGTTTAGAGTTGAGACGCAACCTTCATGAGTGGAAACGGGAGCGATCCGACGGGACGAACATGGGCCAGCGGTTTCGTCGAGCCTCAAGCCAGGAGCAAGGGGATTGAAACCTACGGCCACGAGCAAGGAACTTCGGTTTTCTTCCTTTAGGGGTTGGGCTGTCAATGGGATGCGGGATGGGCCGTTAGTGTTTTTATAAAGAAAAAAAACTCCGCTGCTCATGTGGCCGAGGCACTGTCCATTCAAAGTTCAAGGACTTCTTTTAGCTTTTCTTGATAATCAAGGAAATTTTCTTCTTGTCAGTCTGGCATGAACATTCATGTTGATGCCAAGAGACGAGCTATAACAATAGGTCTACAACAATGTAAGAGCAAGTATAATTTGGTGACATAAGCAGGTTGTAAGGATTTAAATATAATATTGTTTCTGAGTTGGAAGAAGGAAAAGAGAAGCGGGCTGTCGCACAAACTCCAAGAAGGTTTGTGAGAGTGAAAGATGTGTCATGTGTTGACAAAGTAGTACTTTCTTAAAGCCAAGTATTATACGTGTGGACTATTACATTGGAAATAGATGTCGTGGCAACTAGTTATAGCCAGCAGCTGGCTATATTATCAACCATGCTCTAAGTATAGTACATTAGTTTGTATTGGAAGGCGTGAATCTTCTAGACAAAGCAATGCAGCCACCTCGCATTATTTTAGTGTGATAGAATGGCCAACATTGGTAATCTTATATGTGGTGGTAGAACTCATAACCCACAGAAGCAGTAAGGGGCTATTTGGTAGACTGCAGCAATTGCACCGGGCTGCATGAGGGAAACGAGTCAGACTGGTCGGGGTTTGGTAGAGGAAAAATGATGCAAGAAACGATCTCCATGGTGGTTAGTTGGGTTTAGTAGCACTCATGATGTCTTGTTTCGTAGCGGCGGCTTCCCGCATGCGCTGTGAGAGGAGGATGCATCCTGGCACAGAAAAGAAGAGAATCTTTCTCACCTTGTGGTCTGCACAAGCCTGCATTAGTGGAAATGGCTGATTCAGTCTTTCCTCCTTAGCCTGCCCCAGAAATGCTTTAATCAATGTGTGATACAAGAATCTAATGCGATCCAAGCAATTAAATACCACTTGAAGCAAAAGATTCCTTCCACATCCAGTCTACCTACCACTATGCAGGCTAGCAAATGACTCTACGTCAATGGCCCTTTTCCTATTAGTTGGATCCGTTTATGAGATGCAAATAGAGGATATGATTGCGTCTCGGTGACAATTAAAGCATAGTATACCAACTACCAACTCATCAAGAAATCCTAGCTCCTTCCTCTCTTGCTTCTCATGTGCCACCTCTCTCCCTTGCATCGCCATATCATCCTCGTGCATAACCTCCAGCCGATATGGCTCACGGCCATCCTCTCTCGCTCCTCTCTACTTCAACTAGCACAGGGTATGTTAGTTGTGTGTCCCCATCTCCTCTTGCCTTCAGGCGACCTCAACAAGTAGGATGGTAGAGGTTGGCGGTTCAGCAAGCAATATGCTACAAACGGTTGCATTAACCTTATTGGCAAGAGAATCTACCTCAAAGGAAGATGTGGTGTCCTTCTGCCCTTTCCCATTAAGATTTACATAGTATAATCTTTCATGTTGGATTCCATATGTTTAACTGTTGGACATTTATTCCTTTCATACTTTATCTAGGCTTAAGAATCTATTGTGTGCACATTTGTTGGAGTCATTGTTTGTCAAGGTGGAATGTTAGTACATTATTTAATGTCGTGGTTGGTAAAAAAATGTTTATATGATAGCTGATGTGACGCTCCGATGAATGTGATGTGAACATCATTGTAGCTCCATCTAATTTAATGGTGCTATGTGGATCTGCCACCGAATGTCATTCATGAGGAATGTGCGGGGTTGTCGGAGCATCCCGAAGTGGAAGTTTGGCGGTGTCGGTGACCTTCCTCCCTCATCAGTCTTTATTGTATGTATGACATTTTCCTTCGCCATCCCGAGCCTTTGGTGGCAACTAACTCTTGTCACAGTTTGGGTTCTTGCTTGTGCGGGCATGGTCATCATTTGTGTGGCTTCACACGTTAAAATTGTGCATGCGTATAGCTACTAGGATCATGGCAAGATGCAGATCATAGCTACTAGGATTTAGTGGTGCTTCTCGAGTACCTAATCTCGACTTTTGAGGTGAAAACCCTAGGTATAACTCTAGTGGGTTATACCTAGCAATGACAGTGTTTTTGGGTCATTTGTCGTTACCTTTTTGAATGCATTGCTTAAAGTTTCTTTAATTTGATCTTCAGGATGAAAACCTAGGATGTGGCCTCTGGCACTGGCGAAGGCTCATGGAGGCCCCCTCCCCCTCCAAAACTTAAAAAGAAAATTTACTACTAAGCATCGGCCCAACTCAAGAATCAACTCCTCCCTCCTTCCACACACACACACACACACACGGACGCACTTGTCTCTTCTCCTTGATGCTTTTAGACCACAAGATCAAATCACCACACAAGTTGTATGTACGTACGTCCAAGAGCTAGCACATAGGCACCTGGATTGATCTATAGTAGCATTGTTAGAGTTATATTGATGGTGCACCAGTAATAGGGCGACGCCTCGGTCCGCCGCACCCTCCAACACCCACCGCAACGCCTCGGTCCACTGCGCTCTACAACGCCCGCCATGACGCCTCGCCCCATTCCTGGGCTCGGGCGGCGCGGACGTCCGCTGCGACGCATCCCCAGCCTTGGCTTTTGCGGCGTTGATGCCGGCGGCAAGCAGCAGGGCATGCCCGACGGTTCAGTGGAGGCAGGCAATGGATAAGTGGTGGAGGTGGCCGGTGGTGGTAGGGTTTTTTTTGCAAAAAAACGAGACGTTATCCATCAGTAGCACACTTTAAGTAGAACTACTGGTTAATTTCTTAGAAATGCGATGACTTTTTTGCAAAAAGGATGACTACGTACGGCCTGAAATAATAAGTGCTTTATTATTAGGGAAAGATTGATGGTGGCCTTTGGCCTTTTGTATTCTTGCCTTTTGACATCCTCGTGTATATCATATATATGGTGGCTTTGACCTCCTAGTAATACAAATTTCATTATAGCATCGTATCGAGCCTAGGTTTAGAGTTTTTTTGGTGTTGCAACTCACCTCCTGATCCAACATCGCACACTACCGTCAGTTTTTTGCCGGTGGTTAACGTTTTCCTCTACTCCAGGTTGGCCCGATCCGGCGGCTCTCTCGCCGAAATGCTCCAAGTCCACAACTCCACCTCCTACCTCCCGCCGAGGTTGCCGCCTTCACCTCCCGCCGCGTCTGCCGCGCCGACACCTCACGCCGAGGCTGCCGTGCCCACCTCCCGCCGAGGTCGCCACCTCCACCCCCTACCATGGCTGCTGCGCCTCCACCTTTCGCCGAGGTCGTCGCTTCCACCTCCCGCTGCGGCCGCCGCGCCTCCACCTCTCGTCGAGGCCGCCCTGCTTATCTCCCGCCGCGGCCGCCACTGACTCCAGGCAAGGACGCCCTCTCCACACCCTGACACCGGCTCCAGTTGTGGGCGTCCTCTGGACACCCGGCTGCCCTTGCAAGCCTAGATCGGGACCCGCTCGCAATTCGGTTGCCCTCGATCGAGGCAGTGCCATTCTCGTCCTATGGATCGAGTGCCCTGGTCTCCACTGCTGCTTTTGAAGTCAGCCCGCTGGCTATCTGCATCGCGCATGAGCACTAATACTTTGTTCGGCCCTTGATTCCGCTGTTTTGGGTCGATTCCACGGTTGTTTCTAAGTGTAAAAAAATAAAGATAAGAAAATAGAGTAAAATGGATATGAGGTTTCCGTCCCTGCATCTGTGTCGGTGCTCGCTGACTTCTGACAGTGTTCCCTATATTGATCCGTCCATCTCGCACGTGCATCGTCGCTCGGTGCTTGGTGCTAGTCTCTCTATGACGTTGTCTCCCACGACGTCTTAAGTGTATTCTTGACTTCTGGGATCCTCACGTACATCATATATATATGGTGGCTTTTACCTCCGAGTAATACAAGTTGCATTATAACAAGCACTAACCCATATATACACCTGCACGTGAACTTGCCATGGGCTGATCGATTAGATGAATCGACTCTCTCAGCGGAGTCTCTCGGCAAGAAAGGCAAAGGCACAACACGAATCGGTGGATTGCAACAGGCTTTGCTTCTACTTGGTGCGCACCATTGCCGCCCGTCGATTGCCGAAATTTGAAGGAGACAGGAGAAAAATGCAAGTAACTGAGAGAAACTGAGAGAAAGCAATATTTTTTATGAGACAGTGAGATGCATGTGTTTTGGGGCACATTTTACTTTGAGATTGAGAATTCCCCCTTGTTTGCTCGCCATGCTCCGCCACTGGCCTTCGGTGGTCGGATCTGTCTAGGAGATGCATAGCAACGAGAGGGGAGAGTGTGTCTACGTACCCTCTGATGACCCACAAGTATAGGGGATCTATCGTAGTCCTTTTGATAAGTAAGAGCGTCGAACCCAACGAGGAGCCGAAGGAAATGATAAGCGGTTTTCAGCAAGGTATTCTCTACAAGTACTGAAATAAGTGGTAACAGATAGTTTTGTGATAAGGTAAATTGTAACGAGCAACAAGTAACAAAAGTAAATAAGGTGCAGCAAGGTGGCCCAATCCTTTTTGTAGCAAAGGACAAGCCGGACAAATTCTTATATAAGGAAAATAGCTCCCGAGGACACATGGGAATATCGTCAAGCTAGTTTTCATCACGCTCATATGATTCGCGTTCGGTACTTTGATAATTTGATATGTGGGTGGACCGGTGCTTGGGTGCTGTTCTTACTTGAACAAGCATCCCACTTATGATTAACCTCTATTGCAAGCATCCGCAACTACAACAAAAGTATTAAGGTAAACCTAACCATAGCATGAAACATATGGATCCAATTCAGCCCCTTACGAAGCAACGCATAAACTAGGGTTTAAGCTTCTGTCACTCTAGCAACCCATCATCTACTTATTACTTACCAATGCCTTACTTTAGGCCCAAATAATGGTGAAGTGTTATGTAGTCGACGTTCACATAACACCATTAGAGGTTAGACAACATACATCTCATCAAAATATCGAATGAATACCAAATTCACATGACAACTAATAGCAAGACTTCTCCCGTGTCCTCAGGAACAAACGTAACTACTCACAAAGCATATTCATGTTAATAATCAGAGGGGTAATAGTATGCATAAAGGATCTGAACATATGATCTTCCACCAAGTAAACCAACTAGCATCAACTACAAGCAGTAATCAACACTACTAACAACCTACTAGCACCAATCCCGGACTTAGAGACAAGAATTGGATACAAGAGATGAACTAGGGTTTGGAGATGAGATGGTGCTGGTGAAGATGCTGATGGAGATTGCCCTCTCCCGATGAGAGGAGCGTTGGTGATGACGATGGTGATGATTTCCCCCTCCCGGAGGGAAGTGTCCCCGGCAGAACAGCTCTGCCGGAGCCCTAGATTGGTTCTGCCAAGGTTCCGCCTCGTGGCGGCGGAGTCTCGTCCCGAAAGGTTGCTTATGACTTTTCTTCTCATCGAAAGACTTCATATAGGAGAAGATGGGCGTCGGAGAGCCACCAGGGGCCCACGAGGTAGGGGGCGCGCCCCACACCCTCGTGAGCAGGGTGTGGGCCCCTGGCCTTCATCCTTGGCGACGATTTTTATTTATTTATTTTAAAATATTCTGTGGAGTTTTAGGACTTTTGGAGTTGCGCAGAATAGGTCTCCAATATTTGCTCCTTTTCCAGCCAGAATTCCAGCTGCGGGCATTCCCCCTCTTCATGGTAAACGTTGTAAAATAAGAGAGAATAGCCACAAGTATTGTGACATAACGTGAAATAACAGCCCATAATGCAATAAATATTAACATAAAAGCATGACGCAAAATGGACGTATCAACTCCCCCAAGCTTAGACCTCGCTTGTCCTCAAGCGAAAAGCCGATAACAATAAATATGTCCTCATGTTTAGAGGTAGAGGCGTCGATAAAAATAAAATACGCACATGAAGGCATCATGATTGTTTCATAACAGCAACATATATAGATTTGTCATATGATTACTTATGTTCAAGTGATGATCTTTTCACAATGCAAAAGTATGAATCAGAAACCTTATTAGGCGCTAACAAATTATAACCTCAGTCATTGAAGCAATTGCAATTTATCATAACATCGAAAGGATTCTATGTGAGAGCTTAAAAGCAAGTCCACATACTCAACTATCACTTAGTCCTTCATAATTGCTAACACTCATGCAATACTTGTGGTTATGAAGTTTCAATCAGACACAGAGAAAGATTGGGGCTTATAATGCTGCCTCCAAACTTATTCACCTTTGGGTGATGTCAACAATAATAATTCATGCTAACGTACATCCAATTGCATATATATATCAGGATCACCCCACCATGAAGTGCTTGCCAAAGGATAAAATGAAAAAGGGAAAGGTGAAGATTACCTTGACTCTTGCATAAGATAGAGGATAATAATAAAAGATAGGCCCTTCGCAGAGGGAAGCAGAGGTTGCCATGCGCTTTTATGGTTGGATGCACAAAATCTTAATGCAAAAGAACGTCACTTTATATTGCCCCTTGTATGTGAACCTTTATTATGCAGTCCGTCACTTTTATTGCGTCCACAACAAGTTCGTACAAAGCTTATTTCTCTACACTAATAAGTCATGCATATTTAAAGAGCAATTTTTACTGCTTGCACCGATGACAACTTACTTGAAGGATCTTACTCAATCCATAGGTAGATATGGTGGACTCTCATGGCTAAACTGGTTTAAGGGTATTTGGAAGCACAAGTAGTATCTCTACTTGGTGCTGAGAATTGGGCTAGCATGAGGGGGAAAGGCAAGCTCAACATGTTTGAATGATCCATGACAATATACTTTAACTGAGATGCGAGAAAATATAACCCATTACGTTGTCTTCCTTGTCCAACATCAACTCTTTAGCATGTCATACTTAATGAGTGCTCCCAATTATGAAAGATGTCAATGATAGTATATCTATATGTGAAACCTCTCTCTCCTTATTACTTCCTATTAATTGCCACGATGACTAAAGCTATATTTGCCAACTCCTAACAACTTTTTAATCATCATACTCTTTCTATGTGAAGTCATTACTCTCAATAAGATCAATATGAACTCTTTGTTTCTTTTTATTCTTTCTTTTATTCACTAAAGATCATGGCAAGATAATCAAGCCCTTGACTCAACACTAATCTTTATTATATATAGCTCACGGACTAGATTGCATAGAGGGATCATAAAGCAAACTTCAAAACTAGATCATGCCGTGACTTTATTCTACTAAATCAAGATACTACTAATAGGATCGAACTAAGAAAAACGGTAAAGATAGGAGTTGTGATGGTAATACGATACCGGGTCACCTCCCCCAAGCTTGCCAGTTGCCAAGGGGAGTGCCCATAGCCATGTGATGAGGTCCCCTTCTTTGTTGTTGGAGGTGGAGGTGTTGTTGATGACGCAAGCTTGTCGTCCCCTTCCATGGCATCGGCTCACCCTCATAGAAGGATGATCGAGTCTCCGGAATTCTCAAATCTGCAACGGAAACAGCTCGAAACGAAAACAAGGGATATTTGCGTGATATGGGGGTCAAAACCTTAGGGAGAATATATAATGAATTTTTACTGACCAAAATACGTATCGTGCAGGAAAATGGAGTCCGAAGGGCACACGAGGTGCTCACGAGGTAGGGGGCGCGCCCAGGGGGGTAGGGCGCGCCCTCCACCCTCGTGGAGGGCTCGTGTCCTCCCTGGACTGCTACCTATTTTTCTATTTTTCTAAATATTCCAAAACGGAGAAATATTGCCTTAAAAATTGTTTTGGAGTCGGTTTACTTACCGTACCACATACCTATTCCTTTTCAGAGCCTGGAATGTTCTGGAAAGTGTCCCTTATGTATTCCTCCGGGGTTACAGTTTCAATAACATTGGTTTCAACATTTATAGGATTACCTGAGATATAATGCTTGATTCTTTGACTGTTTACCACCTTCGGATTTGTGCCTTCGAAATTGTTGATTTTTATGGCACCGGAACGATAGACTTCCTCGATAACGCTGGGACCATCCCATTTAGAGAGAAGTTTTCCTGCAAAAAATCTTAAACGAGAGTTCTATAGCAATACATAATCGCCTACATTAAACTCACGCTTTTGTATCCTTTTGTCATGCCATCTTTTAACTTTTTCTTTAAACAACTTGGCATTTTCATAGGCTTGGGTTCTCCATTCATCAAGTGAGCTAATATCAAATAACCTCTTCTCACCGGCAAGTTTGAAATCATAGTTAAGCTCTTTAATAGCCCAATATGCCTTATGTTCTAGTTCGACAGGTAAGTGACATGATTTTCCATAAACCATTTTATACGGAGACATACACATAGGATTCTTATATGCAGTTCTATATGCCCATAATGCATCATCAAGTTTCTTGGACCAATTCTTTCTAGACCTATTAACAGTCTTTTGCAAAATTAATTTGAGCTCTCTATTACTCAATTCTACTTTACCACTAGACTGTGGGTGATAAGGAGATGCAATTCTATGATTAACGTCATATTTGGCAAGCATTTTACGGAAAGCACCATGAATAAAGTGTGAACCACCATTAGTCATTAAATATCTAGGGACCAAACCTCAGAAAAATAACTTCCTTAAGCATTTTAATAGAAGTGTTATGATCAGCACTACTAGTTGGAATAGCTTCTACCCACTTAGTAACGTAATCAACAGCAACTAAAATATGAGTGTATCCATTGGAGGCAGGAAAAGGTCCCATATAATCAAAGCCCCAAACATCAAATGATTCAATAACAAGTGAATAATTCATAGGCATTTCTTGACGTCTACTAATATTACCAATTCTTTGACATTCATCACAAGATAAAACAAACTTACAGGCATCCTTGAAGAGAGTAGGCCATTAAAAACCAGATTGCAATACCTTATGTGCAGTTCTATCTCCAGCGTGGTGTCCTCCATAAGCTTAGGAGTGACACTTGCGTAGGATCTATTCCTGTTCATGCTTAGGTACACAACGTCTAATAACACCATCTACTCCTTCTTTATAAAGATGTGGGTCATCCCAAAAGTAATGTCTCAAATCATAAAAGAACTTTTTCTTTTGTTGGTATGTGAAGCAAGGTGGTATAAATTTAGCAACAATATAATTAGCATAATCAGCATACCATGGAGTGCTACGAGAAGTGCTTATGACATTTAATTGTTCATCAGGAAAGCTATCATCAATAGGTAGTGGGTCATCAAGAACATTCTCTAACCTAGATAAGTTGGCTGCAACTGGGTTCTCAGCTCCTTTTCTATCAACAATATGCAAATCAAATTCTTGCAGCAAGAGAACCCATCGAATAAGTCTAGGTTTAGCATCTTTCTTTTCCATAAAATATTTAATAGCAGCATGATCAGTGTGAATAGTTACTTTAGAATCAACAATATAGGGTCTGAATTTATCACAAGCAAACACAACTGCTAAAAGTTCCGTTTCGGTAGTAGCATAATTTCTTTGAGCATTGTCTAGAGTCTTACTAGCATAATGGATAACATTTAATTTCTTATCAACTCTTTGCCCTAGAACAGCACCTACAGCATAATCACTAGCATCACACATAATTTCAAAGGGTAAATTCCAATCAGGTGGCTGAACAATAGGTGCAGAGACTAATGCTTTCTTAAGTATTTCAAATGCTTCTACACAATCATCATCAGAGACAAATGGTACATCTTTTTGTAATAAATTAGTCAGAGGCCGAGAAATTTTTGAGGAGTCCTTAATGAACCTCCTATAAAATCTAGCGTGACCAAGGAAACTTCTTATACCTTTGATGTCCTTGGGACATGGCGTCTTTTCAATAGCGTCAACCTTGGCTTTATCAACTTCAATACCTCTTTCAGAAACTTTGTGCCCCAATACAATACCTTCATTAACCATAAAGTGGCACTTTTCCCAATTCAAGACAAGATTAGTTGCTTCACATCTCTGCAAAACTCGATCAAGATTGCTCGAGCAATCATCAAAAGAGGAACCATAGACGGAAAAGTCGTCCATGAAAACCTCACAAATCTTTTCACAAAAATCAGAGAATATAGCCATCATGCATCTTTGAAAGGTAGTAGGTGCATTACATAAACTAAAAGGCATACGTCTATAAGCAAAAGTACCAAAAGGGCATGTAAAAGTAGTCTTTGATTGATCTTTAGTCGACACGGGTATTTGAGAGAAACCAGAATAACCATCTAGAAAGCAATAATGTGCATGTTTGCATAATCTTTCTAGCATTTGATCTATAAAAGGTAAGGGGTAATGATCTTTCTTAGTGGCTTTATTTAATTTGCGGAAATCAATTACCATCCTATAACCTGTAATAATTCTTTGAGGAATCAATTCATCTTTATCATTAGGGACAATAGTAGTACCTCCCTTCTTAGGGACACAATGGACAGGACTTACCCACTGACTATCAGCAACGGGATAAATTATACCTGCCTCCAGAAGCTTGAGTATTTCCTTCCTTACCACTTCTTTCATTTTAGGATTCAAACGTCGTTGAGGATCACATACTGGTTTAGCATCCGCTTCCAAATTTATTTTATGCTGACATAGAGTGGGACTAATTCCCTTAAGATCATCAAGAGTATACCCAATAGCGGCACGGTGCTGCTTCAGAGTTTTCAATAATATTTCTTCTTCATGCTCTGAAAGGTTAGCACTAATAATAATAGGATATATTTTCTTTTCATCAAGATAAGCATACTTAAGATTATCAGGCAACGGTTTAAGCTCAAAAACGGGATCACCCTTGGGTGGAGGAGGATCCCCTAGGATTTCAACAGGCAAATTGTGTTTCAGAATAGGTTCCTGTTTAAAGAATATTTCATCTATTTCCTTTCTTTCATTCATAAACATATCATTTTCATGGTCTAGCAAATAGTGTTCTAAAGGATCACTAGGAGGTACAGCAATAGAAGCAAGACCAAAAATTTCATCCTTACTAGGCAATTCTTCCTCACGATGTTGTTTACTGAATTTAGAGAAATTAAACTCATGAACCATATCATCCAAGCCAATAGTAACAGCATTCTTTTTGCAGTCTATCGTAGCATTAACAGTATTCAAGAAGGGTCTACCAAAAATAATGGGACAAAAGCTATCTTGTGGAGAACCAAGAACAAGAAAGTCAGCGGGATATTTGGTTTTCCCACACAAGACTTCAACATCTCTAACAATTCCCATTGCAGATATAGTATCTCTATTGGCAAGTTTAATTGTAACATCAATATCTTCTAACTCAGCAGGTGCGATATCATGCATAATTTCTTTATATAAGTCAATGGGTATAACACTAGCACTAGCACCCATATCATATAAGCCATGATAACAATGATCTCCTATTTTAACAAAAATAATAGGCACGCCTACCACAGGTCTATGTTTATCTCTATCACAGGGTTTAGCAATTCTAGCAGTTTCACCAGAGAATTCAATGACATGCCCATCAATATTATCAGACAAGAGATCTTTAACAATAGCAATATTAGGTTCTACTTTGACTTGCTCAGGAGGTGTACAAGTTCTAGTATTGCTTTTACGAACAACAGTTGAAGCTTTAGCATGATCCTTTACTCTAGCAGGGAAAGGTGGTTTCTCAACATAAGAGGTGGGAACAATAGGATCATTATAAGTGATGGTCTTTTCTTCAACTATAATAGGTGTAGCTACTTTTACTTCTATGGGAGGATGATATTTAAACCACTTCTCCTTGGGGAGATCAACATAAGTAGCAAAAGATTAACAGAAAGAAGCTACTATCTCAGAGTCAAGTCCATATTTAGTGCTAAACTTACGGAAAATATCGGTATCCATAAAAGATTTAACACAATCAAACTTAGGTGTCATACCTGACTCCTTACCTTCGTCGAGGTCCCAATCTTCAGAGTTGCGTTTAATTCTATCGAATAAATTCCATCTGAATTCAATAGACTTCATCATAAAAGAGCCAGCACAAGAAGTATCGAGCATGGTGCGATTGTTATCAGAAAGCCGAGCATAAAAATTCTGGAGAATTGTCAATTTTGAGAGCTCATGATTGGGGCATGAATATAACATTGATTTAAGCCTCCCCCAAGCTTGAGCGATGCTTTCTCCTTCGCGAGGCCAAAAATTATATATATAATTGCGATCACGATGAACAAGATGCATAGGGTAATACTTTTGATGAAATTCCAATTTCATTCTTTTATAGTTCCATGATCTCGTATCATCACATAGCCTATACCATGTCAATGCGTCTCCCTCCAAAGATAAAGGGAAAGCCTTCTTCTTAACAACATCATCGGGTATACCTACAAGCTTAAATAATCCACAAATATCATCCAAATAGCGTAGATGCTCGTCGGGATGCTTTGTCCCATCTCCTATAAAAGTATTAGCCAGCAGTTTTCCATAATACCCGAAGGAAATGCAAAAGGAGTTTCATTTTCAATAGGTTCAGTAGGTTGAGGAGCAACTCTTTGCTCTACTGGACGGGGTGAAGATACCCCGAACAAGCCCCTCAGAGATTCAGTTTCCATAGTGACAAGTGACAGAAAATTTCAGCAGACTATATAAATTTTTCCTTACCAAATTCCACCTACCAAAGGCGCTACACTCCCTGGCAACGGCGCCAGAAAAGAGTCCTGATGACCCACAAGTATAGGGGATCTATCATAGTCCTTTCGATAAGTAAGAGTGTCGAACCCAACGAGGAGCCGAAGGAAATGATAAGCGGTTTTCAGCAAGGTATTCTCTGCAAGTACTGAAATAAGTGGTAACAGATAGTTTTGTGATAAGGTAAATTGTAACGAGCAACAAGTAACAAAAGTAAATAAGGTGCAGCAAGGTGGCCCAATCCTTTTTGTAGCAAAGGACAAGCCGGACAAATTCTTAGATAAGGAAAAGAGCTCCCGAGGACACATGGGAATATCGTCAACCTTGTTTTCATCACGCTCATATGATTCGCATTCGGTACTTTGATAATTTGATATGTGGGTGGACCGGTGCTTGGGTGCTGTTCTTACTTGAACAAGCATCCCACTTATGATTAACCTCTATTACAAGCATCCGCAACTACAACAAAAGTATTAAGGTAAACCTAACCATAGCATGAAACATATGGATCCAAATCAGCCCCTTACGAAGCAACGCATAAACTAGGGTTTAAGCTTCTGTCACTCTAGCAACCCATCATCTACTTATTACTTCCCAATGCCTTCCTCTAGGCCCAAATAATGGTGAAGTGTTATGTAGTCGACGTTCACATAACACCACTAGAGGTTAGACAACATACATCTCATCAAAATATCGAACGAATACCAAATTCACATGACTACTAATAGCAAGACTTCTCCCATGTCCTCAGGAACAAACGTAACTACTCACAAAGCATATTCATGTTCATAATCAGAGGGGTAATAGTATGCATAAAGGATCAGAACATATGATCTTCCACCAAGTAAACCAACTAGCATCAACTACAAGGAGTAATCAACACTACTAGCAACCTACTAGCACCAATCCCGGACTTAGAGACAAGAATTGGATACAAGAGATGAACTAGGGTTTGGAGATGAGATGGTGCTGGTGAAGATGTTGATGAAGATTGCCCTCTCCCGATGTGAGGAGCGTTGGTGGTGACGATGGTGATGATTTCCCCCTCCCGGAGGGAAGTGTCCCCGGCAGAACAGCTCTACCGAAGCCCTAGATTGGTTCCGCCAAGGTTCCGCCTCGTGGCGGCGGAGTCTCGTCCCGAAAGGTTGCTTATGATTTTTCTTCTCATCGAAAGACTTCATATAGGAGAAGATGGGCGTCGGAGAGCCACTAGGGGGCCCACGAGGTAGGGGGGCCCACCCAGGAGGAGGGGCGCGTCCCCCACCCTCGTGAGCAGGGTGTGGGCCCCCTGGCCTTCATCTTTGGTGACGATTTTTCTTTATTTATTTTAAGATATTCCTTGGAGTTTCAGGACTTTTGGAGTTGCGCAGAATAGGTCTCCAATATTTGCTCCTTTTCCAGCCAGAATTCCAGCTGCCGGCATTCCCCCTCTTCATGGTAAACCTTGTAAAATAAGAGAGAATAGCCATAAGTATTGTGACATAACATGAAATAACAGCCCATAATCCAATAAATATTAACATAAAAGCATGACACAAAATGGACGTATCACCCTCGTAGACTGAAAGCGGAAGCGTTTAGTAACGTGGTTGATGTATGATGACCCACAAGTATAGGGGATCTATCGTAGTCCTTTCAATAAGTAAGAGTGTCGAACCCAACGAGGAGCAGAAGGAAATGATAAGCAATTTCCAGCAAGGTATTCTCTGCAAGTACTGAAATAAGTGGTAACAGATAGTTTTGTGATAGGATAATTTGTAACGAGGAACAAGTAACAAAAGTAAATAAAGTGCAGCAAGGTGGCCCAATTCTTTTTGTAGCAAAGGACAAGCCTGGACAAACTCTTATATAGATAAAAGCCCTCCCGAGGAGACATGGGAATATCATCAAGCTAGTTTTCATCACGTTCATATGATTCGCGTTTGGTACTTTGATAATTTGGTATGTGGGTGGACCGGTGCTTGGGTACTGTCCTTACTTGGACAAGTATCCCACGTATGGTTAACCTCTATTACAAGCATCCGCAACTACAACAAAAGTATTAAGGTAAACCTAACCATAGCATGAAACATATGGATCCAAATCAGCCCCTTACGAAGCAACGCATAAACTAGGGTTTAAGCTTCTATCACTCTAGCAACCCATCATCTACTTATTACTTCCCAATGCCTTCCTCTAGGCCCAAATAATGGTGAAGTGCCATGTAGTCGACGTTCACATAACACCACTAGAGGAGAGACAACATACATCTCATCAAAATATCAAATGATTACCAAATTCACATGACCACTAATAGCAAGACTTCTCCCATGTCCTCAGGAACAAACGTAACTACGCGCAAAGCATAAGCATGTTCATAATCTGAGGGGTATTAATATGCATATAGGATCTGAACATATGATCTTCCACCAAATAAACCAACTAGCATCAACTACAAGGAGTAATTAAAACTACTAGCAACCTACTAGCACCAATCCCGGACTTGGAGACAAGAATTGGATACAAGAGATGAACTAGGGTTTTGAGAGGAGATGGTGCTGATGAAGATGTTGATGGAGATTGCCCTCTCCCGATGAGAGGAGCGTTGGTGATGACGATGGCGATGATTTCCCCGTCCGGGAGGGAAGTTTCCCCGACAGAACAGCTCCGCCAGAGCCCTAGATTGGTTCCACCAAGGTTCTGCCTCGTGGCGGTGGAGTTTCGTTCGAGAAGATGGCTTGTTATTTTTTTCCCATCGAAAGACTTCATATAGCAGAAGATGGCCATCGGAGGGCCACCAGGGGGCCCACGAGGTAGGGGCGCGCCCCCCACCCTCGTGGGCAGGGTGTGGCCCCCCTGGTGAATCTCTTCCGCTGAGTATTTTTTATATATTCTGAAAACGTCTTCCGTGAAGTTTCAGGACTTTTGGAGCTGTGCAGAATAGGTCTCTAATATTTGCTCCTTTTCCAGCCCAGAATCCCAGCTGCCGGCATTCTCCCTCTTTATATAAACCTTGTAAAATAAGAGAGAATAGGCATAAGTATTGTGACATAATGTGTAATAACAGCCCATAATGCAATAAATATCGATATAAAAGCATGATGCAAAATGGACGTATCAACTCCCCCAAGCTTAGACCTCGCTTGTCCTCAAGCAAAAAGCAAAAATCAAAAAATATGTCCACAAGTTTAGAGATAGAGGTGTCGATAAAAAAATACGGACATGAGGGCATCATGATCATTCTTAGAACAGCAACTTATATAATTCTTGTCATATGATTTTTTTATGCTAGAGTAATAATTCAATCACAATTTCAAGTATGAATCATAAACTTCATTGAAAACTAACAAACAATAATCTTAGTCATTGGAGCAATTGCAATTTATCATAACATAGGAAAGAATCAATGTATAAGAGCTTTTCAGCAGGTCCACATACTCAACTATCATATAGTCTTTCACAATTGCTGACACTCACGCAATACTTATGGGTATAGAGTTTTAGTAGGACACAGAGAAAGATAGGGGCTTATAGTTTTGCCTCCCAACATTTTACTTCAAGGGTAATGTCAAAAATAATAGTTCATGAAAACTCACATCCAATTAGCCATATATACCAGGATCTTTCCAACATACTGTGCTTGAAAAAAGATAAAATGTAAAAAGGATGGTTTATGTTTCCAACATACTGTGCAGGATCCATGAAAACATAATTTATCTCAGATGTAAGAAAACATAACCCATTACGTTGTCTTCCTTGTCCAACGTCAACTCTTTAGCATGTCATATTTTAATGAGTGCTCACAATCATAAAAGATGTCCAAGATAGTATATTTATATGTGAAGACCTCTCTTTCTTTATTACTTCCTATTAATTGCAACGATGACCAAAACTATGTTTGTCAACCCTCAACAACTTTTATTCATCATACTTTCTCTATGTGAGCTCATCACTCTCCAGAAGACTCACATGATCTCTTTATTTCTTTTTATTTCTTTCTTTTTTTTTCTTTTTTGTTCCCTTAGGATCATGGCAAAATAATCAAGCCGTTGACTCAACACTAATCTTTATTATATAGCTCACAGACTCGATTACATAGAACAACTATAAGCAAAACTCACAACTAGATCATACTAAGACTTTTATTCTACTAGATCAAGATATTACCAAAAGGATCGAACTAAGAAAAATAGTAAAGATAGAAGTGATGGTGATACGATACTGGGGCACTCCCCCAAGCTTGGCAGTTGCCAAGGGGAGTGCCCATACCCATGTGATTATGTCTCTCTTTTCAGGGATGGTGATGTGATATTCTTGGCGATGATGCCCCTCAGGATACGATTCTCCTCCTCGAGCTTATTGATTTGCTGCTTGATGTCCATTATTTCCTTTCGGAGTTTTCCTGTAATAGCCAAAGCTCCCTACACCCAAGGGTGCTGCATAGCTGCAGGAGAACCAGTGACACTCTTTTTCACATTCTCATAAGAAAGAAATCTAACATTGGAAGGGATAACCGAGTTTGGAATAGCCGAGCTCTGCAGTTCTCCCATTGTGAATCCAGCTCGGAAGCGGGAAGTGACTTCTTGATCCTCTTCCATGGCATCTATCCTCTTCAAGTCAGCCTCCATCCCTTCCTCCGATGATGGCCCAAGGAGTTCAACATTATTGTTTGTCATTGATCTCGGTGCCGGATGAGACACCCGGCTCTTCCCGACTGACTCTTGCGAAGACATCTTCCTTTAATCTGCAGCAGCAATAGCTCGAAACACAAATAGAGGGTAATTGCGTGATATAGGAGTCAAAACCCCTGGGAGATTATATAATGAATTTTACTGACCAAAATACGTGTCATGTACGAAAACGGAGTCCGGAGAGCGCACAAGGTGCCCACGAGGTAGGGGGGCACGCCCAGGGGGCTAGGGCGCGCCCTCCACCCTCGTGGAGCCCTTGTGTCCTTCCCAGACTACTTCATATTTTTCTATTTTTCTAAATATTCCAAAATAGAGAAATATTGCTTTAAAAACTGCTTTGGAGTCAGTTTACTTAGCGTACCACATACCTATTCCTTTTCGGAGTCTGAACGTTCCGGAAAGTGCCCCTTATGTATTCCTCCGGGGTTATAGTTTCAATAAAATTGATTTCAACATTTATGGGATTACTTGAGATATAATGTTTGATTCTTTGACCGTTCACCACCTTCGGATTTGTGCCTTCGAAGTTGTTGATTTTTATGGCACCGGAACGATAGACCTCCTCGATAACGTAAGGGCCTTCCTATTTAGAGAGAAGTTTTCCCACAAAAAAATCTTAAATGAGAGTTGTATAGCAATACATAGTCACCTACATTAAACTTATGCTTTTGTATCCTTTTATCATGCCATCTTTTAACTTTTTCTTTAAACAACTTGGCATTTTCATAGGCTTGAGTTCTCCATTCATCGAGTGAGCTAATATCAAATAACATCTTCTCACCGGCAAGTTTAAAATCATAATTGAGTTCTTTAATAGCCCAATATGCCTTGTGTTCTAGTTCGAGAGGTAAGTGACATGCTTTTCCATAAACCATTTTATACAGAGACATACTCATAGGATTTTTATATGCAGTTCTATAGGCCCATAATGCATCATCAAGTTTCTTGGACCAATTTGTTCTAGATCTATTAACAGTCTTCTGCAAAATTAATTTGAGCTCTCTATTACTCAATTCTACTTGACCACTAGACTGAGGATGATAAGGAGATGCAATTCTATGATTAACATCATATTTAGCAAGCATTTTACGGAAAGCACCATGAATAAAATGTGAACCACCATCAGTCATTAAATATCTAGGGACTCCAAATCTTGGAAAAATAACTTCTTTAAGCATTTTAATAGAAGTGTTATGATCAGCACAACTAGTTGGAATAGCTTCTACCCACTTAGTAACGTAATCAACAGCGACTAAAATATGTGTATATCCATTAGAGGAAGGAAAAGGTCCCATATAGTCAAAGCCCCAAACATCAAATGGTTCAATAACGAGTGAATAGTTCATAGGCATTTCTTGACGTCTACTAATATTACCAATTCTTTGACATTCATCACAAAATAAAATAAACTTACGGGCATCCTTGAAGAGAGTATGCCAATAAAACCATATTGCAATACCTTATGTGCAGTTTTATCTGCAGCATGGTGTCCTCCATAAGCTTCGGAGTGACACTTGTGTAGGATCTGTTCCTGTTCATGCTCAGGTACACAACGTCTAATAACACCATCTACTTCTTCTTTATAAAGATGTGGGTCATCACAAGGCCCCGAATTCCAGGTTTGTGGGAAAACGAGTATTAGTCGTTTTTCCACAAACGCGATTAACAAATACAGATCGCAACTGTCCATCTCCGGCTCCGCCCTTTCCTGAACAACCACATTGACGCCAATTTTTCTTTCCGCGACTCACCTCCGGCCTCTTTCCATTGCCTATATAACAGGATTTTGTTGGCCGCAGGGTGCGTTCTCCACATAGATCGCACAGGCTGGATGCGATCCCCGGCCACAGGCACTGGATGGAATACATCGCTTTGGATCTGAACTTGGCCATCTTCAATAGTGCTGCACACCTCCATCGAGCTCTTGTTATCATCATCATCTTCCGGTCTTCAATCAGGATTCGTGGCTTCACCCATCCTACACGGTAAGATAAACCATCTAGAGTTACAAAATTCTGCAGTACGAATTGTTTTTGTAAATACGTTCATGCTACTGTTCATTGAATTAATTCTATTGGCAGCGAACCCTATTTTCCATACAACCCCTGATAATTTTATTTAGGCAATTCCTAGATTATACAAGATCCAATAACCTGGTAATTCCTAAATATGAATTTATGGTACATACGAGAATCAGGTTGCTCTACATACATATTAAAATAATCCAACACCGAACCACAATAATATTGTCAATCAGTATATATATCCAAGTGCAGTAGTTAGCTTTTCATGAGAAGGATACAGTTTAAATCATAGTATAAGGATAATTTTGCATAAGTATCAATCATATCTATCC
Source organism: Triticum monococcum (assembly GCA_034509565.1). Taxonomy (NCBI): domain Eukaryota; kingdom Viridiplantae; phylum Streptophyta; class Magnoliopsida; order Poales; family Poaceae; genus Triticum; species Triticum monococcum. Next base: position 726,446,224 of record CM067847.1, on the reverse strand, counting down.
ATATTATATAGTGTATGGTAAGAGCTATGAAGTAAGCAAATGAAGATCAGAGTACCTTGTGATGTCCAATGTGAAGTTACAGCAATAAGTGGGGAAACCTAGCCCAGCTTTATAGTAAATGAACTTCATGCTTGAGATCTTGGCTGCAACCCAGCAAAGTAACTGGTCAGCGAACATCCCATTAGGCGAACATGCGACAAAAATTGAAGTGTCCAGTCACACTTTGAACAAAAGATTAGTTCACTCCTAGACTCCCATTTGTGTACAACGACCACAGGATTACCCCTCAAAAGATCGAAATATTAGTGGCATGCTCATTTTCTTCCACTTCGTAGATTTATCGTAATGAACAAAATGACTCATCTTGCATTATTTCTTCTTGTATCTCCCTGTAGAAAAATATGGATGATGAGAAGGACAAAATGATTAGGAAGGAAAACACAGAAAAGCTAACCACCATGTATGAAAATCTTCAGAGGACAAAATACTACTCAATATATTGAAAGATCAAAGTCTACAGGGAGGGAAAGAAGGAACAGGTTACACAAAGAAAGCATGGCATGATATCTTAGGACAATTCAACGATTCAAGGGTAGAGAAACTTGAATTACAACAACTGAAAAATCGTCATAAGTACTACAGGAGTTGCTACAGTACCATGGACAGACTTCTAAAACTCACGGGATTTGGTTGGGACGATGATGATAAAATGATAAAAGCTTCAGAAGAAATTTGGGAAGAACTAATTAAGGTAAGGATTTGCGAGTAGAATCCATATGAAGTTCTCATATCATAGTATTAACCAAAAACTAAACAACTTGCAGAAGGATAAGTCACTACAGGAATATCGAGATAAGGTGTGGCCTAGTTGGGTAGATCTTCAAGCCATATGTGCTACTTCAACAGCATCTAGAGCTGGTGCTGTATCTAGCAAAGGAAAAGATGCTGCATGTACAAGCAAATCTTCACAGATTGATCTTAATATGGATGTTGAAGTTCATGAGATTGATTCTGATGAAAACAATACTTCCCCTGGTGTCTTCATGAAGAAGTCAACTACCATTGAGCAAGAAAAAAAGAAGTCCACTCGAAGTGGATCAAAAGAAACTGGAAGAGGGCAAAAACGGACAGCCGACGATGCCATATCAGCAATTGACCGCCTTGCAGATGCATCACTTAGCATTGCTGAAGCGAAGAAAACAATAGCACAACAAAATGAAGCTTACTCGGTTAAATCATGTATGGCAATATTAAATAGTATGAGTAATCTAGATCCCAAAGAGAAACTAAAAGCGGTCAAGGCATTTACAGATGGTGATAAACGGGCCATATTCATTGAGATGGATGATGAGACGCGGAAGCTTTGGATTCTTGATCCTTAGAATTTTTGTAATACACCATTAACCATAGTATTTTATTTCAGTCATTGTCGTAGATTCAGAAAACAATTTCCATTATGTTTTATCAGCTTGTGTGAAATTGTCGGTGTACTAAAGTAGGGGTACCTTAGTATCCCGAACTTGTGCACGGGCAGTCGCAGCGACCCGCGGCAAGGCTTGCCGGGTGACCGCCAAGACCCTCCGTGGTTCCTTTGGAGCCACTCAAGAACAAAGTATCCAAGAGCAAAACAAGGCCCCCGGCAAGAGGAGCTTGCCGGGAAGGAGACAAGGCCCCGGCAAGAGGAGCTTGCCGGGAAGACCAACCAAAGCATCTCAAGAAGCTCGCTGCGGCGCACCACGCACCCCGACAAGACCCGGTGAGCGACAAGCTTCCGGACGCGACAAGGCCACATCCGCGGCAAGGCGCTTGCCGCAGCAAGCTACTACCCCGCAGCCCGCGCTCCAGCTCACCCACCAACGTGTCGCCCTGGGACCATTCCTGGCGTACGTGGCGGGAGGCTGTGCAGCCGGGGACATGCGGTGGCAAGCAGACGCTGACAAGGAACCATCGTGGCAAACGGTGGCGTTCCTAGCGGTCCCTCTCTGGGCCGTCAAGGTGACACAGACGGGCATTTAATGCCCTTGTCCCCTGCCGTCAGAGTTAGGTAGGATGCGACATGTAGGTGGTGGAGCCAACTACCACCCCTTTTACATTTTTACCCTCAGCTCTGTTGCCACGTGTCGGTGACCCCTTAGACATATAAAAGGAGGCCCATGCGCAACAGAGAGGGGGGGACAGCCATTCTCACGCTCGGTCTCGCCAGCTGCTTGAGTGTACTGTAGCACTCGCCGCTCCCGAGCCAGAACTCAATACAACCACCAAAGCAGGAGTAGGGTTTTACGCATCCGTGCGGCCCAAACCTGGGTAAATCGATCGTCTCGCTCGTGTGTTTTGCCTCGATCTTCTCTTTGTGCATCCACCGCCCCCTACCGAACCAAAAGGGGCTCGATCCCCATAGGTGTGCGAGGGATCAGATACCCCCGACATCTTTGGCGCGCCAGGTAGGGGGTGCGTCGAGGTTGTGCGAACCTGATCCGGCGTTCGCACGAGCCGAATCTTCATCGTCTTCATCAACATGCCGCCGAAGAAGAAGGCTTCGGAGGTAGCCGCTCCGTCTGCGCCGAGCCCGCCATCGCCGGAGCAGACGGCTGGTGGAGCAGGCGCCGGCGGAAGAGCGGGCGCCGACAGGGAGACCCATGGCGCTGCCAGGTCCAAGGACCAGGCTGCGCCACACGTCGGCGGCGCGGTCGCCTCCCACAACGACTGCGCGCACTCCAAGGCTTCAGCGTCCGTACACGCACCGCGCCCGTCCCTGGAGGCGCGGGACCAGTAGCGTCATGGTACCCACGGTACCATACGTCTGCTGGGCCAAGATCGAGCTGGCGGGTCCCGGAGTGCTCAGGACCTGCATGCACGCCAACACGCTGGCGCGAGCGTGGCGCGGTCGCCTGGACGAGATGTTGCTCCTTCTAACGCAGTTAGGAGTCCGAGCATATCTCGCTCCTCGCACCGTTCGCTGGCGCCGCCCACCACTCCGGCGGAAGCGTTGGCACGTGCCCAGCTGCTCCTAGACTAACCCCCAACGCCAGAGAAGATCGACGACTGGAGGGCCACTATCCAGAGCCTCATCGGCTTTGCCAACGGTGACAGCCCACGGCAGCCGAGCGCATCGCTGCCGCGGCAAGTCAGCCAAGCGCGGGCCGGTGGCGACTAGACCGGCGAGGGTGCAACCACTGTGCACTCTCCACCCCGAAGGCCAAGATTGCCGACTCACCGGATCCACCTCGACAGCTACTCCACCGCGTCGTCAGATCCGCGAGCTCGTCGCGATCAACGCCAAGTTCTTCATGAGAGACAGCAAGAAGACGCTCGAACACGCATCGAGCGCCGAAGGGAAGCGCGGCGTCAATCAGACCTGCGCGCTGGGCCCTCTGTTGACGTGCATGCGCCCGGAGAGCTAGGTAACTTGTCTTATGCGGCAGGTTGTCCTGCGTTCACCCGTGAGGTGCGGCAAGTCCAGTGGCCCAACCAGAAGCATTTCAAGCCAGACGTGCCGGAGAAGTACGACGGCAAGTCGCACCCGTCGGACTTCCTCAGCATCTACACCATTGCGGTGCAAGCTGCCGGGGGGCGAGACGACAAGGTCCTTGCCAACTACTTCGCGCTCGTGCTCAAGCCCGAAGTCAGATCCTGGCTCATGCACTTGCCGGACAACTCCATATCCTCTTGGGCGGATTTGTGCCATCAGTTTGTCGGTGCCTTTACAGGCGGCCACAAACCACATGGCCAGGAGAGTGACCTCCACCTGCTTGCCCAGAAGGAAGGAGAACCCCTGCGCAAGTATATCCAGAGATTCAGCCGCGTGCAGCGCAACATCCCAGACATCCACCCTGCCGCGGTTATCAGCGCGTTCCATCAGAACGTGCATAATCGCAGGATGCGGGAGGAGATGGCGATGAGCAGGATCAGGGACGTCAGCGAGCTGTATGCCCTGGCCGACAAGTGCGCACGCGCTGAAGAAGGGAGGAAACTCCCCGTAGAGGATGCTGGAGCAGGGGGATCTGACAGCGAGGATGCCGCCCCGGCAAGGAAAAACCAGAGGCGCAACAGGAGGAAGAGCGGCAAAGAGGTACTAGTCGTTGAGCAGTCCGGCGATGACGGCCCCGCCAAGCAAGCCAGAGTTGGCGGCCCCGACAAGGAAATTGCCACGTGCACCAACTGCCAGGCTGTGGCGGCCGCCGACAAGCAGGGCAGCTCCGACAAGCAGTACTGCAAGATCCACCGCACCAAGGGCCATGATCTCCAGAACTGCAAGAGGGTCGAGCAGCTTGTCCAGCAACAAAAGGCTGAGTACGAGCGGCGCGACAAGGAGAGAGCCCAAGGAGGCGGTGGAGAAGCCAGCAAGAAGCGCGCTGGCCCGGGAGGAAGCCGCGGCAAGGCCAAGCAGCGGCAAGGAGACAGACCTCCCCGCGGCTGCGACAAGTACGAAGACGAAGACGACGACGAAGAAATGGATGATGTTGAGAACAGCGAGCAGGAGTTTCAGAAGGCTACGGAAGTCTTGGGTGTTGACGGTGGCGCCTCTCTACATACTTCCCACCGCCAACTCAAACAGTGGCTCCGGGAAGTTAATGCGGCAGAGCCACCTGTCGAATCACGCAAGCTTCTGAAGTGGTCCAGCACGCCCATCATCTTTGACATTGAGGACCACCCTGATCGCACAACTGCGGTCGGGTGCTTGCCGTTGTCGGTTTTGCCAACAATCCGCAACCTCAATGTCACCAAGATGCTAGTTGACGGCGGGGCCGGCCTAAATCTGATCTCCTCTGCTGTGCTCCAGAAACTCTAGATCCCGGACAGTGAGCTCGAAGAAACCGGTACATTCCAAGGAATTAACCCGGGAAGGAGCAAGAGAAGGGAAAAGTCGTGCTGCCGGTAACATTCGGCAGGGAGATGAACTTTAGGACTGAGAGGGTCACCTTCGACGTTGCCGATTTCCCATTGCCCTACAATGGGATACTTGGCCGTCCCGCACTCGCCAAGTTCATGGCGGCCTCTCACTATGCCTACAACACGCTCAAGATGCCAGGCCCGATAAGCATCATCTCTGTCCCTGACGACAAGAAGGACGCCCTTATCTGCGCCAACAAGATCTACTGGGAAGCTGCCGCCGCGATAGACCGTGAGACACTTGCCGCTGAAGCTCCCGGGGGGAAGAAGACCAAGTCCGGCAAGAGCTCTGGTGCCCACTCCGGCAAGCGCGCCTCTTCGGAGTGCTGTGCCGCCGTCAAGGACGCGCCATCGAGCTCCATCGGCAAGAAGAAGACCAAGTCCGGCGAGTGCTCTGATGCCTACTCCGGCAAGCGCACCTCTTCGAAGTGCTGCGCTGCCGTCGAGGACGCACCATCGAGCTCCGCAGGCAAGAGCAAGAAGACGATGGCAGCTCCACCGCTTACCAAGAAGGTGCCCGCCAAGGAGGACTACACTGGTGGTACCTTCACCATCAGTGCCACGCTTGACCTTAAATAGGAAAGTGCGGTCGTTACTTTCCTGCGGGCGAATGTCGACGTGTTTGCATGGCAACCGTCTGACATCCCCGGTGTTCCCAGGAAGGTAATTGAGCACCACCTTGCAGTTTGTCCTCATGTGCGGCCCATCAAGCAGAAAGTCAGGAAGCAGGCGGTGGAGCGCCAAGAATTCATAGCAGAAGAAATCAAGAAATTAGAAGCAGCAGGCCTTGTCAGAGGGGTGCTCCATCTAACGTGGTTGGCTAATCCGGTTGTAGTGCGCAAGGCAAACGGGAAGTGGAGGCTTTGTATTGACTTTACTGATGTTAATAAAGCTTGTCCCAAAGATCCATTTCCCTTGCCGCACATTGACCAGATTGTTGACTGCACGGCCGGATGTGAGTTGCTTTCATTTCTTGATGCATACTCAGGATACCATCAGATCTTCATGGTGGAAGAGGATGAGGAGAAAACCGCATTCATTACTCCATGTGGCACGTACTGTTTCGTACGGATGCCTTTCGGATTAAAGAATGCTGGTTCAACATTTGCCAGAGTAGTCCATATTGCTTTGAAGCCACAGATACATAGAAATGTAGAAGCTTACATGGATGACATAGTGGTCAAGAGCAAAGACAGGGCAACTCTGATCCAAGACTTAGAAGAGACTTTTGCAAATCTGCGCAAGATCAACCTCAAGCTCAACCCCGAGAAGTGTGTGTTTGGAGTCCCTTACGGCAAGCTTCTCGGGTTCTTTTTGTCTCAGCGGGGAATCGAAGCTAATCCCGACAAGATCAAGGCCATCGAGCAGATCGAAGCACCAAAGCGCGTCAAGGACGTACGGAAGCTTGCCGGCTGCGTAGCTGCTCTCAGCAGGTTTATCTCTCGGTCTGCTGAGCACGCCCTGCCGTTTTTCAAAATTTTGAAAAGGGCAGGTCCAATGAGATGGACTCCGGAAGCGGAGGCTGCGCTGCAAGACTTGAAGAGATACCTGTCCTCCACTCCAACACTTGTCGCACCTAAACCACAAGAGAAGTTGTTGCTGTACATAGCGGCAACCAATCAAGTGGTTAGTGTTGCGCTAGTAGCAGAGAGGGAGGCAGACGACGAGCCGGCGGCCGCGGCAAGCACGTCCAGCGACAAGCAGGGGGCTTCCCCGACAAACTCTGGTCCCGACAAGCAAGGATCTGCGCAGATGCAAGAGGAGATACCGAAGAAAATGGTGCAGCGCCCAGTTTACTTTGTCAGCTCCCTTTTACAGGGGGCTAGGTCAAGGTACTCTGGTGTGCAGAAGCTGCTTTTCGGCCTTCTCATGGCCTCGAGAAAGCTGCGCCATTACTTCCAAGCACATGAGATCACAGTCGTCACTCGCTTTCCGCTGAAGAGGATATTGCAAAATCCAGAAGCAACAGGCAGGATTGTCGAGTGGGCACTGGAACTGTCAAGCTTTGGCCTCAAGTTTGAGAGTACATCAACAATCCAGAGCAGAGCATTGGCAGAGTTTATAGCAGAGTGGGCGCCAACTCCAGACGAAGAAATTCCGGAGACGAGCATCCCCGCCAAGGAAGCAAGCAAAGAGTGGCTCATGTACTTTGACGGTGCCTTCTCGCTGCAAGGCGCCGGTGCTGGTGTCCTGCTTGTCGCACCCACCGGAGAGCACCTCAAGTACATAGTCCAGATGCACTTTCCCAAAGAGCAAGCGACAAACAATACTGCAGAATATGAAGGCTTGCTTGCCGGTCTTTAGGATCGCGGCAGAACTTGGGATTAAGAAGCTCATTGTCAGGGGTGACTCACAGCTTGTCGTCCGCCAAGTGAACAAAGTTTACGAGAGTCCGTTGATGGAAGCTTACGTTGATGAAGTGGGGAAGCTGGAAGAGCGCTTTGATGGCCTGCAAATGGAACATGTTCCAAGAGCTGAGAACGACATTGCCGATGGCCTGTCAAAGTGCGCAGTACTTAAGTTACCTGTGGAACCAGGGACCTTTGTGCTCAAGCTGACTCAGCCATCCGTAACACCATCAACTGGACAGAGCAAGAAGAGGAAGTTGATCTCTGGCGACTATCTTTCAGCAAAGCTTCCCGAAGCCGCCGCCAAGAAGGTCCCCAAGATCGACGCCAAGAATGCTGAGGAGCAGTCTACTCCGGCAAGCCCCAGGGTTTGTTTCATTGCGGCAGATTCTCCCGACAAGCTCTGCTCCGGCAGGCTTGTCGGGGAGCGTCAAGCTCCGGTAGAGTCGCAGGCTCTCACCGTAGAAGCAGACGTTCCCGCAGCAGCAGATATGCCTTTAGTCCTTGTCGTCGAGCCACAGGCTCCGACATGGGCGCAGCAGATTGTCCGTTTCCTCCAGACAGGAGAGCTTCCCGAGGAACCAGAAGAAGCGGAAAGAGTAGCCCGGCAGTCTAGTATGTACCAGTTTGTCGAAAACACACTGTGCAGAAGAAGACTCAACGGTGTGAAATTGAAGTGTATTCCTCGGGAAGATGGACAGAAGCTGTTGGCAGAGATACATGGAGGCATATGTGGTCACCACATTGGCGCAAGAGCTCTTGTCGGAAAAGCATTCCGGCAAGGCTTCTTCTGGCCGACAGCCCTCCAGGATGCAACTGCACAAGTAACCAAGTGTGAAGCGTGCCAGTTCCATTCCAAGCAGATACACCAGCCAGCTCAAGCTCTCCAGACGATCCCTTTATCCTGGCCATTTTCAGTCTGGGGGCCCGATATCCTCGGCCCCTTCCCCCGAGCTGTCGGGGGCTTTGAGTACTTGTACGTTGCAATCGACAAGTTCACAAAGTGGCCGGAAGTGGAACCAGTGAGGAAGGTGACGGCGCAGTCCGCGATCAAATTCTTCAGGTCGATTGTTTGCCGTTTCGGGATCCCTAACAGGATAATTACCGACAACGGTACACAATTTACGAGCCGCACCTTCATGAAGTACGTCCAAGATCTTGGCGCCAAGGTCTGCTTCGCTTCTGTTGCTCATCCGAGAAGCAACGGTCAAGCGGAGAGGGCAAATGCTGAAGTGCTGCGCTGGCTCAAGACCAGAACTTTTGACAGGTTGCACAAGCGCGGGCGCAACTGGATCGAGGAGCTGCCGGTGGTTCTTTGGTCGATCAGGACGACGCCAAATCAAGCCACCGGGCAGACACCCTTCGCTCTAGTCTATGGAGCGGAGGAAGTTACCCCCATGGAACTCGTATACGGGTCACCTCGAGTGCTCGCTTATGATGAGCTTGAGCAAGAGCGGCTGCGGCAAGATGACGCGCTGCTCCTTGAGGAAGATCGTCTCCAGGCTGCTATGCGAGCCGCTCGCTACAAGCAAGCTTTGTGCTGCTATCATAGCCGCAAAGTTAATGCCAGGAGCCTCAAGGAAGGCGACCTTGTTCTTCGGCGCGTTCAGTCCGCCAAGAATTCCAACAAGTTGACGCCGAAGTGGGAAGGCCCTTACCGGGTGAAACGAGTCACCAGGCCTGGCGCTGTCTGCCTGGAGACCGAAGATGGCGTACCAGTGAGCAACTCCTGGAATATCGAGCTTCTTCGTAAGTTTTACCTGTAAGGCGCGGTTGTCAGACCCTGTCCGGCAACCACCCTTTTGTACAAGTCTTGCCGCTGTTGCATGTAATCCTTTGTACAAAGCCAGGCACAGACCCTAAGCACAAGATAATGAAGCGCTGGCGCCCAGAGTTATAGCATGCATGCTAGGTCGAGTCGAGTCCTCGGTTAGGGTTGATAGTGCCTAACAGCAGCTAACCCCTAACTTAGAGGTCGAGTGTGCGTCCCTTTGCCCTTCCTTTATTTCTTTTGGTTCGCAGGGCTTGCGTATCCTTGCCGGACCGCATGAGGACGAAAAGGAGAAGAAGGACGTGCCGGCATTTGGATCCCGGCAAGCCAGTGTTGACGGGGGCTGCAAGTACCAAGGTTTACCCCACGGCAAGCCAGAGTTGCCGGGGGCTGCAGTCTCAGATAAGTCTTTCATCCCTCTTCATGCATTCTCTTTTGGACTGGGAATACGAAGCCTCGTTTCTTCCCAAAAGCCACTGTGCTCCCTTAGCTCTGGTCCCTGGGGCCCCAGGGCCAAGTTTTGGTCGTAGTCGCGGCAGGAAAGGGGTGAAACAGGGGGGCGCACCCGCCTCGTCCCTGCCTCCGTCAAGAGCGTGAGAAAGGTCGAGCGACGTGGGAAGCCGGCAGGGCCTGTTGCCGGGGAAGGAGTGTCTTTCTGAAAGATACCAAGGATTTTCTCCTTGGTGTGGGTTCTACCCGCGAGACAAATAACCCGGCAAACATCCCCTTTTCATTAAAACATTCCACGCAGGTACAGTCCATAGAGAATGAAAAACATGAAAGAGAGGATTACAAGTTTTAAATGCAACTAAGGCCCAAGGGCTTACAAATTAAAAAGATAAGATGCCCGTAATCCCTTTCCTGCCCCTCTTTTCAGGAGGTAGGTCAAGGAGGCCAAAAGGGCAAAAGGAGCGCCTAGGCGAGCTACGGGTGCCAGAAGACACCAAGAGAACATCCCGGGGGCCGTCAAGGCTGGACGGTGATGGCGGCACCGGAAGCAGGTGAAGGAAATATGCCCTAGAGGCAATAATAAAGTTATTATTTATTTCCTTATATCATGATAAATGTTTATTATTCATGCTAGAATTGTATTAACCGGAAACATAATACATGTGTGAATACATAAACCAACAGAGTGTCACTAGTATGCCTCTACTAGACTAGCTTGTTAATCAAAGATGGTTATGTTTCCTAACCATGAACAAAGAGTTGTTATTTGATTAACGAGGTCACATCATTAGTTGAATGATCTGATTGACATGACCCATTCCATTAGCTTAGCACCCGATCGTTTAGTATGTTGCTATTGCTTTCTTCATGACTTATACATGTTCCTATAACTATGAGATTATGCAACTCCCGTTTACCGGAGGAACACTTTGGGTACTACCAAACGTCACAACGTAACTGGGTGATTATAAAGGAGTACTACAGGTGTCTCCAATGGTAGATGTTGGGTTGGCGTATTTCGAGATTAGGGTTTGTCACTCCGATTGTCGGAGAGGTATCTCTGGGCCCTCTCGGTAATACACATCACATAAGCCTTGCAAGCACTGCAACTAATATGTTAGTTGTGAGATGATGTATTACAGAACGAGTAAAGAGACTTGCCAGTAACGAGATTGAACTAGGTATTGGATACCGACGATCGAATCTCGGGCAAGTAACATACCGATGACAAAGGGAACAACGTATGTTGTTATGCGGTCTGACCGATAAAGATCTTCGTAGAATATGTAGGAGCCAATATGGGCATCCAGGTCCCGCTATTGGTTATTGACCGGAGACGTGTCTCGGTCATGTCTACATTGTTCTCGAACCGTAGGGTCCGCACGCTTAATGTTACGATGACAGTTATTATGAGTTTATGCATTTTGATGTACCGAAGGTTGTTCGGAGTCCCGGATGAGATCACGGACATGACAAGGAGTCTCGAAATGGTCGAGACGTAAAGATTGATATATTGGAAGCCTATGTTTGGGCACCGGAAGCGTTCCGGGTAAAATCGGGATTTTTCCGGATTACCGGGAGGGTTACCGGAACCCCCCGGGAGGCAAATGGGCCTATTGGGCCTTAATGGAAAAGAGAGAAGAGGCAGCCCACAAGCCTAGCCAGCGCCCCCCCTTTCCCATGTCCTAATAGGACTAGGAGAGGTGGGCCGGCCCCCTCTTTCTCCTTCCCCCAAGAGTCCTAGTTGGAATAGGATTGGAGGGGAGGAGTCCTACTCCCGGTGGGAGTAGGACTCCTCCCTGCGCCTCCCTCCTAGCCGGCCGAACCCCCTGCCCCTGGCCTTTATATACGGGGGCAGGGGGCACCCCAAGACACACTTGATCCTTGAGATCGTTCCTTAGCCGTGTGCGGTGCCCCCTGCCACCAAAATCCACCTCGATCATACCGTTACAGTGCTTAGGCGAAGCCCTGCGTTGGTAGTACATCAAGATCGTCACCATGCCGTCGTGCTAACGGAACTCTTCCTCGACGCTTTGCTGGATCGGAGCCCGAGGAACATCATCGAGCTGAATGTGTGCTAAGAACTCGGAGGTGCCGGAGTAACGGTGCTTGGATCGGTCGGATCGGGAAGAAGACGTACGACTACTTCCTCTATGTTGTGTGATCGCTTCCGTAGTCGGTCTGCGTTGGTACGTAGACAACACTCTCCCCTCTCATTGCTGTGTATCACCATGATCTTGCGTGCGCGTAGGAAAATTTTCGAAATTACTGTGTTCCCCAACAGTGGCATCCGAGCCTAGGTTTTTATGGTTTGATGTTATATGCACGAGTAGAACACAAGTGAGTTGTGGGCGATACAAGTCATACTGCCTACCAGCATGTCATACTTTGGTTCGGCGGTATTGTTGGACGAGACGATCCGGACCAACCTTACGCGTACTCTTACGCGAGACCGGTTCCCTCGACGTGCTTTGCACATAGATGGCTTGCGGAAGACTGTCTCTCCAACTTTAGTTGAACCAAGTGTGACTACGCCCGGTCCTTGAGAAGGTTAAAACGGAGTCTATTTGACGAACTATCGTTGTGGTTTTGATGCGTAGGTGAGATGAGTTCTTACTTAAGCCCGTAGCAGCCACGTAAAACTTGCAACAACAAAGTAGAGAACGTCTAACTTGTTTTTGCAGGGCATGTTGTGATGTGATATGGTCAAGGCATGATGCTGATTTTACTGTATGAGATGATCATGTTTTGTAACCGAGTTATCGGCAACTGGCAGGAGCCATATGGTTGTCGCTTTATTGTATGCAATGCAATCGCGATGTAATGCTTAATTTTATTGCTAAGCGGTAGTGATAGTCGTGGAAGCATAAGATTGGCGAGACGACAACGACGCTACGATGGAGATCAAGGTGTCGCGCCGGTGACGATGGTGATCATGACGGTGCTTCGGAGATGGAGATCACAAAGCACAAGATGATGATGGCCATATCATATCACTTATATTGATTGCATGTGATGTTTATCCTTTTATGCATCTTATCTTGCTTTGATTGACGGTAGCATTATAAGATGATCTCTCACTAAATTATCAAGAAGTGTTCTCCCTGAGTATGCACCGTTGCAAAAGTTCTTCGTGCTGAGACACCACGTGATGATCGGGTGTGATAGGCTCTACGTTCAAATACAACGGGTGCAAAACAGTTGCACACGCGGAATACTCAGGTTATACTTGACGAGCCAAGCATATACAGATATGGCCTCGGAACACGGAGACCGAAAGGTCGAGTGTGAATCATATAGTAGATATGATCAACATATTGATGTTCACCATTGAAAACTACTCCATCTCACGTGATGATCGGTTATGGTTTAGTTGATTTGGATCACGTGATCACTTAGAAGATTAGAGGGATGTCTATCTAAGTGGGAGTTCTTAAGTAAATTAACTGAACTTAAAATTATCATGAACTTAGTACCTGATAGTATCTTGCTTGTTTATGTTGATTGTAGATAGATGGCTCGTGCTGTTGTTCCGTTGAATTTTAATGCGTTCCTTGAGAAAGCAAAGTTGAAAGATGATGGTAGCAATTACACGGACTGGGTCCGTAACCTGAGGATTATCCTCATTGCTGCACAGAAAAATTACGTCCTGGAAGCACCGCTGAGTGCCAGGCCTGCTGCAAGAGCAACACCAGAAGTTATGAACGTCTGGCAGAGCAAAGCTGATGACTACTCAACAGTTCAGTGTGCCATGCTTTACGGCTTAGAACCGGGACTTCAACGACGTTTTGAACGTCATGGAGCATATGAGATGTTCCAGGAGTTGAAGTTAATATTTCAAGCAAATGCCCGGATTGAGAGATATGAAGTCTCCAATAAGTTCTATAGCTGCAAGATGGAGGAGAACAGTTCTGTCAGTGAGCATATACTCAAAATGTCTGGGTATAATAATCACTTGATTCAATTGGGAGTTACACTTCCGGATGATTGCATCATTGACAGAATTCTCCAATCACTGCCACCAAGCTACAAGAGCTTTGTGATGAACTATAATATGCAAGGGATGAACAAGACTATTCCCGAGCTCTTCGCAATGCTGAAAGCTGCGGAGGTAGAAATCAAGAAGGAGCATCAAGTGTTGATGGTTAACAAAACCACGAGTTTCAAGAAAAAGGGCAAAGGGAAGAAGAAGGGGAACTTCAAGAAGAACGGCAAGCAAGTTGCTGCTCAAGAAAAGAAACCCAAGTCTGGACCTAAGCCTGAAACTGAGTGCTTCTACTGCAAGCAGACTGGTCACTGGAAGCGGAACTGCCCCAAGTATTTGGCGGATAAGAAGGATGGCAAGGTGAACAAAGGTATATGTGATATACATGTTATTGATGTGTACCTTACTAATGCTCACAGTAGCACCTGGGTATTTGATATTGGTTCTGTTGCTAATATTTGCAACTCAAAACAGGGACTACAGAATAAGCGGACACTAGCAAAGGACGAGGTGACGATGCGCGTGGGAAACGGTTCCAAAGTCGATGTGATCGCGGTCGGCACGCTACCTCTACATCTACCTTCGGGATTAATATTAGACCTAAATAATTGTTATTTGGTGCCAGCGTTGAGCATGAACATTATATCTGGATCTTGTTTGATGCGAGACGGTTATTCATTTAAATCAGAGAATAATGGTTGTTCTATTTATATGGGTAATATCTTTTATGGTCATGCACCCTTGAAAAGTGGTCTATTCTTATTGAATCTCGATAGTAGTAATACACATATTCATAATGTTGAAGCCAAAAGATGCAGAGTTGATAATGATAGTGCAACTTATTTGTGGCACTGCCGTTTAGGTCATATCGGTGTAAAGCGCATGAAGAAACTCCATACTGATGGGCTTTTGGAGCCACTTGATTATGAATCACTTGGTACTTGCGAACCGTGCCTCATGGGCAAGATGACTAAAACACCGTTCTCCGGTACTATGGAGAGAGCAACAGATTTATTGGAAATCATACATACCGATGTATGTGGTCCGATGAATATTGAGGCTCGTGGCAGATATCGTTATTTTCTCACCTTCACAGATGATTTAAGCAGATATGGGTATATCTACTTAATGAAACATAAGTCTAAAACATTTGAAAAGTTCAAGGAATTTCAGAGTGAAGTTGAAAATCATCGTAACAAGAAAATAAAGTTTCTACGATCTGATCGTGGAGGAGAATATTTGAGTTACGAGTTTGGTGTACATTTGAAAAATTGTGGAATAGTTTCGCAACTCACACCACCCGGAACACCACAACGTAATGGTGTGTCCGAACGTCGTAATCGTACTTTACTAGATATGGTACGATCTATGATGTCTCTTACTGATTTACCGCTATCATTTTGGGGTTATGCTTTAGAGACGGCCGCATTCACGTTAAATAGGGCACCATCTAAATCCGTTGAGACGACGCCTTATGAACTGTGGTTTGGCAAGAAACCAAAGTTGTCGTTTCTTAAAGTTTGGGGCTGCGATGCTTATGTGAAAAAGCTTCAACCTGATAAGCTCGAACCCAAATCGGAGAAGTGTGTCTTCATAGGATATCCAAAGGAAACTATTGGATACACCTTCTATCACAGATCCGAAGGCAAGACTTTTGTTGCTAAATTCGGAAACTTTCTTGAGAAGGAGTTTCTCTCGAAAGAAGTGAGTGGGAGGAAAGTAGAACTTGACGAGGTAACTGTACCTACTCCATTATTGGGAAATAGTACATCACAGAAAACTGTTTCTGTGAGACCTACACCAATAAGAGAGGAAGTTAATGATAATGATCATGAAACTTTAGATCAAGATACTACTGTACCTCGTAGATCAACCAGAGTGAGATCCGCACCAGAGTGGTACGGTAATCCTGTTCTGGAAATCATGCTACTAGATCATGATGAACCTACGAACTATGAAGAAGCGATGGTGAGCCCAGATTCCGCAAAGTGGCTTGAAGCCATGAAATCTGAGATGGGATCCATGTATGAGAACAAAGTATGGACTTTGGTTGACTTGCCCGATGATCGGCAAGCAATTGAGAATAAATGGATCTTTAAGAAAAAGACTGACGCTGATGGTAATGTTACTGTCTATAAAGCTCGACTTGTCGCAAAAGGTTTTCGACAAGTTCAAGGAGTTGACTACGATGAGACTTTCTCACCCGTAGCGATGCTTAAGTCTGTCAGAATCATGTTAGCAATTGCCGCATTTTATGATTATGAAATTTGGCAAATGGATGTAAAAACCGCATTCCTGAATGGATTTCTGGAAGAAGAGTTGTATATGATGCAACCTGAAGGTTTTGTCGATCCAAAGGGAGCTAACAAAGTGTGCAAACTCCAGCGATCCATTTATGGACTGGTGCAAGCATCTCGGAGTTGGAATAAACGCTTTGAAAGTGTGATCAAGGCATTTGGATTTATACAGACTTTTGGAGAAGCCTGTATTTACAAGAAAGTGAGTGGGAGCTCTGTAGCATTTCTGATATTATATGTGGATGACATATTACTGATTGGAAATGATATAGAATTTCTGGATAGCATAAAGGGATACTTGAATAAAAGTTTTTCGATGAAAGACCTCGGGGAAGCTGCTTACATATTAGGCATAAAGATCTATAGAGATAGATCAAAACGCTTAATTGGACTTTCACAAAGCACATACCTTGACAAGATTTTGAAGAAGTTCAAAATGGATCAAGCAAAGAAAGGGTTCTTGCCTGTGTTACAAGGTGTGAAGTTGAGCCAGACTCAATGCCCGACCAATGCAGAAGATAGAGAGAAAATGAAAGATGTTCCCTATGCTTCAGCCATAGGCTCTATCATGTATGCAATGCTGTGTACCAGACCTGATGTGTGCCTTGCTATAAGTTTAGCAGGGAGGTACCAAAGTAATCCAGGAGTGGATCACTGGACAGCGGTCAAGAACATCCTGAAATACCTGAAAAGGACTAAGGATATGTTTCTCGTATATGGAGGTGACAAAGAACTCACCGTAAGAGGTTACGTTGATGCAAGCTTTGACACTGATCCGGACGATTCTAAATCGCAAACCGGATACGTGTTTACTTTAAACGGTGGAGCTGTCAGTTGGTGCAGTTCTAAACAAAGCGTCGTAGCAGGATCTACATGTGAAGCGGAGTACATAGCTGCTTCGGAAGCAGCGAACGAAGGAGTCCGGATGAAGGAGTTCATATCCGATCTAGGTGTCATACCTAGTGCATCGGGTCCAATGAAAATCTTCTGTGACAATACTGGTGCAATTGCCTTGGCAAAGGAATCCAGATTTCACAAAAGAACCAAACACATCAAGAGACGCTTCAACTCCATCCGGGATTTAGTCCAGGTGGGAGACATAGAGATTTGCAAGATACATACGGATCTGAATGTTGCAGACCCGTTGACTAAGCCTCTTCCACGAGCAAAACATGATCAGCACCAAGGCTCCATGGGTGTTAGAATCATTACTGTGTAATCTAGATTATTGACTCTAGTGCAAGTGGGTGACTGAAGGAAATATGCCCTAGAGGCAATAATAAAGTTATTATTTATTTCCTTATATCATGATAAATGTTTATTATTCATGCTAGAATTGTATTAACCGGAAACATAATACATGTGTGAATACATAAACCAACAGAGTGTCACTAGTATGCCTCTACTAGACTAGCTTGTTAATCAAAGATGGTTATGTTTCCTAACCATGAACAAAGAGTTGTTATTTGATTAACGAGGTCACATCATTAGTTGAATGATCTGATTGACATGACCCATTCCATTAGCTTAGCACCCGATCGTTTAGTATGTTGCTATTGCTTTCTTCATGACTTATACATGTTCCTATAACTATGAGATTATGCAACTCCCGTTTACCGGAGGAACACTTTGGGTACTACCAAACGTCACAACGTAACTGGGTGATTATAAAGGAGTACTACAGGTGTCTCCAATGGTAGATGTTGGGTTGGCGTATTTCGAGATTAGGGTTTGTCACTCCGATTGTCGGAGAGGTATCTCTGGGCCCTCTCGGTAATACACATCACATAAGCCTTGCAAGCACTGCAACTAATATGTTAGTTGTGAGATGATGTATTACAGAACGAGTAAAGAGACTTGCCAGTAACGAGATTGAACTAGGTATTGGATACCGACGATCGAATCTCGGGCAAGTAACATACCGATGACAAAGGGAACAACGTATGTTGTTATGCGGTCTGACCGATAAAGATCTTCGTAGAATATGTAGGAGCCAATATGGGCATCCAGGTCCCGCTATTGGTTATTGACCGGAGACGTGTCTCGGTCATGTCTACATTGTTCTCGAACCGTAGGGTCCGCACGCTTAATGTTACGATGACAGTTATTATGA
Source organism: Triticum monococcum (assembly GCA_034509565.1). Lineage (NCBI taxonomy): Eukaryota > Viridiplantae > Streptophyta > Magnoliopsida > Poales > Poaceae > Triticum > Triticum monococcum. Next base: position 726,428,370 of record CM067847.1, on the reverse strand, counting down.
GTTTATGCATTTTGATGTACCGAAGGTTGTTCGGAGTCCCGGATGAGATCACGGACATGACAAGGAGTCTCGAAATGGTCGAGACGTAAAGATTGATATATTGGAAGCCTATGTTTGGGCACCGGAAGCGTTCCGGGTAAAATCGGGATTTTTCCGGATTACCGGGAGGGTTACCGGAACCCCCCGGGAGGCAAATGGGCCTATTGGGCCTTAATGGAAAAGAGAGAAGAGGCAGCCCACAAGCCTAGCCAGCGCCCCCCCTTTCCCATGTCCTAATAGGACTAGGAGAGGTGGGCCGGCCCCCTCTTTCTCCTTCCCCCAAGAGTCCTAGTTGGAATAGGATTGGAGGGGAGGAGTCCTACTCCCGGTGGGAGTAGGACTCCTCCCTGCGCCTCCCTCCTAGCCGGCCGAACCCCCTGCCCCTGGCCTTTATATACGGGGGCAGGGGGCACCCCAAGACACACTTGATCCTTGAGATCGTTCCTTAGCCGTGTGCGGTGCCCCCTGCCACCAAAATCCACCTCGATCATACCGTTACAGTGCTTAGGCGAAGCCCTGCGTTGGTAGTACATCAAGATCGTCACCATGCCGTCGTGCTAACGGAACTCTTCCTCGACGCTTTGCTGGATCGGAGCCCGAGGAACATCATCGAGCTGAATGTGTGCTAAGAACTCGGAGGTGCCGGAGTAACGGTGCTTGGATCGGTCGGATCGGGAAGAAGACGTACGACTACTTCCTCTATGTTGTGTGATCGCTTCCGTAGTCGGTCTGCGTTGGTACGTAGACAACACTCTCCCCTCTCATTGCTGTGTATCACCATGATCTTGCGTGCGCGTAGGAAAATTTTCGAAATTACTGTGTTCCCCAACAGTGGCATCCGAGCCTAGGTTTTTATGGTTTGATGTTATATGCACGAGTAGAACACAAGTGAGTTGTGGGCGATACAAGTCATACTGCCTACCAGCATGTCATACTTTGGTTCGGCGGTATTGTTGGACGAGACGATCCGGACCAACCTTACGCGTACTCTTACGCGAGACCGGTTCCCTCGACGTGCTTTGCACATAGATGGCTTGCGGAAGACTGTCTCTCCAACTTTAGTTGAACCAAGTGTGACTACGCCCGGTCCTTGAGAAGGTTAAAACGGAGTCTATTTGACGAACTATCGTTGTGGTTTTGATGCGTAGGTGAGATGAGTTCTTACTTAAGCCCGTAGCAGCCACGTAAAACTTGCAACAACAAAGTAGAGAACGTCTAACTTGTTTTTGCAGGGCATGTTGTGATGTGATATGGTCAAGGCATGATGCTGATTTTACTGTATGAGATGATCATGTTTTGTAACCGAGTTATCGGCAACTGGCAGGAGCCATATGGTTGTCGCTTTATTGTATGCAATGCAATCGCGATGTAATGCTTAATTTTATTGCTAAGCGGTAGTGATAGTCGTGGAAGCATAAGATTGGCGAGACGACAACGACGCTACGATGGAGATCAAGGTGTCGCGCCGGTGACGATGGTGATCATGACGGTGCTTCGGAGATGGAGATCACAAAGCACAAGATGATGATGGCCATATCATATCACTTATATTGATTGCATGTGATGTTTATCCTTTTATGCATCTTATCTTGCTTTGATTGACGGTAGCATTATAAGATGATCTCTCACTAAATTATCAAGAAGTGTTCTCCCTGAGTATGCACCGTTGCAAAAGTTCTTCGTGCTGAGACACCACGTGATGATCGGGTGTGATAGGCTCTACGTTCAAATACAACGGGTGCAAAACAGTTGCACACGCGGAATACTCAGGTTATACTTGACGAGCCAAGCATATACAGATATGGCCTCGGAACACGGAGACCGAAAGGTCGAGTGTGAATCATATAGTAGATATGATCAACATATTGATGTTCACCATTGAAAACTACTCCATCTCACGTGATGATCGGTTATGGTTTAGTTGATTTGGATCACGTGATCACTTAGAAGATTAGAGGGATGTCTATCTAAGTGGGAGTTCTTAAGTAAATTAACTGAACTTAAAATTATCATGAACTTAGTACCTGATAGTATCTTGCTTGTTTATGTTGATTGTAGATAGATGGCTCGTGCTGTTGTTCCGTTGAATTTTAATGCGTTCCTTGAGAAAGCAAAGTTGAAAGATGATGGTAGCAATTACACGGACTGGGTCCGTAACCTGAGGATTATCCTCATTGCTGCACAGAAAAATTACGTCCTGGAAGCACCGCTGAGTGCCAGGCCTGCTGCAAGAGCAACACCAGAAGTTATGAACGTCTGGCAGAGCAAAGCTGATGACTACTCAACAGTTCAGTGTGCCATGCTTTACGGCTTAGAACCGGGACTTCAACGACGTTTTGAACGTCATGGAGCATATGAGATGTTCCAGGAGTTGAAGTTAATATTTCAAGCAAATGCCCGGATTGAGAGATATGAAGTCTCCAATAAGTTCTATAGCTGCAAGATGGAGGAGAACAGTTCTGTCAGTGAGCATATACTCAAAATGTCTGGGTATAATAATCACTTGATTCAATTGGGAGTTACACTTCCGGATGATTGCATCATTGACAGAATTCTCCAATCACTGCCACCAAGCTACAAGAGCTTTGTGATGAACTATAATATGCAAGGGATGAACAAGACTATTCCCGAGCTCTTCGCAATGCTGAAAGCTGCGGAGGTAGAAATCAAGAAGGAGCATCAAGTGTTGATGGTTAACAAAACCACGAGTTTCAAGAAAAAGGGCAAAGGGAAGAAGAAGGGGAACTTCAAGAAGAACGGCAAGCAAGTTGCTGCTCAAGAAAAGAAACCCAAGTCTGGACCTAAGCCTGAAACTGAGTGCTTCTACTGCAAGCAGACTGGTCACTGGAAGCGGAACTGCCCCAAGTATTTGGCGGATAAGAAGGATGGCAAGGTGAACAAAGGTATATGTGATATACATGTTATTGATGTGTACCTTACTAATGCTCACAGTAGCACCTGGGTATTTGATATTGGTTCTGTTGCTAATATTTGCAACTCAAAACAGGGACTACAGAATAAGCGGACACTAGCAAAGGACGAGGTGACGATGCGCGTGGGAAACGGTTCCAAAGTCGATGTGATCGCGGTCGGCACGCTACCTCTACATCTACCTTCGGGATTAATATTAGACCTAAATAATTGTTATTTGGTGCCAGCGTTGAGCATGAACATTATATCTGGATCTTGTTTGATGCGAGACGGTTATTCATTTAAATCAGAGAATAATGGTTGTTCTATTTATATGGGTAATATCTTTTATGGTCATGCACCCTTGAAAAGTGGTCTATTCTTATTGAATCTCGATAGTAGTAATACACATATTCATAATGTTGAAGCCAAAAGATGCAGAGTTGATAATGATAGTGCAACTTATTTGTGGCACTGCCGTTTAGGTCATATCGGTGTAAAGCGCATGAAGAAACTCCATACTGATGGGCTTTTGGAGCCACTTGATTATGAATCACTTGGTACTTGCGAACCGTGCCTCATGGGCAAGATGACTAAAACACCGTTCTCCGGTACTATGGAGAGAGCAACAGATTTATTGGAAATCATACATACCGATGTATGTGGTCCGATGAATATTGAGGCTCGTGGCAGATATCGTTATTTTCTCACCTTCACAGATGATTTAAGCAGATATGGGTATATCTACTTAATGAAACATAAGTCTAAAACATTTGAAAAGTTCAAGGAATTTCAGAGTGAAGTTGAAAATCATCGTAACAAGAAAATAAAGTTTCTACGATCTGATCGTGGAGGAGAATATTTGAGTTACGAGTTTGGTGTACATTTGAAAAATTGTGGAATAGTTTCGCAACTCACACCACCCGGAACACCACAACGTAATGGTGTGTCCGAACGTCGTAATCGTACTTTACTAGATATGGTACGATCTATGATGTCTCTTACTGATTTACCGCTATCATTTTGGGGTTATGCTTTAGAGACGGCCGCATTCACGTTAAATAGGGCACCATCTAAATCCGTTGAGACGACGCCTTATGAACTGTGGTTTGGCAAGAAACCAAAGTTGTCGTTTCTTAAAGTTTGGGGCTGCGATGCTTATGTGAAAAAGCTTCAACCTGATAAGCTCGAACCCAAATCGGAGAAGTGTGTCTTCATAGGATATCCAAAGGAAACTATTGGATACACCTTCTATCACAGATCCGAAGGCAAGACTTTTGTTGCTAAATTCGGAAACTTTCTTGAGAAGGAGTTTCTCTCGAAAGAAGTGAGTGGGAGGAAAGTAGAACTTGACGAGGTAACTGTACCTACTCCATTATTGGGAAATAGTACATCACAGAAAACTGTTTCTGTGAGACCTACACCAATAAGAGAGGAAGTTAATGATAATGATCATGAAACTTTAGATCAAGATACTACTGTACCTCGTAGATCAACCAGAGTGAGATCCGCACCAGAGTGGTACGGTAATCCTGTTCTGGAAATCATGCTACTAGATCATGATGAACCTACGAACTATGAAGAAGCGATGGTGAGCCCAGATTCCGCAAAGTGGCTTGAAGCCATGAAATCTGAGATGGGATCCATGTATGAGAACAAAGTATGGACTTTGGTTGACTTGCCCGATGATCGGCAAGCAATTGAGAATAAATGGATCTTTAAGAAAAAGACTGACGCTGATGGTAATGTTACTGTCTATAAAGCTCGACTTGTCGCAAAAGGTTTTCGACAAGTTCAAGGAGTTGACTACGATGAGACTTTCTCACCCGTAGCGATGCTTAAGTCTGTCAGAATCATGTTAGCAATTGCCGCATTTTATGATTATGAAATTTGGCAAATGGATGTAAAAACCGCATTCCTGAATGGATTTCTGGAAGAAGAGTTGTATATGATGCAACCTGAAGGTTTTGTCGATCCAAAGGGAGCTAACAAAGTGTGCAAACTCCAGCGATCCATTTATGGACTGGTGCAAGCATCTCGGAGTTGGAATAAACGCTTTGAAAGTGTGATCAAGGCATTTGGATTTATACAGACTTTTGGAGAAGCCTGTATTTACAAGAAAGTGAGTGGGAGCTCTGTAGCATTTCTGATATTATATGTGGATGACATATTACTGATTGGAAATGATATAGAATTTCTGGATAGCATAAAGGGATACTTGAATAAAAGTTTTTCGATGAAAGACCTCGGGGAAGCTGCTTACATATTAGGCATAAAGATCTATAGAGATAGATCAAAACGCTTAATTGGACTTTCACAAAGCACATACCTTGACAAGATTTTGAAGAAGTTCAAAATGGATCAAGCAAAGAAAGGGTTCTTGCCTGTGTTACAAGGTGTGAAGTTGAGCCAGACTCAATGCCCGACCAATGCAGAAGATAGAGAGAAAATGAAAGATGTTCCCTATGCTTCAGCCATAGGCTCTATCATGTATGCAATGCTGTGTACCAGACCTGATGTGTGCCTTGCTATAAGTTTAGCAGGGAGGTACCAAAGTAATCCAGGAGTGGATCACTGGACAGCGGTCAAGAACATCCTGAAATACCTGAAAAGGACTAAGGATATGTTTCTCGTATATGGAGGTGACAAAGAACTCACCGTAAGAGGTTACGTTGATGCAAGCTTTGACACTGATCCGGACGATTCTAAATCGCAAACCGGATACGTGTTTACTTTAAACGGTGGAGCTGTCAGTTGGTGCAGTTCTAAACAAAGCGTCGTAGCAGGATCTACATGTGAAGCGGAGTACATAGCTGCTTCGGAAGCAGCGAACGAAGGAGTCCGGATGAAGGAGTTCATATCCGATCTAGGTGTCATACCTAGTGCATCGGGTCCAATGAAAATCTTCTGTGACAATACTGGTGCAATTGCCTTGGCAAAGGAATCCAGATTTCACAAAAGAACCAAACACATCAAGAGACGCTTCAACTCCATCCGGGATTTAGTCCAGGTGGGAGACATAGAGATTTGCAAGATACATACGGATCTGAATGTTGCAGACCCGTTGACTAAGCCTCTTCCACGAGCAAAACATGATCAGCACCAAGGCTCCATGGGTGTTAGAATCATTACTGTGTAATCTAGATTATTGACTCTAGTGCAAGTGGGTGACTGAAGGAAATATGCCCTAGAGGCAATAATAAAGTTATTATTTATTTCCTTATATCATGATAAATGTTTATTATTCATGCTAGAATTGTATTAACCGGAAACATAATACATGTGTGAATACATAAACCAACAGAGTGTCACTAGTATGCCTCTACTAGACTAGCTTGTTAATCAAAGATGGTTATGTTTCCTAACCATGAACAAAGAGTTGTTATTTGATTAACGAGGTCACATCATTAGTTGAATGATCTGATTGACATGACCCATTCCATTAGCTTAGCACCCGATCGTTTAGTATGTTGCTATTGCTTTCTTCATGACTTATACATGTTCCTATAACTATGAGATTATGCAACTCCTGTTTACCGGAGGAACACTTTGGGTACTACCAAACGTCACAACGTAACTGGGTGATTATAAAGGAGTACTACAGGTGTCTCCAATGGTAGATGTTGGGTTGGCGTATTTCGAGATTAGGGTTTGTCACTCCGATTGTCGGAGAGGTATCTCTGGGCCCTCTCGGTAATACACATCACATAAGCCTTGCAAGCACTGCAACTAATATGTTAGTTGTGAGATGATGTATTACAGAACGAGTAAAGAGACTTGCCGGTAACGAGATTGAACTAGGTATTGGATACCGACGATCGAATCTCGGGCAAGTAACATACCGATGACAAAGGGAACAACGTATGTTGTTATGCGGTCTGACCGATAAAGATCTTCGTAGAATATGTAGGAGCCAATATGGGCATCCAGGTCCCGCTATTGGTTATTGACCGGAGACGTGTCTCGGTCATGTCTACATTGTTCTCGAACCGTAGGGTCCGCACGCTTAACGTTACGATGACAGTTATTATGAGTTTATGCATTTTGATGTACCGAAGGTTGTTCGGAGTCCCGGATGAGATCACGGACATGACGAGGAGTCTCGAAATGGTCGAGACGTAAAGATTGATATATTGGAAGCCTATGTTTGGGCACCGAAAGCGTTCCGGGTAAAATCGGGATTTTTCCGGATTACCGGGAGGGTTACCGGAACCCCCCGGGAGGCAAATGGGCCTATTGGGCCTTAGTGGAAAAGAGAGAAGAGGCAGCCCACAAGCCTAGCTGGCGCCCCCCCTTTCCCAAGTCCTAATAGGACTAGGAGAGGTGGGCCGGCCCCCTCTTTCTCCTTCCCCCAAGAGTCCTAGTTGGAATAGGATTGGAGGGGAGGAGTCCTACTCCCGGTGGGAGTAGGACTCCTCCCTGCGCCTCCCTCCTAGCCGGCCGAACCCCCTGCCCCTGGCCTTTATATACGGGGGCAGGGGGCACCCCAAGACACACTTGATCCTTGAGATCGTTCCTTAGCCGTGTGCGGTGCCCCCTGCCACCAAAATCCACCTCGATCATACCGTTACAGTGCTTAGGCGAAGCCCTGCGTCGGTAGTACATCAAGATCGTCACCACGCCGTCGTGCTGATGGAACTCTTCCTCGACGCTTTGCTGGATCGGAGCCCGAGGAACGTCATCGAGCTGAACGTGTGCTAAGAACTCGGAGGTGCCGGAGTAACGGTGCTTGGATCGGTCGGATCGGGAAAAAGACGTACGACTACTTCCTCTACGTTGTGTGATCGCTTCCACAGTCGGTCTGCGTTGGTACGTAGACAACACTCTCCCCTCTCGTTGCTGTGTATCACCATGATCTTGCGTGCGCGTAGGAAAATTTTCGAAATTACTGCGTTCCCCAACAGCAGGGCTCGAAGACGAGGCGGCAGGACGTCAGCACGCTGTCGAGGGCACCACGCCCTCGTACTCCGGCTTGACGACCTTGCCGCCAGCCCTCTTCCTCTTCCGCAGGCTCCCTACGCCAGCCGCCTGAGGAGACGCCCCCGGGGAGTTCAAGGAGCCGGCGACCCGGATGATGGGGTTGCCGGTGCCGCACGGAGCGGCGCCCGACACCTAGTCGGACCCGCCATCCTGCCGCCCGCTCCCCTCATCGCCACTATCGCTCCCCTCCTCGTCACTCTCGCTTGAGGAGGAGCCTTCGCTGTCGGAGGAGCTTTCCACACAGCACCGGGCCCGGACGCCGAAGCACCCGAAGACCTTGACGGAGAGGAGATCGCCCTCCACCAACTTGAAATGGAGGGTGAGCCCCGGCGTCAAGCTGTGGATGCGGGAGAACGTCTTCCACCCTCGGCCGAGATACATCACGCCGGGGGATGGGAATTCGGCACGGACCCGCGTGCCGCTGATCCCACAGCCCCTCATCTGCAGCCTCAGCGTCTCGGGCGGGTCCAACTCCACCACTTCCGCAAACGGATCCGGGAGTCAGAGGCGACGATGAGGCGCCCGGCGCAGCCTGACGAAGAACTCACAAGGGTCATCCCCGGCATGGGCCACCGCGGGAAGAGGAGCCGCCGGCGGAGGCGAAGCCGACGCGCCGCCTCATCCACCTCTTCCCCGAGTGCCACGGCCTCGTCCACGACCTCGCCCCCTCCCTCTTCCCCTTACAGCTGGCTCCGCCACCACGGGTGCAGGAGAGGGAGGGATGCGCTGCCTGGCGGCAACCCTTGCCGCCACTGACGAAGGACCAGGGTTCCCTCTCTCCATGGCGAATGGGAGGAGGGGGAGAAGAAGCTGAAGGAAGGAGAAGATGGGAGGATGCGGGCTCCTGTCCTCCCCTCCCGCTCTTTATAAAGGAGCAAGGTGGGGCCTCGGCCGCCCCGCTCAGCGCATCAAGACGCGGGGAGGCAGGGAGCTGCGGCCGACCCGCTCCCTCGACCCATGACGGCCCTGTTTCCCGCCTCCGCCGCCCGTGACCCCAAGTGCATGGGAACCGCGTGGCAGGTGTGCAGAACCGAGGCGATGGATGGGGCGGCCTCTCCTCACCCCGTGATCGTGGGGAGTGGGCACCTCGAAAACCGCCCATGATCTCCCCCACGATGTCGCGTTTGACGCGTACCGTTTGGGGAGAGCGCGGTGGATGCGGAGTGAGTTATGGCGTGCCCTAGGCCGCGCGTGCCCGTGCACTGTTTTGGGCCTGGCCCAATAGCGCTCGGCGTCGTGTATGGCCCAGGCCCGGGGGCTCCTGTCGGTGTACTAAAGTAGGGGTACCTTAGTATCCCGAACTTGTGCACGGGCAGTCGCAGCGACCCGCGGCAAGGCTTGTCGGGTGACCACCAAGACCCTCCGTGGTTCCTTTGGAGCCACTCAAGAACAAAGTATCCAAGAGCAAAACAAGGCCCCCGGCAAGAGGAGCTTGCCGGGAAGGAGACAAGGCCCCGGCAAGAGGAGCTTGCCGGGAAGGAGACAAGGCCCCGGCAAGAGGAGCTTGCCGGGAAGACCAACCAAAGCATCTCAAGAAGCTCGCTGCGGCGCACCACGCGCCCCGACAAGACCCGGTGAGCGACAAGCTCCCGGACGCGACAAGGCCACATCCGCGGCAAAGCGCTTGCCGCGGCAAGCTACTACCCCGCAGCCCGCGCTCTAGCTCACCCACCAACGTGTCGCCCTGGGACCATTCCTGGCGTACGTGGCGGGAGGCTGTGCAGCCGGGGGCATGCGGTGGCAAGCAGACGCTGACAAGGAACCATCATGGCAAACGGTGGCGTTCCTAGCGGTCCCTCTCTGGGCCTTCAAGGTGACACAGACGGGCATTTAATGCCCTTGTCCCCTGCCGTCAGAGTTAGGTAGGATGCGACATGTAGGCGGTGGAGCCAACTACCACCCCTTTTACATTTTTACCCTCACCTCTGTTGCCACGTGTCGGTGACCCCTTAGACATATAAAAGGAGGCCCATGCGCAATAGATAGGGGGGGGACAGCCATTCTCACGCTCGGTCTCACCAGCTGCTTGAGTGTACTGTAGCACTCGCCGCTCCCGAGCTAGAACTCAATACAACCACCAAAGCAGGAGTAGGGTTTTACGCATCCGTGTGGCCCGAACCTGGGTAAATCGATCGTCTCGCTCGTGTGTTTCGCCTCGATCTGCTCTTTGTGCATCCACCACCCCCTGCCGAACCAAAAGGGGCTCGGTCCGCCGATCCCCATAGGTGTGCGAGGGATCAGACACCCCCGACAGAAATAATGAACATTCGTTTTCAATTTTATATTGTTCATTTGATGGTTCAGCACTGATATATTTAACAAATATCCTGAGATGATATCAATAGTGCATATTGTGCAGGGAACTATGAACAGCTTGGATGTGCCAGATGATGAACTTTCTAACTCTGAGCAAGTGCTTATTAACAACATTTCTTAGTGTCCTTGTTTCATGATGTGTTGTTTACAAGGTTATTCAAAACAACTCGTAACACCTCTATATTAACTGGTTCTCAGAAAACAATAGAGCTATTAGAGGGACATCCAGTTAGATTTTATGAACTAATTCGTCTTGAGAAGCACACATTCTTCTTGTTGCGGGGTGCTTTGTGCGAGAGAAAGTTACTTAAGGATACAAATCGAATGACAGTGGATGAACAACTACTCATGTTTTACATACAATTGGTCACAATGTTAGAAACCGTGTCATGCAAGATAGATATCAGCATTCTGGCAAACCAATCAGCCGACACTTCAACAAAGTTTTAGACGCCATAAATGGTTTGCGTGATGTTTGCATAACAGATCCAAGCAATCAAGTCCCATCCAAAATATTGGGTGATGCAAGGTTCTACCCATATTTCAAGGTATAATTTCTATTTGAAGAATATACTCCTTTTACATATGATTTTCATAAGTACAATGTCCACAACATGTGAACATCCTTATTTGACTAAAAAATCCCACCAGATCTGCCTAGGAGCAATTGAAGGGACACACATTGAGGCGAAAATCAGGCTTGATAAGCAAACTCCTTACAGAAATAGGCATGGTTATCCGTCTCAAAATGTAATGGCAGCAGTGTCATTTGACATGACATTCTCTTATGTCGCTGCTGGATGGGAGGGTTCTGCATCGGATCAAGCTGTTCTAAGATGGGCTGTTACTAGTGGGGGTTTGGTTGTTCCTGAAGGTAAAATTATAAATATATTAATTATTTGTGTATCTATAATATAAATAAAAATTCTGACTATGCTATGAAACCTCATGTGCAGGCAAATTTTATCTTGTTGATTCAGGCTATGCAAATACTCCAAAATTTATTGCCCCATATCGCGGAGATCGCTATCATATTGCTTCTTTTCGTGGATGTAATCGGAGATATACTGGTGAGAAGGATTTGTTCAACCATGTGCATGCACAGCTGTGGAACGTTGTGGAACGAACCTTTGGTGTTCTGAAAGCTCGTTTTCCAATTCTAAGTAGGAAAGGAGGAATTCCTTATCCATATAGAACCCAAGTTAAAATTGTTATGGCTTGTTGCATCATCCACAACTTCATAAGGAAGGTCAATGAGCCTGATGAGTTGTTTGAGCTTTATGAGCATAGGGAAACACAAGAAAATGTTGACCATGGTGATCAACAAGTTCGTGGGCAAGCAAGAGAAGATGATCGAGTTGCTGGTGAGAGAGTTCGTGCTGGCATCGCTCAACAATTGTGGACTAATCATCAACGACGTGTGAACCGACAACAACAAGATGATTAAACGCCATAATATTTGATTTCCATCTTTAATTAGACATGTATTTGAATAATTATTGTTAGAACTTTAAATTTCTTTATATGTTCATGAACTCCCCATTCTTTTATAGGCTTATGAACTCTCTCTCTCTCTCCCTCTCTCTATCTACGGCTACATGATGAAATGTTATTTTTCACCAATCTATTCAGCAAATGAAGCAACAAATAAACTACTTCATTCAAATGGGTGTGTTCTTATGTAAAGCTTGACAGCTTTCAGTGCTACAAACGCACCAGATTCTACCTACGCACCAGATTCTACAATGTACCAAGTGCAAAGCTTGACAGCTTTCAGTGCTACAAACGCACCTGAAACTTCTTGTTTTTAGAAAGACCATGAACCTTGCGAGTTCTAACTTTGCTTTCTACAGTAGCACTGTCCTCCAAAGTTCCATTATACAAATTCTAGTATATGTAGCTAATTGTTATGGCCTATTACTTATGAAGTATTTTTCTGTCGGCAAGTGCATGATACAGACCATGAAAGAAAGATAATTATAGCTCCTCTCTGCAAGTGCATGGTAGACCATGTTAACTACAGAGTTTGCAAAAAGAAAAATCAAACATACCTGCTCCTCTGAATCGCCATCCTCGAGCTTGTCCTCTGCATCCGCTGTTACTCATGGTCATGCTAGTCAGGGAGCGGGGGCTACAGCTGCCTGCTGCCGCCGGCGCCCCACAGATCTAGTGGTAAAACGGGCTGGTTATAGTGCAGCCTGCACCACCGGCATTCTAGGGAGGCAGGCATGTGCGTTGAGCTGAAGCAGCACTGCTCGACGGATAGAGCTGGCTGACGGCCGACAAAGCACAGTAGGCCTTAGCGACCTAGCTGTCCAGGGGAGGGGAGACGGGCAGCGGCGTCGGGGAGTCCAGCAGCAACCGGCGTGGCCGGAGGCACACACTAGCCGGCGTCCTCGCGCGGATTCATCCACGGCCGAGAGTAGGGGAGTACCGGTGTCAGCGAGCGGAGGAGGAATCGGAGGGGACCAGCAGGACGACAGACTTGGAAGACGCCATTGTGGCTGATTTGGGGAAAGTGAGAGTGAGTCACGGGAGGAGAAAAGGAGGGTATCCAAACAAGGTACATGACCGACCAATTTTTCTGTTTTCCTATCCAAACGTAACTTTGTATAAACTCGTTATTTACAAAACGTAACATAAAACGGGGTTTCCTAAAAATCAGCTAAAAACTCGTTTTCCATAATCCTAACGCTAATCACCACTATCCAAACAATGCCCAAAAGTAATGCCTCAAATCATGGAAGAACTTTTTCTTTTGCTGGTATGTGAAACTAGGTGGTATAAACTTAGCAACAATGTAATTAGCATAATCAGCATACCATGGAGCAGTATGAGAAGCATTTATGACATTTAATTACTCATCTGGAAAGCTATCATCAATAGGTAGTGGGTCATCAAGCACATTTTCTAACCTAGACAAGTTGTCTGCAACGGGGTTCTCAACTCCCTTTCTATCAATGATATGTAAGTCAAATTCTTGTAGCAAGAGAACCCATCTAATAAGTCTAGGTTTAGCATCTTTATTTTCCATGAGATATTTAATAGCAGCATGATCAGTGTGAATTGTTACTTTTGAATCAACAATATAAGGTCTGAAATTACCACAAGCAAATACGACTGCTAAGAATTCTTTTTCAGTGGTAGCATAATTTCTTTGAGCATTGTCTAGGGTTTTACTAGCATATTGAATAACATTTAATTTATTATCAACTCTTTGTCCTAGAACAACACCTACAACATAATCACTAGCATCACACATAATTTCAAAGGGTAAATTCCAATCAGGTGGTTGAACAATAGGTGCAGAGCTCAATGCTTTCTTAAGTATTTCAAATGCTTCTACACAATCATCATCAAAGAAAATTGGTATATCTTTTTGTAATAAATTAGTCAGAGGCCGGGAAATTTTTGAGAAGTCCTTAATGAACCTCCTATAAAATCCGGCATGACCAAGGAAACTTCTTATACCTTTGATGTCCTTGGGACATGGCATCTTCTCAATAGCATCAACCTTGGCTTTGTCAACCTCAATACCTGTTTCAGAAACTTTGTGCCCCAAGACAATACCTTCATTAACCATAAAGTGGCACTTTTCCCAATTCAAGAAAAGATTAGTTTCTTCACATCTCTGCAAAACTCGATCAAGGTTGCTCAAGCAATCATCAAAAGAAGATCCATAGACAGAGAAATCATCCATGAAAACCTCACAAATCTTTTCACAAAAGTCAGAGAATATAGCTATCATGCATCTTTGAAAGGTAGCAGGTGCATTACATAAACCAAAAGGCATACGTCTATAAGCAAAAGTACCAAAAGGGCAAGTAAAAGTAGTGTAGCGACCCGACCCGAATGGATCAAGTCTACTGTGCTCCGGTGTCATCCCTGGATTAGTAATGCTGACACCACACAGTACTTCGAAGGATTCATAGCAGAGTGGCAATCACACACTTATTACATCGATGTCTCCGAAGAGAACTTATTAAAATAATATGGCTTAAGGCCATCTAATATCGATAACAGCGGAAGACTTGGAAGATAAATGGGTCCATCAACTCCAACGGCATCACTGAGTATAGAACCACGACCTAAAAGCACCTTAATCGTCGTCTGAAAATTCTGCAACATTAACGTTGCAGCCCAAAACGGGTCAGCACATGGAATATGCTGGCAGAGTAACACATAGAGAGTAATGGAATGAAATAGCTATACTATATGCATATTTGGCTGGTGGAAAGCTCTATGGTTACTGTTTTGCGTAAAGCCAATTTTTCCCTACTGCAAAGGAATAAATTTATTTAACTATCATGGTGGTTGTTAAACATTGAGAATGGTTGACAGCATTCTCAATCCCAATTAAAAGTGAACAATTAAAACCCAACAATATTAATTAGAAGTAACATGTTGAGATTCACATGATATTCAAGTACTAGATACTCAAGATTGTCCATAACCGGGGACACGGCTAATCATGATTAGTTTATTACACTCTGCAGAGGTTTGCGCACTTTTCCCCACAAAACTCGATCGCCTCCGTTGGATTTCTCGCACTACTGGTGTTTGAGAAACGGATGACCGAGACACAGTCTTTCAGAAGCGCTAGCACCTTACGATGGAGTAGACCGTACCACCTACATCCCCTACATCTGCTAGTCTACCCCTATAAGAGTTCGCACGACTTAGTCAACTATGCCAGAGCCCATATTGGCTTGTGGCTGCACACGTAAGTTTCTAGCATGAAAGATCTTATGATCCCTTTGAGCCTGGGTGGCGGTCCAAAAAAACAGGCAAGTCCTGATAGACATCAGGTGCCTCAATCCACCCAGATGTGTATTTAAGTTGCCACCTTAGATAAACCCTTTAAATTATCAATCTCACATCTGTCATGGATATCACTCACCCAATCCACGTCTACTAGCATAGCATGGCATAATAAGCAAACGTAGAAGTAACTCCCAAAGGTTTCATAATAAACAGGTAATAGGTACTACCTCATCTACTTCCCATCCCATAGTTTAATTAGATCCTAATCATGCAATGTGTGAGGATGGATCTAATGCAATAAAACTGGGTTGTAGAAAAGGTATGATCAAAGTGTTACTTGCCTTGCTGATGATCCGCGAGTCCTAGAGATTCGAAGTAACAAGCGGCGCAATTAGGGTAATCTATCGCAGACAAACAACAAGCATACAATAAGTACTCATCCAATGCATAGGTAAAACTCGAACAACAGATCGAACCAGAAAGTTCAACTTAAGAACTCCGGTTGCAAAGAAAGAACGAACCGATCAAAGAAACCGAAAACAAACAGCGGAATAAAGCAACTCGGTTCTAGCAAGTTGAAACTAGGTCAAATTTTACCGTAGCAAAAACTGGTTTAAGTTGATTAGTCGAAATGGCGGTTTCGAAACGAAACTCCACGCGCTTGAATCACCTGATTCCGATAAACGAGCGAGAAGATAGACTAGAAAGAAGATCAGATCTGAGATCGCGATCGCGGAATAAATCCGGCGAGAAGAAAAAGAAGAACGGTTGAACGAACGGACGTTCGTTAACCTAGAAGAATCCGGTGATCACGTTCGTTAGGACGAACGGTCCGGCGAACGGTCTCGAGGCAACTAAATCGGAAAAGAAAACGAATCTGATCTAGGGTTTTGGAAAAGAAAACCGAACGAAAAACCGATCTAGAAAACCAGAACGGTTTAGAGAAGAAAAGAATCGGAAAGATTTAGAAGAAAATCGATCCGAGGAAAAGAAAAGATGCGGCGCGGTGCCTCCGGCGAGGTCTCCGGCGAATGGGGCTCCGGCGGCGTGGGCGTAGGGCGGCGGCGGTGGTGGCAAGGGGCGGCGGCGGCGCGGGCAAGGTGCGGCGGCGGCGCGTGACGCAGGGCGCGGGGCAAGGGGCACGGCGCGGGGTGAGGGCGCGGTGGTGCTTGGGGTTTGATTTGATGATTTAGAGGGGGGTGCTTGGGTATTTATATTGGGGAGGAGAGGGATTACTTGGGGTAGGGAACAAGGAATAAGAGTAGGAGAAGGAAAGAAAAAGAGTCCTAAAAAAACGTAAACGGAGTCCTAGAAGGACTCCTAGGCGGCGGCGGCGGATCCCTGCGCCAGGGCGCCTGGCGCGCGGCATGGCGCTGGGGACTTGGCCCGGCCGGCTGCTGGGCCTTTGGCCCAGGGGTGCTGCAGATTTTTTTTTAAACAGTTACGCGTGCCAAAAAAAAACATAAAAGAGAACTAAACGAACTCCAAAACTTCTAAAGTAAATTTTCCCCGACTCCTAAAATTGAGTCGAACAAAATGAACCTTTCTCCGGGCCTAAAATGCAATTTTTTGAAAACGCGCATTTTTCCCTATCCCAATAAAAGGCAAATGAAACTCCGACAAATCCAATGATCCTTTCCTCAAAATTTGAGAGAACTCAAATATGAAAATGACGAAATCTCCAACTCTCTCTGAGGGTCCTTGAGTTGCGTGAAATTTCTAGGATCGACAAAATGCAAGAAAATATGATATGCATGATGATCTAATGTATAACATTCCAAATTGAAAATTTGGGATGTTACAAGTAGCCTTTGATTGATCTTTGGCTAACACAGGTATTTGAGAGAAACCAGAATAACCATCTAGAAATTAAAAATGTGTATGTTTGGATAATCTTTCTAGCATTTGATCGATAAAAGATAAGGGGTAATGATCCTTTTAGTGGCCTCATTTAATTTGCGGAAATCAATTACCATCCTATAACCTGTAATAATTCTTTGAGGAATCAATTCATCTTTATCATTAGGAACGACAGTAATACCTCCCTTCTTAGGGACACAATGGACAAGACTTACCCACTGACTATCAGCAACGGGATAAATTATACCTGCCTCAAGGAGCTTTAGTATTTCATTTCTTAACACTTCTTTCATTTTAGGATTCAGCCTTCATTGATGATCACGAACTGGTTTAGCATCTTCTTCCATATTTATTTTATGTTGACATAGAGTGGGACTAATGCCCTTAAGATCATCAAGAGTATACCCAATAGCAGCACGGTGCTTCTTCAGAGTTTTCAATAATCTCTCTTCCTCATGCTCTGAAAGGTTAGCACTAATAATAACAGGATATATCTTTTTCTCATCAAGATAAGCATATTTAAGAGTATCAGGTAACGGTTTAAGCTCAAACATGGGATCACGCTTGGGCGGAGGAGGATCCCCTAGGATTTCAACAGGCAAATTGTGTTTCATAATAGGTTCCTGTTTAAAGAATACTTCATCTATTTCCCTTCTTTCATTCATAAACATGTCATTTTTATGGTCTAGCAAATATTGTTCTAAAGGATCACTAGGAGGTACGGCAATAGAAGCAAGACCAATAATTTCATCCATACTAGGTAATTCTTCTTCACGGTGTTGTCTACTAAATTTAGAGAAATTAAATTCATGAGTCATATCATCTAAACCGATAGTAACAACATCCCTGTTGCAATCTATGGTAGCATTACTAGTATTCAGGAAGGGTCTACCAAATATAATGGGACAAAAGCTATCTTGTGGGGAACCAAGAACAAGAAAATCAGCAGGATATTTAGTTTTCCCACACAAGACTTCAACATCTCTAACAATTCCCATTGGTGAAATAGTATCTCTATTGGCAAGTTTAATTGTGACATCAGTATCTTCTATCTCAGCAGGTGCAATATCATGCATAATTTCTTTGTATAAGGAATAAGGTATTGCGCTAGCACTAGCACCCATATCACATAAGCCATGATAACAATGATCTCCTATTTTAACAGAAATAACATGCATGCCTACCACAGGTCTGTTTTTATCTTTAGCACAAGGTTTAGCAATTCTAGCAGTCTCATCAAGGAAATGAATAACATGCCCATCAATATTATCAGACAAGAGATCTTTAACAATAGCAATATCAAGTTCAACTTTAGTTTGCTCATGAGGTGTATAAGTTTTAATATTGCTTTTACGAACCACAGTTGAAGCTTTAGCATGATCATTTATCCTAACAGGAAAAGGTGGTTTCAGAACATAAGAAGTAGGAACAATAGGATCATTATAAGTGACAATCTTTTCTTCAACTTTAATAGGTGCAGCTACTTTTACTTCTATGGGAGGATGATATTTAAACCACTTCTCCTTGGGGAGATCAACATAAGTAGCAAAAGATTCACAGAAAGAAGCTACTATCTCAGAGTGAAGTCCATATTTAGTGCTAAATTTACGGAAAACATCGGTATCCATAAAAGGTTTAACACAATCAAACCTTTGTCGAGGTCCCAATCTTTAGAGTTGCGTTTAATTCTTTCCAATAAATCCCATTTGAATTCAATAGTCTTCATCATAAAAGAGCCAGCACAAGAAGTATCAAGCATGGTGCGATTGCTATCAGAAAGCCCGGCATAAAATTTTTGAATAATCATTTCTCTTGAGAGCTCATGATTGGGGCATGAATATAACATTGATTTAAGCCTCCCCCAAGCAAGAGCGATGCTTTCTCCTTAGCGAGGCCAAAAATTATATATATAATTGTGATCACGATGAATAAGATGCATAGGATAAAACTTCTGATGAAATTCCAATTTCAATCGTTTGTAATTCCAAAACCCCATATCATCACATAGCCTATACCATGTCGATGCATATCCCTTCAAAGATAAAGGGAATACCTTCTTCTTAACAACATCTCCGGGTACACCTGTAAGCTTAAATAATCCACAAACTTCATCCACATATATTAGATGCTCATCAGGATACTTTATTCCTTCTCCTAAAAAAGTATTAGCTGGTAGTTTTTCTATCATACCCGAAGGAATTTCAAATCAGACATTTTCATTTTCAGTAGGTTCATTAGGTTGAGGAGCAACTCTTTGCTCTACTGGTCAGGGTGAAGATACCCCGAACAAGCCCCTCAGAGGATTACTTTCCATAGTAACAAGTGACGGTAAATTTCAGCACACTATATAAATTTTTCCTTACCAAATTCCACCTACCAAAGGCGCTTCACTCCCCGGCAACGGCGCCAGAAAAGAGTCTTGATGACCCACAAGTATAGGGGATATATCGTAGTCCTTTCGATAAATAAGTGTCGAACCCAACGAGGAGCAGAAGGAAATGATAAGCGATTTCCAGCAAGGTATTCTCTGCAAGTACTGAAATAAGTGGTAACAGATAGTTTTGTGATAGGATAATTTGTAATGAGCAACAAGTAACAAAAGTAAATAAAGTGCAGCAAGGTGGCCCAATCCTTTTTGTAGCAAAGGACAAGCATGGACAAACTCTTATATAGAGAAAAGCGCTCCCAAGGACACATGGGAATATCATCAAGCTAGTTTTCATCACGTTCATATGATTCGCGTTTGGTACTTTGATAATTTGGTATGTGGGTGGACCGGTGCTTGGGTACTATCCTTACTTGGACAAGCATCCCACTTATGATTAACCTCTATTGCAAGCATCCACAACTACAACAAAAGTATTAAGGTAAACCTAACCATAGCAACGCATAAACTAGGGTTTAAGCTTCTGTCACCACTACAAAAATATACACTTCCGTGATGATACGTGTTTGTCACAGTAGGTCGCGTTTTTTGTCATGCATGTACATCCATGACGATTTTATGACAGAATCAAGATAGTCATACCTGTGCTGTCGTAGAAGTGTTCCATGACATTACCAAAATTATCATCACGAAAGTGTCTAGTTCCATGACGATAAATCGCGCGTCACAGAAGTGCTTTCGTCAAGGGTGACCGACACGTGGCATCCACCGTAACGGAACGCCGTTAAGCTATCGGGTCGGATTTTGGATCCGATAACCCGTTAACAGCCCTGACCAATGGGAAATTTCCATGTGTAAAATTCTGATTGGCCAAAGGGAACACCTGTCAGCTCATCAGTGGGCCAGATGCCGCCCGTCCATTGGAGGAGACATGCCTATGATACGTCGACACGTGGCTGGGCCCAACAGAGGCCCATATAGGTTAAAAAGGCCGGTACTAGTGGGCCAGCCCAATAACGACCTGCTTAATAAAGGCCCATTTACGGCCCGAAACCAGATCTGGCCTGTTAATTGTTCGCCCAATATTTGGGCCCATTTACGGCCCGAAGCCAGATCTGACCCGTTAATTGTTCGCCCAATATTTGGGCCCATTTGCGGCCAGAAGCCAGATCTGGCCCGTTAATTGTTCGCTAAATATTTGGGCCCATGTCACACCCTAGCTAGGTTATGCATTAGAGTGTGCATCATGTTTACATTCATCAGAAATTGAAATGGGGAAAGCAGAACCCCCAGCACCCCCCCCCCCCTGAAATCAACTAGGGTTTACTAAAAATAAATTCAATGAACCTGAAATGCCCTTCAGATATGTTCACCCTCTTTGCCTTGGGTTAGAACCCTTGGGAAAAATGGTGCATATAATTTTAGGTCAACAAAAGGGGCATTGACTTAATTCATAAATATTTGAATTTGGGCATTTAAATACTATTAAATAATTCAAATGCTCAAATAATGTTGGAATTATTTTTGGGCCACTGAAATATTTCAGAAAGTGTCCATAAATATTTTTAGGATTTTATAAAATGATTTAGTATTTAAACTAAATCAAAACAGAATAGCAAAAATAGAAAATAAAATGAATTAGAGAGAAAGAACAGAGGCTCACCTGGACTTACCTGCCGGCCCAGCACTGTAGCTGGACGGCCCAGCCCACCAGGCCGACGCCAGTCGTCCCCTAGCTGCTGCCAGGAGGACGTCGGGCGTGTGCCCGCGGTGCGCCGGCACGCGCGCGGCCACCAACGGCCACCTCCTGCTTGCCGCCCCCCCCCCCCCTCGACGCCTGGACGTCGCTGTGGACGCCACGCACCCCCTGGCCCCCTCATATCCCTCTCCCTCGCTCTCCCTCCTCCCCTGTTTCTCTCCCGCGCGACCACCCGAACGCGCCGTCGCCGCCGTTCGCTGCCACCGCGCTCCCCGACCCCCTCTCGCCTTCCCGTGTTGCGTGGAAGCTCCGCCACTGTCGCCTACGCCCTCTGCACCGAGCCAAGCGAGCCGGGAAGCCTTGCTTCGTCCTCGGCGTCGTCTTCTTCAACCTCGGGACCGCCGGCCATCTCCGTCAAATTTGTCGGCTCCGGACCGTCCCCGAGCCCACCGAGCTGCTCTACGCGACCCCAGTGAGCTCCTGCTCCGAATCCCCCTCTTCCCCGCTTCAATTGATCACCGTAGCCGTCACCCCCATGATGACCGATGTGCGCCGCCGCCCGAGCTCGCTGTCGACGATGCTCCGGTGACCAAATGGTCACCCTGGAGTGTCGAACCTACTCCCCGCGATGCGTAGCACCCTCCTAGCCCCCTTGCCCCGCTCTTCTACGCACTAAAACACGATCCCGCGCACAACCGAACTCCGGCGGCCGCCAAAGAGCTCGCCGCCGTCAGCTCCGGCCACCCCAGCTGCTGCCGCTTGTCCCTCTGGATGCGCCTCACTCCCAGGAACCCGTAGGAGGAAACCGCGCATCATATGGTGGCCTGTAGGCGAAACCCGAGCCGTTCCGCCGTGTCTGGCCTCGCCGGCGTCAAGTCGCCGGCAGGTTTGACCCTGCTGGCCAGGGGTTTGACCCCCCCTGACTGACTGACGTGTGGGCCAGGCCCCTTTCTAATTAGTGTTAGATTTAGTTAGTCCTAATTAACTTAATTACGTTAAATAGACACTGACATGTGGGCCCAGGCTCTAATTAACTTTAGTTAGTTAATTAGTCACTGACCAGTGGGACCCACTGGTCAGGTTTGACCTGGAGGCAACCCTGTTGACTTGCTGATGTCATGCTGATGCAAGGCTGACGCAGTAAATCATTTTCTAGTTAAAAATAATTCAGGAAATTCCAGAAAATACCCAAAACTTTGAAAAATCATAGAAATTCAACCATAACTCCAAATGAGATATATTATATATGTAAAATTATCAGAAAAATTCAAGGAATCCATCTGTACCATTTTCATGCATGTTTGAACAATGTTTGTCCTCTGTTTTGGACAAAACAAATAAAGGGCATTTAAATAATCATATATGGGGTTGGAATTTGAATCTTGTACTCAAACCAACTTCATTTAAATCATAGCTAGTTGCATTAGCTCAAGACACATCCATATTGCCATGTCATAGCATGCATCATATTGTTGCATATCGTCATGTGTTGATTGTGCTCGGTTGTGTTCTTCATGGTAGGTTCTGCCTCCGAGGATATTCACGAGTATCCAACTGAAGGGCAGTATCCCGTTACCACTCCATCAGGCAAGCAACCATTGATCATTCCGATACAACCCATGTTCTCGCTCCTGCTCTTGTTTACTGCATTAAGACAACACGATTCAAACTGATGTGTGCTACGGTAGTTGAACCCTTATCCTCTGCATGACCTGTCATTGCCACAGTAACTAGATGAAACCCACTAGCATGTGTAGGAGTTGATTGAGCCATGTTTTGTGATTCCTACCTTGCTATGCCTGCTATGCTTAGAGTTGTGTCAGGTCTGGTTCATCTGGGTGATGGGCTAGAGTGAAATGCTTGTGCCAGTAATATGTGGGATGTGTTGAACATGTTTTGGTAAAGGTATCGATGAGAGGCCATGTAGGAGTACATGGTGGGTTGTTTCATTGAAGCCGTCCCTAAGAACTGAGTTCTGTATGCGTGAATTAAGATTCAGCTACTACCACACATTGGGCCCTGAAATACGACCCCGCTCGACTTACCGACCCCTCTCGCCTCAGTCCAGGAGTTGCAACTAGTTTCTGGTGTTTGTAGGATATGTGTTGGCGGCCGTGCGTAGCGCTGACCCTAGGGGTGGGCTATGTTGCGGTAGATACACCGTGGCACGGTGTACCGAGTCACCCGTTTGGTGTCTCGGGAACCCTGTTCACATCGTTCGGGGCCGTTGAGGACACCCCGGCCGGATTTCCTTGTGGATGGAACCTGAATAGGCGATGACCCTGGACTAGAGACTTGTGAGGTTAGTCAGGTCGTGGTCTACACCCACGTCGGTTTTCGCTTGAAGTCTACCGAGCACATTTCGTGTGCAGACGCTAAGTGGTGGAAACATGTGTGACGAAGTACACCCCTGCAGGGTAGGAAACTATTCGAATAGCCGTGTCCGCGGTAAAGGACTACTTGATTGCATATACAGTTCATAGACAAGTTAATGGATACTACTAAAAGACTCAAGATAAGTGTGAGTACCGAGGATGGCCCCCTCGCAGGATACGAGGGAGGATCCACGGTGGAGTATTGTGATGGTGAGTAGTGGACTCGTGTGCGAAATCTATTTTGCTAAAAGATTCTGTAGGATAGCTTAGCCAAGAGTCAAAGCTGGCTTGCTGCATAAACCCCACCACCTTCTTGAGAATGAGCATGTACAGTAGGTTCTGATGTAAGACTTGCTGAGTACCTTTGTACTCATGTTTGCTTATTTATTGTTTTCAGGCGACAACACTGCCCCCTCCGATGGGTTTTACGTAGACCTTGACGTCGACGAGTGACTAGCCACCCAGGTGGTGATCCAGGCCTTGGAGGGCCCTATGTAGATAGACAGGCTTCGAGAAGCCTTCTTTCTTTCTAGAGTCTGTACTCAGACTAGTTGCTTCCGCATGTGCTTGTATGACTGTATGACTTGAGTGTCGGGTCATGTGACCCCTACCTGTATGGATATGTTATGTATGGCTCCCTGGAGCCTTTAAATAAGTACTTGAGTTGTAGAGTTTTGTTGTGATGCCATGTTGTATGTACTCATATCGAGCATATTGTATGTATGATTGAAATGCTTGGTATGAGTGGGATCCGACAATCTAGTTGTTTGTCCTTCGCAGCCTTTCTTATGGGGAAATGTAGTCTAGTGCTCCTCGAGCCATAGTAGTCCGCTACAGCCCGGTTCACCGGAGTCCTGCTATCCCAGCACTACTGTTCAGGACACTTGACTGGCCGGCATGTGTTTCACTTCGTCCCTATGTCTGTCCCTTCGGGGAAATGTCATGCGGTGATCTCCGGAGTCCTGTCTAGCCTGCTACAGCCCGGGATCCCCGGAGTCCTGTTAGCCCAGTGCTACAGCCCGGAATCACTCGTTGATGACCGACATGTTCGTTGTGAATCATGTATGCCTGTCTCCATAGGTCTGTGCCGCTTTGGGTTCACGACTAGCCATGTCGGCCCGGGTTCTCGGTCATATGGATGCTAGCGACATTGTCATATACGCGAGCCAAAAGGCGCAAACGGTCCCAGGCCATGGTAAGGCGACACCCGTGGGATACCGTGCGTGAGGCCGCGAAGTGATATGAGGTGTTACCGGCTAGATCGATGTGGCTTAGAATCGGGGTCCTGACAGCGTTGGTATCAGAGCCGGACTGCCTGTAGGTTCGTTCAGCCAAACTGGTCGATGTCGAGTCTAGAAATGCTTTAGTTATATGTAAGGGAATTGATTGTGGGAGGGAACGTAAGGTTCTTTTTACTCCTTTACCCTATGCTTCTGATCTGAGTCATTCTCTTCTCATTCAACGTGGGTTAAGGACTAGGCTCTCTTCTTCTATCAGGTTCACGTGTTACTAATCCGTAGTAGTTCATAGGATTATTGCTACGAGTTCCAGTCCAGTTTCTACTATTTTAGTACGTTGCTATTTGAATCAGAACCTTGATATGATGCTGTTGAGCGGTATTGTGAACTGTTGTGGATGTCTCAAATCTTTTTCTGAGCATTTACAGCCGTTATGCTGCCCAATTTTCCCTAGGAATTCTGATGTCTTTGTCTTGTGGCTGTGCTTTCAGATGGCCAATCAGTCTCAAAATCAAGTGGTTCGCCTGACCAGGTGCCTCGACGTGCCCGGTCATACTGCTATGTTGGTCCGGGTCATGATCGAGACAGGATACCCTTGGTATCCCGAATACACTGTTGAAGAGCAGTTCCGCGACTTTAATCAAAGCCAGTATTTATGCACCGTCAGGATATTTCCTTCCTATCCTGGATCTACCGAGCCCCTTCACTGTTCCTATGGACTCGGAGTTACCATTGAGATGGCTGTGCAGGATGCTGCCTATTCCATGATGACCATCTTGCGAGTCCGGACTGGCCTGCTTCGGAACACTGACTTCCGTTACATGCCAGCTTCACTTCCGGGAGCGCAGGGGTATCTTCAGGCTATCTATGCTGACTCCACTCAGGAGGACTCATTAACTCGTACCACCGCTGAGATGCTCGAAGATAAGGACCGAGAGAATCGGGCCTTGAGGCTGGAGCTCTTTAATACCCGTGCTGATCATTGGGCCACATTGACTCGGTTTGCACCCGCGGTGCAAGCTGGATGTATGGATACCAGGGATCTGTATCCTGTGAGAGCAGCTCTGCCAGACATTGTGGATTGGCGTGATGTGGGAGGCATCACCCCACCCCTTGGTCCCCGCAGGCCACCGTTTGTTGGTCCAAGACCTTATCCTAGCCCCTATGGTCCACAGGCTCCTCAGGACCGTCTGTTTCCGGATGATCACGTTGAACTTCCAGGCTATGGAGGTGACTTCTATGAGGACTACTACGGAGCTATCTGAGTTAGTAGTAGTACCACTAGTATTGTAGTAGTTGTATCTCCACTGTCCTGTGTGACTTGTGGAATACGACTTGGTGTGTAATCGATTCCGGAGGTGTAGACAAATAATGTATAGGGACTCGGAATGCCTCCGATGAGATGTAACGTCTACCTTCATAGTTGTACTGTAGCATGGGCTTGTACTAAACTATGTATGACGAGTATGACCGTTGGTGTATATATGGCAGTTTTATATTACCATGGCATACGAATGAGCATCTCTGCATTCCGCGTTATCCTTTACATTCTGCACTTCCCTGTTAAGTTTGAGCCATCCTTGTCTAAACCGTTGTCTTGTTTCCTTCTAGGATGGTCAACACCCGCGGAAACCCTGCTGCCCCGGAGCAGGGGGAAGCCAATGCAGCTAGAGGTGAAAATTTGCCTAACCCACCTTCCCTGGCCGAAGTAATGCTGGAGGCGGAAAGGAACAAGCGTGAGACCAACCGCCTGCTGGAGCAGATTGAGCAGAACACTGCACGCCACCCACGAAATGACTTGGTGTCAATCAACGACTTTATCAAGCTGTACCCACCAAAGTTTAACCATTCCGTCGAGCCCCTCGACGCGGATGATTGGCTTCGCAGCATCACCCACAAGCTACGTTCTGCCAACGTAGCTGAAGCCGACAAGGTTACCTATGCTGCTTATCATCTTGAGGGCCCCGCTAGCCATTGGTGGGAAAACTACGAAGCTATGCGCCCGGTCGGCCAAATCACTACCTGGGCTGAGTTCAACGAGGCTTTCCGTGAGCATCACATTCCGGAAGGCCTCATGGATCGCAAGAGGGAGGAGTTCTGTAACTTCACCCAAGGAAGGCTGACTGTGGATGCATATAGCCGAGAATTTGGAAACCTGGCACGCTATGCTCCTGAAGAGGTTTCTACTGACGCCAAGAAGCAGGCAAGGTTCCGTAAGGGACTTAGCCCCGAGCTTCGCCGCGATCTCCATCTGCACGAGTGCACATCCTTCCAGAAGCTGGTCAATAAAGCTATCAGTGCTGAGACAGGCCAGACTGATTATGACGCTTCACGCAAGCACTCCCGTGATTTTGGGTCTTCATCCGGCTCTGGAGCTCAGAAGCGCCGGGTGTGGATTCCAAGCACCGCACTGCCACCCAGATTCACCCCGAGGCCATCCTTTGAGGCGCCTCGTCCCAACCAGCAATTTGCACCGCCCAAGCCCTATGGTGGCCCCGCTGCTAATGTTGCTCCACGCCCCACTGTGGTAACATGCGTCAAGTGTGGAGAACCGGGTCACTATAGTCGAGAGTGTCCCCAGAACAACCCCAATCAAGCTGGAAAGTCCGTTGGCCGTGGTAAGCCCGCGGGAAAGACTTTCTACGCCAAGCCGGCCACTACTGCACGTGGCCATGTCAACTATGTCTCAGCCGAAGAGGCTCATGAGGATCCCAACGTCGTCCTTGGTACGCTCCTTGTTAACTGCCATCCGGCATCTGTTCTTTTCGATACTGGAGCATCTCATTCATTCATATCCGAGAATTATGCTCGGTTGCATAACACGACATTCTGTGACATGCCCACTTCCATGGTAATTCAAACTCCGGGTTCCAAATGGCAAACTTCTAGGGTAAGCCATGGGAACGAAATTCTTGTCGATAGGCTTGTTTTCCTTGCATCTTTAATAGCTCTCAAGTCCTCCGACATAAACATCATCTTGGGTATGGACTGGATGTCGGCTCATTATGCCAAGATCGATTGTGCCACTAGAACCGTTCAACTTACTCATCCCTCGGGCAAGACAGTTAATGTCTTAACTCGAGTGGCCAAGCGCCAACTTTACTCTCTCAATGCCAACCCCCTTCCAGACCTTGAGGACGTTCCGGTAGTCCGAGACTTCCCGGATGTGTTTCCGGAAGAACTGCCAGGTGTTCCACCTGACCGGGATGTCGAGTTTGTGATAGACCTTGTTCCAGGAACCGTTCCAATTGCTAGAAGACCCTACAAGATGGCACCCTTAGAACTAGTCGAGCTTAAGAACCAACTCGATGAGTCCTTGAACAAACGGTTCATCCGTCCTAGCTCCTCTCCTTGGGCTTGCCCCGTCCTCTTCGTCAAGAAGAAGGATGGAACGGATCGAATGGTTGTGGATTACCGACCTGTCAATCTGGTCACCATCAAGAACAAATACCCGCTTCCCAGGATCAACGACCTGTATGATCAGCTCGCTGGATCCTCAGTCTTCTCCAAGATGGATTTGAGGTTGGGCTACCATCAAATCAAAATCAGAAACGGGGACATTCCCAAAACGGCTTTTGTTACTCGTTATGGCCAATACGAGTACACCGTCATGTCCTTCGGTTTAACCAATGCCCCGGCCACTTTCTCCCGGTTAATGAACTCGGTTTTCATGGAGTACTTGGACAAATTCGTCGTAGTATACCTCGATGACATACTCATCTACTCCAAGAATGAAGAGGAACATGCCGAACATCTAAGGCTGGTATTGATGAAACTTCGAGAGCATCGCCTTTATGCCAAATTCTCCAAGTGTGAATTTTGGTTGTCAGAAGTGACCTATCTAGGCCATGTAATCTCTGGTAAGGGTATTGCTGTCAATCCCGAGCGAGTTCAAGTCGTCCTTGATTGGACTCCACCTGTTACGGTCAAGCAAGTTCGGAGTTTCCTTGGCCTAGCGAGCTATTGCCGCCGCTTCGTCGAGAATTTCTCCAAGGTTGCTAAACCTCTAACTGAACTCCTCAAGAAAGATAAAAAGTTCGAGTGGACTCCACAGTGCGAGTTCAGTTTTCAGGAACTGAAAAGACGCCTGACATCTGCTCCCGTACTGGTACCACCAGATTTCTCCAAGGACTTTATTATCTATTGCGACGCCTCGTGACAAGGACTAGGTTGCATACTCATGCAGGATCGTCAGGTAATTGCCTATGCTTCACGGCAATTACACCCACATGAGGAAAATTATCCCACACATGATCTAGAGCTTGCAGCTGTAGTCCATGCACTCAAAACCTGGCGACATTACCTCCTCGGTAATCGTTGCGAGATCTTCACCGATCACCAAAGTTTGAAATATATCTTCACCCAACCAGATTTGAATCTCAGGCAAAGACGTTGGGTTGAGTTGATCTCGGATTACGACTTAGGAATAACTTACACCCCTGGCAAGGCCAATGTCATGGCCGATGCATTAAGTCGTAAGTCCTACTGTAACAACCTGATGTTACAACAAAGTCAACCACTTCTCCATGAGGAATTTCGCAAGCTTAATCTTCACATTGTTCCTCGTGGATTCCTGTCTACCCTGGTAGCGAAACCTACCCTTATGGATCAAATCATAGCTGCCCAAAAGCGTGACAAGGGCATATCCCGGATTAAGGAAAACATTGCTAGCAGAGTAGCTAAATGTTTTTCCATGGATGAGCAAGGTGCTGTCTTCTTTGAGAACCGCCTGGTGGTTCCCAAGAACCAACATCTACGCCAGATGATCCTTAAGGAAGCTCATGAATCCCCTCTCACCATTCATCCCGGTAGTACCAAAATGTATCAAGACCTACGCCAGAGGTTTTGGTGGACTAGGATGAAGAGAGAAATCGCTCAATACATTGCTAATTGCGACGTTTGTCGTCGTGTTAAAGCAGAGCATCAACGGCCTGCTGGCACCCTTCAACCTTTTGCTATTCCTGAATGGAAATGGGACAAAATCAGTATGGATTTCATCACTGGGTTTCCCAGGACCAAGAGGGGGAATAATGCCATCTTCGTCGTGATCGACCGTCTTTCCAAAGTAGCCCATTTTCTACCTGTTCGTGAGAGTATCACCGCTAGCCAGCTAGCTGACCTATACATCTCCCGAATAGTGTCTCTTCATGGTGTCCCGTTGGAAATTAACTCAGACCGTGGAAGTCTCTTCACCTCTCGATTTTGGGAAAGTTTCCAAAATGCTATGGGAACTCATCTCTCCTTTAGCACCGCCTTCCATCCTCAATCAAGTGGTCAAGTAGAGCGAGTAAATCAAATTCTGGAAGATATGCTCCGAGCTTCTGTTATCTCGTTCGGAATGAGTTGGGAGAAATGCCTTCCATTCGTGGAGTTTGCCTATAACAATAGCTATCAAGCTAGTTTGGGCAAGGCTCCCTTCGAAGTTCTCTATGGACGAAAATGTCGAACGCCTCTTAACTGGTCAGAAACCGGGGAAAGACAACTCTTTGGCCCGGATATGATTCAGGAAGCAGAAGAGCAGGTTCGCGTTATTCGTGAGAAATTGAAAACAGCCCAATCTCGCCAAAAGAGTCAATATGATCGTAAGCATAAGCCTATGACATTTGAAATTGACGAGAAAGCTTACCTTCGGATTACCCCGTTAAAGGGAACCCATCGCTTCGGTATCAAAGGCAAATTGGCTCCTCGTTACATTGGACCCTTTCGCATTCTTGCCAAACGAGGAGAAGTTGCCTACCAATTGGAACTACCTCCGCATCTTTCCAGAGTTCACGATGTCTTCCACGTTTCGCAACTCAGGCGTTGCTTCGCGGATCCTATCCGTGGAGTGGACCACGAAACGCTTGATTTACAAGATAACCTCTCTTATCGGGAATACCCCGTTCGTATCCTTGATCAAGCCGAGCGTACCACTCGACGTCATAATATCAAGTTTCTCAAGGTTCAATGGTCACACCATTCCGAGGAAGAAGCCACTTGGGAAAGGGAGGATCGTCTTCGACTCGAGTACCCCGCCTTCTTCCCAGATGATCCTAAATCTCGGGACGAGATTCTATTGAGTGGGGGTGAGTTGTCACACCCTAGCTAGGTTATGCATTAGAGTGTGCATCATGTTTACATTCATCAGAAATTGAAATGGGGAAAGCAGAACCCCCAGCACCCCCCCCCCTGAAATCAACTAGGGTTTACTAAAAATAAATTCAATGAACCTGAAATGCCCTTCAGATATGTTCACCCTCTTTGCCTTGGGTTAGAACCCTTGGGAAAAATGGTGCATATAATTTTAGGTCAACAAAAGGGGCATTGACTTAATTCATAAATATTTGAATTTGGGCATTTAAATACTATTAAATAATTCAAATGCTCAAATAATGTTGGAATTATTTTTGGGCCACTGAAATATTTCAGAAAGTGTCCATAAATATTTTCAGGATTTTATAAAATGATTTAGTATTTAAACTAAATCAAAACAGAATAGCAAAAATAGAAAATAAAATGAATTAGAGAGAAAGAACAGAGGCTCACCTGGACTTACCTGCCGGCCCAGCACTGTAGCTGGACGGCCCAGCCCACCAGGCCGACGCCAGTCGTCCCCTAGCTGCTGCCAGGAGGACGCCGGGCGTGTGCCCGCGGTGCGCCGGCACGCGCGCGGCCACCGACGGCCACCTCCTGCTTGCCGCCCCCCCCCTCGACGCCTGGACGTCGCTGTGGACGCCACGCACCCCCTGGGCCCCTCATATCCCTCTCCCTCGCTCTCCCTCCTCCCCTGTTTCTCTCCCGCGCGACCACCCGAACGCGCCATCGCCGCCGTTCGCTGCCACCGCGCTCCCGACCCCCTCTCGCCTTCCCGTGTTGCGTGGAAGCTCCGCCACTGTCGCCTACGCCCTCTGCACCGAGCCAAGCGAGCCGGGAAGCCTTGCTTCGTCCTCGGCGTCGTCTTCTTCAACCTCGGGACCGCCGGCCATCTCCGTCAAATTTGTCGGCTCCGGACCGTCCCCGAGCCCACCGAGCTGCTCTACGCGACCCCAGTGAGCTCCTGCTCCGAATCCCCCTCTTCCCCGCTTCAATTGATCGCTGTAGCCGTCACCCCCATGATGACCGAAGTGCGCCACCGCCCGAGCTCGCTGTCGACGATGCTCCGGTGACCAAATGGTCACCCTGGAGTGTCGAACCTACTCCCCGCGATGCGTAGCACCCTCCTAGCCCCCTTGCCCCGCTCTTCTACGCACTGAAACACGATCCCGCGCGCAACCGAACTCCGGCGGCCGCCAAAGAGCTCGCCGCCATCAGCTCCGGCCACCCCAGCTGCTGCCGCTTGTCCCTCTGGATGCGCCTCACTCCCAGGAACCCGTAGGAGGAAACCGCGCATCAAATGGTGGCCTGTAGGCGAAACCCGAGCCGTTCCGCCGTGTCTGGCCTCGCCGGCGTCAAGTCGCCGGCAGGTTTGACCCTGCTGGCCAGGGGTTTGACCCCCCCTGACTGACTGACGTGTGGGCCAGGCCCCTTTCTAATTAGTGTTAGATTTAGTTAGTCCTAATTAACTTAATTACGTTAAATAGACACTGACATGTGGGCCCAGGCTCTAATTAACTTTAGTTAGTTAATTAGTCACTGACCAGTGGGACCCACTGGTCAGGTTTGACCTGGAGACAACCCTGTTGACTTGCTGATGTCATGCTGATGCAAGGCTGACGCAGTAAATCATTTTCTAGTTAAAAATAATTCAGGAAATTCCAGAAAATACCCAAAACTTTGAAAAATCATAGAAATTCAACCATAACTCCAAATGAGATAAATTATATATGTAAAATTATCAGAAAAATTCAAGGAATCCATCTGTACCATTTTCATGCATGTTTGAACAATGTTTGTCCTCTGTTTTGGACAAAACAAATAAAGGGCATTTAAATAATCATATATGGGGTTGGAATTTGAATCTTGTACTCAAACCAACTTCATTTAAATCATAGCTAGTTGCATTAGCTCAAGACACATCCATATTGCCATGTCATAGCATGCATCATATTGTTGCATATCGTCATGTGTTGACTGTGCTCGGTTGTGTTCTTCGTGGTAGGTTCTGCCTCCGAGGATATTCACGAGTATCCAACTGAAGGGCAGTATCCCGTTACCACTCCATCAGGCAAGCAACCATTGATCATTCCGATACAACCCATGTTCTCGCTCCTGCTCTTGTTTACTGCATTAAGACAACACGATTCAAACTGCTGTGTGCTACGGTAGTTGAACCCTTATCCTCTGCATGACCTGTCATTGCCACAGTAACTAGATGAAACCCACTAGCATGTGTAGGAGTTGATTGAGCCATGTTTTGTGATTCCTACCTTGCTATGCCTGCTATGCTTAGAGTTGTGTCAGGTCTGGTTCATCTGGGTGATGGGCTAGAGTGAAATGCTTGTGCCAGTAATATGTGGGATGTGTTGAACATGTTTTGGTAAAGGTATCGATGAGAGGCCATGTAGGAGTACATGGTGGGTTGTTTCATTGAAGCAGTCCCTAAGAACTGAGTTCTGTATGCGTGAATTAAGATTCAGCTACTACCACACATTGGGCCCTGAAATACGACCCCGCTCGACTTACCGACCCCTCTCGCCTCAGTCCAGGAGTTGCAACTTGTTTCTGGTGTTTGTAGGATATGTGTTGGCGGCCGTGCGTAGCGCTGACCCTAGGGGTGGGCTATGTTGCGGTAGATACACCGTGGCACGGTGTACCGAGTCACCCGTTTGGTGTCTCGGGAACCCTGTTCACATCGTTCAGGGCCGTTGAGGACACCCCGGCCGGATTTCCTTGCGGATGGAACCTGAATAGGCGATGACCCTGGACTAGAGACTTGTGAGGTTAGTCAGGTCATGGTCTACACCCACGTCGGTTTTCGCTTGAAGTCTGCCGAGCACATTTCGTGTGCAGACGCTAAGTGGTGGAAACATGTGTGACGAAGTACACCCCTGCAGGGTAGGAAACTATTCGAATAGCCGTGTCCGCGGTAAAGGACTACTTGATTGCATATACAGTTCATAGACAAGTTAATGGATACTACTAAAAGACTCAAGATAAGTGTGAGTACCGAGGATGGCCCCCTCGCAGGATACGAGGGAGGATCCACGGTGGAGTATTGTGATGGTGAGTAGTGGACTCGTGTGCGAAATCTATTTTGCTAAAAGATTCCGTAGGATAGCTTAGCCAAGAGTCAAAGCTGGCTTGCTGCATAAACCCCACCACCTTCTTGAGAATGAGCATGTACAGTAGGTTCTGATGTAAGACTTGCTGAGTACCTTTGTACTCATGTTTGCTTATTTATTGTTTTCAGACGACAACACTGCCCCCTCCGATGGGTTTTACGTAGACCTTGACGTCGACGAGTGACTAGCCACCCAGGTGGTGATCCAGGCCATGGAGGGCCCTATGTAGATAGACAGGCTTCGAGAAGCCTTCTTTCTTTCTAGAGTCTGTACTCAGACTAGTTGCTTCCGCATGTGCTTGTATGACTGTATGACTTGAGTGTCGGGTCATGTGACCCCTACCTGTATGGATATGTTATGTATGGCTCCCTGGAGCCTTTAAATAAGTACTTGAGTTGTAGAGTTTTGTTGTGATGCCATGTTGTATGTACTCATATCGAGCATATTGTATGTATGATTGAAATGCTTGGTATGAGTGGGATCCGACAATCTAGTTGTTTGTCCTTCGCAGCCTTTCTTATGGGGAAATGTAGTCTAGTGCTCCTCGAGCCATAGTAGTCCGCTACAGCCCGGTTCACCGGAGTCCTGCTAGCCCAGCACTACTGTTCAGGACACTTGACTGGCCGGCATGTGTTTCACTTCGTCCCTATGTCTGTCCCTTCGGGGAAATGTCACGCGGTGATCTTCGGAGTCCTGTCTAGCCTGCTACAGCCCGGGATCCCCGGAGTCCTGTTAGCCCAGTGCTACAGCCCGGAATCACTCGTTGATGACCGACATGTTCGTTGTGAATCATGTATGCCTGTCTCCATAGGTCTGTGCCGCTTTGGGTTCACGACTAGCCATGTCGGCCCGGGTTCTCGGTCATATGGATGCTAGCGACATTGTCATATACGCGAGCCAAAAGGCGCAAACGGTCCCGGGCCATGGTAAGGCGACACCCGTGGGATACCGTGCGTGAGGCCGCAAAGTGATATGAGGTGTTATCGGCTAGATCGATGTGGCTTAGAATCGGGGTCCTGACAGCCCAACTACAGCCCAGTGACTTTCGGTCTGTTAGAGGCCTGATGTAGACATGGGCCCATTTCAACCCGGTGTGACTTTCGGCCTGGGAATGGCCTGTGCTGCCCATGGGCCATATATGGTCCGACGGGACATCGGGCCCACTAACGGCCCGTGCTAAAGGTGGCAACAGTTAAGCCCAATGTGACTTTGGGCCTGTTAAAGGCCTGTCGCGTAATTCGGCCCTTTGATGCATGTGCTAAGCTTTCGGCCTCTTAAAGGCCCATGATATCAGTGGGCCAACTAAGGCCCGAGGTATGTTTCGACCTGGTAACGGCCCGTGAGCTAACTGGGCCCAAAACGGCCCGGTCTACATTTCGGCCTGCTGAAGGCCCGTCGACGACTAGTGAAAATTGAGGCCCAACCTGCATTTTGGCCTGCTAAAGGCCCGTGGTTTCATCTCAGCCGTAACAGGCCAGTACAATATTCAGCCTGTTAATGGCCCAACGCTACCTGGGCCAAACTAAGCGCTGGGTCGACAAAAGGCCCAACTAAAATATAGGCTGGTGTAAGTTTGGGCCTGACGCAATGTGTGAAGGCCCCAATCATTCGGGCCCAAGAAAGACGCAGGCCAGCCCAATTGTGGCCCGCTAAAAACCTGGCCCGTTAGAGTCGAATGTTTTGGTCCAGTCGACTACATCTGATTTTTTTTCAGATAGAGAATGATGGCAGTAATTAACTAGCAGGAATTAAGAACAAACCTACTCTATACAATAAAGAAATTATGGCATAGTAACTAAGAATAAACCTACACTATACAATAAAGGATTTAAGGTATATTACATCCACTCGGTATTGAAGCTCACCACCAGTGATCATAAAGCGCAGCGAAGAAGCAGATTACAAAAACTGGGCACCATTGCAGCGTAACAAAATAATATTGAGCCGAGACCACTTCCAAAATAGTTCAAGAAAGGTTAGCCTTACGGGGGAACTGCTGCGCAAGCTGCTGAGCAAGGCTGTAAGACCGGCCTAGCATGTTGGCAATAGCTTCCAGGTGTAGCTGTTTAGCGATGAGGTTCTCATTGGTGTTCTTCGCATCTTTCTTAGAGATAGGACTTCAAGTCGAAGTTGAGTTGCAGAATGCCTTTTTGCTAGAACTTGGGACTGAAGAAGTCGAACTGATTCAGACAACGAATTCTGTGAGCTTGTCTGACTGTTAGTCTCAAGTAACTTGAACACTGCATCAAGACAAGACTTTGGGGTTGTCTCGCTATCTTCAAGATGTTTTGCCTTCTTTGCTGCAATATATGTTGGGTTTGTCTCACAGCCTTCAGCAGACTTGTGCATGTCATCAGGCATATCACCCTGAAACAAAGCAAAGAGATGATAGGTTTTGCACGTGTATAAAAAAAGATGATAACTGTTCTGTCAATTCTATCCAATTTCAACTTAGAAAATAAAGAGTAAGTTCAAAATATCAATAGCATAATTTGGCATTGTTCATAATGCGAGGAGCTTCACCACACTACCGGATTACCATGTCAACATAACAAGCATAGATGAAGGGCAAAGAAAATCATTGTATCTATTTTGGATAATGTGCATGACATGTTGTTCATATCATCAGCCACATCACTAAGATAAAACAGGAGATGACAAGGTGCAAACATGGGCTGCTTCACCACACACTGGATTATAGGTCCACAAAAACAAGCATACATATAGGGAAGTATTAAGTAATGTGCATGGTATGAATAAGGAATTTGGTTTTACAAGTAAAACTTAGAACTTACGGTTCTTACGAGCATGCATTTTGGTAGAAACAGCAAACTAAACGGTAGTAAACGATAGGGAGTATGAGCAAATTAAATAGCAGTTGAGGATAAAGGCTTTAGAAGGACTGACTTACATTAACAGTTAACATCGGCTTTATAATGCCCTTCTCCATGTCAAGGGAAGGATAACTCAAGAATTTCAGCACAGAATCTTCTTCATAAGCATTGCCTGTACTCTACATTTTGTAGAGAGTAATTGTAGATATGATAATACTGGAAGGGATAGAGGATAATGAAGATAAGATGCAGATTGATGCTACATTCGCCTCTCGTTTTCCTCTCTCCCACTTCTAAAACGATTTTCGAAAAGATTCGCCTTTACTCCACCCCTCTTCCGTTCGTCTTCTTCTCTTGCTTTTTGTGTGCTCGTGTGTTGGATTGCTTGCTTTGTCACGATGGCTCAAGATAATACCAAATCGTATGACTTTACCAATACCAACAACAATGATTTTATTAGTACTCCCATTGCTCCCGCTACTAATGCGGAATCTTGTGAGATTAATACCCCTTTGCTGAATCTTGTTATGAAAGATCAATTTTCCAGCCTTCCCAATGAAGATGTCAAATCCCATCTTAATAATTTCGTTGATTTGTGTGGTATGCAAAAGAAAAAAGATGCGGATAATGATTTGTTAAATTGAAGCTATTTCCGTTCTCACTTCGAGATCGTACTAAAACTTGGTTTTCATCTTTGCCTAAAACTAGTATTGATTCATGAAATAAGTGCAAAAATGCTTTTATTTTCAAGTACTTTCCTCCCACTAAGATCATCTCCCCTAGGAACGATATTATGAATTTTAAGCAACTTGATCATGAACATGTTGCACAATCTTGGGAGAGGATATATTAATCATTAGAAATTGCCCTACACATGGTTTGAATTTGTGGATGATTATACAAAACTCCGGATTGAATTTTGCTTTAAATCTTTTAGATCCGGCCATGGGAGGTACTTTTATGGAAATTACTTTAGGAGAAGCTACTAAACTCCTAGATAATATTATGGTTAATTATTCTCAATGGCACACCGAAAGATCTTCCACTAGTAAAAAGTGCATGCAATTGAAGAGATTAATGTTTTGAGTGAAAAGATGGATGAGCTTATGAAATTATTTGTTAGCAAGAGTGCTCCTACTGATCCTAATGATATGCCTTTGTCTACTTTGATTGAGAATAATAATGAATCTATGGATGTGAATTTTGTTAGTAGGAACAATTTTGGTAATAACGCGTATAGAGGTAATTTTAATGCTAGGCCGTTTCCTAGTACTTCCTCTAATAATTATGGTAATTCCTACAACAATCCTTATAGAAATTATAATAAGATGCCCTCTGATTTTAAGAATAATGTTAAATAATTTATAATTTCACAAAAGAATTTCAATGCGTTGATTGAAGAAAAATTGCTTAAGATTGATGATTTGGCTAGGAACGTCGATAGAATTTCTCTTGATGTTGTTGCTTTGAAACTTAGATCTATTCCATCTAAGCATGATATCAATGAGTCTCTCAAAGCCATGATAATTTCAATTTGATAAGTGCAAGGAAAGAACTGCTAAGATGCGTGCCAAAACGGATTGGTTTATAAAAGCGTGTTCTTCTAGTTTTCATGAAAATAATGATGAAGATCTTAAAGTGATTGATGTGACTCCTACTGAATCTTTGTTTTCCAATGTAAATCTTTATAAAGATGGGGCTGGAGATGAGTCAACTTTATTTAAAAGGCGTCCCAATGATTCAAAGTTTTTAGATCTTAATGCAAAAATTGACAAAAATGGGATTGGAGAGGTCAAAACTTTAGGTAGCAATGAACCCACTATTTTGGATTTCAAGGACTTTAATTATGATAATTGTTCTTTAATACTCCCTCTGTAAACTAATATAAGAGTGTTTAGAATACTATTTTAGTATTCTAAACACTCTTATATTAATTTACGGAGGGAGTAGATTATATTTCCTTATTGCAATCCATGTTGAATTCTCCTAATGCTTATAATCAAAACAAAGCTTTTACTAAACATATTGTTGATGCTATGATGCAATCTTTTGAAGAAAAGCTTGAATTGGAAGTTTCTATCCCTAGAAAAATTTATGATGAGTGAGAACCTACTATTAAGATTAAGATTAAAGATTATGAATTCTATGCTTTGTGTGATTTGGGTGCTAGTGTTTTCACGATTCCAAAAACTTTATGTGATGTGTTAGGTTTCCGTAAATTTGATGATTGTTCCTTAAATTTGCATCTTGCGAATTCCACTATTAAGAAACCTATAGGAAGGATTAGTGATGTTCTTATTGTTGCAAATAGGAATTATGTGCCAGTAGATTTCATTGTTCTTGATATAGATTGCAATCCTACATATCCTATTATTCTTGGTAGACCTTTCCTTAGAAAAATTGGTGCAATTATTAATATAAAAGAAGGAAATATTAGATTTCAATTTCTGTTAAGGAAAGGCATGGAGCACTTCCCTAAAAAGAAAATTAAATTGACTTATGAATCTATTATGAGAGCCACTTATTGCTTGCAAACCAAAGATGATAATACTTAGATCTATTCTTGTTTTATGCCTAGCTAAGGGCGTTAAACAATAGCGCTTGTTGGGAGGCAACCCAATTTTATTTTTGTTCTTGCTTTTTAGGTCCTTTTTTGCAAAAAATAATTCATATAGCCTCTGGTTAGATATGGTTTTATGTTTTAATTAGTGTTTGTGCCAAGTAAGACCTTTGGGATAGCTTACGGTGATAGTTGATTTGATCCTGCCGAAAAACAGAAACTTTTGCGCTCAGGGGATTAGTTTTCATTTTTAACAGAAGCACGATAAAATACTGATTCTTTTTGCAGAGGATTAATAGACAAGTTTCTTAGGACTTGCTGATTCCTCAGGATTTTTGGAGTTACAGAAGTATTCGTAATCTCCAGATTGGTACAGACTGTTCTGTTTTTCGCATGTTGTTTGCTTATTTTGATGAATCTATGGCTAGTATCGGGGGTTATGAACCATGAAAAAGTTGGAATACAGTAGATATACCAATATAAATAAAGAATAAGTTCACAATAGTACCAAAAATGGTGATTTATTTTCTTATACTAACGGAACTTATGAGATTTTCTGTTGAAGTTTTGTGTTGTGAAGTTTTCAAGTTTTGGGTAAGGATTTGATGAACTATGGAATAAGAAGTGGCAGGAGCC
Source organism: Triticum monococcum (assembly GCA_034509565.1). Taxonomy (NCBI): domain Eukaryota; kingdom Viridiplantae; phylum Streptophyta; class Magnoliopsida; order Poales; family Poaceae; genus Triticum; species Triticum monococcum. Next base: position 726,388,573 of record CM067847.1, on the reverse strand, counting down.
TAAGCTTGGGGATGCCCAAGGCACCCCAAGGTAATATTCAAGAATGCTAAAGAGCCTAAGCTTGGGGATGCCCCAGGAAGACATCCCCTCTTTCATCTTCGTATATCGGTAACTTTACTTGAGGCTATATTTTTATTCAACACATGATATTTGTTTTGCTTGGAGCATCTTGTATGATTTGAGTCTTTGCTTTTTATTTTTCCACAATCATCTTTGTTGTACACACCTTTTGAGAGAGACATGCATGTGTAACGACTCGGATTTGGTAGAATCCAAGTATCTGTGTTTACTGTGCTATCCCTGGATCATAGCTAGCACACACAGTAACAAAAATGAATATCAATAAGACATACATCATTCTACTACAATGGTAGATCCAGATATATATCATACCTTAGGCACAGCTCAAGTTGGCACATAATACAGTGGAATTATACATAGTCACTAAGTTAAAGCTCCATTAACGCCACTGGGCTCGTTGAGTGTAGACCATAACCCTATCATATCTTAATATGTCTAGATCTGCACATGACAGGTGTAGGTGAGTACGTGAAATGTACTTGCAAGTTGCAAAGGAAGGTATAACAGATTATACATGCAGGGTAATTATTGGTGGAGGTTTGATTTGCATAAAGCCAATTTTCTCCTATACTAAATTTTGTAAACTTCTTTTGAAATAGAAATAGTTTTTTTAGTATAAAAGATAGGAGTGAGACACTTGGATATACGCACCGGTGCTCATTCTCAAAAATAGTTTAAAACATGCATAAGGTTGAAGTGAAACACATTCACTGTGCTCATTCCCTAATCGATTAGGTTTAACCCTCTACAGAGGTCGTACACGTTCCCCACATGACACAATCAAGCCTTTGTGCCGTGACACAACTTTGGGTGTGTGACCGAGAGGAGATTGTGACGAAGCCTTTCCAAACGGCCCCCTTTACTTAGTTCTAGCACGGCCCGCTCCCTTGGCTATTAAGACCTCTCTTCAATGACCGTACCTGAATAAAGGGTTTCCCGATATGGAAAAGCTAAGCCAGAGCCATAATATCATGTGGCTGTACTGAAAGCTACATCAAACTATACTTGAAAGATCTCGGTCCACTGGACGGCGGTCCCCACCAAAAACATGTGTGCAAGACCCTAGTCGGGCGCATTCACTGCAAGACCCTGATGGGCGCAAAACGTTGCCCCAAAAGAGGGCAAGTTTAATCGTTTAAAACTTGTTTGGTTCCCAACCCTTTTGTTTGTAAGCATGGCTAAGCATAGCTGCAAGTTCCTAAGGCTTTATCTAGCAATAGTTGTTTGCAATTTTTTTTAGTAAAACATGCATAGTAATAAAAGAGTTCATGCATATTGCAAAAACATAGGACAAGGAATGATCAAGTTGCAACTTGCCCGAGTCTCTTGAAGATGAAATATTCTACTCTTAGTCGTCTCTCCTTCACCTTATGATATATCTAACGATACAAGAGAATAATTCAACACACAACAAAATCCAAATGAAGATCCAAATAAAATATAAAAATTCTGAATACAAATTATTTAGTTTCTATTATTACTAAGCTAGTTACTATGGCGTTGTAGGGTTGAGATGGATCAAATTGACTTGATTGAAAATATGACATAGATCATATTCTGGGTTGGATCAAATTGATACAAGTTAGGATCATGGTTGAAGGGTTGTGAGGCAAGGTTCTATGACAAAGTCTATAATGTGTTTGATTGGAATATTGACTTGGGTCCAATGAAAATGGAAGATGGAGTTGGTGGCATAAGGTTTATGTTACAAAATTTATGTAACATTTCCTAAGTCCAAACTGGTATAATGATGGCATATGACCAGAGAGGTTCCCTAGGGATCAATCTAAGAGTTTTATCCTAGGATTAAATTTTCGTTCAATAAAGTTATTAAATGATGATCAAAGAAGGTCAAATTAAGGTGTTGATCATAAAACAGCATCTAAAATATGTTGGAAAATTAATCCATCAGTTCCAACAGAAAGGTTAGGTCCTAAGGTCCAACTTTCATATATAAAACAATTTTATATGATTTACAGAATAATAGATATTGCAAGAATACTTAATTTATCATTTAAATCAGGACTAAATTTTAACTTCCCAAAAACTGAGATCTCAAATTTTTATAATAAACTAGATGTTCCAAGGAATCCAGGGATATAAAATTTGTCGAATTTGGACATACGGGTTAGGAGATATGATTTTCCGAAGTTTGAATATTTTTCTGAAAAAGCAATACGGGAATTATAGGGAATGCAACGTGTCTTGTTCCTATTGACTGGAACAGCTTTATCTGAGAACATGCTTGAGACGGGAGGGCTGGGTGCTCACCGTGAGGAAATTTGGCGGCGTTCCGGCGACCAGCGGGTAGAGGACGGGGTGGAGGGCGTCGCAGAGAGCAGTAGGGGTACGCCAGCGTCGTCGATGTCGTCCTCTGCAGGTGATGGGAAGTCGCCGGAGTGGTCAGAGCACTGATGCAGTCCGGTGAACGTTAAACTCGTGCTCCGGCTAAGGATTCAAACAAGGCCGAACGTCAAGGGATGCGAACTGAAGTTATAGAGAGAAGAAATGAATAAGAGGGTCCGAATCACCGTAGTAATTGACGGACAGCGGCGGTAGGGTAGAACTCCGGCGAGCAATTTGGAAAGATGGAGAGGGAGATAGCTCCTGCACGGAGGGGGCTTTGGACGAGGGAATTCCTTGGACGAGGGGATCTTGGGCGACATCTAGGGCTTTTATAGAGGGCCAGGGGAGGTCGGAGGCGAGCAGGGCGTCGCTGGTTTTAAGGGCATCAATGGCAGCGGTTTCTCGTGTTGTAATTGCCATTAGGGCGTATTATGGCGCAGATTATGGGAGAGGGAGAGGGATCCGTTCTGGAGGTTTTGGGGTGAGGAAGAGGAGGGGAGGAGTGGGGCGCTGGGTGGAGATGTGCTGCGTGCGTGCATCCTGCCTGTGCCATGAACGCTCCAAGAAGACGACCGGGTCGTGGGAAGTCTCGGCTTTCTCTGCCCTGCTTGTTTGTTTTTTTGACCATGGGTTCAGCCAAATAGGAATAGGTTTAGTGTTTTTTTAAGAAAACTTATTTTACGCAAAAAAGCCTATCGAAGAATGCCAGAATAGAGGGAAAAGCCTAGTGTATCGAAGACTAGCATCTTCAAGCAGTTCTAAACATCTTGCAGTATTCAGAAGAGTATAAAATAGCAGTTTATATTTGACAAACATGTTGTAATATTGACGCCCAGAGATTCTCCCTCGACTCCCTGCGAGAAAGCAATCCCAAAGCCAACATATCCATCTCATGTACCGTGGAGACGATATTTGAATAGATAACTTCCCTGCAGGGGTGCACCATGTTACCCAACACGCTCGATCACTCTGGCCGAACACACTTTCCTGAGTCATGTCCAACCTCGAAAGATCAACATGTCGCAACACTACCTAGGCTTAGCAGAGAGGTCCCCGCCGGTCTACATCCTAAGCACTCTGAAGTCTTGGGCACATCGCCCGTTGCACTCCAGGTCGTTGCGAGTAGGGCGGATCAGGCTCCAGCACTACAGGATGGTGTCGGCCCAGCCGTGCCGCAATGCTGAACTGGACGTCTGACAAAACTTCGGCTGATACTACGACGTCGAGGCCCATAACTATTCTCACGTGGTGGTTATTGCGTAAAGGCCAAAGGACAACTCAGAACAAATACCCAAACCTGTTAGTGCATTGGGGGCTCGCGGAGACAAGCAAAGACTCACGATAATGTGACCCCGTCGCCCCGTCTCGTAGACTTATGGCAAGCGCCCAGAATGCCCGGTCGTGCCTCATAGAAAAATCACGGGTGCTCTACGGCCCACCCGACTTTCACATCAACTCGCGGGTACCCCTCAAGGCCGACCCGACTTCAACAATGGTCTCAGGTAAAGTCCAGGTAACCGTGTGTCGAAAACATCAAGGAAGAAAACCTGATGAATCACCCTCGGTGGATTCCACTTGATGTAATCATCAAGGTGAACGTAAGAGGAACCACCCTCGAGGTTCACTTTTCTTCTTCAATGTCAGCCTATTCATAACCATATGGACTATATGTGCAAGTAACATTTCACCATTAGTTCTCTAACCGTACCAATTGCTTTACCTGGGCTAGCTGACAACTAAAAAGTACGAAACACATATCATTAGCGCAGCAACCTGATACAATCCTATTACAGCAGTAGCTTTGATTTGCTCTAACTTTCAACAAAACAATGTCTGAAATTAGCTTTCAATCCCGTGCAATCTTATTTCCTCATTTTCTAGAACCAAGTTAATGTCGATAAGTGGGCAAGGTTACAATCTTGCTGAATACAGGGTCCAAGGAAGACCAGGACCTGGGAGATCAGGACACACAAAGGACCAGTATGAAAAGATTATTTAGCGGTTTGGTGGGCTGCCACATTGGCTTTTTGTTTTACATGAACTAAATCAAAAAAAAAGAAAAGACCCTACTAAGCTCCTGAATGTGCATAAGAACAAGATTGCAGCTCTGCTCGAAAAAGTAGCCGTATATAGGTTGACCGGCTAAAGAAATTAGTTTCGATAATGACCTTCTCAGCATCAATCACCAGAAAGAGTTGAACATCGTCCCGCTAGGCAAACCTTTCAGTGGTAAGTCAAATTACCTCTTATTAACACAGCAACATTGTGTTGGACTGGAGTGTATGTGCACCATTATAGGCAAGACTAACATGGGAAGTGCCCGGTGTCGCTTATTTTAAACTCTTTAAACCTACCTATGCGAACAAAACCCATAAATAAAGAGGATGTCTTTCTAGTCTTCTTAAGGAATTTTGTGTCAAAAGTTATCTAACAGCAGAATGAACATTATGACATTTCCTATCAACAGCATCATTGTGGCTGTGATGTTCTGCTAATAAAATAACCTATTTAAAAGACAGAAAAAACATAGCAGCAAAAGAAGTGATAATGTAATCATCCAAAGTGTATCACAATCTCCCGTTGGCCAGAACCATTGGTATACCAAGACAAAACAAGTACACACAACAGAAGGTGCACTGAAACTTTGAATCACTAGTCCGAGATAGAAATCAGCCGCAGTGCCCCCAGAACAAACCAGCATTGCTCCAAACTTAAACACATCAGAGAAAGGAGGACCAAATTCAAGCAGACATACCATGCCCACTGCTCCATAGCACGAATAAGACGTCACTTGTGCAACGATTGTAACTCTTCATATAGTGGCACATACGGAAAATATGCCTGGTTGCTATCTTCAAGATTGCACATCACTTTAACTTGTCCACTATCCATATCATAGCACATGAATGTGATATCCTCCTGGGCCACAGCGAAGAAGATCAAGTCACATTCTGGATGAATTGCAATCCAATCAAAGTCCTCATCAAGGTATTCAATGTGTCGCCCTCCAAGCAAATGCGAAGTTTCGACGCTATGCTTCAGTATCCATTCTTTGCGGTCATAGTCTTTAAGAACATAAACTAGCAGTCGAACAACATTATCATCATCTGTGTCAAAACCAGCATAATGCAGGCAGCCCTGTGACAGCTGAATAAAACCAACATCCAGACCATCAGGAACACGGAAGTTAGTCCTTGCTCCCCCCTCCTTGTCCACTGCAGCTAGACGACCGTCAGAACCATCAACAATGGCGCAGAAATGCAGATAACCATTAAGATAAACAGTTGACCGATCATTAGCGACATCAATAGTGCCGCTCCATCTCTTCTCCTTATGAACCCAACTCCCAGTTTCAGATGAATAGACATGCACTCCGGTAATGCAGATATCCGCCACCGGCAACAAAAACACATGGAAATGAGGGGACACGGCTGGATCAAAACACAAGCGTGCATTAGCCACCAGGCCGGAATAGCCGCAGTACGGGAACTCAGCCCATTCCTCTGTGGCGGGATTGCACACAATGTACCGGAACACGTCGCCATGGTCGCCGGCAACGTATGAGGAGCAGAGAAGGAGGCCGTTACAGCAGTCCATGATCTTGACCTGCCGGCGGTTGGGCAGGAAGGCGGGATGTGTGAGATGGCGGCTCCCCGAGACATTGGTGAAAGGAACACCTGAATCCACCAATTGATTCCCCTGGTAGAAGCCGGTGAGGGTCTGGGGGAGCTTCCGGCGGTAGTTGCGGTCGTTGGTGAGGCCGAGCCAGTGCTTGGAGACGCACTTGAAGCGGCAGAGCGACTTGGCGGGCACGCGCGAGAGGATCTCGACGAGGAGGTCGTCGGTGAGTCTCTCGGCCGCCGTCTCGCTGCCGCTGGGAGGCGAAGAGGAGGACCTGCACACACAACGATGGGGAATAAGGTTAGGGGATCGGGTGAAGAAGGGAGAGGAAGGTCGCGACGATTCATGGCGATGTCTGCTCTGCGTACCTGATCCGAGTTGATATGCGTCCGTTCTCCATCAGCTTGGGTGAGATCGATCAGCTTGGGTGGGCGGGCATGGCGCGGCGGCGGAAGAAAGCTCCGGCGGCGCAGTCGAGTGCGGGGAGGGGAAATGGGGGGAGTGATAAACCTACGGGGAGGGGAAGAGGGGATTGAAACTGACGCGACTGGAAATGGGCCAGCAATACGTTCGTGGGCTATAAACCGTCCGTGTCACAACTCCACGAATGTGCCACTCCTAAAATTCTCCTAGTCAATAAAATAAAAGTGATCTCAAAAAGTAAAAATAAAAATAATACTACCCCTCAAAATCTCCTTCAAAAACAATAACACTAAAACGGCTTGGATTTTATGCTCACGTATACTATTCGGCATGAAATTTTATTTTGAAGTTGGTACTACTATCCGCAAGAAGAATGTGGTTAGCAGGGAGGATGATTTTCATGTGACAAGAGCAATTTTTTTTTAGAAAAGAAGGATGACCTCCGGCCTCTACATCTGGGCGATGCATACGGCCACTTTATTAATTATTCTCATAAGACCTTACAAAGTAATACAACAGTAAGACTAAAGCCGCCGTCTAAGCAACAAACCGTCGCTACACCTATCCAGTTGATGAAGGGGGCGCAGATAGCCTGGGCCTAATACCAAACAGACATCGCAGCCAAACCTAACATCTAAGACCTGAGGACCCATCCAGGACGCCTGCCGGGCATGGGTCTCGCCGGTCCGGTGTGCTCTCAGAGGCCGCCGCCGCCAACTGCCACCGCTCCATCTTCAGAACTGTACTGATGCCTCAACCTTGCTCGGTCTAGCTATCGTCGACGCCACCACGGCGCCCAACGATACCTCCTCCCTACGCGCAAATAGTTGAGCACGTCGCGGTCGCCGCTGATACACCTCAGCACCATGCTGCCAAGTACCACCAGCCGACACAGCTTGAAGTCTTTGGAAGATCTGTCGTGCGTAGCACCTGCCGACCAGGCATGACTCAGCGTAGCACCTGTTGGTCAGGCATGACTTGACAGCTCCACCGAAGCTCCGTGCAAGACGAAGCCGCTCCACCTCCCGCCTCTGTCTTCCAGCGTTGCTCCACAAACGATGCTCCCAAGAGAGAGACGGCACCGTAGTACCGCCATCGTCCGATCTGGAAGACCAGATCCTAGGGTTTCCCCCGAAGCAGCACGAGTGGGTTGACAACAGTTACACGACGATGCCGTCATCAAGGTAACAACGCAAAACGCCGCCATCGCCCGCCAACGGCTCGGTTTTCACCAGCAACTATGTCTCCCCGACTCGTAGCCGGAACTAGCTGACGGATCTCGAGATCCGATCACCCAGCCGCAGGCCGATCACCTCTGACGGAACAGATGACCACCACCGTCGACTGCACCGGTCAGAACAGATCTGACGGAGGTGCCGCCTACGCGACCACCACGCCCTCCACGCCACCGCCGCCGATCCAAAGGCAAATGGCACGCCGCCGCCGCCGCCGACCGCCGTGCCGCCGCCGCCCGAACAGGGCTGGTCGCCGCGCCCGCAGCCCGCACCGCCTCCGACGCCACCGCGCCACAGCCATCGCCATTGCCGATCGAATCTGAGGCGCCTCCACACGATTCGGGGATCCGCACAACCCCAGATCCACGGGAGAGAGGTGATGTCCTCCGCCACCGCCGTCGGCCTCCGGGCTTAGACCGGCGGCGTTTCCCGGCGGCGGCGGAGGGTGGGGAGGAAGGAGTATGCGCCCCCGGCGGCTGGGTAGGGAGCCGCCCGAGCCGCCCTAGCGGGGACGACGCGGGGGCTAGTCAGGAGGAGACTTAGCCAGAGAAAAGCCAAAAGCCTTAACCAATCTTAATGTTGATGTTTGCATGGTTAGCTCCAGTACCAACTTCAACAAGTCCATCTCAAGCTCATATTGGACGGAGCTATCTATTTAAAGAGGTTTGTGTTATGGAAGAAGATGATGGTACAGAGCAATGCCCCTTGCACGCTCCAATAATTCTATCGAAAGAGGTTTGATGAGGGTGCCCTGCACGTGCCCTCTATTAAAACTAGATGATATCCTGCGCGTTGTTGTAGGAACTCTTGATCCTATGCGCATGAGAATACATAAGTTGACTAAATTTGTTCGCATCGTAGATCTCTTATATATAGGAGAAAAAACTACAATGTACATAGTACTTGGAGTATAGTTGTAAAGATAGCAAATTGTATCATTTTTTTTTACTAAATACAGTGATATGACATAAGTGATCTCATAGGAATAAATAAGTTTAATGTATATAAGCAAATTAAGAAAAGATATGGAATGGAGACACCAGGAAAGGTTATGTATATATTGCCATTTTGAGATACTTCTTGTGGATTATGTTGGACTCTTGTTGTAAATCAATCTTATGCATGTCAGTACATAAGTTCTGCAAAGTGTAGCCAGGTAGTTCATATCATCAATTGTAAAAATAAGTGTTACATTAAATAGTTGTATCTTCTCATAACCATAATATGAGATAACAAACAATTGGAAACAATGCTCTGGAAACATCACAGGTAGTAGGGCCTCGTCTTTGTTAATCAAACAAAATCTACAGTAGCAAAATAAAATAAAATAGGGTGCTTGGAAGAAGCAATGATGAAGATGATTGCAACATCTGAGTCACCTGGTACTTGAGCAGGAAAAGGACTATACCTATGTATAGCTCAAGGTTTGTTAAAAAAAATGTATAGCTGAAGGTAAAAAGCTGAGGGAAGTGTCTGCATTTCATGCGTATTTTTATATTCTATATGAAGCATTAAGACAATTAGCAAGGGCACCACCTAAAAATAAAAACGGCACTGGAAATAGCACCTTAACCTGTCAAATACTCCTAATACAAAAATAAATAAATTTGCAAGTGGTTTGGATCCACGCCCACAACCTCAAAGCTTGTTTTGACCTTGGAGCCATTCAGTGAGCCAGGTCGGTACTAAAGGAGTAGAGATGCCAAGTTAGTTGAAAAAGCAAGTTCCTGCTGTAGAAACAATGACACAATTTTTACCTGTTGAGGAAAAATTATCTCTATAAACTATAAATTTCCATGGAAATGAAATAGCAATATTTCCTGGCATGGAAGCATGGAAGATAGAACAACAAATGCGCAAACTTAAGCAAAATCAGTTGAGTGTAAGGTGAGATGATTCATTGTATGGGCCACCGAGATGGATCCAAAATCAAGAATTTCTTACTTGAAAATGTATGGGTGAGAAATCAGGTATAACCTCAGCACCTCCGTATAACATGCAAGGTGAGGAGCATGGAGCAGTGACACGAGTTGTGAAACTTTGAGGCAGATTTTATGCCTGTAACATGCAAGGTCGAGTTAGCTATGTAGATCAAATTAGGCTAATTAATTTCGTGAGGCAAGCTGAGGCTGATTCCGAGAACGAAGAGCACCTATTGTTCCTCTCGAGTGCAAGCCATGCCCACTGGCTGGTCAGGCTCCACGCTGGAGCAAAGGAAGGAGGTCCTATCCTTGGTGGAGCTGCTACGACCCCGGGTGCGCATGGAGTGCATCCGCGGACGAGCGAATCCGATGTGCACGGCCGAGCGAAGCTGATGTGGGGCACCGGAAGTCGCTGTTGTGGTTCCGTCAACCCGCGGCGGGTCTGTTGTGGCGTGATCCGGGGTGGCGTCGTGGTCAGCCGAAGCCGATGCGGTGCAATGGGGAGGCGGTACGGGTGCCGTCAACGCGCTGCAGGCCCGCAGCGGCGCCGTCCAGGCGTGGTGTGGTAGCGCGGCATCGATCTCCAACTTGTGGTGACGTCGTCTACACAGGCTGGCGAGAAGACCATCTTGTTGAACCATGGCGACGTCATGGCTTGTGCATGCTGGCATGGCAAGGAATGTGGGAGGACTGTGACAGGGAAGGGATTCATCCTGTGGAGTTTATATATAGGAATGGCAAAAGATATACGTGAGCATTGGAACATGAAGATGGAGAAGACAGTGCAAATTAGTCTCGTAGGCTTCCATCAGTTTCGGCGAGCACTTAATAATGGGATGCATGTGGGCAAGAGTAACGGTCTGCATGTGCTTGCTAGTTATTATAGCCTGGTCGGGTCATAAGCTTTGTGTGCGTTCATTTTTCTATATGCATGCATAGTGTGAATACTATTTTTTAACCTATTTCATAACCAATAGATAACCACCTAGGTCCTAGAGAATTTCCAAACGCGCTTTCTAAACCGTGACGGAGGTACTAGTTGATTTGGTGAAATATTTGAGCATTTAGTATTGGGCTGCATGTGCTTGCATGTGCCATCTTTTCTAATATTAAGAGCTGATGATGTGGCAGGGTTGCTTAGGTGGATAGCTTGCATGATGAGTTAGTGGGTTGCTCCTATTTAGTATTGATGATGTGGCATGGTGATGATGTGGATAGTGTGCATGTTGAAAAAATAGATAAAAGTGGGGAGCAACTTTTTAAGAATGTTAGATATGTTTCAGCAACCATCCCCTGATACACTGGAACCTCTCAGGATTCAAGACTACTGCAAGGATATACTCCTTCCTTGATTACAAGAGGGAGTATTAGCGAGTTCAAAGGGTACTGAGACTAGTAGACCTTTCCTTGGTTACACGAGTGTTTTTTCCTTCCCCTGATTTTGTGAGTTATAAGAGTGTGTTTTCCTTCCTCTGATTTTGTGAGTATCATATACATGTCTGCTCAATGTTGTGCTCAAAATATGGCACTGGACTGAGCTCATGTGTGAACTTATGGATTGAGATGCCTGGGAATTATGTAATATGAGACTTATGTTTTGTCAAAATTTTGGAGTAATTTAGTTTTTTGAACATACAGAGTGCCTGTGATGGCCTAACTATACCTGAATGATGCCAAAAAATTTGTGCAATATGCTACTGGTCATTCTGGGAAAGTTTCGAACATTTTTAACAAATAGATTTAAATTACCAAGTTACGTTTTCAGCCCTTTTTGTCAAATGTTGGCCAAAAGATGAAACTGCCTAGAACAAAAAAAATCTGTAAAATTAGAACTAAAATTATTATTATTTTAGGTAGGTTTCAGATATTTGTATTGAACATCATTAAAAATATCCTCGAATTTCATTTTCTGGCCCATTTTTGGTCAATGGTCAAAATTTGACCAAAAATGAAATTATCCAGGAATATTTGTTTTTAAAAATCAACACTAATATAATTGTCATTACGGGAAATTTATGGACACTTTTGCCTAACAGGTTTAAAATACCCATAAATTTCATTTCTAGCCCCCCTTTTCGTTAATTTTTTACCATAAAATGGAAGTGTCCAGAAATTTTTGAAAGAATTCTCTAAAATCAAAACTATCAAGATTATTAGATTATTATTCTAGGAAAAATTCATACATTTGTTTCAAACAGAATTAAAATAGAACATAGATGGGAAACCTCTTGATTCTCCAAGTGCCAAAAGGCCTTTTGGTGTTGCCTTTGTTGGGCATATGGATAGCTCTTCCATGGCCAATGCATGCAATCAAGGTTTCCAAGCATACATGGGAAACCTCTTGATCCTTCAACTACCAAAAGGTGTGTTGTGTCCCCGACATTTGGTTCTCTCAAGTACTCCTTTCCAAACACCTTGAGCACTATAGTAGCACATTTGACCATTGCTTCTAGACATGTACTCCCACACATGTGGAGGTATCCATCACACTGGTCAGTGGTGTACCAAATGCAAGCATGCATCCTCCTCCCGCCCCATGCATTTCTGGAGAAAAGAGAACCCAACTAGGTCAGTGACATCCTTCTTGAGGGTGAAGTAATCATGATAGGTCTTCCCACCCACCATAATGTGCAAGAACAATGTCATGCGCATTCGGAAGCGACGTTGAATGAAGCTCTCATGAAACAATGGCGCAGCAGCAAAGTATTTGATGAAGAGATCGACATGGCCCCTTGCTCGATGACCATAAAGAACTCGATGTCCCGGAGTTGAACACTTGAAGTTGAGAACATGCTCCTCCATCTTTCTGTTTCTTCAAGAACACTCATCATCATCTGAATCATCATTCGACGATGACTCCATGAACTCATTATAGAAGTAACCACACCTGAATCAACCATGTGTTCCCTGAAATTGATCAAGGAAAGTGTCAATAAAACATCCTATGGCGTTTAAAAAACATTTGGCATACGCGGTGTCCGGCGTGGGCAATATTAGTTGGGGGGGTGTTACCTCGGCGGTGTAATGGAGCGCTGAGGGCTAGCAATGATAGCAGCATGGAGCGGCAGGAGGTCCGGGAATGCCGGGACGGCATCCGAGATGGGTGCCGCGGCGGTGGTGGCGGGGTCTGATGTAGAGAAAGGAGGGGTAGAGTGGGGACGGGGAAGGGTCCAGGTGGGATATTTGGGTGGGACGGGTTTGTTGGGCCGACGTGGCGGACAGTCCATGCTCCCGTATTCCTTCCCTCCGTTTGACCGTAGAATAGTGTTGTCCTGGCCAAAATGGAGCAGCCTGTTAGATGGACTTTTCAGATTGGACAATCTGGTCCGACCATATGGGGTAGGGGGCCTATTGGTGTTTCCCAATATGCTTCTGCGTAACCATACAGTGCCATGCAGTAAGATACGCGCTCCACAAACTATCACGGTAGCTCCACCAAGCTGTGACATGCGCCGAAGCACCACCACACCGCGAAGCAACACTGTCGCACCCTTGAGCTCCATGACGCCCTGATCCCCGCCACACCTCCCAATATTATCTCCCCTACCCTGGCAAGCTACTCGACACTCGTGGTCTCATCGACGTCCTCTCAACTCATCTGAGATCCTTGGCACCTCACATCATCAATATTTCTCCTACACCACGGATGGAACATGATACCGGTAGGGTTCTAAGGTGGTTCGTAGGCGGAAGATGAGAAGGACAAAACTACTGACATGTAAGATCCATATGGAAGAAGAAGAAAAATATGATGTGTAGTCAAGAGGACAGTGTCCACTAATCGCACATATGCTGCTAGCCAAATAATCTAAGGTGGCGTTTGGTTCTGTGGCCATCCACCCCTGGGACAGGGATAGCCGATTTTTCTGGGGATGCCACCCGTTTGGTTGACCAGCCAGCAGAGATATGGATAACCAGATGCCCTCGAATATTCGCCCAAAACCTGGCTAAGGAAAGTCGCGAAATTCTGGCGGACGATGGCAGCCACCCACGCGTGAGCGCCTCTTTTTCCCGTGTCGATCGCCTCCCAGCCCGCGAACCTGTTTCGTTTCCTTCTTATCTCACCCCTCACCCGATACCCTAGCATCACAACTCCCTCTCCCGATAGAAGAAGCGGCAGTGGCGGCGGCGATTTGGATCGAGGAGGCGGCGCGATTCATCTTGGATTCCGGTACAGTGGAGGTACAGATCCTCCTTGTCCTCATTCCCCTCTCTATCCTCTCTGTTCTATCACTAGTAGGAAAAGGGTCAAACGTGAAGCACATTAGTGCCGGTTTGAATTTGAGCCGCTCGTGTTGAACCTTTAGTACCGGTTCGTGCCACGAACCGGTACTAAAGGGGTGATGGCAGGTTGGCGTCAGGCTGGGGCCCCACGATCACCTTTAGTACCGGTTCGTGGCACAAACCGGTACTAAAGTACCGGTTTGTGCCACGAACCGGTACTAAAGGGGTCTGACCTATAGTACCGGTTTGTGACACAAACCGGCACTTATAGGGCAATTTTCAAACTCTACCCCCCCCCCCCCCCCCGTGTGTCGCCATTTCAGTTCTGAAAAAATCAAAAGAAACTGATAAAAACTTCAAAAAATAAAATCATTCGAGAGGTAGTTATATTAATACACCTACTAGTTAGGAAAATTTGAAAACTTAAATTTGGACATGTTTTGCAAAAAGTGTAGGGAAAATGTAAAACGGCTATAACTTTTGCATACGATGTCGAAAAAAACGTATAATATATCAAAAAATTCAGCACGAAAAATGTATAATACGGCCTGTTTGCAATTTTTTAGAATCCTCAAATTCCAAAAGGAAAAAAAGATATGGCCAAATTTAAGTTTTTTTAAAAAAAATTGTTAAATCTGGTCAAACTACTTATTCAAGAAGTATTAATGTTACTACATAATTATTCAAGAATATTAGTGTTACTAAATAATTATTTCAATTTTTTGAATTTTGGTCAAATCTGGTCAAACTATGGTCAAACTTATTCAAGAAATATTAGTGTTACTAAATAATTACTGTTTTTTAGAATAATAGTTTCTCAAACAGTGAAATGTGTGACTTCATGCTCAAGCTAAACTCCAGAGGGTTAATAGGATTGGCATCTTACTATTGTCAGGAAAACAACAAGTGCAGACTTGGAAATGAAGGAGAATAGAACCCGAAAATTAAGCGTGCTCGGGCTGGAGTAGTGAGAGGGATGGGTGACCGGTCCGAAAGTTAGATGATTTGGAATGAGTGATCCACACTTGAGCAGTTAAGAGAGGTGATTAGAGACTAAATCACCAAATAATTCAGAAAAATTAAAAATCAAAAAAATAATAATCAAAAAAATTTCCAAAATTTTCAAAAAAAAAAACTTTAGTACCGGTTGGTAACACCAACCGGTACTAAAGGTCCCCCATACCAGGGCGCGAGCTCACGCCACGTGGTGGCACTTTAGCACCGGTTCGTGCCGAACCGGTACTAAAGGGGGGGGGGGCTTTAGTGCCCACCAATTAGTGTCGGTTATGGAACCGGCACTAAAGGCCCTTACGAACCGGTTTTAAAGCTCCGTCGCAGGGGACGGGGGGGGGGGGGGGGTCGCTGGTTTCACTGAGATGGGAGGGTTGGTCGCTGGATTCACTAAAGCTTGAGCGCCGACGGGAGGAACCTCTCTGTTCGTTCGTTTGGAGCCTGTATGTTCTGTCCATATATATATGTCTAATACTTTTCTTCCTCTCATTTATTTTCAGTAGCTTGGATAGGAGACAGTCTTTTGCATCCTTGTTGTTTGTTTGGAACTTCTCTGCTCTTCTGAAGGTATAAATTGTTGTACATTCTGCCATCAACATATATTTGCTATGTACTTCTGCCATGAGAATACAAGCAAGATTTGAAAGCATTTGCTATATACTTCTGCCAAAAACATGTACTTGTTATGATATTTCCATTCAGTGGACATTGAGCAGGTTCATATCAATTTATTATTGTTTCAATGTTGCATTGTAGATGGACAACAAGCAAAAGAGCCTAATATTTGTGGTTGTGTCATATATGCTTGTCTCGATGATGACATTAGTAGTTCAGTCTAGAAAAAGAAATAGGTGTGCTGTCATACACTATGGGCCAATAGATGAGAGGGATAGGATGAGAAGTGAGTACCTAGATAACAAAATATGGAGGGATGAAACAAGATGTGTGAACATGCTTAGGCTTGGAAGAGGGCCTTTCTTTCGATTTTGTAAACTTTTCCGAGACCGTAAGTTGCTTGAAGATACGATTCATTTGTCCATTGAACAAAAAGTTGCTATGGTTTTGCACACTGTTGGACACAATGTTAGGAATAGGATAATAGGTGGCAACTTTGGTAGATCCGGTGAAGTTGTAAGTCGTTATTTCAAGAAAGTCCTTCATGTTGTTGGAGAGCTACGTGGTGACCTTATTAGAAAGCCCTCGTTGGAGACCCAATCCAAAATAGAAGGGAACTACCGGTGGGATCCATACTTTAAGGTATGAGGACGAGTCACAACAGAATTTTGATTTTGTAGGCTAGGATTGACTTAGATCTTAATCCTTATCTTTTTTTCATGAAATAGAATTGTATTGGAGCTATTGATGGTACACATGTACGAGCCTCCGTAACAAAGGACATGGAGCCTTCCTTTCGTGGTAGAAAGATCCATACAACTCAAAATGTGATGGCAGCCATTGATTTTGATCTTCAGTTTACATATGTATTGGCTGGTTGGGAGGGGTCAGCACATGATGCACTAGTTTTATGTGATGCGTTAAACCGTCCAAATGGTCTTCGTGTACCACAAGGTAACGAGAGTTAGCGACATTTTGTCAATGGCACTATCAAATATAGCAAAGTAACCCGCTTGTTGCTCATATGCTAGGAAAATTTTATCTAGTTGATGCTGGATATGGAGCCAAGCTAGGGTTCTTGCCCCCTTTTCGTGGAGTGAGATACCATTGGAATGAGTGGGGGAACAATCCTCCTATAAATGAAAAGGAGTTATTTAATCTTAGACATTCTTCTCTTCGCACGACCGTAGAACGTGGATTTGGGTCACTCAAGGGAAGATTCAAAATACTTGATGATGCTACCCCATTTTTCAAATATCCTACTCAAGTAGACATTGTTGTAGCTTGCTGCATTATTCACAATTGGGTCATCAATGATGGGATAGATGAGTATATCATACCCGAGGATGAGTGGGTTGCCAATATTAACCATGCTTCATCATCAAGTGGTCAAGCAAGTGAACATACATCAATGGTTAATTTTAGGCAAGGAATCGCTGATAATATGTGGGCAAACCGCCAGAACTACATGCAGCAGAATCATATGTAGTAGCTCGATTTAAACCATTGTAATGTTGTGTTTTTCTTTTTTGAAACATTGTACTTGCTGGAATTTATTTGTAATGCCACATTATGGGTTGTATTGAATGTTTTTACCTCGTTTACTTGCTGAAAGTTATTGGTAAAGACATACTATGTGTTGTATTGTATGTTTTTACCTCTTTTACAAACTGAAATTTATTGGTGATGAGAGATTGTGTGCTGAATATAATGTTCTTACCTCTTTTACTTACTAAAATTTATAGTCATGACACATATGTGCATAACCTTGTAGGAAATGGAGGCTAAGCAAGTTGTATGGACAGCTCCGATGACTTCCTTCATGCTTGATCACCTATGCAAGGTTGTGGCTGATGGAGTTAGAACATCAACTGGCTTCAAGAAGTGCCAATTGGCTCGTTGTGCGACTGCTATGAATGAGCATTTTCAGCTCAATTTGACTCATGCCAACATTGGTAATCACAATAGGACATGGAGGAGGAAATGGGGAACAATACTCAGACTTAGGGGGTTGAGTGGTGCATTATGGGATGATGAGAAGTCTATGATCGTTCTTGATCATGAGTGAAAGTGCGTTATATCGACTAGAGGGGGGGTGAATAGGCGATTTTTATGAAAGTCTTCAAAACGTGGAAGTTATGAAGACAAACAGTAGAGATGCGCCTTATTACTATGCAGCGGAAGTTAGATTACACTAGGCAAGCCATGGTCAAGTATTCAATAGAGTGAAAGCACAATGGCAAATAGCTGCAGTGTAATAAGGATCAGGTAGAAAGATTTTATGAAGCCAAACAGATCATACAGTCATGTTGTGAAGACAAAAGATAGAGCAGCCATGCAATGACTTCACAATGAGTAGCAGTAAGTAAAAGGAAGTGAAGATGAAACCAGTGAGTCGTTGAAGACAAAGATTTGTTGGACCAGTTCCAGTTGCTGTGACAACTGTACGTCTGGTTAGGGCGGCTAGGTATTTAAACCAAAGGACACACAGTCCCGGACACCCAGTCCTGAACACGCAGCTCAGAACACCCAGTCCTCACCGTATTCCCCTTGAGCTAAGGTCACATAGACCTCGCCCAATCACTCTGGTAAGTCTTCAAGGTAGACTCCCAAACCTTCACAGACTTCGTTCACCGGCAATCCACAATGTCTCTTGGAAGCTCAGAACGCGACGCCTAACCGGCTGGAGGATGCACAGTCCTCAAGTGTAATAAGTCTTCAGATCACTCAGACAAGAAGACTTAAGTGATGCCCAATTCTCTCTGGCTCTGGGTGGTTAGGGCTTTATCCTCGCTAGAAATTCTCTCTCTCAAAGGCTTCGAGGTGGGTTGCTCTCAAACGACAAAAGCCGTGCACTGAAATCTGAGCAGCCAACCGTTTATGGTTATGGGGGGTGGACTATTTATAGCCACTAGGCAACCCGACCTGATTTGTCCGAAATGACCCTGGGTCACTAAGGAACTGACACGTGTTCTAACGGTCAGATTTCAAACTCACACGGCAACTTTACTTGGGCTACAAGCAAAGCTGACTTGTCCGACTCTGGACAAGATTTGCTCTCATAGTCTTCGCTCGAAGACATAGGTTTTTTGTTTAGGCATCACTTCAGTCGTTCTGACTGGTTCTCTTGGACCCCACTTAACAGTACGGTGGTTCCTATGACTCAACACAAATGAAAGAGAACTACGAAAGATCTAAGTCTTCGAGTTCCATAGGCTTCACGTGGTGTCTTCTCTTGTCATAGTCTTCAATGTGAATATCTTCATATACCACCTTTGTCTTCAATGTCTTCATACATTTTTAGGGGTCATCTTTGGTAGGAAAACCGAATCAATGAGGAATTTCTACCTGTGTCATCCTGCAATTCTCACAAACACATTAGTCCCTCAACTAGGTTTGTCGTCAATACTCCAAAACCAACTAGGGGTGGCACTAGATGCACTTACAATGAGCACTACACTAACCATATTAAGGTATCTCTATATGCCAAGTACAAGTTGGAATGTGTTTCTATGTGCCATATACTTGTTGGAAATAACTTCTATATGCCATTTAGTTGCTGGAAATTGTTTGTACATGTCAAATATAAGCTTAAATGAATTTGTATATGCCATATGCTTGCTGGAAATAGTGTCTACATGTCATGTAGTTTCTATATGCCATTTACTTGCTGGAATTTATTTCTATATGCCATTTACTCGCTGGAATTTGTTTCTATATGCCATTTACTTGCTGAAATTTGTTTCTACATGTAAAATATAACCTGAAATGAGTTTCTTTATGCCAAATACTTGCTGGATTTCATTTGTTTATGCTAAATAGTTGCTGGATATAGTTTCTATATGCCATTTACTTGCTGTAATTTGTTTCTACATGTAAAATATAACTTGAAATGAGTTTCTTTATGTCAAATACTTGCTGGATTTCATTTGTTTATGCTAAATACGTGTTGCATGTCTACTGGTTGATGTTGTTTTCTTTTTTCTAGGACCACAAAGAGGATGAGCCTTTTCTGAACAAGCCTCTCAAGCACTATAATGAGATGGCTATCATTCATGGCAACACTATGGCCACGGGTCAGTATATGAAAGGCTCAAATGGCCCCCTTGGCACAGAGGGCATAGAGGTGAATGACATTTCAGATAATGAGGCTTCCCCACTTGAAGAAGGTAGCAAGTCAAGCAATGGAGGCGATTCAGTGGCTCCCAATCCCAAAAGGGCCAAAACAAAGTCTAGTGTTGATGAGGGGCTGCAATCAACCCTTATGGCAGTGGGTGAAAGGCTTGCTATTGCCATAGAGAGGAGCGTTAGCACCGACAACAGCTCCGCGAGCATCTCTATGAACAACTCTACGAACAACTCCATGGTGGGCCTTTGGGAGGGCATGAAAGATATTCCCTTTTTCGCTATTGATTACCTTACCCATTATTTTGCCCACTTGGTTGAGAATCCAAACATTGCAATGGCGTTTCAACTCTTGGAGAAGGACCAAAAGAGTATTTGGGTTGCTAGGTATGTGAAGAACACCTTCCCTCCAATGGATGGTTGAAGATTGAAGGCATGTGTGGTATTTGCATGACCTCTTTTGATATGACCCAACATTATGGACTTTGGGTTGTATGACTTACTTTTGATGTCAACCATACTATGAACTATGGGTTGTATAACTTAGAGATGATGTAATATTTCATATCTACATCTCATGCACTACTAGTTTATTATGTATAGTTGCTACTTGTCTAAGATGTTGGACTATGATTATGTTGGTCTGCGATGTTAAAGTTTACTTCTAAATTTCAAAATCAAAGTTGAGCCTAGATTTGATATATCTATATTGCTGAAATTACATATTGGAGGGGTAATCTCACCACCTCAAACAAAATGGTCAGTGTAACAATCATCCGCTCTTTCATCCTCTCAACCAAACACACAAATGGTTATCCCTAGCCACCTGTATCCTCCCTACCAAACAAAATAGTGTGGTTATCCAACTCACCTAATCCCTCACAACCAAACAACAAAAAATGGCTATCCCCAGCCACATGGTTAAGGATATCCTTAGCCAGGTATCTTTGCCCGTGAACCAAATGCCACCTAAGTGGTGCATGTGGACATCCAATGAAACTGAAATGGCATATGTGGACAACCTCACCAAACCCACAAAAGCGAGTGGTCGACCACCACATCATTGCATCCTTCCCCAACCACCTGGAGCCGCCATACCCTAAGAGCAAGTACAATAGTGGGCTTATAGCCGGCTTACATGGCACTTTTGCCTATGTGGAGGAGAGAGATGTGGAAAAGTAAGGGAAGTGGGCTCTCATGCAAGAATCTAGCTATATACGAATTTCTAGATAAATGTAATAAATATGAAGAAAGAGATAGTAGAGAGAAGATGGAAAAAATACTATTGTAATAGCCAACCTTATAGCCCACATTATTGTATGAGTGCATATGGATGATGGCTATAGATGACATGGCGGTTCCTTATAGCCATCAGCTGACTATATTATTAACCATGCTCTAAGCCGTTGTCACCATCAGCGTCGCCTTCATGGCAGAGCTCCTCCCCTAGTCCCCTTGAAGGATTGCGGCTAGGTGTCGTCGGCGAGACAACAATCTCGACTCGAGAGTAGTTTTTTTATAGAACCAATTGAATTGGTCATGCAATACTTTAATAATATTAAGTATTGTTAGCTTAATGACATTATGATTGTGGATCTTTATGCCAGGTCGAAGAGTGAATTGCAAAAAACCACCACATTTCAAGTTCAAACCCGGATTTGCTCACATTCCTTGGGCGCCCCAAAAATCTACCAATTTCCTTACTAATTTCTCCAATAAACACTAATGAGCGATTTAATCCAATTTCTGACAGTCCAGGCCCACTGGTCAAGTCCGTATGACACCGTTTTGTGTTGACTGTTAAATCAAACATGGCGCTGCTGCTCCCAACCACGCGACCACTTCCTCCCTGGACCTCACCGCCGGACGCCGTACAACTCGGCTAGGAAACTGGGTAGCTGACGGGTGGGCCCTCTGTCAAAAGTAACAGCCAGCAAACTTTGGTTGACAATTTTGTGCCATGTCAGCATTTATAGCAGGCCCGGGCTGTCAGAAATTGAATTAAATCGCTCAAATTGGTCATTAGTGTTTATTGAGAAAATTAACAAGAAACTGATAGATTTTTGGGGCGACCAAGAATGTGGTAGAAAATTCGGATTTGAACTTAAAATGTGATGGTTTTTTGCAATTCACTCCGGATCGAACGGTGATTATGGTCGGGGCCGTTACCATCATTCTTCCATACCCTTTTGGTTTCGACTCCCTCCGTCCGCGTCCGCACTCTGGTCCACAGTGCTTGGGGCAACACAAAGATCTTGCTCCTGCCGGCGACCTCCTCCTCTGTCAGCAACAGCTTCCACCATGACATCCTTCAGTGCAACTTGGAGCTAATCGTAGTCATTTCCAGTTCGTACAAAGTTTATTCCTGACGTTGATCTAGATCCTTAGTTCTTGGTTTGCGTCAACACTAGTTCTGTTTTGACAGTTCTATTGTGATCTTTTTGTGAAAAATTCTGTCGTATGGTCATCTTACAGAAGTAGGTACGTATATGTATGCATATGCTGACTGTCAGAAAGTTTTTTGAACAATTGATCTCCATATGGATCACAAAGTCCACATAGACAGTCGATCTCCACACAAATCACATTTTTTGAACACAAGAGCGCTCGAAGCCACCGCCTCTTCTTATAGCATGTGAAATATAGAAATTCAGAAATAAGGAAGCTGCACAAGGTATCTTAGTAAAACAAGAGGCAAGACTAGCATGGAAAGTGGACGGCATTGCTTATTGGGTTTTAGTTAAGACTGTTTTTAGGCTATCTACCAGAACAAAATGTACAAACAAAGATGGCATTGCAAGTCTTCTGGAGTACTTCGAATTCCTAACAAAATGATGAACATTATGATCAATCCACAGCTTGCAGATGTTTTGCTAAAGCATTAGCAGTAAAGAAAAATGATTTCACACATTATACCATTAGCACAATTTCACATATTACATTGTTAGCCGACAAGTGATTCGTTTACTAAATCACAGTCAGTAAAATACTTATCTTCCCACACCTGCAGATAGAAGATATAAAGTCCTGCATGATGACCATTGATCACGTCCTTTTACTAAATGATCATAGTACATTCGCTCAAGCACCACGCGATTTTGACCGAATACATGGAGGTAACAATTGTCCAAAACCATTGGTATGCATAAACCAGTACAGATAACAGAAACTTCAGTTCAATTGTAGATGACTAATCCACAGAAACAAACCAAGTTCATTCCATGAAGAACCACCGTTGCTCCAAACTTAAAAGCATGCATACATCTGTCACAGAGCCCAGTTCAAGCAGACATACGAAGCCAACTGTTCCATAGCATGAAGAACTGATGATGCCTGCCGAAGATCCACTTCTTATAGATACCACCAACAATCTCATATTGATGTCAAATGTGCAACGACTGTAACTCTGCATACAACGGCACATATGGCATATATGGCGGCTTGCCATCTACAAGACCAGAGATCAGCTTGACTTGCCCGCTATCCATATTATAGCAAGTGAATGTGATAAACCAACCAAAACTGAAGAGTATCATGTTGCATTCCGGATGAATCCCAATCCACTCAAAATCCCCATCGAGGCGGAAATGGAAATCTATTTCTCCAAATATGTGTGAAGTGTCAACGCTATGCTTCAGTATCCATTCTCTGCTTTGATAGTTCTCAAGAACATAAACTACTAATCGAATGGTACCACCATCTTCAGCTCGCTGAAAATTGGCATAATGCAGGCGACCCTGTGACCGCTGAATAAAACCATCAAGCAGACCTCGAGGGACATCAAAGTTCATCCATGTTTCCCCCTTGGTATCCACCACAGCTAGACAAGGGGATACAGATATCCCACCGCAATTGGCTACAAAATGCAGATAGCCGTTAAGAAAGACAGATGCAGACTGACGATTAATGATCCTAATTTCTGCATTCCATTTCTTCTCCTTGTAAACCCATTTTCCGGTTTCAGATGAATACACTGCCACTCCGACAATGTCAGGGTCCCAAAGCTCATGCGCATTTATCAACTCAAACACATAGAAATGCGACGAAACGGCCGGATCGAAGCCCAAACGTGTGGTGTCCACCTCGCTGGTGGCGTTGCCGGAGTCCGGCAACACGGTCCACTTCTCCGTGGCAGGATTAAACACGACATAATGGAACTCATCACCCTGGGCGGAGGCGTCGTACCAGCGGCAGAGGAGGAGGCCGTTGCAGCAGTCCAGCAGCTGGACGCGCCGGTGGTTGGGCAGGAAGGCGCAGGTGATCGGAGGGGTGCATCTCCCCGGGAAATCGGCGAAGCGGGCAGGGGATTTCAGAAGCCACTCGCTGTCGCTGGTGGTGGTGCTGCCGTAGAAGAAGCCGGCCAGGGGTTGGGGAAGCTTTTTGCGGTGTTCGGGGTGGTGGATGAGGGCCAGCCAGTGGTTGGAGACGCACTTCAAGCGGCAGAGCGACTTGACCGGGAGACGCGCGAGGATCTCCACGAGGAGGTCGTCGGTGAGTCTCTCGACCGCCGTCCTGCCGTCGCTGTGGGGAGAAGGGGAAGACCTGCGGAAAACACAAATGGGGATCACGGCGAGAAGGAGGGGGAAAGGTCTGATAGATGATCCTGCTGATTCGCGTACCGGAGACGAGATGAAGCTCGGCCTTCATCACCCGGTCTAGAGCCATCCACGGGGTCGGACATGGCGGCGGCGGCGGCAGAAAAGCGGCGGTGACGCCGTCGAGCAGGGCAGAGGGGAGGAGTGAAACCTAGGAGGTCAGCGGATCCCAGTCGCGGGAGTGGGACTTGTTCTCACTGCGTGAACGGATTGGGCCGTCGAGCATCAGTGAATGGGCTCAACCGTGTGGCACTAGACTGAATTGGAAGAATAGGGCCCAGATACAAAATGAGGAAAAATACATTTGATTTCTCTATAAGAAATGGAAATTCTGCACTATGATCTTGGTGATAATTAAATCCTTAACTTGCCCCTAAAAAATATTATAGGTCAATAAAATGTCCTTTGACCATCTAAACACTACTCTGTCAATCCCATAACAAATTCATATGAAGTCAGGAAAATGCAAATAAAATATCAAAATGTTTAGAATACCATCACCTATATGTGCATGTCATTTGCATTCATGATAAAAAAATTGCCTACATATTTTTAGGTCTAATTAAAGTAATAATATTAATAACCTCATGTAGTTTAATCAATATTTTTCTCATGAATGCAAATGGCATGCACAAATAGGTGATTTTTTGGAAGCATTCAATATCTTATTTGTATTTTTCCGGGTTCAAACGAATTCGTTATGATTTTTTCAAAGTAATGGTCAAACATTCAAAGGGCATTTGTGTGATCTAAAATGCCTTTTTAGGGGCAAAACGTAGCAGAATCGGAAAGTAGGGGCAAAACCCATGGAAGCGGATTTGTAGCACCCGGGTGCTCCACACCCCTATACGAACATTAAATTCAAAAAAATACTGAGAATTTTGAAAAAAAAATCTGAGATTTTGGGATATAAAACCAGGGCTCCCGATCTAGTCCCGTGTGAAATTTCGTGAAAAAATACCAGGAAACGTATTCGTGGCAAAAAAGACAAAAAAATTCCTATGTATAAAAAATACTGTTTGGATGGATTTTTGTCCGGACTGTACTTCACCACGGATACGTTTCATTTTTTTTCATGAAATTTAACACGGAAGTAGATTGAGAACCCACGTTTGATATCCCCAAATTTCAGATTTTTTTTGATTTTTTGGTATTTTTTACGTTTAATATTCGTATAGGGGCGTGGAGCACCCAGGTGCTCCTGTGTATTTTCCCAAAACCCATGGGTAGGAACCAACTAGAGACAAAACCCACGGGGAGTAACCAACTAAGGGCAAGAATGATCGGATGGATTGGTAAATTGCATCCATGTAAGAGTGACATTGCCATGAGAGAAAAGAAGCATTTCCATTCAACTCGTTTATATACAAAACAAAATGTAAAGGATATCTATATTAATGGAAGATTGTGCAAGTTGTTGTTTTTTCTTTCTTTAAATGATCTGCGCATATTGTTTTACAGGAAACCAGTAGTCTGTATTACATCTCTGTGGTACAGTTGAATCGCCGAACACCAACGAGTTTTACAAAGTCAATGCCAAAATACATGGAGCCAGTTAGAGCATCTCTAATAGCTTGTCTATATAGATGTCTATATTCGTTTTCCACGACGTGAGCCTAAAACAGGCGTCCAACAGCTTGTCTATATGATCGTCAAAATATACACATCCTCTAAATCGACCTTGACAATGTCCATGTCTGGACATTGTGAATACGTTGTCTAAAATCAGCTGCAGTCATGATTTCTTTCTCTCCTAGCGACGACCCACCTATCATGGTCCCTGTATATAGACATTCTGATGCAAAACTGGACGTGTATATAAAAGAATCATTTTAGACCATTGTCTATATGAATATATAGACATCCAAATATACACATGCTATTGGAGATGCTCTTACAAACTCAACCACAAGTTTCCCTAAATAAACACTGACCACAAGTTCATAAGCAAGAGCAAGAGGTAGTTGATTCTCAAAAACAAAAAAGCAAGAGGTACTTGGCCTTTCAATGATGATTGGACAGCGCCGTCGTGGTCTCAAATCTAGAAGCTCCAACCAGGGAACCACCACCTCCACCTTATTCATCGAAAGCGCCATCCATAGTGATTTTGAGAAGGTCCCCAGTTGGCTTCCGCTCTGGGCAAAGCGCCGACAGAATATGCATATCTTAGGCAGGAGCTTGAGGGCCCACGTATTGCACCGGTTGGAGGATTCCACTCTTGTCAGATGCCCTACAGTAGAGGAGATCTGCTGCTATGTAGCCAATTCAGAGATCTTCAGGCACAGCTTATGTGCACCTTGATTTGATGTGATTAACGTTAATTACCTGCAAAGATCGGATCGGTCGGTTAATGAGATGACAAACTCCGCATGAAGTGTCTTCTTACCATCTATCCACCACAGAATCAAAAAAAAAAAAAATCTTGTTCCTGTACACCAGTCATCAGGAACACAAGGATAGTTTCAGTTTATCCTGGAGGCTTCAAGTTGACACCAGAGGCCTGCTGCTACAAAGAGCCGTGACATAAAGAGTCGAAATTCAGAAATGCTGCTGCAGTCCTGCATTGGACTGGAGCATATGCACAACATTACATATATCATGGTAAGACTAGAAGCAAGACAAACATGGAAGATGAAGGGCATTGCTTATTTATTAGACTCTTTTAAGCTTCCTACATGAACAAAAAATGCAAGCAAAGATGGCATATCCCTAGTCCTCTCTAGTGTTAGAGTTATAATATAAGTCATGTACCCCTTTGTATTTATCCTATTGTATGAGGGGTTTCCTGCATATGTTCCACACCTGTACATGTATATATATCGGCCTATGGCTTCATGGGAATACAAGTTGCATATTCCTAACATGGTATTATAGCCTTAGGTTTCTTTTCTGCACGCGCAACTCGTGCTCCCCGATCCCAAATTCCTGCATCGGCCGTCGCTGTTCCCCTCCCTCTCCGGCCGATTGCTCAACTCAGCTCCCGCCGTGGCCCCGCCAACCCGCTCCGATCTCCTGCCCAGCTCGAGCCGCCCTGCTCTCCCGATCGGGTCGCCCCGGCTTCACTCCGCCGCTCCGTGCTCAGCCAGATCGAGCCGCTCTGCACTCTCCCGATCGGCTGCAGGTCTCCCGCAAGAGCTCCTGCTCGATCTCCCGCTCGAACTCGCCCTTGTCCCGCTCGCACCGGCCCCTGCTGGTTCCCGCCGCTCCTTCCAGCTGCCAGCCGCCAGCCGCCCCTTGTTCCGGATCGACTGCCTGCTGCCCCCCCCCGATCCCGTCCCCGTTCTCGATTGGAAGCTGGTGGTCTCGCCCCGATTCTGCTGATTTCGGATCTCTGCTAAAAAAATGTCTGCTGCATCGGACTATGTTGTTGTCCCTCGCTGTCCGGTGATCTTCGATGGTACTAACTACACCGAGTTTACTGGCTTTATGCGCATTCACATGCATGGCATCCGTCTCTGGGGTGTTCTTTCTGGCGAGGTCTGCTGTCCGCCACGTCCGGTTCCTCCGGTGGTCCCTACTCCGCCGACTCCACTGGTTCTTCCTACGGATGCTAATCAGGCTGCCAAGGATGCGGCTAAGCTTGCTGATGAGGCTGCTGATCATGCTTATGATGAGAAGGTTTTGGCTTATGAGGAGGCTCTTCAAACTTATCATGGCGCTCTGTCTGTTTACACCCAGTGGCTTGATGATGATGCTCGTGCTGCAACTGTTCTCACTGCTAGTGTTCTGCCTCAGTTTGCTTCTGAGTTTCTGGGTCTTCCTACTGTCTTTGAGATGTGGACCCATCTTCGTCAGCGCTATGCGCCCTCTCGTGATGCCTTATACCTTTCTGTGGTCCGTCAGGAGCATGCTCTTCAGCAGGGTGACTCTACTGTTGATGACTTCTATGCACAGAGTTCTGCTATCTGGCACCAGCTTGATTCTCTCCGCAGTGCTGGTTGTCGTACTTGCCCCTGTTGCCAGGCTGTCCAGGCCAATTTGGAGTTTCATCGCGTCTACGAGTTCCTGTCTCGGCTCCGTAAGGAGTTTGAGCCCCGGCGTGCTCAGTTGTTTGCTCGTGGCCGTATTTCTCTCATGGAGGTGCTTTCTGAGATTCGTGCCGAGGAGACTCGCTTACGTGGTGCTGGTTTGCTGGAGGTTCCCTCTGTGCTCGCTACTCGGGCTCCTTCTACGCCACCTGCTGCACCGACCCCTTCTCGCTCGAGTGGTCCGCCGCTCTTGCCCACTCCTTCTGGAGGCTCAGGTTGCCCCCGTCCACATTGCGACTACTGCAACACTGATGGTCATATCGAGTCCCAGTGCTACACGAAGAAGAAACACCTGCGCAAGGCGCAATCATCATCTTCAGGGACTTCGTCATCTACCTCGACAGCTTCAGCCATTGCTTTGACTGAGCAGGATATTCTGAGCCTTAAGCGTCTGCTCGCAGCTTCAGGTTCTTCCTCGACGAGTACTGCTGGTTCTGTGACTGATGCTTTCCGCACTGAGCAACCACCCTCTACACAGTCAGGTACATCCCCATGGGTTCTGGACTCTGGAGCTTCTTTTCATATGTCTTCTCATTCTTCCACTTTGTCCTCTCTTCGATCGCTGGATTCTCCTGTTCATGTCCTCACTGCTGATGGTACTCCACTTTCTGTCGTTAGTAGAGGCAATCTTACCACTCCTTCTTATTCTGTTCCCGATGTTGCTCATGTTCCTCGACTTACCATGAATCTGTTTTCCGCTGGTCAACTTACTGATTCTGGTTGTCGCGTCATCCTTGATGTTGACTCTTGTTCTGTCCAGGACCATCGCACGCACACTCTGGTTGGGGCTGGCCCTCGCCGCTGTGATTCTCAGGGTCTTTGGGAGTTGGACTGGCTTCATGTTCCTTCTGCTGCCACCACTGTCGCCAGTTCCTCCGCTTCAGTCGCCTCCGTTACTGGTTCCTTCCAGCAGTGGCATCATATCAGAGGAACACTTTGTGTGCTACCAAACATCAGAACGTAACTGGGTGATTATAAAGGTGCTCTACAGGTGTCTCTGATGGTACTTGTTGACTTGGCATAGATCGAGATTAGGATTTGTCACTCCTATTGTTGGAGAGGTATCTCTGGGCCCTCTCGGTAATGCACATCACTATAAGCCTTGCAAGCAATGTGACTAATGAGTTAGTTGCAGGATGATGCATTACGGAATGAGTAAAGAGACTTGCCGGTAACGAGATTGAACTAGGTATTGAGATACCGACGATCGAATCTCGGGCAAGTAACATACCGATGACAAAGGGAACAACATATATTGTTATGCGGTTCCACCGATAAAGATCTTCGTAGAATATGTAGGAGCCAATATGGGCATCCAGGTTCCGCTATTTGTTATAGACCAGAGAAGTGTCTCGGTCATGTCTACATAGTTCTCGAACCCGTAGGGTCTGCACGCTTAACGTTTGTTGACGATATAGTATTTATGAGTTATGTATGTTGGTAACCGAATGTTGTTCGGAGTTCCGGATAAGATCACGGACATGATGAGGAACTTCGGAATGGTCCGGAGATAAAGTTTGATATATGGGATAATAGTGTTTGGTCATCGGAAGGGTTCCGGATGTTTCCCGAAATGTTTGGGTACGAGAACACTTTATTTGGGCCAAAGGGGAAAGCCCCCACAAGGTTTTTGGAAAGCGCAAAAGGAAGTTTTGTCCAGGGGCCAGACGCCAGGGTCCCTAGCGTCTGGGTCCAGACGCCGAGAACCCTGGCGTCTGGCCCTGGAGTCCGAGAAGGACTCTTGCCTTTCGGGTGAAACCGACTTTGTGGAGGCTTTTAGTCCAAGTTTCGACCCCAAGGCTCAACATATAAATAGAGGGTAGGGCTAGCACCCAAGATACATCAAGAAACACCAAGCTGTGTGCCGGCAACCCCATCCCCTCTAGTTTATCCTCGGTAATAGTTTTCGTAGTGCTTAGGTGAAGCCCTGCGGAGATTGTTCTTCACCAACACCGTCACCACGCCGTCGTGCTGTCGAAACTCATCTACTACTTTGACCCCCTTGCCGGATCAAGAAGGCGAGGACGTCATCGAGCTGAACGTGTGCTGAACGCGGAGGTGCCATACGTTCGGTACTTGATCGGGACGGATTGTGAAGGTGTACGACTACATCAGCCGCGTTGATAAACGCTTCCGCTTTCGGTCTACGAGGGTACGTAGACATACTCTCCCCTCTCATTGCTATACATCACCATGATCTTGCGTGTGCGTAGGAATTTTTTTGAAATTACTACATTCCCCAACAGTGATATCAGAGCCAGGTTTATGCGTAGATGTTATATGTATGAGTAGAACAAAAAGGAGTTGTAGGTGTGGGTATATACATATTGCTTGCCATCAGTAGTTGATTCTTGATTCAGCGGCATTGTTGGATGAAGCGGCACAGACCGACATTACGCGTACGCTTACGCGAGACTGGTTCTACTGTCGTGCCTCGCACACAGGTGGCTAGTGGGTGTCTGTTTCTCCAACTTTAGTTGAATCAGATTCAATGAACTGGGTTCTTTCTGAAGATCAAAAAGCAATCACTATACCGCGTTGTTGTTTTTGATGCGTAGGTAAGAACGGTTCTTGCTCAGCCCGTAGCAGCCACGTAAAACTTGCAACAACAAAGTAGATGACGTCTAACTTGTTTTTGCAGGGCTTGTTGTGATGTGATATGGTCAAGACATAATGAGATATAAGTTATTGTATGAGATGATCATGTTTTTGTTAAAGTTATCGGCAACTGGCAAAAGCCTTATGGTTGTCTCTTTATTGCATAAGATGCAAGTGCCATGTAATCGCTTTACTTTATCGCTATGCGATAGCAATAGTTGCAAAAGCAATAGTTGGCGAGACGACCATGTGACGACACATTGATAGAGATCAAGATGATGGAGATCATGGTGTCATGCCGGTGACGATAGAGATCATGACGGTACTTTGGAGATGGAGATCAAGGGCACAAGATGATCATGGCCATATCATGTCACATATTTTGATTGCATGTGATGTTTATCCTTTATGCATCTATTTTGCTTAGTTCGGCGGTAGCATTATAAGATGATCTCTCACTAAATTTCAAGGTACAAGTGTTCTCCCTGAGTATGCACTGTTGCCAAAGTTCGTCGTGCCGAGACACCACATGATGATCGGGTGTGATAAGCTCTACGTTCACATACAACGGGTGTCGGTGTCAAAACCGGCGGATCTCGGGTAGGGGGTCCCGAACTGTGCGTTTAGGCCGGATGGTAACAGGAGGTAGGGAACACGATGTTTTACCCAGGTTCGGGCCCTCCCGATGGAGGTAAAACCCTACGTCCTGCTTGATTAATATTGATGATATGGGTAGTACAAGAGTAGATCTACCACGAGATCAAGGAGGCTAAACCCTAGAAGCTAGCCTATGGTATGATTGTTGTCTATGGAGTTGATTGCCTACGGACTACAACCCCCCGGTTTATATAGACACCGGATAGGGTTAGGGTTACATAGAGTCGGTTACAATGGTAGGAGATCTTGAATATCCGCATCGCCAAGCTTGCCTTCCACGCCAAGGAAAGTCCCATCCGGACACGGGACGAAGTCTTCAATCTTGTATCTTCATAGTCCTGGAGTCCGGCTGAAGGTATAGTCCGGCTACCCGAACACCCCCTAATCCAGGACTCCCTCAGTAGCCCCTGAACCAGGCTTCAATGACGACGAGTCCGGCGCGCAAATTGTCTTCGGCATTGCAAGGCGGGTTCCTCCTCCAAGTCCTTCATAGAAGATTGTAAACACCAAGAGTAGTGTCCGGCTCTGCAAAATAAGCTTCCACATATTGCCATAGAGAGAATAGTATTAACACAAATCAAATCTGCTGACGTATTTCGCAGTGCGTCATCACACTACGGCCAAGTCCTTCACTCGAATCGCTTTTACTTTTCCACCTCAGATTGTTTTGCGAGGCGGTTTCCTTGGCACGTCTTGTCAAAGCAGAGATCGTGTACCCCCCTTTTACGGGATTCTCATCAATACGGACGTGGGTAACCCAATCGTGCCTGTTAGCATGTTTTCTCGATTAAAGGTGAGTCCCGAACGGTTACGGGGAGGGCTCCTGGTATTCAACCTCTTATAAAGAGACCAGGGCCTTATCCTTTTCTCCAATCCCAAAACAAGTTCGCCCGTCGCCTCGAGTTCCAACACCCTAGGCTCCAGATTCCGGGCGCTTCGGACCTTCGACAATGTCCGGTTCCGACCTTCAAGGCCGATGGATGCCCTCCTCTGTCACGGAGGAGGATGTGCTAAAGTTGAGAGAGGCCAAGTTCTTGACCGCCGAAATTTCGCATAGGTTGCCTGCTCAAAGGCAGGCTATCCCCAGTCCCCAGCCAGGTGAGAGCGTAGTGTTCAAATCTCACTTCCTTTGGGGGTTAGGCTTCCCGATGGATCCCTTTGTGAGGGGACTGCTATTTTATTACGGGCTGGAATTCCACGACTTAGCTCCAGAGTCCATCCTCCATATCTCCTCATTTATCATTGTGTGCGAAGCGTTCCTCCGTGTTACCCCTCACTTCAGACTATGGCTCAAGACCTTCAAAGTGGAGCCGAAGATGATCAAGGGACGGCACGCAGAGTGTGGAGGCGCTGTTATAAGCAAAAATGCTGATGCTCCATGGCCCGAGGGCTCTTTTCAAGAGGAGCTAGGCTTGTGGCAACGAGAGTGGTTTTATATGACCGCTCCCCGGAGCACCAAATGGGTGGCGCCTCCTGCCTTTCGCTCGGGTCCCCTACCATGGCTAGCGTCATGGGTCAACAGAGGGTTAGATTGGGGTTTGCCCAAAGACGTGCCCTTGTTATAGGGCCGAATTAAGGATCTCTTGGAAGGAGTCCTCAGCTTGGTCAAGGTGACGCAGGTCATGCTGATTCGCCGAATATTGCCCGGCAAACGTTGCCCCCTTCGCTTGTGGGAGTTTAATCCAGAGGGACCGCGAGCTCTCCAGAACTTTATGGGCGCAACGCCCGCGGAGATGGATAAACTGTTCTTCGGATCACAAGAGATGTGTCCGTATTTAACCGAGGACGCATGCCTAAGCCGCAATCGCCCGGATACTCAAGTAAGCAACCTTGTGCCCGGACCTTCTATCCATATAATTGTCATAAACTTGCCCTTAAAAGAGCCGTCCTTTTAAACAGGAGTGGATAGCGAAGGCAAAGCTGATCAGGTGTCCGGCTCCCCTTCCTGAAACCAGGCCGGATCCCGTGCTGGTCAGGATGCTGGAGATAATGCCTTTGGAGGGGGAGGACAAGCAAGCTATGGCCTCCTCGAAGGAGGCTGCTCCAAAGGGAGAAACCGACAATTCCTCTCCTAAGGGGAAGAAGAGAGCCGCCTCTAACGACCTGGAAACCATGGCCTCGAAGCGGGGGAGAAAATGCTCGTCAGAGGGTCCGATGCCGGGGAGTTCCTCGGCCGGACTACGCCCTCAAGGGGATCAGCCCTCCAGCGAGCCATAAGTGGAGAAAGATTTTCCTTTTGAGGGATGAGGGAAATCCTTGATTTATATCTGAGAAGATTAACCAAACCTTTACCTTGTAGCTCGGACCTCAGCCCTTCTCAGCAGAGCTCGTCTTCGGGGGATCTCCTTCCGGAGATGATGGAGAGCGGGACGCCCCCCTGCCGTGCCGCCTAGCGAGGCGGGCGACCCTAAGGTGTCGTCGCGGAGGGTTTCTCCGAATCCGGCAGGGGCGGAAGATAGCTATGTGGCCCCCCAAGGTTCTCCGTGTCCGGCCTTCGAAAGAGGTCATGGGACGAGCCCGGCACCGTCTGGTGCTCGGTCGGAGGAGCTAAAGATTCTGCTGGGGCGAGCTTGTATCTCAGAGGAGCACCGTGCATTGATGGGCACGGTGATTGAAAGGATTTCATCCGCAGAGAGCGGATTGCATGAGGCCGTCAAGAGTTTACTGACGGGTTTCGAGGTACATTAGATAATGTACACTTTTGGCAGTTGTGCATGAATAAGATGCGCCCTGTGTAGATAGTAGCCCCTGAGACTCTGTGCGTCGTCAAGAAATGACGGCACGCGGAGGATCATAATCCCAGGTCTAAGATGTCGCTTTTGAATGTAGGCGACATGGTGTTCGGAATCGAGCCGAACTGACGATTTTGCCGAACTAAAGCGGCAACTGGACGTGGCAGATGCCGACATCACGCTTGTCAACAAGCGTCTTGATGAGGCTCAAGGTATGTAATTCCTCGGGCGGCATCAGGTAAGAACAGTTTTATGCCTGTGTCTTACGATGTGTGTGCTTGACGCAGATGGTGCGGCCGCCGTGGGGAGTCTTAGGGCAGAACTTGCCCGAGCTAAAGAACAAGCCAGAGAAAGTGATGCGGCCGCCAAGAAAGCCCTTGAAGAGCTGGGAGCCGAACAGGCTGCTCATTGCCGAAGCAAGGAAGAGATGGCCGAGATGGCCAAAAAGTTAAAAAGAGCTACAAACCGTTGCAGACTTCTTGAAAAAGAAGACCAGGTGAAACAAACGGACTTAGAGAAGGCCGTTGCCAATGCCAAGGACGCGCGCTCTGCGATGAGAGCTGCGAGGGAGGAGCTGCGTCAGGCCGAACAAATTGCGGCTGGAAAGCTCTTTATGCTGCGAAGGAGATTTTGCGATCCGAAGTTTGCTCCGTTGGACCGGATGTGGAGTGTGGAGGATACCTATCTGGACTTGGCAGCGAGTGCTGCTGATGCAACCGAACACTTCCAAGATCAGAAAGATCGCGAAGTGGAAAAGCTTTTCTGGTCGCAGTTTCACAATCCAGAGCGTCCACTTGCAGTGGACGATTGTTTGGCTCAATGGGCCGAACTGAATAGGTTGTCCGGACTCGCCATGAAGTACGTCATGGGTCACCTGTGGCCGGGGAGATCGGAGCCGAAGAGTTATTTTAGCTTGGTGCAACAATTCCTTGACGCGGTGCCGCATATAAATGCAATGAAGAGGTCAGCATGCATAGAGGGCGCAAGGATGGCTCTTGCCCGTGTTAAGCATACTGGGCAGAGATGGAGACCACCGTTGTTGCGTCCCGAGATTCGGACAAAAGTCGAGTGCCCTCCGAGCACTATTTTCAGGAAGTCCTTGAAGGCGCTCGTGTAATAGAGACGCTGTGCTTGAAAGATGCTATGTTATGATAGCATATGTAATTATAAAGTAATATTTTGATAAACTGTAGTGGCCTTTTTATACTTGTGCCTTCAAGTATTGGGAACACCTCCTGTGCGGCCGTTTTAAGATATATATATATATATATATATATATATATATATATATATATACAAAATCTGAAAGATGGCAGTCGTTGGCTTCAGCCCCCACGCACATAGTGCGGGGGTGCTCGTAGAAGACGCATTTTCACACTTAACCCAACGTCTTGGTCCTACAAAGGAGGTGATAGCGCAGTGGGCCAGGCAACCAGACTATAATGCTTTAACACTTTC
Source organism: Triticum monococcum (assembly GCA_034509565.1). Classification (NCBI taxonomy): domain Eukaryota; kingdom Viridiplantae; phylum Streptophyta; class Magnoliopsida; order Poales; family Poaceae; genus Triticum; species Triticum monococcum. The sequence continues at coordinate 726,352,902 of CM067847.1, read as the reverse complement.
ACTTAGCCATAGGAGCTTGACAGTGAGACTATTTAGGTAGCCCCTTGGTGGCGACTGCGCTCGCCCGAGTTCGGGGCGCGTATGTGCCTGACCGGGAAGCGGCCCTTCATTACAGCGGAGGAATCCGATAGATTCCGATAGGTCATCGAGTGGCTGACTAGTCTCACGCTACATCATGACAGTCAGTTTTCGGCTTTCTCTACTGAGGTGCTCGCCCGGCCGAACCGGGGCACAATCGCAGTAGTTCTCCTGGTGCTACCTTAGCCGATAGAGCGGAACGTAAGGTAGCCGAACTCAGGAGCTGGGCAACCCAACATTTGACCAAAGACATGATTCGGAGCTGATGCATATAATGCCAAAACTCGCGACGCCGAACACTCCCTAAGGTGTTCGGTCTTTATGAGTGCGGGCGAAACAACACTCTTTATTAGAAAAGCCCCTAGTGTCCAGGTACGTGCAGAAATTCTGACGTGGCCACATGCCAAGACGCCAGCCTCCTCCTTGGTTATATCAGAAAAAACCAGGGGATGTGTAGCAACAAGAGACAGTAAAAAAGGTTTACGCAGGGTCTTAATCTAAAAAGAATCCTTTAGGACGGGTCCCTACTGCACGTCTGCGCCTGTGTCTCTGTTGTGCCGTATCCTGGACGGGCGCCACACGACGTTCATCTGTAAAAGAGAGGAACTGAGTTGAAAACGGGTCGTGCCGAAAAAGTTTAAGATAAACAAAGTATAGAGTAAAATATATAAAATTGAGCTTTATTGTCTCTTATTGTATATGCATGGAGCCCCTAGTGCGGGGGTATATGGCCACTAAGCCTGCATCAATGATGATTTTGTACCGAACTCGTCTATCCGCGTTCGTGGTCTTTAATGACCTATTTCGAAGTTTTTTGGCCGGTGAGGCCATTTTACTGTGGGGCTGTCAAAGCGGCCGCACAGTCCTCCGCTTGGGGAGGCGCACTTTAGTGCTTCCCCTTCAAAGAGATGATGCCTCGTGGACCGGGCATCTTAAGCGTGAGAGATGCATAATGCGGTATTGCATTAAAGCGAGCGAAAGCTTCGCGTCCCAGTAGTGCTTGATAGCGACTTGAGAACGGGACGATATGGAAGGTCAGCTTTTCGCGGTGGAAGTTATCGGCAGAGCCGAATATAACTTCGAGCCGGAGAAAACCCATACAATGGGTGTCCGGACCAGGTATTACCCCTTGAAAGGAGGTTTTGCTGCGGCGGATTCTTGTTGGGTTTATCCCCATGTGCTGGATTGTATCCTGATATATCAGGTTTAGTCCACTGCCGCCGTCCATAAGGACATTTAAAAACTGGAGTCCGCCAATTATTGGATCGAGTATCAAGGCAGTCCAGCCTGCATTCTTGATATTTCTAGAATAATCTAGCTGATCGAAGATGATCGGTTTTGACAACCAGTGGCAGGACCCTTTGGGGATGGGCCGTGTGGTGCGTACCTTTACGGGCACCGCACGTTTTGTTATGTGAAGTAAGTTCACTGTTTTTACTTCTTGTGGGAAGTTCTTTTGGTTCCTGGTGCTCTGCTTTTGGGGTTCGTCCTCTTCTTCGCTTGGTGTGTCGAGCCCCTTGTGTTCGGCATTGAGTCTGCCGGATTGTTTGAAAACCCAACAGTCTCTGTGGGTATGGTTAGCAGGCTTCCCGGGAGTACTGTGTATCTGACATATCCTGTCCAGGATTTTATTTAGGTTGGATGGATCGTCCCTGTTATCCTGGGGGGGGGGGCAATTTTGCCTGATTTTGTCGTGAGCCTTTGAATCCGGCATTGACTGTCGTGCTCTTTGGACTTTTGTCCTTAGTCCGGCGACGGTCCTTGTTGTGTCGCGGTTTTCCGTTTCCATCCCTAATTTTGGATGTACTTGGGTCGCTGGGGCTGCATCTTGCCAACCAGCTGTCCTCCCCTGCACAAAAGCGGGTCATGAGGTTTGTCAGTGCGGCAATTGTTCTTGGCTTTTCTTGGCCGAGGTGTTTGGCGATCCATTCGTCTCGGACGTTATGCCTGAAAGCTGCTAAGGCTTCGGCGTCCGGACAGTCGACTATCTGATTCTGTTGAGTGAGGAATCTATTCCAGAACTGCCGAGCTGATTCTCCGGGTTGTTGAGTTATGTGACTAAGATCGTCTGCATCCGGAGGGCGGACATAGGTCCCTTGAAAGTTTGCTCGGAAAGCATCCTCGAGCTCTTCCCAGCTTCCAATTGTGTTTTTGGGAAGGCTTTTAAGCCAATGCCGGGCTGGCCCTTTAAGCTTAAGGGGTAAATATTTTATGGCGTGGAGATCATCTCCTCTAGCCATGTGTATGTGGAGGATATAATCCTCGATCCAAACTCCAGGGTTTGTTGTTCCATCATATGCCTCTATGTTTACGGGTTTGAATCCCTCTGGAAATTCATAGTCCAGGACCTCATCGGTGAAACATAGGGGGTGTGCGGTGCCCCTGTATTTGGGTGTGCCGGATTCTGATGATGGTTTCATAGCATTACTTACGAGAGCTTGCTTTCTTGGCCCATAAATGGACCTGACGGGGCCATGATGCGAATCCTTAAGTGGGTTGCATGCCGATTTAAGTGCGGCGCCGATTGCCGCTTTATGGGGTCGTCTATCCGACCGTGTGGCTTTCTCATTTTTTGAATGCGAGGGCTCTAGGGCCTCTTCGTCGAATTCAGGCTGTAGCTTTCTTTTCGGATAGCTTTTAGTGCGGCAACCATCGCCGTATTTATCTGCGGTATTGATTACTTTGCTCCATCTAATCCGGAGTGCATCTTCCGCTGTTTTTAGCTTCCGCTTCTGCTTTTTCAGGCTGCGTGCAGTTGCAACGAGCCTCTCCTGGAGATTCTTCTGCTCCATGGGTTTATCCGGCGTGAGGTCGTCCGGAATGCCGTTTTCGCCGGAGGAGGGATGTTCGGTTTCTCTATCCGTGTTGCCCTGCTCGGACGGTTGCTCTAAGGCCTGCTCGTCGTCTACCGGCTCGTCCTGCTCTATGGCTGGGTTTTTATCGAGGCAGGGCTTGGGTCGGCGTTTACGCCGATGCTTTGATTGCTTTTCGGGGGGTTGATCTCCCGTTCCATCCCCTTTTTCCTCGTTGTCGCTTTCTTTAGGGTATCCACCATGTATACATCATGATGTGAGGTGGCTGTCCAATGCCCTATGGGCGTTGGTTCGTCGGTATCTCCTGCATCGTCATCCATGTTGTCGATGTCTCTGGAGTCAAAGTTGAGCACGTCGTTTAAATTGTCGACAGTGGCTACCAAGTGGGTGGTGGGTGGGCTTTGAATTTCTTCATCGTCCGTATCCCACTCTCGCTGACCGTAATCTGGCCAGGGCTCTCCTGATAAAGAGAGAGACTTAAGAGAATTCAGGATGTCGCCAAAAGGCGAGTGCTGGAAGATGTCTGCGGCAGTGAACTCCGTTATCGGCGCCCAATCGGATTCGATTGGCAGGGGCGTAGGGGGTTCGGAGTCCAGGGAGGAGTCCAGGTCCTCGGAGTCACGGGTCATGCAGAGTGCGGGGCTAGCGTTCGGCTCGATCGCCTTTGAGATCGCAGCCCCCGAGGTGACATCCAACCGCTCGTCCTCGATTGGCGCAATAGGCTCCGAGTTAGGGGTCGGAACCGATGCGTGTGCGGCCTCCAGGACACTGTCCGGAGGCAGAGCTAGATCATGCCCCTCGAGATAGTGCGGCGCGCTTGGCCGTGGCTCGAACCCGTCGAAGATCAAGTCTCCGCGGATGTCAGCCGTGTAGTTTAAGTTTCCAAACCTGACTCGATGGCCAGGGGCGTAGCTTTCGATCTGCTCCAGGTGGCCAGGCGAATTGGCCCGCAGAGCGAAGCTGCCGAAGACGAAGGTCTGTCCGGGGAGAAAAGTCTCACCCTGGACCGCATCGTTGTTGATTATCAAGCAGCCATCGGGCCTAAAGGCGACGACACAGAGGAACTCTCAATGAAAGCACCACTGTCGGTGTCAAAACCGGCGGATATCGGGTAGGGGGTCCCGAACTGTGCGTCTAGGCCAGATGGTAACAGGAGGCAGGGAACACGATGTTTTACCCAGGTTCGGGCCCTCCCGATGGAGGTAAAAACCTACGTCCTGCTTGATTAATATTGATGATATGGGTAGTACAAGAGTAGATCTACCACGAGATCAAGGAGGCTAAACCCTAGAAGCTAGCCTATGGTATGATTGTTGTCTATGGAGTTGATTGCCTACGGACTACAACCCCCCAGTTTATATAGACACCAGATAGGGTTAGGGTTACATAGAGTCGGTTACAATGGTAGGAGATCTTGAATATCCGCATCGCCAAGCTTGCCTTCCACGCCAAGGAAAGTCCCATCCGGACACGGGACGAAGTCTTCAATCTTGTATCTTCATAGTCCTGGAGTCCGGCTGAAGGTATAGTTCGGCTACCCGAACACCCCCTAATCCAGGACTCCCTCAGTGGGTGCAAGCCAGTTTTGCACACGCGGAAATACTCGGGTTAAACTTGACGAGCCTAGCATATGCAGATATGGCCTTGGAACACTGGAGACCGAAAGGTCGAGCGTGAATCATATAGTAGATATGGTCAACATAGTGATGCTCACCATTGAAAACTACTCCATATCACGTGATGATCGGACATGGTTTAGTTGATTTGGATCATGTGGTCATTTAGATGACTAGAGGGATGTCTATCTAAGTGGGAGTTCTTAAGTAATATGATTAATTGAACTTTAATTTATCATGAACTTAGTCCTGATAGTATTTGCATAACTATGTTGCAGATCAATAGCTCGCGATGTAGCTCCCCGTTTATTTTTTGATATGTTCCTAGAGAAAAACTATGTTGAAAGATGATAGTAGAAATGATGCGGACTAGGTCCGTGATCTGAGGATTATCCTCATTGCTGCACAAAAAAATTATGTCATTGATGCACCGCTAGGTGACAGACCTATTGCAGGAGCAGATGCAGACGTTATGAACGTTTGGCAAAGCTCCGTATGATGACTACTTGATAGTATAGTGCACCATGCTTTACGGCTTAGAACCGGGACTTCAAAAATGTTTTGAAATGTCACGGAACATATAAGATGTTCTAAGAGTTGAAATTGGTATTTCATACTCATGCCCGTGTCGAGAGGTAGGAGACCTCTGACAGTACTTTGCCTACAAAGATGGAGGAGAATAGCTCAACCAGTGAGCATGTGCTCAGATTGTCTGGGTAGTGCAATTGCTTGAATCAAGTGGGAGTTAATCTTCCAGATAAGATAGTAATTGACAAAGTTCTCTAGTCACTATCACCAAGTTACTAGAACTTAGTGATGAACTATAATATGCAAGGGATTACAGAAACGATTCCCAAGCTCTTCGTGATGCTGAAATCGACAAAGGTAGAAATCAAGAAAAGCATCAAGTGTTGATGGTTGACAAGACCACTAGTTTCAAGAAAAGGGCAAAGGGAAGAAGGGGAACTTCAAGAAGAACAGCAAGCAAGTTGCTGCTCAAGTGAAGAAGCCCAAGTCTAGACCTAAGCCTGAGACTAAGTGCTTCTACTGCAAAGAGACTAGTCACTGGAAGCAGAATTGCCCCAAGTTTTTGGCGGATAAGAAGGATGGAAAAGTGAACAAAGGTATATTTGATATACATGTTATTGATGTGTACTTTACTAGTATTTATAGCAACCCCTCAGTATTTGATACTAGTTCAGTTGCTGAGATTAGTAACTCGAAACGGGCATTGCAGAATGAACAGAGACTAGTTAAGGGTGAAGTGACGATGTGTGTTGGAAGTGGTTACAAGATTGATATGATCATCATCGCACACTCCCTATACTTTCGGGATTAGTGTTGAACCTAAATAAATGTTATTTGGTGTTTGCATTAAGAATGAATATGATTTGCTCATGTTTATTACAATACATTTATTCAATTAAAGTCAGAGAATAATTGTTGTTCTGTTTACATGAATAAAACCTTCAATGGTCATACACCCAAGTTGAATGGTTTATTGAATCTCGATCATAGTGATACACATATTCATAATATTGAAGCCAAAAGATGCAAAGTTAATAATGATAGTGCAACTTATTTGTGGCACTGCCGTTTAGGTCATATTGGTGTAAAGCGCATGAAGAAAATCCATGCTGATGGACTTTTGGAATCACTTGATTATGAATCAGTTGATGCTTGTGAACCATGCCCCATGGGCAAGATGACTAAGACTCTGTTCTGTGGAACAATGGATCGAGCAACAGACTTGTTGGAAATAATACATACTGATGTATGCAGTTCGATGAGTGTTGAGGCTCGCGGCGGGTATCATTATTTTCTGACCTTCACAGATGATTTGAGTAAGATATGGGTATATCTTCTTGATGAAACATAAATCTGAAATATTTGAAAAGTTCAAATAATTTCAGAGTGAAGTGGAAAATCATTGTAACAAGAAAATAAAGTTTCTACGATCTGATCGTGGATGAGAATATTTGAGTTACGAGTTTGGTCTTCATTTGAAACAATGCGGAATAGTTTCGCAACTCACGCCACCTGGAACACCATAGCGTAATGGTGTGTCCGAACATCGTAACCGTACTTTATTAGATATGGTGCAGTCTATGATGTCTCTTACCGATTTACCACTATCATTTTGGGGTTATGCATTAGAGACAGTTGCATTCACGTTAAATAGGGCACCATCTAAATCCATTGAGATGATGCCATATGAACTGTGGTTTGGCAAGAAACCAAAGTTGTCATTTCTTAAAGTTTGGGGTTGCAATGCTTATGTGAAAAAGTTTCATCCTAATAAGCTCAAACCCAAATCGGAGAAATGTATCTTCATAGCATACCCAAAGGAGATAGTTGGGTACACCTTCTATCACAGATCCGAAGGCAAGACATTGTTGCTAAGAATGGATCCTTTCTAGAGAAGGAGTTTCTCTCGAAAGAAGTGAGTGGGAGGAAAGTAGAACCTGATGAGGTAACTGTACCTGCTCCCTTATTGGAAAGTAGTTCATCACAGAAATCTGTTCGTGTGACTCCTACACCAATTAGTGAGGAAGCTAATGATGATGATCATGTAACTTCAGATCAAGTTACTACCGAACCTCGTAGGTCAACCAAAGTGAGATCCGCACCAGAGTTGTATGGTAATCCTGTTCTGCATGTCATGTTACTTGACCATGACGAACCTATGAACTATGAGGAAGCGATGATGAGCCCAGATTCCCCAGAATGGCTTGAGGCCATGAAATCTGAGATGGGATCCATGTATGAGAACAAAGTGTGGACTTTGGTTGACTTGCCCGATGATCGGCAAGCCATCGAGAATAAATGGATCTTCAAGAAGAAGATTGATGCCGATAGTAACGTTACTGTCTACAAAGCTCGACTTGTTGTGAAAGGTTTTCGACAAGTTCAGGGAGTTGACTATGATGAGACCTTCTCACCCGTAGCGATGCTTAAGTCCATCCAAATCATGTTAGCGGTTGCCGCATTTTATGGAATCTGGCAAATGGATGTCAAAACTGTATGCCTTCATGGATTTCTTAAAAGAAGAATTGTATATGATGCAACCAGAAGGTTTTGTCAATCCTAAAGGTGCTAACAAAGTAAGCAAGCTCCAGCGCTCCATCTACGGACTGGTGCAAGCATCTCGGAGTTGGAATATATGCTTTGATAAAGTGATCAAAGCATATGGTTTTATACAGACTTGCGGTGAAGCCTGTATTTACAACAAAGTGAGTGGGAGCACTACAGCATTTCTGATAAGTATATGTGAATGACATATTGTTGATCGAAAATAATGTAGAATTTTCTGGAAAGCATAAAGGAGTGTTTGAAAAGAGTTTTTCAAAGAAATACCTCGATGAAGCTGCTTACACATTGAGCATCACGATCTATAGAGATAGATCAAGACGCTTGATAAGTTTTTTCAATGACTGCATACCTTGATAAGATTTTGAAGTAGTTCAAAATGGAACAGTCAAAGAAGGAGTTCTTGCCTGTGTTGCAAGGTGTGAAGTTGAGTAAAGACTCAAAAGTATACCACAACAGAAAATAGAAAGAGGATGAAAAGTCATTCCCTATTGTCGGTGTCAAAACCGGTGGATCTCGGGTAGGGGGTCCCGAACTGTGCGCCTAAGGTAGATGGTAACAGGAGGCAGGGGACACGATGTTTTACCTAGGTTCGGGCCCTCTTGATGGAGGTAAAACCCTACGTCCTGCATGATTAATATTGATGATATGGGTAGTACAAGAGTAGATCTACCACGAGATCAGAGAGGCTAAACCCTAGAAGCTAGCCTATGGTATGATTGTATGTTGTCCTACGGACTAAAACCCTCCGGTTTATATAGACACCGGAGAGGGTTAGGGTTACACAAGGTCGGTTACAAAGGAGGAGATATACATATCTGTATTGCCTAGCTTGCCTTTCACACCAAGTAGAGTCCCATCCGTACACGAGACGAAGTCTTCAATCTTGTATCTTCATAGTCTAACAGTCCGACCGAAAGATATAGTCCGGCTGTCCGGAGACCCTCTAATCCAGGACTCCCTCAGTAGCCCCTGAACCAGGCTTTCAATGACGATGAGTCTGGCGCGCAGTATTGTCTTCGGCATTGTAAGGCGGGTTCCTCCTCCGAATACACCACAGAAGAATTTGAATACAAGGATAGTGTCCGACCCTGCAAAAATAAGTTCCACATACCACCGTAGAGAGAATAATATTTCCACAAATCTAATCTGCTAACTTGTTTTGACAACATGATGTTATGCCATGGCCCGGTGATTATTCGAACCGTTTCCTAGCCCCACACATAACGCGAGGCAGTTTTTTGACACGTCTCGTCAAAGCAGAGATCGTGTTCCCCTAATTATGGGATTCTCATCAATACGGTCGTGGGTAACCCAACCGCGTCTAGGATTCCGAGATTATAGGCAAGTCCCAAACGGCCAGGGAGAGGACGCTTGATATCCACCCTCTTTATAAAGGGACAAGGCTATTTATTTTTATCCCTCCCGTGCTCAATCGAATCCTTCCCCCGCCTCGAGTTCTAACACCCAAAGCCTAGGTCAGGTGCTCCGGATCTCCAATCATGTCTGGATCTAGCCTTCAAGGCTGATGGATGCCCTCCTCCATTACGGAAGAGGATATCAAGAAGTTGAGGGAGGCCAGATACCTGACCGCCAAGGTTTCGCATCGGCTGCCTGCCTGAGGGCAGGTCGTCCCTACTCCTGAACCCAACGAAGACGTCGTGTTCATCTCCCACTTCCTCCGAGGTCTAGGCCTCGCTCTGGATCCCTTCGTAAGGGGTTTGATGTTCTATTACGGGCTAGACTTCCATGACCTAGCCCGGACTCCTTTCTCCACATTCGGCATTTATTGTCGTGTGTGAGGCCTTCCTCCGCATTACCCCTCACTTCGGCCTATGGCTCAAGACCTTTGACGTGAAGCCGAAGACGGTCGAGGGGAAGCATGTAGCATGTGGAGGCGCATTAATAAGCAAGATCGCTGGAGCCCCATGGCCAAAGGGTTCCTTTCCAGAGGTGTCCAGATTATGGCAACGGGAGTGGTTTTACATCACAGCTCCCAGAAGTGCCAAGTGGGCAGCTGCCCCTGCTTTCCGCTCGGGCCCTCCACCACAACTGATGTCATGGATTAGCAGAGGGCTGAGCTGGGGTCTAGCCAAGGACGTGCCTGTACTGCAGAGCCGCATTCAAGATATCTTCGAAGGAGATTTCAATCTGTTCATGGTGGTGCAAGTTATGCTGGTTTGCCGAATCCAGCCATGCAAACACCGACCCCTCCGCATGTGGGAGTTCAACCCAGAAGGACCGCGCTCTATTTAGAATTTCCTCGGCCTGACGCATGAGGAGATGTATAAATCATTCTTCGGACCCCAAATAGAGTGTCCGGGTACCACTGAGGACGTGGGCCTGAGCAGCAACCGCACCGCCGAATAGGTAAATAATCCGCTAGCCGAACACACTGTTTTTTATTTATCATGACATCATCCTGAGAAATTGCTCTTTCACTAGGACTGGCTAACAAAGGCGAAGATGATTTGGTGTTCGGCCCCCCTTCCCGAGGCTTTGGAAAATCCGGTACTGGAAAAGATGCTCGAGCTGGCACCTTGCCCGGAGCCCTCAAAGGAAGATAAAGGGGGGAATCACGAGGGCGAGAGCGGGGCCCCATCGCTACCAATTCCAACCGATGGAATGAGCGCCTCCGTGAAGGAGGATAACCAAGGGGAAGAATCCGACCTTCTCTCTCTTCAGGGAAGGAAGAGGACTGCCTCTGAAGATCTGGAAACTAATGTCTCCAAATGGAAGAAGAAATCTCCACCAGAGGGTCCTGTGTTGGAGGGTGCTCTTGCCGCACAATGTCCGCGGGGGTCAGCCCTCCAATGAGCTGTAAGTAATCAAAAAGTACTTTAATAGTGAAGATATACTACCTTACCTCTGAGGAAAATAACCGAAGCCTTTATCTTGCAGTTTGGACCTTAGCCCCTCTCAGCAGAGCTCGTCTTCAGGGGATCTTCTTCCGGAGATGATGGAGAGCGAAACACCTCCCCCGGACTCCCCCGCTCAAGAAGCGGGCGACCTTGAAGTTTCGTCCCAGAGGACCTCTCCGGATCCGATGAGGCCAGAAGATAATCCTATAGTCACCCGAAGTCCCCAGCGTCCGGCTCTCGAAGAGAGAAAACAAAAGAGTCCGGTACCATCTGGTATGCGGTCGGACGTACTGAGGGAGCTGTTGGAGCGAGCGGCCATCTCATAAGAACATCGTACGTTGATGGGTACGGTGATGGAAAGAATTTCGTCCGCCGAAAGCGGATTACATGGAGCCTTTATGAGTCTACTGACAGGCTTTGAGGTACGTGAAATGATTATCTTTTTGATAGTACCGCACATGTTTAGGTGTGCCCTATGTAGATAGTAGCCCTTGAGACTCTGGTTGTCGTCGAGAACAGCGGCAAACAGAGGATCATAGTCCCAGGTAATAACCAAACTGCCTTTGTGTGCAGGTGGTGGAAGCTCCGGTGGCTAGCCGGACTAATGAGTTTGCCGAACTAAAGCGCCAACTGGATGCGGCAGACGCCGACATCGAGCATGCTAACAAGCGGCTTGACGAGTCACAGGGTAAGTAATGTTTTCTGCTGAATTTCACATAGTAAGAGCAGCATGATGCCAGTATCTTTAATATGTTGTGACTGTAGACGGAGCTGCCACCGTGAAGACCCTTCAGGCGGAACTTGCCCGAGCCAAGGAACAAGCAAGAATTAGCAATGCGGCTGCTTTGAAGGCGGCCGAAGAGTTAAGAGCCGAGAAGGCCGCGCATTGCGAAAGCAAAGAGAAGATGGCCAAGATGGCCGTAAAATTAAAAGACACTGCCGACCGTTGCCAGTTCCTTGAAGAAGAGAACCGAGTGAAGGCAGCAGACCTTGAAAAGGCCACGGTGGCGACCAAAGACACCCGCTCAGCTATGAGGGCGAAGAAGGAGGAGCTGCATGAAGTCAGGGATATTGCGGCTGGGAAGCCCTTTCTGCTGCAGAGGAAGTTCGGAGATCCGTGGCATGCCCCTCTGGATTGGCCGTGGAGTTTGGTAGACACATATATGGACTTGGCAGCGAGTGCTGTCAATGCGGTCGAATACTTCCGAGATCAGACAGATCGTGAAGCGGACAAGCTGTTCTGGTCGCAATTTAACGTTCCAGAGCGTCCGCTTCCCTTGACTGATCAGCTAGCCGAATGGGCCGAACTTAATAGATTGTCCGGACTTGCCATGAGGTCCGTCGTAGATCATCTGTGGCCAGAGAAGCCGAAGCCGAACGGCTATTTCAGCTTAGTGCAGCAGTTCCTTGGTGCGGTGTCGCGCATCAATGCGATGAAGAGGTCGGCGTGCACAGAAGGCTCGCGGATGGCCTTTGCCTGTGTCAAAGCATACTGGGCGGAGATGGATGCTACCACTGTTGCGGCGCAGGGTTCGGCCATAGGCCGAGTGGCTGCCGAGCACTATTTTGAAGAAGTTCTTGAGGGTGCTCGTTTGATAGAGGCCCAGTGCTCCAAGAATATTATGTTTGAGTGACATGTATTCCCATTGTAAACACAATGTTTTTATGAAATGTATTAAGGCTGTATTTATACTTTTGCTTGATAGTAATATGATGCCTCCCGTGCGGCCGTTTATGTATATATGTATATAACCTGAAAGATTGCAGTCGTCGGCTTCAACCCCCACGCATATAATGCGGAGGTGCTCACAGAAGACGCGTGTTCACACTTAACCCAATGTCTTGGTCCTATTAAGGAGGTGATAGCGCAGCGAACGAGGCAACCGGACTATAATGCTTTAACACTTTCACTTAGCCATAGGAGTTTGATGGTGGGGCTACTATATAGCCCCTGGTGGCTCCGCACTCTCCCGAACTCGGGGTGCGTATATGCCTGGACGGGAAACGGCCCTTCATTAAAGTGGGGGAATTCTAATATTCCGACAGGTCATCGAGTGGTTGACCAGTCTCGCGCTATATCATGACAGTCAGTTTTCGGCTTTCTCTACTGAGGTGCTCGTCTGGATGAACCAGGGCACAATCGCAGTAGTTATCCTGGTGCTACCTTAGCCGATAGAGCGGAACGTAAGGCACCAAAACACAGGAGCCGGGCAAACCCAACATTTGACCAAAGACATGATTCGGAGCTGATGCATATAAGGCCAAACTCGCGACGCCGAACACTCCCTAAGGTATTTGGTCTTTATGGTATAAACAGGGCCTAAATAGTGCCCTTTGTAAGAAGCCCCTTGTGTCCAGGTACGTGCATTATTCTGACGTGGCCACATGCCAAGACGTCAGCATCCTTCTCAATTGTATTGAGAATCCGAGGGATGTGTATCAACAAGAGACAGTAAAAAAGGTTTACGCAGGGTCTTAATCTAAAAAGAATCCTTTGGACGGGTCTCTGCTGCACGTCTGCGCCTGTGTCTCCGTTGTGCCGTATCCTGGACGGGTGTAGCACGATGGTCATCTGTAAAAGAGAGGAACTTAGGTGCAAAGTTGTCGTGCAAAAAGGTAGTTTTAAAAAAAACCATGTATAATTCAAGATGAGTAAAAATTGCCACTTGTCTGCGCGCGTTGAGCCCCTTGTATTTGTAATAGGGGTGTGGCCATCAATCCTGTATGAATTACATATAGCTGTGCCGGACTCGTCTAACCGTGTCAGTGGTCTTGACAACCTATCAAATGCTTTAGTTGGTGAGGCCGTTTTTAGTGTGCGGCTGCCAAGGCAGTCGCACTCTCTTCGGCGCGCAAAGATCGCTCAATGTTTCCATTCACTGTAATGATGCCACGTGGACCGGGCATCTTGAGCATGAGGGAAGCGTAATGCGGTATTGCATTAAAGCGAGCGAAAGCTTCGCGTCCAAGTAGTGCTTGATAGCCACTTTGGAACGGAGCAATGTGGAAGGTTAAATGTTCGCTACGGAAGTTATCGGGGAAGCCAAATATAACCTCTAGTAGCAGGGAGCCTGTGCAATGAGCCACTGGGTCTGGCGTTACTCCTTTAAAGGTAGTATTGCTGTGGCAAATTTTCATTGGATCTATCCCCATTTTGCGGATTGTGTCCTGGCATATCAGGTTTAGACTGCTGCCACCGTCCATCGGGACTCGTGTGAAGTGGTATCCATCAATTATTGGGTCTAATACCAAGGCAGCTCATCCTGCACGCCGGATACTTGCTGAGTAATCCCGATGGGCGAAAGTGATCGGTTGAGACGACCAGTGGCAGGACTCCGCGGTGATAGGCCCTCAGGCATATTTCTCTGGGAGTGCCGCTTTGTTTCTCCCCTTGATCACGTGTAACACGTTTACTGTTTTGACTTCTGGTGGAAATTTCTTTTGTTCCCCAGTGTCTTGCTTGAGAGGCTCATCCTCGTCTTCGCTTGGTGTATCCTCCCCCTTGTGTACGGCGTTGAGCTTGCCGGAATGCTTGAAGACCCAACATTCTCTGTGGGTATGATTAGCGGGTTTACCGGGGGTGCTATGGATCTGACATATTTGGTCCAGAATTTTGTTTAGGCTGGACATTTCATCTCTGGCGCCTTTAGAGGGTGGCTTTTGCTGACCTGGCCGAGAGCTTCTGAATCCGGCGTTTACTGCCGTGCTCTTCGGGCTGTCTTCTTTATTCCGGCGTTTATTATTGTTGCTGCGCCATGATTTCCTATTTCCATCTCTAACTTCAGATGTACTGGGGTCGCTGGTGCTGCATCTAGCTAGCTAGCTATCCTCACCCGCGCAAAAGCGGGTCATGAGGCTTGTTAATGCTGCCATTGTTCTCGTCTTTTCTTGGCCGAGGTGTCTGGCAAGCCATTCATCACGGACGCTATGCTTAAAATCTGCCAAGGCTTCAGCATCCGGATAGTCGACTATTTGGTTCTTTTTAGTAAGAAACCTGTTCCAAAGCTTTCGGGCTGACTCTCCGGGCTATTGAGTTATATGACTCAAATCGTCCGCGTCCGGAGGTCGGACATAAGTCCCTTGAAAATTTGCCCGAAAAGCGTCTTCGAGCTCTTCCCAGCTTCCAATGGAGCTTTCGGGGAGGCTTTTAAGCCAGTGCCGAGCTGGCCCTTTGAGGTTGAGGGGTAAATACTCAATGGCATGGAGATCATCTCCTTGAGCCATATGGATATGGAGGATATAGTCCTCAATCTAGACCCCAGGGTCTGTTGTTCCGTCGTATGCCTCTATGTTTACGGGTTTGAATCCCTCTGGAAATTCATGGTCCAGCACCTCATCGGTGAAACATAGGGGGTGTGCGGCACCCCTGTATCTGTATGTACCGCGTTGTTCGGATGTTTGTTGTGTTGCATTGTATGCTGGAGCACGCTTGCGTGGTCCATAGATGGATCTGGCTTCACCGTCCTTTTGATGCGAGCCCTCGCGTGGATCGCGTATTGGCTTATGTGCGGCGTTGTTTGCCGCTCTATGTTGGCCGTGAGGTCGTCTATCCGGCCAGATGGCTGTTTTAATTTTTGGTTGTGGGGGATCTAAGGCCTCCTCATCGAATTCAGGTAGCAACTTCCGCTTCGGGTAGCTCTTGGTGGGGCGGTTACCGCCGTACTTCGCTGCTGTGTTGAGTACTTTACTCCATCTGATTTGGAGTGTGTCTTGCGCAGCCTTGAGCCTTTGCTTCTGTTTTTTTAGACTCCTCGTGGTGGCAATGAGCCTTTGATGGGCATTCTGTTGCTTCGGGTGTCTGTCCGGTGTGATGTCGTCTGGACTATTATCTTTGACAGAGTCGGGTTGTTCCGTTTGATTCTCCGTGTTGCCGTGGTCCGACAATGGTTCACCCTTCTCTAACGCTGGGTCTGTATGATCATTGTTCCTACCGAGGCGGGTTTTGGGGCGGCGCTTGTCGTGGTTCTAACTCTGACAGTGATGTAGGGGGTGTGTATGGAGAGGCTAGATCTTAGCTATTGGGAAGTTGTAAACACACCAAGATGTACGAGTTCAGGCCCTTCACGAAGGAAGTAACAGCCCTACGTCTCAGTGCCCAGAGGCGGTCGATTGGATTATAGGCGTGTGAATAACAGGGGTGCGAACCCTTGATACTGAGGTGGGGGGTGGCTTATATAGAGTTCGCCAGGACCCCGGCCAGCCCACGTTACAAAGGGTTCAATGTACATTAATGCGGGGCGTTACTGCTAATGTTGGTAACGAAGTGCTATAATGACCATAAAGACTACTTAATAGCCGACCGTTTTCCTGCGGAATGACGTTAGATCTCCTGGTAGTCGAGTGGTTGGCTTCACTGTTGAGTGGTAGCTTCTTGGTCGAGTGTCTTAAACCCGTCGAGTGGGTACTTTCAAGTCGATTGAAAGGTGACTTCTTCCAGGGATGTCCTTGGGTAGGGCTCTTAGGACAGGTCCATGCCCCTACCCTAGGTACATAGCTTCGTCATTAGACCCCGAATGGATCGAGGTCCGAGTGGGGAAAGAGTTGGAGATCTTTCCGACTGGTTCTTTGGGCCACATGAGTGCCTTGTTTTGGGTCAATCGTCACGGATGATGTCATCAACCTCTTTCAGTCGCCTTGATCCATTCCAGGCCTTTCGTCGAGTGAATTTCTTTACATGTGACATACCGAGTGTCGGCGCGAGCGGGGTCTTCTGTTTTGACAAGTTGTTCTGCAGCCCGCGGATGTCGCGGGATTCGGATTTCGGGAAGCGCGCGGGACGGGGGCGGCCGCGGTAATCGGAAATGATAAAGCGGAAGCTCCTCGATTTCCGCGCCACCTTTTTCGCCACGTACTGCGCGCGCGTTTGCTGCGGGATTTGACTGGATAGCCTGGGCCCACCAGTCAGCCACTCGGGAGCGGCCTCTTATAAGACGCCGGCTCGGGGTTTCCAAACAGTGTGCTTTCTTCTTCCTCTCTCCCTTCGCAAGTTCCTCCGCCACCTCCGCTCTCACCCTAGCGCCGCAGGCCCGTGCAAGATTTATCGGCGACGATGGCGAAGGACAAGACATCCGCCCTGGAGCGCGTGAAGAAGGCGGCGGCGCAGGGGAAAGGAAAGAGGTCTGCTCGGGGCGGATCCTCCTCAAGGTCTGCTCTGCCCCGAGGCTGGATCCAGGGTGATTGGATGCCGTCGGTGATCCGGCAAGAAGATCTCAACGACATGGTCGAGGGGGGAGTCATTCCCCACGAAGCTGCGCGTCTCCCGGGGAGAGAGATCGAACCTCAACCCCGCGACGGTGAGTGCGTGCTCCTAGCCACCCACATCGACCGCGGGTTTTCTCTGCCGCCCCATCCTTTTTTTCGGAGCTTCCTGAACTTCTTCGGAGCATAGCTCCACCACTTCACTCCCAACTCTATCGTATACCTTGCTACTTTCATTTCCATGTGTGAGGGTTTCTTGGGTTGCCGCCCCCATTGGGGACTCTTCAAGCACATCTTTACCTGCCGTTCTCAATAGGTCAAGAAGGCCAAGTCGAGAGACGAAAGGACGCAGGTGATCCAGCTGTGCGGAGGCCTGGCGATCCAGACGAGGGGAAAGAGTTGTTTTCCATCTATCACTTTCCCGGAGTCGGTCCGTGGTTGGCAGGCGACCTGGTTTTACTGTAAAGACCAGGCGACCCTAGGACAGTCGACTGGTCTTCCCCCTTTCTCTCTCGACCGAGCTGAAAAACCTGCTTCTCTGAAAGTGATGCCGGAAGAAAAGGCCCAAGTCAAAGTGCTGGCTGGTGGAGTGGTTGAGCTTGTCCGTGAGGGCGTGACTGGTATGGACTTGCTGGAGGTCTTCCTCCGGAGGCGCATCCAACCGCTCCAGGCTCGTGACCACCCGATGTGGCTGTACTCGGGTCTCGACGACACCACTCGGATCCACCCGGAGGAGGTCACTGACGAGATGCTGGAGGGGTGGCTGTCGAGCATCACGGGGAACAAAGACAACCCCCGAGGAGCCAGGAGGGTAATTCCACTCGACAACACGTATGACGTGGACCAGGTATGTCTTTATGCTCCCGGCTGAGATCTTGTTTTCTTCATTGGTCTTCTTTGAGTTGGCCGATTGACTTTTGTCTTGTCTGTTGTTTTCCAGGCGACTACCGAGATGTACTCAACGCCCAACGGGGCACAGGAGCCAACTGAGGAAGGGAAGGCGAGCGGAGGTGAGAGTGGAGACGATCAAGGCGAGTGGGAGTCCGATGGTGAAGGAGAGGGAGGCGACGACGTCGACTCTAGCAAAGAGGAGGAGGAGATTGAACCCCCCCCCCCCCCCCCGCTCGGAGAGGCGATCCAAACTCACACACGATCCAGCGCGGGAACGTGGCAAGGCGACTGCTCCTGTTGGGCAGTCGTCGAAACGCCCCCGGACCTCTTCTCCTACGCCGACTGGGAAGGCTCCCAAGCACCCACGCGCGACGCCGTCCAAGCCGCCCAAGGCTCTGCCCAAGATGAAGATGGCTGTCCCTACCATTTCTAGGTAATAACAAAACTTGCTTTCCTTTGTCGACCGTGGACAGATCCTTGGTCGATTCATTGAGCCAACTGACTAACTTTCGAGATTTGCAGCGCTGCTACTTCTGAGATCTCCGCCAAGGACGATGACCAAGAGATGGAGGATGCTATTACCTCCAACCCTGGTACGATTACTGACGTTCCGCTTTGAGTCGACTGAACATTTATTGCAACTCTGGTCGATTGAATGTTTTCCTTGTAGCTCCTCCTCATGTTATCGACCTCCCGGATGACGACGACAACGAACCGCTGAGAGTGAGGAGGAAAAGGAGGGCGTCGGCTGACAAGGCCCCCCAATCTGCTCCAGCGTCTGAGGCCGTAGCTCGGGATGGTGGTGACACCACTCGGGCTTCTGTGACTTTCGCCATTCCTCTGACGAGTGTGCGGCCCTCGACGTCGACTGCGGATCCGCCTTCACTTTTTGCCGCGTATCCCGTCCCTGAGGACCAAGCGGCTGCTGCAAAAGAGGCTATACGCCAGGTGGGGATCATGATGAAGCAAGTGAAGGTGGCTCGGGAGGCCAGCCAAGCAGCTTATGACGCAAGTTCGGCTCTTCAGAGAAACGTCCAGGTCAGTCGACTCAACACTTGGTCTGTTACGATATGCTGTTTGAAGAATCTCTTTTCCGAAGATCTTTGTATCTGTACACCCACTGGGTGTGTCTGTCAAGTCTTGGACGAGTGGGGGCACGCTAAGTGCACCCACTGGGTGTAGTCCTCGAGACTACGGTGGACTGCTGGTAGTCGACTGTAGTCTTTATATTGTGTTGCTGTAGCTGTATTTCTTCACTCGGTCTGGTCAGGCCATGTCGAATGGAACTGTATCCGGTCGACTGCGGACAGTCGACTTTTTTTTACAGTGGGGGCACGCTGAGTGCACCCACTGGGTGTAGTCCCCGAGACTACTGTGGAATGTTTTTGATTCGGCTGTGGTCTTAGAAACGTCATCATTGTCTCTTAGTTACTCGGAAGCAACTTATCTTGGACGTCTATCGACTGATTTTTCTTTTTACAGAAATCCTGCGAACTTGTAGGTCGCTATACCGAGTTGGAGAATCAGTAGATCCAGCTCAACCTTAACTTGAAGCTTGCTCAGGAGAATTTGAAGAAGGCGCAAGAAGAAGCAAAAGGTATGGCTGGTGAGGTTCTCCATTCTTGACGAGTGGCTTTTCTTCCTTGTCCATTCTTGATGTTGATTTCACTCGACGCGCCACAGATAAACTGGAGGAAGCTCTGAAGAAGAAGGATCAAGATCTTGCAGAGGCACAGAAGGAGGTCTTGGACAAAACGAGGCTTGCTGAAGAGAAAATGGCTTCCGTCGGAGCTCTTGAGCAGGAGAACTCCAGACTGAAAGCTGCTCTCGGGGTAGCCAATCAAGAGGTCACCCGACTGAAGACCGACAATGTGGCTCTGCACGACAAGGCAGGTGATCTGGTGGGGAAGAGGAACGATCTGGAAGCTTATCTCGGTGGACTCGCCAAGAAGCTGTTCGTCATGCTTGAAGGTAATTACTCTGCCCTAACTATCTCGCAGTTACCAAGCCTGTGTAGAGCCACTGTCTGACTCTTGAATCGTGTTTGCAGAATTCTGCCAGAACTTCGAAGAGGAAACTAGTCGAGTGGAGCCAGGCTTGGACCCCGCCAATTCTCTCGTGAAGGATGAGGCTGCCATGAACGTGCTCCGACTGGAGTCTCGTGTTACCAGTGTTGTTGACTATCTTTCTCGACTGAAGGTTGCGATGTCGCGGATCGACACATCGCTCTGGCCTGGGACGACGCTTCAGAACGACCTCGAGTCTCTGATGGCTCGACTAAATGAAGTCCCGGGTCGAGTGGCGGAATGGAAGAAATCTTCTGCTAGATGTGGCGCTGATGTCGCTCTGTCTCTGGTCCGTGTCCATTGCAAGGAGGCGCGAGAAGAAAAACTGGCCGCCATCCAAGTTGCTAATACCAGGAAGCACAACTTTCAAGACTTCATGGAGACTTTCATCGCTGCTGCCACTCGTATTGCAGACGGGATCGACTTGCACGAGTTCGTCGCCCCTTCCAGTCCTCCTCCTGAGGAATGAAAAACTTTCATGCTTCACTTTAAATTTGCGTCAGAATGCCGAGTGAATTTGTAACCGTTAAACTCTGCCGAGCCGAGGGCTTGAGTACTTTGATCTGAGGTCTGGGACCTTTTAGGCTTTATCTGAACTTGATTTCTCGTTGAATATCTTCATGGTTTGATTCGTCGAGTGGAACTCGCTCTTCACTCGGAATAACCTTGTATTTGCGGTGCAACTCCGAAGGAGAAGGTAGCAGTCGACTTGTGCCTCGTCGTCTTTGTGGACTGGGTTGTGTCCTGTACTTAGGCTGTAAGTGCATCTAGTGCCACCCCTAGTTGGTTTTGGAGTATTGACGACAAACCTAGTTGAGGGACTAATGTGTTTGTGAGAATTGCAGGATAACACAGGTAGAAGTCCCTCATTGATTCGGTTTAGCTACCAGAGATGACCCCCAAAAATGTACAAAGACATTGAAGACAATGGTGGTTCATGAAGACATTCATGTCGAAGACAATGACATATGAAAACTCCCCATGAAGCCTATGGAACTCGAAGACTTAGATCCTTCGTAGTTTTAATTCATTCATGTTGTGTCATAGGAACCACCGTACTGTTAAGTGGGGTCCAAGAGAACCAGTCTGGATGACTGAAGTGATGCCTAATTCAAATCCTATGTCTTTGAGTGAAGACAATGAGAGAAAATCTTGTCCAGAGTCAGACAAGTCAGCTTTACTTGCAGCCCAAGTAAAGTTGCCGTGAGAGTTCGAAATCCGACCGTTAGTACACGTGTCAGTTCCTTAGTGACCCAGGGTCATTTCGGACAAATCAGGTCAGGGTTGCCAAGTGGCTATAAATAGTCCACCCCCCACAACCATAAACAGTTGGCTGCTCAGATTTCAGTGCACGGCTTTTGTCGTTTGAGAGCAACCCACCTCGAAGCCTTTGAGAGAAAATCCTTAGTGAGGAGAAAAGCCCTAACCACCTAGAGCCAGAGTAATTGGGCATCACTTAAGTCTTCTTGTCTGAGTGATCTGAAGACTTATTACACTTGAGGACTGTGCATCCTCCAGACGGTTAGGCGTCGCGTTCTGAGCATCCAAGAGGAATTGTGGATTGCCGGTGAACGAAGTCTGTGAAGGTTTGGGAGTCTACCTTGAAGACTTACCAGAGTGATTGGGCGGGGTCTGTGTGACCTTAGCTCAAGGAGAAAACGGTGAGGACTGGGTGTCCTGAGCTGCGTGTTCAGGACTGGGTGTCCGGGACTGTGTGTCCTTTGGTTTAAATACCTAGCCGCTCCAACCAGACGTACAGTTGTCACAGCAACTGGAACTGGTCCAACATATCATTGTCTTCAACGTGTCACTGGTTTCATCTTCGCCTCCCTTTACTTACCAGTATACATTGTGAAGCTATTGCATGCTTGCTTTATCTTCTGTCTTCACAACTTGACTGTATGATCTGTTTGGCTTCATAACTTCTTCCAACCTGATCCTCATTACACTAAAGCTGTTTGTCACTGTGCTTTCACTATATTGTATACTTGACCATGGCTTGCGTTGTGTAATCTAACTTCCGCTGCATAGTGATAGGCTTGTTCACTCTGTTTGTCTTCATAACTTCCACGTTTTGAAGACTTTCATAAAAATCGCCTATTCACCCCCCCTCTAGTCGATATAACGCACTTTCAATTGGTATCAGAGCAAGGTGCTCCCTTGGTCTGTGTGATTTGGTTTAACCACCTGGAGTTTTAGCTATGTCGACTGCAGGGATAATTAAAGTCTTCGCTGCGTGCCCCGTCTTCGATGGAACTGAATATCCCTACTAGAAGAATAAGATGCGCATGCATCTTGAAGCCATTGACGTCGACCTATGGTATGTCGTCGAAAACGGCGTTCCCAAGGCTGGAGAAGGTGTCACTGCGGCTGATGTCAAGAAGTTCACTCAACTGGACTCCACTGCCAAGAACATTATCTGTGGTCATCTGACCAAGGGACAGTACGGCCGTGTGAGTGCCTTGAAGGCATCCAAGGTGGTTTGGGACTGGCTCTCCAAGGTCAATGAAGGCATCTCAACCCAGAGAGATTAGAGAATCAGTGTTCTTCGCAATCTCTTCAACCGCTTCAAGCGAAATGACAATGAGAATGTCCAGCACACATTTGACCGGCTCACTGACATCACAAATGAGCTTCAAGCCCTCGGCGCCACTGAGATCACCAAACATGAAATCGTCAAGACGCTGCTAAGATCACTTGACAGTTCATTTGACATCCTAGCCCTGATGATTCAAGAACGTCCAGACTTCAAGACACTTGATCCGTCTGACATACTTGAGAGGCTCAACACACATGAGTTTCAGCTTTCTGAGAAAAGAGATATCTACGGTCCAAACTATGGGTGAACTCGTGCCTTGAAGGCAAAAGCTGTGTCCTCATCTGATGAAGAATCTGACAGCAGTTCTGATGATCCTGAAGACATTGGAAGGGAACTTGCAATGCTAGTGAAGAAGTTCCAGAAATTCACCAAGAAGAAAGGCTTCAGAAAGTCTTCACGATCAAGCTCAAGGAATGATGAAGCTTCTGCTCATGACTACAAGAAGAAAACATGTCACAAGTGCAAGAAAACTGGACACTTCATCTCTGAGTGTCCACAGTGGGACAATGAGAACAGAAAGAAGAAGAAGAGCAAGGAATATGACTCTGACGATAAGAAGACGAAGAAATACTCAAAGTCTTCGTCCAAGTCTTCCTCAAAGTCTTCATCACACAAGAAGAGTTCATCTGGCAAGGCTTGTGCGTTTGTTGGCAAGGAAATGGATTCAGAGGAGGAGTCCGCTGCTGAGGAGGCAGAGGTGGAGTCTGAGGAGGAGTCTGATTCAGGCATTGTGAGTCTGGCTACAACCTACGTCGCCAAGTCCATCTTCAACACTGAAGACAATGACTCCATCACCAACACCGATGCAAATGACAAGGACGACTCTACTCCTACCTACTGCTTCATGGCACGTGGTGCCAAGGTAAACACACGCACTACTCACTATCAAACATCCAGTGACGATGACTCTGATTGTGATCCAAAACCCAGTTACAAAACACTTGCTAAAATTGCAACTGAACAACAAAAGGCCATGGAACATATTCAAAAACTGTTAGACAGAAGCGATGATCTGTTGGGTGCTGAAATGACTCGTTCTGAATCCTTAATTGAAGACATAAAAAATCTTCATGTTAAGTATCAGGAACTCGAAGATCGTCTTGAGACTCTCTCAACTACTCATGAAAAGCTTTCCTATGATTATCTTCAAAAGAAGCAAGATCTTGAGAAGTTGAGAGCGGATCATGAAGATCTTCAAAAGGAAAACGAGTCACTTCGAGACGAACAGATCAGTTCTGCTCAGGAAGGATTTGAACCACCATGCCTTAAATGCATTGAGCGTGATAATGCTACTTCTGTTG
The DNA here is from genome assembly GCA_034509565.1 of Triticum monococcum. Classification (NCBI taxonomy): domain Eukaryota; kingdom Viridiplantae; phylum Streptophyta; class Magnoliopsida; order Poales; family Poaceae; genus Triticum; species Triticum monococcum. Next base: position 726,329,389 of record CM067847.1, on the reverse strand, counting down.
CTAAATGTTCCACTGCTACTGCTGTTGCAATATCTTCAACTATTGAAGTGGTAACTAACCCCTCTGCTGAGGATACCACTGCTATTGCTGATGAAAATGCTAGGTTGAAGACATTGCTTGAAACAGGGATGTACAAAAGTCTCAAAGGACATCAGACATTATGTGATGTCCTCAAGAAGCAGATTCTGAACCGAAACCCTAGGAAAGAGGGTGTTGGGTTCGTGAGGAAAATTAATGCAGATGGCTCTTACTGGAAAACTGAGCAGTACCCCAAAACCACATGGGTTGCTGCAAAGGAATCCTCAGCAGATCCATCCAATCTAGCTGGCTTCACTTGTGCTAATCCAATTATCATTGATGAATCCTTTGATGCAAACTATAAACTGTTTAAGAATCAGAATGGTGAAGTATTTGCCAGGTACATTGGTACTAACTGCAGGAATGGACCGCCTATGAAGAAGATCTGGGTTCCAAAAACGTGTCTTGAGAATCTTCCTGTGAATGTCCTCATGACACCTCACATGAAGAGGACAAACCTCAGACCAAAGGCTTCATATGGTCCAAAGGCTTCATACAGGCAGAGGACTCATTTGAGTCGCACTAACACAAATGTTTTGCAGGGAAACCATGCTCACGCATATGAGAGCGGTTCTTCAAACCGTCATTCTCATATGACCAAAAACTATTCTGCCTATTCTTATGAGTACTATTGCCCACCTGCTAGACTGTTTGCTAGGGCTCCAAAGCCAAAATTTTCAGATGCTGCACTTAGACTTATTGCTTCTAAGCCACCCTTGAAGATGTGGGTGGTTAAGAAAGCTTAACTCTCTTTTGCAGGGAAAGGTCTCCAGCACAAAACCAAAATCTTCTGACGCTATTGCTGGGGACCTTAAAAATCTTGTGGGGCGCAAGATCAAATGCCCGAATGGCATCACTATGTATTTCATACCTGAATCGCATGCTACTCTCCCTACTTGTCCTAACCTGGATCTAAGTTTTCATAATCCACTGGTTCGTCAAATGTTTTTGCTTCACAACACTCTTCGTGAAGCCTATCCCCCTAACTGCACTGTAGGGTACGACACCAGTGACTTCAGAGTCTTCAGAATGGATTATTGACAGTGGGTGTACAAATCACATGACTGGCAAAAGAAGTCTCTTTATGGACTCAACCTTACGTCCATCTGACAAGAGCCACATCACATTCACTGACACTGGTAAAAGGTACTGGGTCTAGGTAGAGTTGCAATCTCAAAGGATCAACACATGGATAAAGTCATGTTTGTTGAATCCCTTGGCTTCAACTTAATGTCTGTCTCAATGCTTTGCGATTTGAACATGATTGTAATCTTTGGAAAATATCGTTGTCTGGTACTAATGGAATCTGACAAGTCTCTAGTGTTTGAAGGGAATCGAAAAGATGATTTGTACGTGGTAGATTTCTCAACAGGGCCACAGCTTGCAGTTTATCTTCTCGCAAAGGCTTCAGAATGCTGGCTTTGGCATCGAAGACTTGGGCATGCTGGCATGAGGAACCTCCACACCCTTGCGAAGAAGAAGCATGTTATAGGCATCGAGGGCGTCAAGTTCAAGAAAGATCACTTATGCAGTGCCTGTGAAGCTGGGAAGATGACAAGGGCAAAACATCCTTCGAAGACAATCATGACCACTACTCAACCCTTCGAACTGCTTCACATGGATCTCTTCGGTCCCACTCACTACTCAACTTTTTCCACTACTGCTTGCCTCTATGGCTTCATCATTGTTGATGATTACTCTAGATATACTTGGGTGCACATAATCCTTTACAAGAATGAAGTGCAGGATGTCTTCAGACGCTTCGCAAATCGGGCTATGAACAATTATGGCACCAAGATAAAGCACATCAGAAGTGACAATGGAACAGAATTCAAGAACACTGGCCTTGACACATATCTTGATACATTGGGCATCACTCATGAATTCTCAGCTCCATACACGCCACAACAGAATGGCATCGTCGAACGCAAGAACAGAACACTCATTGAGATGCCCAGAACAATGTTAGATGAGTACAAGACACCAAGAAAATTCTGGACTGAAGCCATTGACACTGCATGCCATACTATCAACCGTGTATATCTTCACAAGCTGCTGAACAAGACATCTTATGAACTTCTGACTGGCAAGAAGCCAAATGTCAGTTACTTCAGAGTATTTGGATCAAGATGCTGGATCAAGGACCCTCACCACACCTCAACATTTGCTCCAAAAGCACATGAGGGCTTCATGCTTGGATATGGAAAGGATTCGCACTCCTACAGAGTCTTCAATCTCTTTCACTACAAAGTGGTTGAAACAGTGGATGTGCGGTTTGGTGAGACCAATGGGTCACAAAGAGAGCAACTACCAGATGTGCTAGATGAAGTTCCAGCCAGTGAATCAATCAAGCTAATGGGAACTAGAGAAATTATACCTTCTGAAGCTCGTCCTGAAGAAGAACTTATCATCTCAGCACCTGATCCACATGAAGACAACGCTCAGCCTGAAGACATTCCTCCCCATGACAACGTAGATCAGCAAGAGCAAAGTCTTCGACCCCTACATCCTCGTGTTGCCAATGAAGTGCAGATTGACAGAATAATTGATAGCATCAATGCACCTGGTCCACTGACTCGTTCAAGGGCAACTCAACTGGCAAACTTCTGCAGACACTTCGCATTCGTTTCAATCACAGAACCCAAGAAAATTGATGAAGCCTTTATGGAACCTGAATGGATTCAAGCTATGCAAGAAGAGCTTCAACAATTTGAGCTGAACAATGTATGGGAGTTGGTTAAGCGTCCTGATCCACGGAAGCATAACATAATAGGCACCAAATGGATATACCGCAACAAGCAAGATAAGCATGGCCAAGTCGTCAGAAACAAGGCTCGTCTTGTTGCTCAAGGATATACTCAAGTGGAAGGCATTGACTTCGATGAAACATTTGCTCCTGTTGCCAGACTTGAAGCCATCCGTATACTGCTGGCCTATGCAAATCATCACAACATAATTCTGTATCAAATGGATGTAAAAAGTGCCTTCCTCAATGGCAAAATTGAAGAAGAAGTGTATGTTGCACAACCACCTGGGTTTGAAGATCCAAAACATCCTGACATGGTTTACAAGCTCAAAAAGGCACTATATGGCCTCAAACAAGTCCCTCGGGCCTGGTATGATACACTCAAATACTTCCTGAAGAGCAAAGGCTTCATACCTGGTTCCCTGGATCCCACTCTCTTCACAAAGACATATGATGGTGAACTGTTTGTGTGCCAAATATATGTGGATGACATTATCTTCGGCTGCACCAATCAGAAGTACAGTGAGGAGTTCGGATATATGATGCAAGAGCAATATCAGATGTCTATGATGGGGGAGCTGAAATTCTTCCTCGGTCTTCAGATACGGCAACAACGCAATGGCATCTTCTCTCAAAGATTGCCTAAAGAAATTCGGTATGCAAGACTGCAAAGGCTTCACAACACCAATGCCAGCCAAACATCATCTGGGTCCTGACGACAATGGTAAAGAGTTCGATCAAAAGGTATACCGCTCCATGATTGGTTCTTTGCTTTATTTATGTGCATCTAGGCCAGATATTATGCTTAGTGTTTGCATGTGTGCTCGGTTCCAAGCGGCACCAAAGGAGTCGCATCACTTAGCTGTGAAGCGAATTCTTCGATATTTGGCTCACACCCCAACTCTAGGGTTATGGTATCCAAAGGGCTCAGAGTTTGATCTGGTTGGATTTTCGGATGCCGATTACGCTGGTGACAAGGTTGATCGGAAGTCCACATCAGGCACATGTCACTTTCTGGGCCGATCACTTCTCTGTTGGTCTTCAAAGAAGCAGAACTGTGTATCTCTCTCCACTGCTGAATCTGAATACATTGCTGCTGGATCCTGCTGCGCTCAGCTTCTATGGATGAAGCAAACCCTCAAGGATTATGGCATTCATCTGAAGCAAGTGCCACTTTACTGCGACAATGAAAGCGCCATCAAGATCGCCAACAACCCAGTTCAGCACTCGAAGACAAAGCACATTGAAATTCGTCATCATTTTCTCAGAGATCATGTTGCAAAGGAAGACATTGATATCATACACGTCAACACTGAAGAGCAATTGGCAGATATCTTCACCAAGCCCTTGGATGAGAAGAGATTTTGCAAGTTACGGTGTGAGCTAAATATCTTGGAATCCTCAAATGTCCTGTGATCAGGCACACATCCTAACACTTATGCATGATGATGACTTAGATGTGCAACACACGAAGTAACGTATATCTTCAATCAATGAAGACATACATTCTAAGTGTGAATACATTAACGTGGAATTTGACTTCGGAGCGCCACGATAATTGTGCGCAGTGTCTGGGTCTAATACTTCCTATACGGTGGGTAGCGCCACCACCAAATTTTTCTGCTTGAAGTGTTTCACTCATGGCATTACATTTGCTATGTCTTCACATTTGGTTTGGCTTCAATCTCAACATGTCTTCATGATTATCTTCACTATGTTGATTATATATGTACTGGTGTTCTGTCCTCTACAGCATTCACTTATAGCTATGTCTTCTTGTTTGAATCTTTTGAACTAAGTGAATGTGATCGGACCCTAACCTCTCCATGCTTCCTACCTCAAACTCTATCTCTCCAAGTCATATGCATTCTATTGAAACTGTCGAATGTCTTCACTGCATCCTTGTCAGAAGAAGACACAGAGACAAACTTTAAAACAGCTTTCAATGTTTTTCCATCAACAAGAAATCCGGAGAAGTAGGAACGGCTCCCGACAAACAAGGCGTGCGTGGGGGTGAAACTACCCCCACAATTCCGCATGCTGGCCACGTACTGATCAGATGCGAATCGCCAGGGGCACCTGAGTAATAGCGCAGTGCCGCCCATATCCCTATAAATACACGTTTCACTGCGGTCATTATCTCTTCTTCCACCCTCGCACGAACCCTAGCGCCACCGCTAACTCTCAACGACGCCGGCGACGAAGTGCTTCACTGCCGCAACCTCTCCGACGCCGTTCTCACGCCGACAGCGGACATCAGTCTCTCCGCCGTCGCCGTAGGTGTCTTCCGTCGCCAAGTTAGGGCACGGAGGATCGAACTGCTCGGCCTCAACTCTCACCTCGTCTAGCAGTTCCAAGTCTGGTAAATAACAAGTCTTTTTTACAGCCTCTTTTGATCCTATAGCTCCATCACTTTCTGCCAAAAGAGGTTTCCATTCACACAAGTTTCATCCCTCTCATCTGCATCTCATAACTTGCCTAGTATATTCACTTGTTCTTCATGAAGTAGTTAGATTCCTCACTTGTACTGATCTATGGGTTCGTACAAATCTGGAACCAACTTCTTTTCTATAAAGTGAATGTCTTCGCATGATGAGGTCAATATCTTCTAAACTGATTTATCTTCAAAATCTTCTGAGAATGCATATGACCTCTTCCCCTTCCCTCGCACCTTAATGCTGTCACAGGTACATGTCCGTGGGAGAATCTTTTGGTTCTTATAGTCTGCATTCATTTGCAGAGTTCCTACAGCGTCACATCAATTCACCCGGAGCAAGTTCCTGTTGGTCAAGCAAAAGGAAGCCTTTGAAGACTTTGAATCTCTTGAAGCCTTCCAAGTTAAGCTTCATGGCAACAGAAAAACCAGCAAGGAAGGGAGGAAGACAGAGACGTGGTGAAACGTCTAAAGATCTGCCTGAAGATTTGGCAGAAATGTACCAAACTGATCCTGAAGAGAGCTATGGTCAGCGCAAGACACGAATCCAATGGATTCGAAGATATTGGGCAGAGCAGTGGTTCCAATACCGCTTTGTCACCAAGGAATATGCAAAGAAGTGCGCCATCAAGAGGCCATGGGGAGATGTCTTGTACAAAAATCTCGTACCCCGGTCCAGAGACGAAGCCATTGCTCAAGGCTTCTATCCATGCATGGTCAGAGGACCACAGCCAGCTGAAGCACATCCGTCATCACTTCTCTGGTGTCGCGATGACAATCTCTTCAAGCGCAACTTCCAATTTGCTCAGAACTCTGCGAAGCAAAACAAGAAGGAGTTTGGACTGGACTTCAATCCTGGTCCCTCTAAGCCAAGGGCGGATGGCACACGCGACGCAAATCCCAATGTCATCGGGCCGTATGCCAATCTCGAAGGCCTCATCACTCGCATTCTAGTCCAAGGGACTGCCGTGAACGACCCTCCAGCAGACACTGAGTCTGATGACACTCCTGCTGCCCCGGAGCCGAAGCAGATGAAGAAGAAGCCAAAAGCTTCCAAGCCAGCCGCTTCTCCCAAGATCTCCAGAGCGAAGCCATTGGCCACTGCACCTCCTGAAGCAAGTGTGCAGTCTGAAGACTTATCACGAGTCTCCAAGCCCCAAGAAGCCAAGAAGCCTCAGCCACATACTGGCAAAGAGCTCACTGCCGCCGCCGTTCTGCGCTGCGAGGCCATTGATCTGTCAAGTGACGACGATCTTGCCGATGACGCTCTTGAGCAGCTAATCAAGAGCAAGGAGGAGGCTGAAATCTTCAACAATCTGCCTCTGTTCGATGCAGCAATCATCCACAACTTCATTGATGAGTGGTTTGATACACCCAACATCAGCTTCGATGATCTGCAGGTGCCCATTGGCCTCAGCGTAGCCTTCCAAGGAGCTATTGCTTCAGAACTCGCAATTGCCCAGCGCATAGTGGAACTGAAGCAGAAGATAGATTTTGAAAAGGCTCAGTTCAAGCAGAACATGGCCACGCTCAGCATCCAAGAAGTCAAAGACTTCAAAGTCATGCTGCACGAGTTGAAGGAAAACTTTATGCAGAAACGTGCAGAGGCTCAGGGTTCACGTGAGCGCATGAAGAATTTGGCTGATCTCTGTGTGCAGGCCTACAATGAGGCCGAGAAGCGAAAGGCACTTGGGCGTCCCGGCATCGACCCCAGGATGGCCGCTAAGAAAAAGAAGAAGCCCACTGTGGCTGAACAAGAGGCCCCACGACAAGAAGCTGTTCCGATTGTCTTCCCCACTGCCAAGCCTGGCTCGAAGCCAAAGCACCACTCAACCGCTTCAGAGCTTAAGAAGACAAGGACAGCCGAAGCTGAAGCAAGGAAGAGGAAACACCCTGAAGCCTCTCCTTCAGACCCCACCATCAAGAAACGCAAGACCAAGAAGTCTGGGGCTGCTCCCACAGAGCCCCTAATAGTCGAACCCCTCTCCGTCCGCTTTCCGAATGAAGATCGTTAGCTGACCGTGCATGAGCCTGCTTTCACAGAGGCTCCGCACGCTGAAGACATTCCAGCAGCCGGCCCCAACACTGCTGAAGACATTGGTCTCCAAGACAATATGCAAGGTGATGCAGTCCTTCCTCAGCTCGAAACGAGCGAAATGATCAGCATTGGTCGTCCCTTGACGCCAATCACCCAAGATGCATCGTGGGCAGATCGCCCGCAGGAGGAAGAGAATGAGCCCCAGCCCACTTCAACTCCACCAGCATTGCCTGCATTCCGTAGGCTTTGCAAAGGGCCAAGGGCTCAGACTGCTGACGACATTCCGGCTGCATCAGCCGAAGAACATGAAGAAGAGCACGAAGAACCTCAAGCTCCATCTCCCCCGCACCAACAAGAATAAGTTCTCAAGGAGAACGTCCCTGAATCCATCCCTCTCACTACACGTGATGAGGCTGACACCTTTGCGGCTGCCACACCCAATACTGAAGCATTTGTGGAGCCCGACCAGCCAACAGCTTCAAGAGATACTGAAGCTACTGCCTCTGACCCTTCTGTGCCTGAGTCTGCTGCCGGTCCACAGTTCAACTATCATGTTGCGCACAGGCCCCAGGTCCAGAAGCCAATCCCACGACTGCCAAGGTTCCCAGGTCCTGCAACAGCTCCTGGCACCTTCAATGTCAATAGCTTCAAGGCAGACAACACTTTCTTCAACTGCTCCAAGAACCCTTATTCAAGGGAACGGATCGTATCAGATAGGTTCTGGAGCTACCCACAGCGCAGCTACTACTCCTGCGTCCTCTACAACCAAGGCTGTATCTTTCCACACCAGCGCCTTGAGGTTGAAGCTATTGCCGGTTTGCCTGGTCTGGAAGAAGCACTGGACTGCTTCAAGCAAGTTGGCCTGCTGCCATTTGTCACAGATGAAGAGCACTGGAATGAAGAGCTTCTGCTCCAGTTCTATGCCTCACTGCACATCAAAGGCTACAACAGAGATCCGAAGACTTGGGTCCTGGAGTGGATGACCGGCAATGTCCATCATGAAGCCAATGCGTTTGATATCATTGAGCTCACCGGCCTACCCACTCCTGGCGAACTCTTCGAAGAAGGCTGCCAACTCCATGCTGAAGCAGTTGAGAGCATATTTCAGCGACCTGAGCCAAATATGAGTCAGATGCTCTCAATGATGAAGCCATTGCTTCCTGACGCACCTTACCCAACCGAGTTCTTTGTTGAAGACTTAGAGTACCTGCCCAGAACTATCTATCACATCGTCAGGCGGACTCTATGGCCCATTAAGGGGCACTCTCGATATGCCAAGGTTCAAGGTGCCATGAAGACTCTCATCTTCTGCATCCTGCATGGCAAATGCTTCAATGCCCAGGATCTCTTTATACGTCAACTTGCAGCGTCTGGCTCAGACCTCTTTGGCCTGAAGATTTATGCTCCATGGGTTATGAGGCTCATCAAGCTCCACTCTGCAATATCCTATCAACCCTCTGCCCGCAACCACAGAATCTTCTTACCTGATGTGGACACCTCTGCTGAAGCGATTTATCCTGAGCCTGCCAAGCAGCCATTAAGTCTTCAGAATGCAGAACACCAGAGCTTCACTCAGCATGATGAAGGTGTTGAAGCCATTTCCAGAGTCTATCCAGTGGCTGGCACCACACGTGCCCCTGCATCAACTGAAGCCACTGACAGCACAGCTGCACAGAGACCCAAGAAACGCGCTCATACACTCACTGACCGTGAACTTCTTGTGGCTCTGCACCAAAAGCAAGATAGGCATCACGACTGGCTCAAAAGGCAGATGCGCAGTATCATGCAAGACGTCAATCGCATCAGGAATCTGGCCACCAAGAATGCCTTTGTCGCACATGAAACCTGTCGCCGCACTTGGAAAGGCCTCACAATGATGTGCACTGAAGCTGAACTGCAAGAGGATGGCTTCAAAGAGAGATTCAAGTTTGACTCCACACCCCCTAGAAGAGCTGTGTTGCGTGGAACTCCGTCGCTTGAAGAATCAGAGTTCTCTTCCTCTGCTGCCACAGTGACTAGAAAAATCATTGAGGAAGAAGACGACGCTACATCACCACCACCTTCTTCAGCACGCGTTGTCACTGCACCAAGCTCGCCAGCTCCACCGGCCCTGCTGCGCCTGGGAACGCGTAGAAAACTCTATGTCTTCAAACCTTTTTGGTCATCACTGACAAAAGGGGGAGAAGCATATGATGTTTATAGTCTTCAAGCGGGTCAATAATATGGGCGGGTGCTTTATATTTTACATTTTGCTTCGTGCTTACAACTCTCGTTTTGCTACATTTGGTTCTTTGAGTTGTAACACTTAAACTTGATGGTCGTCTGCTACTATGTTTGCCACTGTGTTTTTGCGAAGATAAATTCCGCATGTACGACGATAATTTCCGCACTTCTATCATTTCGCAGACGTCCATTTCTCATTATGCATATCATTATCTTCATATATCTTTACATACATGATGGATTGTCATCATAAGTTGAAGTGGATTCCCACAAATACAACCTGCTATGTGCATTTGCGTTCCAGAAGCAAATCACTTATATGCACATCTTCAGGGGGAGCCCTTGCAGCTTATGAAGACAATTCCTTTACAATTTCACAAATTATATTCCCCGTTGAAAACTTCAACTAGTTTGTCATCAATCACCAAAAAGGGGGAGATTGTAAGTGCATCTAGTGCCACCCCTAGTTGGTTTTGGAGTATTGACGACAAACCTAGTTGAGGGACTAATGTGTTTGTGAGAATTGCAGGATAACACAGGTAGAAGTCCCTCATTGATTCGGTTTAGCTACCAGAGATGACCCCCAAAAATGTACGAAGACATTGAAGACAATGGTGGTTCATGAAGACATTCATGTCGAAGACAATGACATATGAAAACTCCCCATGAAGCCTATGGAACTCGAAGACTTAGATCCTTCGTAGTTTTACTTCATTCATGTTGTGTCATAGGAACCACCGTACTGTTAAGTGGGGTCCAAGAGAACCAGTCTGGATGACTGAAGTGATGCCTAATTCAAATCCTATGTCTTCGAGTGAAGACAATGAGAGAAAATCTTGTCCAGAGTCAGACAAGTCAGCTTTACTTGCAGCCCAAGTAAAGTTGTCGTGAGAGTTCGAAATCCGACCGTTAGTACATGTGTCAGTTCCTTAGTGACCCAGGGTCATTTCGGACAAATCAGGTCAGGGTTGCCAAGTGGCTATAAATAGTCCACCCCCCCACAACCATAAACGGTTGGCTGCTCAGATTTCAGTGCACGGCTTTTGTCGTTTGAGAGCAACCCACCTCGAAGCCTTTGAGAGAAAATCCTTAGTGAGGAGAAAAGCCCTAACCACCCAGAGCCAGAGTAATTGGGCATCACTTAAGTCTTCTTGTCTGAGTGATCTGAAGACTTATTACACTTGAGGACTGTGCATCCTCCAGACGGTTAGGCGTCGCGTTCTGAGCATCCAAGAGGAATTGTGGATTGCCGGTGAATGAAGTCTGTGAAGGTTTGGGAGTCTACCTTGAAGACTTACCAGAGTGATTGGGCGGGGTCTGTGTGACCTTAGCTCAAGGAGAAAACGGTGAGGACTGGGTGTCCTGAGCTGCGTGTTCAGGACTGGGTGTCCGGGACTGTGTGTCCTTTGGTTTAAATACCTAGCCGCTCCAACCAGACGTACAGTTGTCACAGCAACTGGAACTGGTCCAACATATCATTGTCTTCAACGTGTCACTGGTTTCATCTTCGCCTCCCTTTACTTACCAGTATACATTGTGAAGCTATTGCATGCTTGCTTTATCTTCTGTCTTCACAACTTGACTGTATGATCTGTTTGGCTTCATAACTTCTTCCAACCTGATCCTCATTACACTGAAGCTGTTTGTCACTGTGCTTTCACTATATTGTATACTTGACCATGGCTTGCGTTGTGTAATCTAACTTCCGCTGCATAGTGATAGGCTTGTTCACTCTGTTTGTCTTCATAACTTCCACGTTTTGAAGACTTTCATAAAAATTGCCTATTCACCCCCCCCCCTCTAGTCGATATAACGCACTTTCATAGGCGAGCACTGGGCTGCAGCTAAGCCCCCGAGTGGGAGGTTTGCTCTCACTCGGTAGGAATTTTAAACACTTAGGCGAGCGCTGGGCTGCAGCTAAGCCCCCGAGTGGGAGGTTTGCTCTCCACTCGGTAGGATTTTTAAACACTTAGGCGAGCGCTAGGATGCAGCTAAGCCCCCAAGTGGGAGGTTTGCTCTCCACTCGGTAGGATTTCTAAAGACTTAGGCGAGCACTGGGCTGCAGCTAAGCCCCCGAGCGGGAGGATTGCTCTCCACTCGGTAGGATTTTTAAACACTTAGGCAAGCACTGGGCTGCAGCTAAGCCCCCGAGTGGGAGGTTTGCTCTCCACTCGGTAGGATTTTTAAACACTTAGGCAAGCACTGGCCTGCAACTAAGCCCCCGAGTGGGAGGTTTGCTCTCCACTCGATAGGATTTTTAAACACTTAGGCAAGCACTGGCTGCAGCTAAGCCCCCGAGTGGGAGGTTTGCTCTCCACTCGATAGGATTTCTAAACACTTCGGCGAGCACTGGGCTGCAGCTAAGCCCCCGAGTGGGAGGATTGCTCTCCACTCAGTAGGATTTTTGAACACTTAGGCGAGTGCCTGACTACAGCTAAGTCTCTAAGTGGGAGAACTTAGGCGAGTACAGGACTGCAGCTAAGCCCCCGAGTGGGAGGTTTGCTCTCCACTCGGTAGGATTTTTGAACACTTAGGCGAGTGCCTGACTGCAGCTAAGTCTCTAAATGGGAGAACTTAGGCGAGTACTGGACTGCAGCTAAGCCCCCGAGTGGGAGGATTCCTCTCACTCGGTAGGATTTTTGAACACTTAGGCGAGTGCCTGACTGCAGCTAAGTCTCTAAGTGGGAGAACTTAGGCGAGTACTGGACTGCAGCTAAGCCCCCGAGTGGGAGGATTGCTCTCACTCGGTAGGATTTTTGAACACTTAGGCAAGCACTGGGCTGCAGCTAAGCCCCCGAGTGGGAGTCTGCCTCTCCACCCTGTCAGGGGTGCTAATCCACGAACACCTATGGGACCGGCGGACCGAGCCCCTTTTGGTTCGGCAGGGGGGCGGAGATGGCGCGAAGAGCAGATCGAGGCGAAGCACGCGAGCAGTTTACCCAGGTTCGGGCCGCACGGATGCGTAAAACCCTACTCCTGCTTTGTGGTTTGTATTGAGTTCTTGCTCGGGAGCGCCGAGTGCTACAGTACACACCAGCAGCTAACGAGACCGAGCGTGAGTGTTTTCTTTTTCCGACCCCCCTCTACGTTGCGCATGGGCCTCCTTTTATACGCTCAAGGGGTCACCAACAGGTGGCAACGTAGACAAGGGTAAAAATGGAAAGATGTTGCGGTAGGTACAGCCGCTTACTACAGTGTATCATACCTAACCCTGACGGCAGGGGACAAGGGCATTAAATGCCCGTCTACGTCGCCCAAATAGTGCAAAAGGGACCGCCAAGGACGCCACCGCTCGCCATGATGGCAATCTTGCCAGCGCCGCTTGCCGCCATGTACCGCTGGCTGCACAGCCTCCCGCCACGTACGCCTGGAAGGGTCCCAGAGCGACACGTTGGTGGATGTGCTGGAGCGCAGGTATAGAGTGGAGGCTTGCCGCGGCAAGCGCCTTGCCGCGGTCGTCGTCTTGTCGCGTCCGGGAGCTTGTCGCTCACCGGGCCTTGCCGGGACGCGTGGTGCATCGCGGCAAGTTCCTTGAGATGCCTTGGTTGTCCTTCCCGGCAAGCCCCTCTTGCCGGGGTCTTGTCTCCTTGGCTTGGATACTTTGTTCTTGAATGGCTCCAAAGGAACCACGGAGGACCTTGGCGGTCACCCGGCAAGCCTTGCCGCGGGACGCTGCGACTGCCCGTGCACAAGTTCGGGATACTAGGGTACCCCTACTCTAGTACACCGACAGGAGCCCCCGAGCCTGGGCCATACACGGTGCCGAGCGCTGTTGGGCCAGTCCCAAAACAGGACACGGGCACGCGTGGCCTAGGTCACGCCGCATCTCTCTCCGTATCCACCGCACCCTCCCCGAACGGCACGCGTCGAATGCGGCGTTGTGGGAGAGATCGTGGGTGGTTTCTTTATTAGGAAAGGCGGAATGTCCGCCCCCTCCCTCTTTATAAGCAAGGGGAAACAGGGGTAGTGCACCCATTCGCCCCTTTCCATTCCAATCTCGGAAACCTCCGCCGCTCCTCCGTCTTCCCAAAGCTGAGAGAGAGCAGCGCCCTGCCCCCCATCGCCACCAGCACCACCAATGCCGTCGACCTCCTCCACCACTTCCGCCATGGCTCCGAAAGCCGACAAGGGGAAGGCTGTGAAGTCGACCGAGGCGCAGCGGCTTGCGGCACTGCGAAAGGAGCGGGCAATCTTGCCCCCCAAGCTCGCCGCGAAGGAGATGAGGGAGTACTACTACCTCTTCTGGTCGACGGAGACGCGAGCGCATCCGAGCACGAAGGTACTTCCAGCCTCCGCTTGGAAAATGGCTCCAAATGGATATCCCTTCTTCGCCGTGTTCTTCTACTGTGGGCTCTGCCCGCCCTTCTCGGAGTTTTTCTGTGATATCATGAACACCTACGGGTTCTGCCTCCTTGATTTCACCCCCAATGCCGTTCTGACCATGGCAGTTTTCGCACATCTTTGCGAAAACTTTGTCGGAGTCCATCCCAACGTAGCCCTTTTTCGCCACTTCTTTATGCCCCGAGTAGAGAGAGGAGAGCCTTTATCCGGCGGAATCACCTGGATCTCGAGGGCCGGCGAGAAGGACGCTTATCTGGAGGGAGAGTACCGCGGCAAGTGGGAGGAATGGAGAGCAGACTGGTGCTGGATTATCGAGGAGAAACCGCAGCCGTTTACCGCCCGGCGCCAAGTCCCAGCAGCATGCGGCAGCGATTGGAGTGACGTGGCCCCGGAAGACGACAGGCTGAAGATTGCCATCACCCGGATCCAACGCATCAGGCTTGCCGGGCTTACTGTAGGCGCTGTTGGCGCGGATTTTCTTCGCCGCCGCATTACCCCTTGCAGGAACGGAGGAGACCCGCCTAGGAGTTCAAGAATGCAGCGGATATCATGAGGCTGCGTCCGGGCCTCAACTACAACTTCACTGTTCTGGAGCTCAACGCGATGCTTCAGGAGCTGTTCAAGTATGACCCTGAGCATCCCGAAGTGTTTAGATTGACGCAGGGCATCATTCCGTTGTGCAACAACTCCGCGCTCGACCGCATCCGGGCAATGATGCCGCTGTGCGACACGCATGGAATTGTCCCAACTTGGCAAGAGCCTGCAGACGATGTCGTGCAGGAGTTCTTTGACGGCCTGGTAGAAGTGCCGGTCCGCCCCGACGAAAAGAATGGCCTCACTCGCGACACCACCGATGCAGAGTTGAAACGCATCGCCACCAGGCTGGAAGAGGCGGCGGCAGCCACAACTGCGGGCGAGTTTGGATTCACCGTGGAGGAGGCAGAGGAAGTAGAGGCGGCAAGCCGTGCCGAGCGACAGGAGCTTGCCGGCAAGAAAGAGCTTGCCGGGCGTGACGTCGAGTCGAGCGAGCCCGCCGAGGATACGAGCGGCTCGTTGGAGATCAACTCCTCTTCCTCCTCATCATCAGACAGCTCGCCGCAAGCAGAGCCTCCATCTCCACCAAGAAGGCTTCTCCGCAAGGCCGGGGACGTAGCGAGGTGGCGGGCGAGTCGACAGTCGCTGCGCCGCGCGACACGCTCCACCGCGGCAAGCACTGTTGCCGCGGGAGCGCCTCATGCTGCTGCGGCAACTGGAGCGGGGTCCACCCGGACCACCGCTTCTGTTCCTGCCGCTTCTCATGCCGCAGCGACAGCCGGAGCGGGGTCGTCTCAGACCACCACCACAGTTCCCGCCAAGCGGCCAAGGGAATCTACTCCTCCACCTTCTCGCGCCAGACGTGAGCCGGACTTCGACTTCTCCGCGTTCAGCCCCGACGAGGAAGAAGAAGAAGAGTAAGATTCTCTTGTTATACTTGCAGTTCTTCAAGTCTTGGTGTTCTGTCTTGTATCTCACTTGCTTTACTCCGAACTTATTCCTTTTCAGGACTCTGGCCTAGAGAGCAGCGAAGAGAGCCAAGGCCCCGGTGATTATCATCGAGGACGAACCCACCGTGATAGCAGGGGATGCTTCCGAGACAACCTTGCCGGACCCGGCAACTGTTCTCCAGAGTAGCCCCCAGCGTAAATATATGGTTTGCTTTCCGCTGTTGGCGCGCACGGATACTCTTGCTTTGCTGATATCTGACTGTTGACTTGTGCAGGAGCAGAGCAGCCCCACCAGGTGAAGGAAATATGCCCTAGAGGCAATAATAAAGTTATTATTTATTTCCTTATATCATGATAAATGTTTATTATTCATGCTAGAATTGTATTAACCGGAAACATAATACATGTGTGAATACATAGACCAACAGAGTGTCACTAGTATGCCTCTACTTGACTAGCTCGTTAATCAAAGATGGTTATGTTTCCTAACCATGAACAAAGAGTTGTTATTTGATTAACGAGGTCACATCATTAGTTGAATGATCTGATTGACATGACCCATTCCATTAGCTTAGCACCCGATCGTTTAGTATGTTGCTATTGCTTTCTTCATGACTTATACATGTTCCTATAACTATGAGATTATGCAACTCCCGTTTACCGGAGGAACACTTTGGGTACTACCAAACGTCACAACGTAACTGGGTGATTATAAAGGAGTACTACAGGTGTCTCCAATGGTAAATGTTGGGTTGGCGTATTTCGAGATTAGGGTTTGTCACTCCGATTGTCGGAGAGGTATCTCTGGGCCCTCTCGGTAATGCACATCACATAAGCCTTGCAAGCACTGCAACTAATATGTTAGTTGTGAGATGATGTATTACAGAACGAGTAAAGAGACTTGCCGGTAACGAGATTGAACTAGGTATTGGATACCGACGATCGAATCTCGGGCAAGTAACATACCGATGACAAAGGGAACAACGTATGTTGTTATGCGGTCTGACTGATAAAGATCTTCGTAGAATATGTAGGAGCCAATATGGGCATCCAGGTCCCGCTATTGGTTATTGACCGGAGACGTGTCTCGGTCATGTCTACATTGTTCTCGAACCGTAGGGTCCGCACGCTTAACGTTACGATGACAGTTATTATGAGTTTATGCATTTTGATGTACCGAAGGTTGTTCGGAGTCCCGGATGAGATCACGGACATGACGAGGAGTCTCGAAATGGTCGAGACGTAAAGATTGATATATTGGAAGCCTATGTTTGGACATAGGAAGTGTTCCGGGTGAAATCGGGATTTTACCGGAATACCGGGAGGGTTACCGGAACCCCCCGGGAGACTAATGGGCCTATTGGGCCTTAGTGGAAAAGAGAAAAGGGGCAGCCCACAGCCTAGCCGCGCGCCCCCCCTTCCCCAAGTCCTAGTAGGACTAGGAGAAGGGGCCGGCCCCCCTCTCTCTCCTTTCCCCCTTGAGAGTCCTAGTTGGAATAGGATTGGAGGGGGGAGTCCTACTCCCGGTAGGAGTAGGACTCCCCCTGCGCCTCCCTCTCTCTGGCCGGCCGGCCCCCTCCCTCCAACCTTTATATACGGGGGCAGGGGACACCCCAAGACACACAAGTTGATCCTTGAGATCGTTCCTTAGCCGTGTGCGGTGCCCCCTGCCACCAAATTCCACCTCGATCATACCGTTGTAGTGCTTAGGCGAAGCCCTGCGTCGGTAGTACATCAAGATCGTCATCACGCCGTCGTGCTGACGGAACTCTTCCTCGACGCTTTGCTGGATCGGAGCCCGAGGATCGTCATCGAGCTGAACGTGTGCTAAGAACTCGGAGGTGCCGGAGTAACGGTGCTTGGATCGGTCGGATCGGGAAGAAGACGTACGACTACTTCCTCTACGTTGTGTGATCGCTTCCGCAGTCGGTCTGCGTTGGTACGTAGACAACATTCTCCCCTCTCGTTGCTATGCATCACCATGATCTTGCGTGTGCATAGGAAAATTTTCGAAATTACTACGTTCCCAACACCAGGAGCACCCGGAGGCCGCCCCCGAAATGCCAAGGGAGAGTCCTCCGGCAAGGGAGAGGTCCCTGGCAAGGGAGAGCTCTCCGGCAAGGGAGAAGTCTCCGGCAAGGGAGGATTCTCCGGCAAGGGACAGCACCAGTGGCCCCCCGGCGGCGGAGACCACGACTGCAGAACCTGGCACAGATAATCTTCTCGCTTCAGAACTTCGCTTGGGTTCTTCTTCTTTTTATCTTCTTTTTTGGATATTTGCTTGACTCTTCTCCCTTTTCCGGCTGTCAGATCCATCTGCTGCGGAGCCGATGGAGACCGAGGTTGCCACCGACGATGCCGCTGCCGCCGAGGAAGCAGCCGGCACTGACGATCCCGCCGGCGCAGAGGCCGCTAAAGCTGCCGCCGCAGAAGCAGGCGGGGGATTTGGCGATCGCACTGACGGCCCTGAGGCCGCAGGAGCGCCAGGCACTACGCCGACCGCCGATCCCTCCGCTACTACCGCAGTGTCAGGCTCCAAAGAGCCCCATCCAGGCGTCTACTTGAAGGCCGTCGACGGCATCTTCATCAACCTCCCCTGGGCGTCAAGCTCCAGGGCACCGATCGAAGGAGAGAGCTTTGACGGAGAGGTGCTCGCCTCCGCTGGGCTGGCGCTGGTTGACGCGCCGAGCAGCAGCAGCGGCGAGCCTGAGGAGGAGCGATTGCTGCGGAAGCTGGTGTCGCTCTACCGCGCTCGGCAAGCCAAGCTGGAGTCCCGCGAGGCGCTTGTCGCGAAGGCGGGAGTGGACATCGAGAAGCGCGCGGAGGAGCTCCGGGGTCACAACCAGGAAGCTTTTCGGTCCCTGGTAGCGGAGCGGGCACAACTTGCCGAGGAGCAGAAGGCCTTCCTCCTCGAGAAGGCTGAAGCCGAAGAGCAACAGCGGCTTGCCGCTGAAAAGCTGTCTGCGCAGGAGGGCGAGCTGGTGCAGCGGAAGGTCAACCTTGACAACCACGAGGAGGAGCTTGCCGCGCGCGAGCGAACATTTGGCGGAGCCCTCAAGCAAGCAGAGGACACTGCCGCAGCTACCGAGGCCGCCAATAAGGAGCTGGAGATGAAGGTGGCGCAGCTGGAGGTCGATCTCAAGGCGAGTGGTGAAGAGCTTGCCGCGCTCAAGCTTGAGCGGGAGAAGGACGCCCACAGCTACTCGGAGCTGCAGGCCCGTCTCGCCGAGAAGGGCCAGGAGCTTAGCGCTGCCAAGGACTCCAACGTAGATCTTGAGTTGAAGCTGACCACTTTGACCAAGACGCTGGAGGGCGCCAAGGAGCAGGAGACGGCCCTGAAGGAGGAGGTCAAGGCCGGCAAGGCGCTGCTGGCGAGTGCTGCTGCCGCCCAGAGCACTTTCCGGGAGAATGTGGAGCACTGGACGGAGGGTCTCATGGACGTTGCCGCAGACATTGACAGGGAGCTAGCGCAGCTGGGGATGGAGGATCTCGGATATCCCTCCGACGAGAACCTCCAACCCAGTGCCAAGCTCACCTCGTTCTTCAAAGGCGTGGCGACGGCCCTCCAGCGACTCCGGGAGAGGATCCCAAAGCAGCTGGCCGATGAGTCGCGCAAGATCTGCGCGGGAGCTCTTCAAAAGGTGTTGGTGAAGGTGGCCTTCCGCAACCCGGGCCTCAACCTCACCAACGTCCTCAGGACCTTGCCGCCGGATGCCGATCTGGAGGCGCTCAAGACCCTTGTCGCACCCATTGTGGACAAGGTGAGCGGGATCAAGAGGGTTGAGGGCGACCGCGTAGACTAGGCCGCCCGTTTTCTTCTTTTCTTGTCGCTGCTGGTCATGTCATGAGAACAATCCGTCAGAGCCGCGACAAGCTACCTTGTAATATAACTTTATTTTGGGTAATGATTGCAATGTTATCTCCTTTACTTGATTCCTTCCTTTGTATGTTTTTGCCATACGCTTTTAGGGAACTTGCCGGCGCAGGCACCTTGGCCGCGAGCGCTGAGTGCGGGACGTCAGCAGCCTGCTGGCGGTGCCGCTACCGACAAGAAACCTTGTCGCAGCTAGTCGCAGCTCACTTAAGTTGTTGAGCGGACTCGAAACAAAATAAGGGCGCAACTAGCTACGAGTTGGTTCCTCCGCGCACAGGTTTTCCATACAAAGTACGGTCGTTCAAGGAAGATAACTTAAAAATTTTAAAAAAAATCTGATTGCTCAAACTTTGGCAACTTATCTTTTCTATCGTTTGCTTCCCGGCAAGGCGAAACTTTCTTGAACGACGCCTGGTCCGTACCATTATCTTCTCCCTTCCCCCCGGCGAACTTGTGTGCGAGGGACCCTTCCTTTCCTTGAGAAAAAAGAAAGGGGAGAAAATAAAGATAGGGAGCCTTATGGCTCGTTGTTGCTTACCGGGGGTAAGTGCTGCACAAAGTGTCAGATAACACATGCAGAAAATAAAAAGCATGAAATTGACAAAATGGGCGGAGCACATAAGCTTTATGCACGGGGTCTGCGCCCGGCTTTGTACAAAGGATTACATGCAACAGCGGCAAGACTTGTACAAAAGGTGGTTGCCGGAACGGATTCCGGCAACCGCGCCTTACGGGTAAAACTTACGAAGATGCTCAATGTTCCAGGAGTTGCTCACTGGAATGCCATCTTCGGTCTCAAGGCGGACAGCGCTAGGCCTAGTGACTCGTTTCACCTGGTAAGGGCCTTCCCACTTCGGCGTCAACTTGTTGGAATTCTTGGCGGACTGAACACGCCAAAGAACAAGGTCGCCTTCCTCGAGACTTCTGGCGTTAACTTTGCGGCTATGGTAGTGGCGCCAAGCTTGCTGGTAGCGAGCAGCTCGTACAGCAGCCTGAAGACGGTCTTCCTCAAGGAGCAGCGCGTCATCTTGTCGCAGCTGCTCTTGCTCAAGCTCATCGTAAGCGAGCACTCAAGGTGACCCGTATACGAGTTCCGTGGGGAGAACTGCCTCTGCTCCATAGACTAGAGCGAAAGGTGTCTGCCAGTGGCTCGATTTGGCGTCGTCCTGATCGACCAAAGAACCACTGGCAGCTCCTCGATCCAGTTTCTTCCGCACTTGTGCAGCCTGTCGAAAGTCCTGGTCTTGAGCCCACGCAGCACTTCAGCATTTGCCCTCTCCGCTTGACCGTTGCTTCTCGGGTGAGCAACAGAAGCGAAGCAGACCTTGGCGCCAAGATCTTGGACGTACTGCATGGAGGTGCGGCTCGTGAATTGCGTACCGTTGTCGGTGATTACCCTGTTAGGAATCCCGAAGCGGCAAACAATCGACCTCAAGAACTTGACTGCTGACTGTGCTGTCACCTTCCTCACTGCTTCCACTTCCGGCCACTTTGTGAACTTGTCGATTGCGACGTACAAGTACTCAAAGCCCCCGACTGCTCGGGGAAAGGGGCCGAGGATGTCGAGCCCCCAGACCGAAAATGGCCAGGATAAAGGGATCGTCTGGAGAGCTTGAGCTGGCTGGTGTATCTGCTTGGAATGGAACTGGCACGCTTCACACTTGGTTACTTGTGCAGTTGCATCCTGGAGGGTTGTTGGCCAAAAGAAACCTTGCCGGAATGCTTTGCCGGCAAGTGCTCTTGCGCCAATGTGGTGACCACATATGCCTCCATGTATCTCTGCCAACAGCTTTTGTCCATCTTCCCGGTGAATACACTTCAATTTCACACCGTTGAGTCTTCTTCTGTACAGTGTGCTATCGACAAACTGGTACATACTTGACTGCCGGGCTACTCTTTCCGCTTCTTCTTGCTCTTCAGGAAGTTCTCCTGTCTGAAGGAAACGGACGATCTGCTGTGCCCATGCTGGAGCTTGTGGCTCGACAACAAGGACTAAAGGCATATCTGCTGCTGCGGGAACATCTGCTTCTACGGCAAGAACTTGCGGCTCTGCCGGAGCTTGACGTTCCCCGGCAAGCTTGCCGGAGCAAAACTTGTCGGGAGCGTCTGCTTCAACGGAACAAACCCTAGGGCTTGCCAGAGCAGACTGCTCCTCAGCACTCTTGGTGTTGATCTTGGGGACCTTCTTGGCGGCGGCTTCGGGAAGCTCTACCGGAAAATAGTCACCAGAAATCAACTTCCTCTTCTTGCTCTGTCCAGTTGATGGTGTTACGGACGGTCGAGTCAGCTTGAGCACAAAGATCCCTGGTTCCACAGGTAACTTAAGTGCGGCGCACTTTGACAAGCCATCGGCAATGTCGTTTTGAGCTCTTGGGACATGCTCCATCTGTAGGCCGTCAAAAATCTATCCGAGGAGAAAAGTCTCATCCTGGACTGCATCGCTAACAATGATCGAAGGAGCCATCAAGCCTAACGGCGATGACACAGAGGAACTCTCAATGAAAGCACCAATGTCGGTGTCAAAACCGGCGGATCTCGGGTAGGGGGTCCCAAACTGTGCTTCTAAGGCGGATGGTAACAGGAGGCAGGGGACACGATGTTTTACCCAGGTTCGGGCCCTCTTGATGGAGGTAAAACCCTACGTCCTGCTTGATTAATATTGATGATATGGGTTGTACAAGAGTAGATCTACCACGAGATCAGAGAGGCTAAACCCTAGAAGCTAGCCTATGGTATGATTGTATGTTGTCCTACGGACTAAAACCCTCTGGTTTATATAGACACCGAAGAGGGTTAGGGTTACACAAGGTCGGTTACAAAGGAGGAGATACACATATCCGTATTGCCTAGCTTTCCTTCCACGCCAAGTAGAGTCCCATCCGGACATGAGACGAAGTCTTCAATCTTGTATCTTCATAGTCTAACAGTTCAGCCGAAAGATATAGTCCGGCTGTCCGGAGACCCTCTAATCCAGGATTCCCTCACCTATGCCTCAGTCATAGGTTCTATAAATTATGCTATGCTGTTTACCAGTCCTATTGTATACCTTAGCATCTTTCTGGCAAGGGAGTACAATAGTGATCTAGGAGTAGATCACTGGACAACGGTCAAAATTATCCTTAGAGGACTAAGGAAATATTTCTCGGTTATGGAGGTGACAAAAGAGTTCGTCATAAAGAGTTACGTCGATGCAAGCTTTTTACATCGATCTAGATGACTCTAAGTCTCGATCTAGATACATATTGAAAGTGGGAGCAATTAGCTAGAGTAGCTCTGTGCAGAGCATTGTAGACATAGAAATTTGCTAAATACATACGGATCTGAATGTTGCAGACCCGTAGGCTAAACTTCTCTCACAAGAAAAACATGATCACTCTTTGGGTATTAATCACATAGCGATGTGAACTAGATTATTGACTCTAGTAAACCTTTTGGGTATTAGTCACATGGAGATGTGAACTAATCACATAAAGATGTGAACTAGATTATTGACTCTAGTGCAAGTGGGAGACTGAAGGAAATATGCCCTAGAGCTAATAATAAAGTTATTATTTATTTCCTTATTTCATGATAAATGTTTATTAATATTCATGCTAGAATTGTATTAACTGGAAACATCATACATGTGTGAATACATAGACAAACAGAGTGTCACTAGTATGCCTCTACTTGACTAGCTCGTTGATCAAAGATGGTTATGTTTCCTAACCATAGACATGAGTTGTCATTTGATAAATGGGATCACATCATTAGGAGAATAATGTGATTGACTTGACCCATTCCGTTAGCTTAGCACTTGACTGTTTTAGTTTACTGCTATTGCTTTCTTCATGACGTATACATGTTCTATGACTATGAGATTATGCAACTCCCGATTACCGGAGGAACACTTTGTATGCTACCAAATCTCAAAACGTAATTGGGTGATTATAAAGGTGCTCTACAGGTGTCTCCGATGGTACTTGTTGAGTTGGCATAGATCGAGATTAGGATGTGTCACTCCGATTGTCGGAGAGGTATCTCTGGGCCCTATCGGTAATGCACATCACTATAAGACTTGCAAGCAATGTGACTAATGAGTTAGTTGCGGGATGATGCATTATGGAATGAGTAAAGAGACTTGCCGGTAATGAGATTGAACTAGGTATTGAGATACCGACGATCGAATCTTGGGCAAGTAACATACCGATGACAAAGGGAACAACGTATATTGTTATGCGGTTCGACCGATAAAGATCTTCGTAGAATATGTAGGAGCCAATATGGGCATCCAGGTTCCGCTATTGGTTATTGACCAGAGAAGTGTCTCGCTCATGTCTACATAGTTCTCGAACCCATAGGGTCCGCACGCTTAACGTTCATTGACGATATAGTACTTATGAGTTATGTATGTTGGTAACCGAATGTTGTTCGGAGTTCCGGATAAGATCACGGACATGACGACGAACTCCGGAATGGTCCGGAGATAAAGTTTGATATATGGGATAATAGTGTTTGGTCACCGGAAGGGGTTCCGGATGTTCTCCGAAATGTTTCGATATGAGAACACTTTATTTGGGCCAAAGGGGAAAGCCCACAAGGTTTTTGGAAAGCGCAAAAGGAAGTTTTGCGGAGTCCAGGGGCCAGACGCCGGGAACCCTAGCGTCTGGCCCTGGAGTCCGAGAAGGACTCTTGCCTTTCGGATGAAACCGACTTTGTGGAGGATTTTACTCCCAGTTTCGACCCCAAGGCTCAACATATAAATAGAGGGGTAGGGCTAGCACCCAAGATACATCGAGAAACACCAAGCCGTGTGCCGGCAACCCCGTCCCCTCTAGTTTATCCTCCGTAATAGGTTTTGTAGTGCTTAGGCGAAGCCCTGCGGAGATTGTTCTTCACCAACACCGTCACCACGTTGTCGTGCTGCCAGAACTCATCTACTACTTCGCCCCCCTTGCTGGATCAAGAAGGAGAGGACGTCATCGAGTTGAACGTGTGCTGAACATGGAGGTGTCGTACGTTCGGTACTTGATCGGGATGGATCGTGAAGGTGTACGACTACATCAACCGCGTTGATAAACGCTTCCGCTTTCGGTCTACGAGGGTACGTAGACATACTCTCCCCTCTCGTTGCTATGCATCACCATGATCTTGCGTGTGCGTGGAAATTTTTTGAAATTACTACGTTCCCCAACAGGTGTGGGAAGAGCAGTTCTGGGAGGCGCATGCCGACGCTAACTAGAACCACAACCTCCTATAGAAGCATCTGCAGGTGGAGGAACAGGTCACCGCCGGCAGGGCGGTCTCGCCAGACGCAGACCTGGCGGAGCAGGAGGCACTGCTCGAGTCCTACCACCCTGCCCCGAGATCCGCCTCGCCCACTGGCAGTACCGCCAGCGGGTGGCGGAGGTGGTGGCCGCCGGTAAGGAGTGTGACGAAGAGGTGGGTGAGGCGTTGTTCGGCGAGACCGGCGAGGAGGACAACTCCGAGGCCGCGCCCCGACGCCACGACCACGAAGAAGCCGGCATGTACGCGGGAGCCGCCGACAGCGAGGAAGAGTAGTGCATAGTAGATCGCCGCCGCTCGTGTCCCAGGAAGGCCACCGTTCCTCCCCTTTCATCGACGCCAAGCGGGGACATGGAGGTGGACAGCTTCAGTTCCCGGGGCTCCGAAGGCGGAGGTTACGGAGGTGGGGCTGGAGAGCACCGAGGCGGAATTGGAGACGGTGAAGCTTCAGTTCTCGGGGCTGATGGCCAGACATGGGACCGGACGCCGGCGATCATTTAGATTAGGTATTAATTATACTCTAGAGCCTGACTAGCACCCCTTTGATGTAATTGTAATGAAACCTGTCATGTTCATATGAAATCTAGTATGTTTATATGAAATTCGGTCGTGTTTATATGGAATCCAGACTTGTTTGAATAAATTTTGTTCGGTTGATTCGAGTTGCTGTATACGGCTACGGTTTGGATGGCTGTCTCCCGCATTCGTGCCGTGGACTGGCCCCCTATCCATGGACGAATGCGGGAGGATTTTTACTGGTTGCGCTAAGATTGGTGGTCATTTTTGCATGGTCAAGCTGAGCTGGTGCGTGCGTATTTGGTTCCAGCGTAGAATGCTACTTCGTCCTTATAGTGGTTAAAGAATGTTCACACGGATGGACCATAGTGCTCATGGCTTGTGATTAGTCCAGGCTGTAGACTAGGCGCAAGAACTCGGACGTCTAGCACAAGCTAACCACATTGCATGCACTAAATATTTTTATCTTTTACATTTTTAACCGGATCAGGCTAATCACTCTTCTAGAGACAATCAGGCTAGGCACACATTTAGAGTCAGTTTGGTTTGCTTCCACGACACGTAACGCCTGGCTTGGGTGTCCCCCCGAGTGTTGTCTGGTCTTTGTGTTTGGTGCATGTTCTCGGACTGATGGTATTGGCCTACTTAGAGCATCTATAATTGGACTTATCAAACTTGCCTCATACGTCTAGATAGACCGTCCGGTCATGAAAATCTGATCCACACGGGCGTTTTAAACGGGCCTCAAATGCCGAGGCTGACCAGTATTCCTCATATTCAGCCCAAATATGATGCGGATATGAGGACACTCGACACGCTCGCTGTCCTCACTGCAGGTCGTCACTGTCCCACCTACAGCGACCGAAACTCCTCCCTCTTCCACCTGCAGCGACCAAAACTCCTCCATCTCTCGTTGGTGTAACCAAATTTTAGTCCCAGAATGCCGGGCGAGGCGGACGCCGCCCAGCTTAAATACCCAGGCCAGTGGATGGCAGCAAGCTTGGTTGTTCTTGTGTAGGTCTATCAATTCTGGCATGTGTGATCGAGATATATTTGACACTAGATTGCATTTCATTGACTGATAATTGTTCATCGAGTGTCAAATTTGTCTCGGTCATATACGTTGATACCTCTACTACAATGACAATAGATTTTATTTTGTTTTGATGCATGGATACATAGTGATTCAAAAGAAAGCCGACACCAATGTTCCATATCCTTAACAAAGGATGCAATGGTGTCAGAAGCTTATTCTTTCTGGACGGCCCAGATATTTAAGCTGGTCGACTAGCTTATCAGTCGGCGAGGTGAGACTAATACGGGTGTGAAAATGTTAAGTATGAGCAATTTTCGGTACCCAACTGGCCTAAGACGGATATGATGATCGACGTGCATGGCCCTATAACAAATGTTTTGAAAATAGGACACGTGGTTGTAAATTGTAAAATTTGAGGCACGCCCGGTCACTGTTCACGGGCACATCCGTGGGCGTTTGAGGGTTCAAATTTGCCATCATTATACATGCCCTTATTTTCCCACAACACCAATCCGACACATGTGAGGTGTAGTCCAGGCCAGCGTGAACCTGCCATGAGAGCATAGTTAATAGTATAGTCAGACGCTGGCTATATGATCTTGTCACATCATCCATAGCCTATCTTATAGCTCACGAATACAATTAGTCACATATAAATATATACTACTTTGTTGAAACATGACATACCTTTCTCTCTCACATAGTTTCTATGAACGTGTGTTACAGCGGACTGTTAATCGGTAGTCCGCTTCTCTTCTCTCTCATCTTCTCTCTCATCCAACTCATAAAAATATAATATGTATTTCCTAAAAAAGGGTTTTTATCATTTATGCCATCGGTTGTGTCCCACTACTCAGTTTTGCCACTATGAATTTCAACTGCTCAAAAATGCCATCGATGTGTTAGACACATGTTTAAAAATGCCACTGGGCACCATTATTGTGATCTCAAATCTTTTTTGCCATGTTATAATGACATAAATACCTATGAATCAGCATGCCAGCTCTCCTTCTATCTTACTACAATAAAGTGTGGGGCCCACTTGATCCCAACGACGTTCTTATTTTTTTATAAAATTATTCGCTTGGTTACTCCTGACAAGTGGGGCCACACTTATCATTATGAGATAGAGAGAACTGACATGTGGGTCTAGGCTTATTTTTGTCATATAACATGGTCAATGAGTTTGATGTGAAAATAACGATGTCTAATGGCATTTTTGAGGAAACATCTAACGGAACGATGGCATTTTTGAGCAAACATATTACGGATCGATGGCATTTTTGAGTAGTTGTAACTTCTAATGGCAAAACTGAGTAGTGGGACACAACTAGTGGCAAAAATGATAAAAACCCAAAAAAAGTAAAGCCTTACAGCCCCGCTACATCATCCTATTGTATTTGCTTTGATAGCAAGCAAACATGTCCTTATAATACATTTATGTAACACCCCGGATATAACTTTCCCAATTTGTAATCCAACTCTTGCCGTTTCCGGCATTAAGTTATATTTATTTTCTCGGGTTTGGGTTATTGTTAGATCTGCTAGTTCATCTTAGACTTTTGTCATTTTTGCCATGATTATTGTGTGCATGATATGCCATGGTGCTCTTCACATGTTTTGTTAAGGGTTTTGTCATGTTTCCAAAGGTGCAACCCATGTATTTTTGTGATGTGTGTGGTGCTTATTGCAAGCTTGCAAAGTGGGGCATCCGGTAGATCTGTTTTCAGCGACTTAGTGATTTTACTAAGTCCTGGGATTGTTTAGTTCATGATGCCATATGTTCATGTTGTTTCCTAGTGATTCGTGCCTCTTTTGAGGATGATCAGTAAAGGAGTTTTGTTAATATTGTAGTGCTCTATCCATCCATGTCTTTGTTTGCATATGTGGAGTACCCTAGCTTGAGTAAATCGAGCTCTACTTTTGCTTCGTGGTGAATCTGGCCAGATCGTCAACTTGTTTGCGATTTTGCCGATGTTATTGTAGTTGATCCGTGCATGCTATGCCATTGTTCTTGCCATGTCTAGCTTGTATTTTGTGCCTTCTTAATGGATGTATGCTTGCCTTGCCATGACTTGCTCCGTAGTGAGTGCATCAAGCTCGTTAACATGCCTTCATGAGTTATGTTTCAGCATGTCCCAGTTTTCACTAAGTCTGAAAACTGATTATGTTTTTGCTATGTTCGTGTGCTTGTTAGTATATTTTGTGACCCCTTTTGGCTCAAGGTCACTAAGGGACTTTTGTTAAGCTTGTTGAGTAGCTTCATGCCATGTCTTTCTTTGTCATGTTCAGGTCCTGTAGCATGTTGTTGTGCTGCTCCGAAGAGGGTTTCATGATCTGAAATTCCAGACAAGTGTTAATTTCACTAAGTCTGAGATCTGTTTACCGTTTGCGTTTTTGCCATGCTTGTTTGAACCTCTTAATGGATGAATTGGCCGTAGCTCAATGCTAGTCTTTTGTTAAGCATCCTGAATGCTTCCCTGCCATGTATTTTGTTGCCATGTTTGAGTGCTGTAGCATGTTCATCTCATTGCATTTAGATGGCTACTTGTTGTAAATCACAGACCGGTGTCATTTTTGAATCGCTTGCCATTTCCAAACCGTAGCTCCGATTCCGGCGTTCTTTATATCGTTTTCAAGCGATTTCATCCCATCTTTCCAGTGGAACACTTGGTTTTCCAAGTTGAGGCCAGGTTCATGCTTTTCCTGTCATATCTTGCATATGCATCCCGCATAGCATACCATCATTGCATCTTATTGTTTGAGCTTGCACGTGATTGATTGTATCCTTGTTGCTTGTTTGTCTTGTTTGGGTAGAGCCGGGAGACGAGTTCGCTAACGAGGAGCCCGTTGAGTTTGCTTTCGAGGATCCAGTCAACTCTGACAACTTTGCAGGCAAGATGATCATATCCTTGAAATCACTACTATCTTTGCTATGCTAGTTTGCTCGCTCTTTTGCTATGCCACTGCTACGATGCCTACCACTTGCTTGTCAGCCTCCCAAATTGCCATGTTCAGCCTCTAACCCACCATTGTCCTAGCAAACCGTTGATTGGCTATGTTACCGCTTTGCTCAGCCCCTCTTATAGCGTTGTTAGTTGCAGGTGAAGATTGGAGACCGTTCCTTGTTGGAACATTTATTTACTTGTTGGGACATCATTATATTGCCATGTTGTCTTAATGCACCTATATACTTGGTAAAGGGTGGAAGGCTCGGCCTCTCGCCTAGTGTTTTGTTCCACTCTTGCCGCCCTAGTTTCCGTCATATCGGTGTTATGTTCCCGGATTTTGCGTTCCTTACGTGGTTGGGTGATAATGGGAACCCGTTGATAGTTCGCCTTGATTAAAGCTTTTCCAGCAATGCCCAATATTGGTTTTACCATTTGCCACCTAGCCTCTTTTTCCCTTGGGTTTCCGAAGCCCGAGGGTCATCTTATTTTAACCCCCCCCCCCCGGGCCAGTGCTCCTCTGAGTGTTGGTCCGAACCGGGCAGCCTGCGGGGCCACCTCAGGGAAACTCGAGGGTTGGTTTTACTCGTAGCTTTACCTATCTGAGTGTGCCGTGAGAACGAGATATGTGCAGCTCCTATCGGGATTTGTCGGCACATTCGGGCGGTGTTGCTGGTCTTGTTTTAACCTGTCGAAATATCTTGTTGTACCGGGATACCGAGTCTGATCGGAATGTCTCGGGTGGAGGTCTATTCCTTTGTTGACCATGAGAGCTTGTCATGGGCTAAGTTAGGACTCCCCTGCAGGGATTGAACTTTCAAAAGCCGTGCCCGCGGTTATGGGCAGATGGGAATTTGTTAATGTCCGGTTGTAGATAACTTGAACCTTAATTTAATTAAAATGAATCAACTGAGTGTGTTACCGTGATGGCCTCTTCTCGGCGGAGTCCGGGAAGCGGACACGGTGTTGGAGTTATGTTTGCGCAGGTTGCTCTCTAGTTTCTCGCTCGCGCTTTGCCTCCTCTTCCCGCTCTCTTTTGCGAATAAGTTAGCCACCATATATGCTAGTCGCTTGCTGCAGCTCCACATATATTTACCCCATCCTACCTATTAAGCTTAAATAGTCTTAATCGCGAGGGTGCGAGATTGCTGAGTCTCTATGGCTCACAGATTACTATTACACCAGATGCAGGGACAGATGATACAGCTCCAGATGGCGCGTTTGAGCTCAAGTGGGAGTACGACGAGGACTCTTAGCGTTACTATGTTTTTTTCCTGATAATCAGTAGTGGTGCTCAGTTGGGGTGATCGGGACCATGTCGCTTGTTGGGTTGTCTTTTATTTTGGCGCCGTAGTCGGGCCATGAGTGTTTGGATGATGTATGTTATTTATGTACTTGATTGACGTGGCGAGTGTAAGCCAACTATGTTGTCCCTTTTCATTATCTATATTACATGGGATGTTTGTGATGATTACCCGACTTGCGACATATGCCTTCAATGCGATTATGCCTCTAAATCGTGCCTCGACACGTGGGAGATATAGTCGCATCAAAGGTGTTACAATTTAATTTAAAAAGTTCCCACAACAATGCACGATATATTGTCTAGTCTATTTTAAGTTTATCCAATTATTCTCGGCCGTCCTGATCCTCCTTTTTATTAGCGCGGATAGGCCGGTTTGGCTTGTCAAGAACGATCGTCTCATACAGAGTCCCGCTTGGTGTTGGTCCACTTTTACCATTCTGAAAGACAATAATGCAAACCAACTTGACTTAGAAATATCTCAAGCGGTGTCGCGTCCAAGTAAAATAATGAACCCGCGCTGGGTGCTCTGCTGGCCGCATGCAATTTTTCTTCCGCCCACTAACGAGTACAAACAACTCTTTAAACAACTTTTGTAATGTGTTTGCTTCCACTACCATTCCGTGTCGTGTTATAGAAAGCATACAATGCTCCCAAATGCTACAAACAAACTTTGATGACACGTATGTTGTCAAAATATTATTTTGACCTAGTGGGGGCTTCTAAAAGAAGTGTTAGTTCCAAGCTATATATTTGTCGCATACTCACTTCAGTACTCCAATGCGAACTGAGCATAGCTTAAATTGTTAGGTTTTCTTGTGATGAAACCAACTCAATAGAATTCAAGTTCTAGACTTGGTATTGCTGGTTGTATTTTTCTGAATTTATTTCATGTCTTCTAGCGATGTACATTCAGTGGGAGGAGACTTTTGCGTCGACTACGAAGACGTCTGTGGCGACTTCGTCAATCTCAAGGTGTAGTGTTGGCTCGGTTTCACAAAGGTGCTGATATGGGTAGGATGTGTGCGCGCATTCATATCAATGAGTGTATATGCGTATGTTTAAGCATTGGTGTTTGTACTGTGTTAAAAAAAACTTCAATACTCAAATATTACTTATTGCGTACTCCCTCCGTCCGGAAATACTTGTCACCAAAATGAATAAAGGTGATGTATCTAGATGTATATTAGTTCTAGATACATCCCTTTTTATCCATTTTGATGACAAGTATTTTCGGACGGAGGGAATACTAAAAAAGGAATTTCAAAACAAAACAAAACATCAATAAAAGGTTGATAATTAAACATGACATCGTGAACTTGACAGTAGTTGAGAGTTGAAGATAAAAGAACTTATAATTGTAGTTTCAATTTGTTGAAACAGAAACTGATTTTGGTTTGAATGTTCAATATCCTTTTATAATTCTTGTAAGATTGATAATTAAAAAGCCAATTATTTGTTTCTTGTTGTTTTATGTAGTGTTGACCTGGTAGATATGGATGTTAAAAAAAACTCGTGGACATGGTCGAAACTCGAAACACATTTGGAATATCCTCCGAATTATGCTCTATCTAGGAAAATGTAGTGTATCTAGTTTTGTAAGCTTATCGTTTGCTTGAGTTTAGACTTCAGGCTTGTAACGTGCACAGGTGCACTTCAACATTAAGAATCTGAAAAATCATAATTTAGCCATCGCAACACAAGGCTGAGTTCTACAAACCTATACGCACATTGTGTGCATATAGGGGCTTGCTTAGCTAACTAGCAAAATGGCTCCCAACTTACACAGACGGTCTATGCCGCTCCTCCTCATCCTCCTCCTGGCACTGTCATGCGCCACGCACGGCGCCAACGCCGCGGCGTGCGACCCCACCACCGGCTTCATCACCGTGCCACTCACTGATGCGCAGCTCCCGGTGCAGAGTCCATACGACGTGCCGCTGGATCAGCGGTACGAGCTCGTGAATGGCATGCGGCGGATGTGGGTGTACTGCACTGACAAGCCTCATAGCCCAGCCAGCCACACCAGGCCACGAACAGAAATCCGCATGGTAATCACTCAACCCCAGTACACTAATCCATTATCCATGCGCGGTATTAATTCGTTAAGTCAATTAACCCGTGGCGCAGCAAAACTACAGCTCCGGCGTGTGGCAGTTCGAGGGGTACGCCTACGTCCCCTCGGGCACGACGGGGGTGTCCATCATGCAGGTGTTCGGCGCGGCGAAGCACGCGACGACGCTCATGCTGCACGTCTACGGCGGCGCGCTGGTGTACTACGACGACTGGACGCGGGTGGTAGACCGCGGCATCTACGACCGGTGGTTCAGGCTCGACGTGATCCACGACGTCGGCGGCGCAGGGACGCTCACCGTGTTCATCGACGGCCAGGAGCGGCTGCGCGTAGCGGGGCGCGGCGGCGACATACACTACTTCAAGTTCGGGGTGTACACTCAGACGGCCCCCTCGCACCTCATGGAGTCGCGGTGGAGAGACGTCAGGCTCTTCACCAAGGAAGCTTATTGGTGAAAACAAGCAAGAGGCGTGAACAAGGATTGGCTAGAACTCATCTAGCTGAGACATGGGCTTCCCTAATGCGTTTTCTTGTCTTTTCTTAGCCTAGTAACTTTTCGTGTTGTGCGGCAAGAGGCTTGAGCAGAACCACTAGCGTTATTGCGATGTTGAATAGGAGCAGAACTACTAGTTGTTGTAGCGATGATGAAGCTAGGTGAAAACTTGTAAGAAAAAAATATTTTATAAATAATTAACGCCACAAACTAATTAACCATGACTTTGTGTCAATTTCCTTTTGTTCCATCTTGCTATAATGTGTTGGCAAAAATGGCGCTGCGAGTATAATAATAGAGCTATGTCAATTTCCTGTTGCTCCATTTCCACAAAAACCATGTGATTTTTTATTTTAAAATTGTTTGCCGATTTTGAAATGTTCGCTTACTTGAAAAATATTTGTCAAATACGAAAAATGTTCATGAATGTTAAAAAATGATCGTGAATTAAAAAAAAGTTGGTGAACTTTAAAAATCATAAATGTTACAAAAATATCACAATTTTAAGAAAACCATGAATTAAAGCCTGCAGTTTCGACCAGCCTTGGAAAAGATGCAGTTGTGACCCCCTCTTGAGAAACAAACAGTTACGACCCCATCTTAAAAATATGCAGTTGCGACCTATCTTGAAAACATGTAGTTGCGGCCCCTCTTGTAAAACATGCAATTGCGACCCCATCTTGAAAACATGCAGTTTCGACCAGCCTTGGAAAAGATGCAGTTGTGACCCCCTCTTGAGAAACAAATAGTTACGACCCCATCTTAAAAATATGCAGTTGCGGCCTATCTTGAAAACATGTAGTTGTGGCTCCTCTTGTAAAATATGCAATTGCGACCCAATCTTGAAAATATGCAGTTGCAACCCCTCTTGAAAAAAATGCAGCCGCGGCCTCATTTTGAAAACATGTAGTTACGACCCACCTTAAAAACATGCGGTTGCAGTCCCTGTTGAAAACATGTAGTTGCGGCCTCATTTTGAAAACATGCAGTTACGACCCACCTTAAAAACATGTTGTTGTGGTCCCTCTTTAAAACATGCAGTTGCGGCCTCTCTTGGAAAACATGTAGTTACGGTCCCTCTTAAAAACATGCAGTTGCGATCGACTTTTCAAAACATGCAGTTGTGGCCTCTCTTGAAAAACATGCATTTGCGACCCTGCCTTATAAACATGCTATTGCAACCTCTCTTGAAAACATGCAGTTGCGGCCATGTTATAACGCTTGCAGTTGCATGTCTAGTGGTGGACATGCAAGTGGCCCCGACAACTCCCCCTCCAGACCACAGTTGCAACCCATTTTTTTTCAATCTCAACTTCATTATTGTGTTGACACGGTGAATTTCAAAATTAATAATTATAAGAGACAAATTTTGTAAAACTAAACCCTAAGCAATCATTTTGAAATTTGTAAAATGAACATTAAGCTAAGATAAAATAAATATACTAATGTTAAGAAAAGAGAAAATGGTGAAACAGTATTCTACTATGTACAGTGAAATAAGAAAAAAATCTGGAAGCAAAAAAAACACAACATTCAATCATGAGAAAAAAAAGGTAAACAAAAATTAAGTCATTACAAAAAGCTTATCGCTAGAAGCTATAGTGAACAAATAACAACACATGCAAAAGGCTAAGGTAAAAAAGAAGGAGGCCGACATTGCTCAGGTTGTGCAAACAAGCAAAAGTAACCCGTCGCTCGTCCGTGGAATCGTAGAAAAGTGATGGGTAGAACACACGCACTTCGTACTGACGAGCCGTGCATGCGTCGCTCCCGTGATAACGAACAAAAGCCATCCCGAATCTTATGTGATGATCGGAGGGCTAGAAAATTGATTGGGACCATAGTTAAAAACTCAGCTAGCTGAGCTTCAGCAAAACCGATAAATAAAGTTAATAAAATAAGATGAAAAAAGGAAAAAAGTTTAATGAAAAAGAATACATTCAGGTTTGAGAGAGTGACGCTAAAAATTTAATTCAAATTTGAGAGTGAGTGGGAAATGGGAGAAAAAAGCTCACGGATTTGCCTTGAATCTCTCGTTATGCACAGTGTAGTAACGAAACAAGACCCATCCAGTCAGGGCAACTATCATCCTAAAAAGAGGTAAATACACCCATGATGCTTGAACTTGCCATGGATGTTCACTTTAGTGCTTGAACTTGAAAAATACGCTAAACTGGTTCTAAAACTTGGCACGAACATGCAAATACGATGCTAATCCTCTCCGTAGACATAAAGTACGTTGACATGGATTCGTATGTGGCTGACATGGCACTGACATTGCAAAGGGGCCCACTTGTAGCTATGAAACAGGATAACTTAGTAATCTACGACTCTATGATTAGTGGGCCCGCCTGTCTGTAATCAGGAAAAATAACATAAAAATGCCCTAGACAGGAATCTAACCTGCAACATGACGCTTGGTCCATGCTTGCGCTAGCCAACAAAACTAGAATTGTATTGACAATAATGGTGGCCCTTCTGGCTTAATGTGGTTGAACCAAAAACTATCGTGTACATCAACGGGCTGCAGGTAGTGGCCCATTTTGCACAGGCAATTTTTTAATGTATAAATTATATAAATAATGATCATGATAATTAAAGTTAGATTCAAATATTCACGTGTAATAAATAAATACCTCATGCTACACAAATATCCGTGTGCAGACCAAATAAATATAAAGCAGCCTGCAATAAAATAATAATAGTAATCAATGGGTATTAAAAAATGTTGTAAATACAAACATTTAAAATACACAGTCATGGATTATATTTAACAATTATATGAATAATTAAAATAAATAGTAATGAAATAATATATGAATAATAACAATGTTTGTATAATATAAATAATATATTTATTTTATATTACAGTTTTGTACATATTCTTTCAATTATTCAAACATTTTAATATTTATATGCATATTTTTAAATGTTTGTATTTGCAAACATTTTTAAATACTCATGGGTTATATTTACAATATTAACTAGCAATGTGTCCGTGCATTGCAACGGATCCAAAGTAAAATAATACTTGTTCACAAACTTGAAAAAAATTCTCTAGTTTTGAACTTTTGATACACATATATCACTAAAAATATATTATGTTGCACTCAAAAAAATTTTCTCGGGCTGTTTTGATGAGGTGAGGGAGAGATGTGGTTGCTTTCAAGATACTAAGGTGTTTTCTAGACATTGGAGCAGAGAAGTGAGCTATTTTTGCAAAAAAGTTACAACTTACCTCACAGTTTTTAGATGTAGATCTAATAGTCAAAAATGACGGATGGCAGACACACCAACTGAATATTTTATAGATGTAGATATTTCTAAACTATAAGTTAATATTTCTAAAAATTACAGTTTTAATAAGTTATTTTATTGTATACCTCTAGATATTTATATTTTGTGCACACTGATATTTGTGCGGCATGAGGTAATTATTGATAACAAATGAATATTTGAATCTAACTTTTCTTATTATGATTATTATTTACTTTTAAAAAAATAACGTGTGTAAAATGAGCCACTGGCTGCAGCCCATTTATGGACAGAAGAATTTTAGTTAAAATACATTAAGAATGAGAGGCCATCTTAGTTATCAAATCATATTCTATGTTGTGGCTAGTGCGACCAGCTCACAAGCAGCAGGTTGCTGGTTGAAGTCCCTTCCGGCGCATTTTTCATATTATTTTTGCTAACATACTGACAAGCAGGCCCACTAATCATAGAGACAGATAGTATTCAAGTAATTATGTTTTGTAGATATAAGTGGGCCTCATGCCATGTCAGTGCCACATCAGCCATATACTATGCCATGTCGACGCACTTTACGTCTATGAGACCGGATTAGCATCGTATTTACACGTTCATGCCAAGTTTTACAATCAATTCGGCGTCTTTTTTAAGTTCGGGCACTAAAGTGAACATCCATGGCAAGTTAAAGCATCATTGATGTATTTACCTCTTTTTAGAAGAAAGCGTAGCCTTAATTAGCATCTCGCTCTTTGTCATGTTTCATGCCAGGTCCATGCCGGGCCGAAAATCCATATCCATGGGCCGGCCCGCGAGGCATGGCCCATATGGCGAGCTTTACTCCGGCCCATCCCTCAGAAAAGAAAACATCGTCCGGCCTATCCAACCAAGTCCCAACCCGTGCCTCCCAATCCCTCTCTTATCCCCTCGCCCCCTCCATCCATCCACTCCCCTCGTCCTCGTCCCATGGCCATGGCCTCCCCGTTCTCCCCGGCGTCGGCCGCCGCCGCCTCGCCGGCCCTCCCCTTCTCCGTCTCCACCTCCCGCCCTCTCTCCCTCACCACCGCCGCAACCGCCGCCGTCTCAGGTATCGCCTCTTCCCCCTCCCTCTAATTTGAAATCCAGGAATGCGGAATCTCCAAAGGCCCCCTCCCAGTTCACTCACCCGAGCTCTCTCCCACCACGCGCAGCCCGGGCTCCGTGCAGGGGCAGCAGAGGATTCCGCCGCGGCCGCTTCGCCGTCTGCAATGTCGCTGCCCCCTCCGCCGCCGAGCTGGTACTGATGCGCCCCCAAACCCTCAAATCTGTCCTGCCTACAATGCGGTACTGTTTACTCTCATGTTCGTAGGAGACCAAGCCGGCGGCGGCTGCGAAGGAGAGCCAGCGGCCGGTGTACCCGTTCCCGGCGATCGTGGGGCAGGACGAGATGAAGCTCTGCCTGCTGCTCAACGTCATCGACCCCAAGATCGGCGGCGTCATGATCATGGGCGACCGGGGCACCGGCAAGTCCACCACCGTCCGCTCCCTCGTCGACCTGCTCCCGGACATCAGCGTCGTTGTCGGCGACCCCTTCAACTCCGACCCCTATGACCCCGAGGTCATGGGCCCCGAGGTCCGCGACCGCCTCCTCAAGGGCGAGGACCTTCCCGTCACCACCACCAAGATCACCATGGTCGACCTGCCCCTCGGCGCCACCGAGGACAGGGTGTGCGGCACCATCGACATTGAGAAGGCGCTCACCGAAGGTGTCAAGGCGTTCGAGCCAGGCCTGCTCGCCAAGGCCAACAGGGGGATACTGTATGTGGACGAGGTCAATCTGCTGGACGACCATCTGGTGGATGTTCTGCTGGATTCCGCGGCTTCCGGGTGGAACACGGTGGAGAGGGAGGGCATCTCCATCTCCCACCCTGCGCGGTTCATCCTCATTGGGTCCGGTAATCCGGAGGAAGGCGAGCTCCGGCCGCAGCTGCTCGACCGGTTCGGGATGCACGCGCAGGTCGGCACGGTCAGGGACGCGGAGCTGAGGGTGAAGATTGTGGAGGAGAGGGCTCGGTTCGACAAGGACCCGAAAACGTTCCGGCAGTCCTACTTGGAGGAGCAAGGGAAGCTCCAGGACCAAATCACATCCGCTCGGAGCAACCTCGGTTCTGTGCAGCTCGACCATGATCTCCGGGTTAAGATATCCCAGGTGTGTTCTGAGCTGAATGTGGATGGGCTGAGAGGAGACATTGTCACTAACAGGGCTGCCAAGGCGTTGGCTGCCCTAAAGGGAAGGGACATCGTGACAGTGGAGGACATTGCCACCGTGATTCCCAACTGTTTGAGGCATCGGCTCCGTAAAGACCCACTTGAATCGATTGACTCGGGCTTGCTTGTAGTTGAGAAGTTTTATGAAGTCTTTGGCTAGATTGTTCTCGAGGTAAATGTTTCTCTGTCACAATGTAAGGCAGGAGGCTTTTTGTTCGGCTGTAAACTTTTATAGCACCTTTCGTAAATCATCTTTTATCGAACTATATTCTGCATTGTATAGAAAACAGTGTTACCAGGCGTTAATTATGGTGAGCTTTGTTATGTTGTTCTGAGCTTGGGCTCATATTAGCAATTTCGCCGACCTGTCTTCGTGCCCCTGCTCAGACCAAATATGCACTTGTGCAGCCGTCGGAATAGTACCCTGTTTCCTCAAGGAGCTGAATCGAAAGAAAGCCCCAGGCCAAGCATCTGCCCTGTGATCATGTAAGATGCAGTTCTAGAGAAGAACAGATTCAGTTTTGCCTTGGAGTCTTATACTAGTTACAGTAAGTCTGAATCTGAATGTGTCCATTCCATCATTTGCTTGACAGCCAATACTTATTTTTGTGCATCAGAAATAGAAATTTTGTAGTAACGTTGTCAAGTTGCATTGAACTAGTGGTGTGCGTATGCAGTTTGCTGCCATGGAAAGTGCCGAACATTTGGTTAATTCAATCTCTGTTAAGCTAACTATTTGAACAAATAAAGAGGATGTCTTCCCAGTCTTTTGAGCACTTTTGTGTTAAAACTTGTCGAACAAAAGAATGAACACTATGACCCACAAGCACAGCTCGGTGAAGTTCTGTTATTGGCATTATTACCTATTTTAAAACATGACATACTTCCTCCGTCCGGTGAAGAGTGTACATCTAGCTTCTAAATTTGTCCACAAAAAAAATGTATTTCTATCTTCCTAATGCACTTTAAAGTAGAAAAAAAATACTTCTGTCTCATCACACGGTAATCAAGACCAATAGCAATCTATATACGATCTTCTTAATTTCTACATGCACTTAGCTCATTGGAGGTTGGGTAATTAAAGAGGAGACAGATGGTGGCTTGCGCATTTTCAATGCATTTTTTTACTTAACTTCATAATTTCTCCTAAAATTTCTAGATGTACATTCTTCACCGGACGGAGTGAGTAAGTAATTAGCACCAAAGGAAGCGATGATATATTAAACGGATATATTAAACGCAAGTCTGCTGTGAAGTAAAATGATTACACAAATAATACAAAGCAGAATTTCACTTATTATACTCTAAACAGAGAAGAGATAGTAATTCACTAGGCCTAGGTCATGATTGAAGCTCGTTAATAGTTCCTGTTCATGACCTCGTGACCTCATGCATTTGATGGATTGGGAAGTTGTTCATGGTTTATGCTATGAATGATTTTTTTCTTGAACTCTTGGTAACCTTGCATTTAATGCAATACTTTTGTAGTCTCAACTGTAAAACTATCATCTCATCTCATCTGAACCACATCAGTGTTCACACCATATGGGGAAAAGTGTATTAGTTTATTATCT
Organism: Triticum monococcum; assembly: GCA_034509565.1. Taxonomy (NCBI): domain Eukaryota; kingdom Viridiplantae; phylum Streptophyta; class Magnoliopsida; order Poales; family Poaceae; genus Triticum; species Triticum monococcum. The sequence continues at coordinate 726,289,466 of CM067847.1, read as the reverse complement.
TTTGTGTGCTTTAGGGCCATCCATAATAAAATTTGTTTCATGGGATCTGTTAGCCCCGTTGTAGGCTTTTAGTTGATAAATACATGATAAGGAGGTATTGGGATTTATGATCGTCTGGACCCGATTACTCTGTTGTTTCCAACATTATGCTGTGAACATTTGAGAATTATTTGATGTCTTCTATAGGAGCTCCTTTAAATGCTAAATCCTATCAGCACTTGTGAATCATCTATATACTGTGAAACCGGCTGTTCATTTTCCCGTATCCATATGCTGATGTAGATATCTTTAGGAATATATAAAATCCATGTCCTGACCGATGTATTTACAAGAATTGTCTTGTTTCGCCCATGCATGTAATCACTCTTTAAGACTATGATTAATTGTTTTATTCTTTTTTTTGAAAAATCACCGCGGGGGGGGGGGGGGGGGGGGGAGTTCCCCACCTGAATATATTTCTCATGATTGTAACCCAACAAATGTTCGATTACAAGATGAATTACATAAGCACGTGTAGTCGTGATAGGAGATAGGAGCGCCATGAGGAGGCGGCCTGTTTCTACTCTGTTTTCTTGATCCTGTGCGTCCAGAGCATGAGGTCATCAATGATTCACTTGAGGGTGAAAATGCTATGGTGATTTTGTTGCCTGAATGCCATAGCGTTCCTGGAGTCCCATATTTTCCAAAGAACAATGAGGAGGATGGAGTGCCATATGATCATGTCGACCTGTGGTGGCAAACGACAGCCCCAAAGATCAACGATGCTCTCAGAGGGTGTAAGTCCAAGCCTGTGCCAGATGCGCTGAGCAAGCGGATAGTGGATGAAGATGTGAGAGCTGTCTTCGCCATCGAACCCGCATCTTGGACATAGAGCATCAGCGATGATATGTTTGTGAAGCAGATTGCTCTTGGAGTTGAGCCGATCCTGAAAGAGGAGCCAGACAAAGATCTTCACACGGTTAGGAACGCATGAAGACCATATGGAAACGGCATGCATGTCCTCATCGTGGTTGGCCATGGATAGCTGGTAGGCAGCCTTAGTTGAGAAGCACAGGCCGCCATTGAGGTAACGCTCATCCGGTTCTGGTGATACCTGAAAATCCTGCAGGAGAGACAACAAAGAGCACAACTCGGAAGCAGCATTAGATGTTAGGCGATTCCGAAGGATTGATTCTAAACCGCGATTCATAACAGCAGCCACACGAGCGAGAGGTGAAGTGGTATGCGAGTAGAGGCATGGGAAAAGTGCGGCAAGGGAATTTTGGTGTAGCCAGCAGTCTAACCAAAAGTAAGTACTTGTACCTGAATTTGTTATTACAAAAGAAATGGCGTGCAAAGCTGGTAGCTGTTGGTTGATAGTACGACAGAGGAAGGACTGGCTGTTTTGTGGAGCGATGAATGCATTTGGGTGTTGAAGGGCGATCCAATCAAGCCATGGTGTTTTTTCTGGGCGTAGGGCTTTGACAGCGAATTTCATAAGCAAACAATTATTTTGTTGGTGAAGATTTTTTAACCCCAAACCACCCACATTTTTTGGTTTACAAACATTTTTCCAGGCAACTAAGCATTGCGCACCGGTGCAAGTTTTCTCCGCGGCCCAGAAGAAGGCCCTACGGATGGAATCTATTGTTTTTAGGACGCTTTTTGGGATGAGGAAGACAGACATAAAGTATACCAAGATGGAGTCAAGAACTGCCGAGAGTAGGATTAGCCTGTCTCCCTTGGATAAAATTTTGGCTTTCCATCCAGCTAAGAATTTACGACAACGTTCGATAATAGGCAGGAAGGCGTTTGGGGGGAGTCTTGTGGGTGCTAAGGGTAGCCCTAGGTAGATCTGAGGGAAGGATGAGGTGGAGCATTGCAATGTGGAGGCAATGGAGTCTGCCATTGCAGTTTGGAGGTGCATAGGTACGAACGCTGTTTTTGTGAAATTGATGGTGAGACCGGTTGCCATAGCAAAGTTGTGGAGGATGTTTTTAAGTTGTAGTGTGTAACACCCTCGATGCGACTATATCTCCCACGTGTCGAGGCACGACTTAGAGGCATAATCGCATTGAAGGCATATGTCGCAAGTGAGGTAATCTTCACACAACCCATGTAATATAATAAGGAATAAGAGATACATAGTTGGCTTACAATCGCCACTTCACACAATTACATGAATAAACATTACATCAATCAAATACACTCATGGTCCGACTACGGAACCAAAATAAAAGAAGAACCCCAAATGCGACAAAGGTCCCCGATCGACCCCAACTGGGCTCCACTACTGATCAACTAGAACGAAACAACACAAAGGACAAGATCTTCATCGAGCTCCTCCTGAGCTTGGTTGCGTCATCTGCACGGTCTCATCGGCACCTGCAAGCTGGTTTTGGAAGTATCTGTGAGCCACAGGGACTCAGCAATCTCGCACCCTCGCGATCAAGACTATTTAAGCTTATGGGTAAGGTAAAGGTATGAGGTGGAGCTGCAGCAAGCGACTAGCATATATGGTGGCTAACATACGCAAATGAGAGCGAGAGAAGGCAAAGCACGGTCGATAAAAGTATGATCAAGAAGTTATCCTGGACTACCTACGTCAAGCATAACTCCAACAACCGTGTTCACTTCCCGGACTCCCCCGGAAAGAGACCATCACGGTTACACACACTGTTGATTCATTTTAATTAAGGTCAACTTCAGGTTTTCTACAACCGGACGTTAACAAATTCCCATCCGCCCATAACCGCGGGCACGGCTTTCGGAAGTTCAAATCCCTGCAGGGTGTCCCAACTTAGCCCATGACAAGCTCTCACGGTCAACGAAGGAATAGACCTCCACCCGAGACGTTCCGATCAGACTCGGTATCCCGGTACAACAAGACATTTCGACAGGGTAAAACTAAACCAGCAACACCGCCCGATGCGCCGACATCCTGATGGGAGCTGCACATATCTCGTTCTCAGGGCAAACCAATTTGTCTAAACTTCCGGTAGGCCAGCCCAGAGTTGCCCCTGGTAGCCACCGGCGGCTGACAGTTTGGACCAACACTTAGACAAGCACTGGCCCGGGGGGGTTAAAATAACGATGACCCTCAGGAGCGCGACTCCCAAGGGAAAAGAAAAGGCTAGGTGGCGAATGGTAAAACCAATGTTGGGCATTGCTGGAGAAGCTTTACTTAAGGCGAACTGTCAAGGGGTTCCCATTATAGCCCAACCGCGTAAGGGACGCAAAATCCGGGAACATGACACCGATATGACGGAAACTAGGGCGGCAAGAGTGGAACAAAACACCAGGCATAAGGCCGAGCCTTCCACCCTTTACCAAGTATATAGATGCATTAATTAAATAAGATATACAGTGATATCCCAACAAGTAAAACATGTTCCAACAAGGAACAACATCTCCATGTTCCAACATGGAACAAACTTCAATCTTCACCTGCAACTAACAACGCTATAAGAGGGGCTGAGCAAAGCGGTAACATAGCCAATCAACGTTTTGCTAGGACATTGGTGGGTTAGGGGCTGAACATGGCAATTTGGGAGGCTGACAAGCAAGTGGTAGGCATCGTAGCAATGGCATAGCAAAAGAGCGAGCAAACTAGCATAGCAAAGATAGTAGTGATTTCGAGGGTATGATCATCTTGCCTGAAATCCCGCAAGGAAGAAGAACGAGTCCATGAAGAAGACAAACGGGCGTAGTCGAACGGATCCTCACAAACTCGACGTTATCGGAACCAACCCGAAGAAGCAAACACCGGAAAAGAGCAAACAACATAGTAAACAACCAACACATCAACATGGCATGATGCACAATCGAGTATGATGCATGTCCGGTTTAAAGAGGCATGGCATGGCAAAATGCACAAACAATCCTACAAATTAAGTGGAGCTCAATATGCAACGAGTTGCATATTGACGAAACACCACATCAATTATTTAGTTCTCTCTCGGTTAGGTACTCAACAATATTAAATGTGGATTAACAAGGCAAGAGGTGAGGCATAACAAAACTCCACCATCTAAACAATTTAAATGGGGCCGAATATAACAAACAACGAATCCGGTAAATCCCCATATGCATTAGCAATTTGGTGCAACAACAATTTAACATTTTAATTGTTGTTATCATGATGCGGATGACATGAACAAGTTTATGCAATTTTTATTAAAAGTTGACAAGAGCATTATGAGGCATTTGTCACCATGGTGGAAGGAAAAGGGTGCCACGGCAACGATAATGAAAACGGTGCCATGGCGGCGTTCCGGTTCCGGTAACTCGATTGAGATACCGATGCAAAGGAGAAGTGTGCGGAACGTGACAAGCAAGGATGGTGGGGTGATCTCGGATACCGAGTTCCCACATGTCGTTGGCAAGGCAAAAAGAGGGGCGACGATATCGAACAAGGGTGCATATCATACAACATGCATTCATTTACGGGCATCGTCTTGGGGTTATACCTTCGAAGCGTGTGTTATCGGAATGGATCGAGTTCGGTGGTAGGGGTACACTTGTCGAAGGGGAAGTAGTTGTTCACAGGTCGTCGTGGGAAGTAGAGGAAGTAGTCGTTCAAGCGTCCGATGGTAATGGTACTCGGTCGTTTCGAAGAGGTACTTGGGGTCATTCGAACTTGCCGATCTCGTCATCTCGAAGGGGTACTTGATGTTCTTAGCGATTCCGAAGACGAGGTAGAGGTGCACTTGTTGTAGGGGTACTTGTCGGATCCACGGCGACGGTAGAGGTACAAATGTTCTCGTGGTACTTGTCGGTCCAGTCTTGGTGTAGATGTACATCGCAAACGTAGTGGTACTCGCGGACTTCGGCGCCGGTAGTCGTACACGGTTCGTAGGGGTACTTGGCGTTTTCGTGTAGCCGAACTTGAGGGGCACCGACATCGTGGTACTTGGCGTCCATGGGTACTTGACAGTCTGTCGTGGTACTTGGCGCTGTTCCTGTTCAGTGGTCGGTGGACTTGGCGAAAAACACACCGGCTGTAGTGATACACGGCTTGTAGATGTTCGGATCACCGGAAGAGGTACTTGACGTCCACGGAAGTTAACAGCGGAGGCCACGGACATGACTTGGGGCTCCCCGAACCCATGGAAACGGCCGACAACAGGAGGCTGCTAGTGGAGGCAGGGCCACGCCAAGGTCGAAGGTGGCCGGGCGAGCTCGACGGAGGTCATCCGCTGTCGTACGAAGCAGGAGCAGCAAGGCACAGCAGCGCACGAAGCTGCAGGCCAGCACGATGGCATCCATGGCCAGCGGCCATGCAGGTCGCGCGAGGTAAGGCGGCGAGCAAAAGAGCGGCGAAGTGCCATGACTGAGGGAGTAGAAGGAAAGGATTGGGTGCTGGGGGGAGTAGCAAGACGCGCCATGATGGTGGCTGCGAGCTCCTGCGCAGGGGGAAGGAGAGGGCAGCCTGGTGGTGGTGGCGCTGGAGGAACACGGCGCCAGCTTCGGGGAGCTCTCATGGGCGCGGCTGAAGGACACCAGAGACGCATCCAGGGAGGCGGGTGCTGCACGGAGGCTCGACGAGGGCCGGATTGATGCTCGGGGACGGGCGCGTCCATGGGCGGCGTCCTGCTGGTGGTCAGCGGCGCGGCGCCATGGCCGAGGCCGAGGTCGGGGCGCGGGAATTGGGTGTGAGCGAGAGGGTGTGGCGGCGGCAGAAGACTAGCGAGAGGAGGAGAGGGATCGAGGGGAGATGGGATCGGGGAGATGGGGTCGTTCCTCTCTCTCTGGCGGCGCTGGAGAGAAAGACGAGAGGGAGAGGGGGATCGAACGCAGGTAGAGAGAGGGAGTTCGGTCAGCGCTAGGTTTAGGAGGGGTGTGGGCTGCGGCTGGGCCTTGGGCCGGCGCGGGAGGTTGGGAGGCCCAGGCTGCTGGGCTCCTTCTCTCTCTCTCTCTCTCTCTCTCTCTCTCTCTTTGCTCTATTAAAAAAACAGAAAAAAGGGAAGAAAAGGGAAGAAAAGAAAAAGGTTAGAGAAAGAGTTGGGCACGGGGATAATTTCCACGGACTCGTAAAAAAGTGCACAGTCCATGAAAAATAGGAGTGGCAAGAATGCAAGAATTAAATTAAAAAACATTTGAATTTAATTCAAAAGGTTTGAGCAAGGACTAGGAATTAGAGGTTTCCAAAATTGTTGGGATTTTTGGTGGAGCTCCGGAAGATGATGAAAGAAATATAAGGCAAGGTTAGAGAGTCAACACTTGAAGAAGAAAAAGGCCAAGGGATTTAATATGCAAGTGTGTTAAGGTGAATTCCAAATAAATGGAATATTGCTCCCTAACAATATTGGGAGGATATATTATAAAGAGAAACCACCATGTGAGTTCCCTCGATTTAAATGGATCGAAGATCCATACCATTTATTTAGTGAGTTTTAAAATGGGTTGCAAGATGACATGATGCAATGCACATGATGCAAGGATGAAATGCAACGAACCAAACAAATCACACAACGAATCTCGGAAACCCTGGAAGACATCTGAAGCTCCGTCTTGGGGCGTTACATAGTGCAGCATCATTTGATGCTTTTGCTATGATTAGGGTGTCGTCAGCGTATTGTAGGACAGTTGAGGAAGGTGTGAGAACAACGGGTGGCAGAGATGCAATAAGTCGCAGTCCTGCAGGATCATTTGTTGTAGGAGATCAGCAACGATGATGAACAGATACGGCGATATGGGGTCGCCTTGTCGAAGGCCGTTCTTGCAATTTATCCAATTTCCCGGAATCCCGTTAAGCATGACAGCAGTTTTTCCAGTTGACAGGAGATCATGAACCCATGCTGAGAATTTTGGCGGGAATCCGCGACAATGAAGAATAGAAGAGAGGGAGTCCCAAGAGAGGGAGTCGAAGGCTTTGCTGAAGTCTAATTTGATGACCATGGTTGATGCCTTTCTAGTGTGGCAAGCACCAACAAGGTCCGCGGCATATACGAAATTTTCAGCGATGCAACGACCGGATATAAAACCAGTCTGGTTGCCGTGGACGAGCAGTGGGATTAGAGGTTTTAGTCTATTGGTGAGCACCTTTACGACAGCTTTGATAGGACAGTTTTGGAGAGAGATTGGTCGGTAGGCCCCCGGGGTGTTTGCATGCTCCTGTTTTGGTAGTAGGATCAGATGGGCCCTATTTAAGCATTCTGTTTGGGCTTGGTGGTTTTGGAAGTCAGCCATGAAGGAGTTGATGTGATTTTTAACAAGGTTCCAGTATTTTCTGTAGAACTGGGGGCGAAGCCATCGGGTCCAGGACTCGCTAAAGGGTTCATTTGGAAGAATGCCTCTTTGATTTCTGCATGAGTGAAGGGGGAGTCTAGGGTGGAGAGCTGGGGTAAGGGATGAGGGTAGTATTGTTGTGGCTGGAATGTCCAGAAAGTGGTTGGAGTTCGGCCTATAATGTTCGTGAAATGATCTTGTAAGATGGCTGCTTTTTGATGGTGAGAGTGGAATTCCGTCCCATCAGCTATGAGGGAAGTTATTTTATTTTTTTCGAAGTCGCTCGGAGGCTGCCGCGTGGAAGTATTGAGAGTTTTCCTCGCCGTTGATGGCAGCTCAAACTTTTCCTCTTTGTTTCCAGAAGGTCATTTTTTCAGAGATGGTCGTGTGAAGAGTATCTGTAAGAACAAGTCGTAGGGTTTTTTCCGCTTTGGAGAGGGCCCTAGCTCTTCTTTTCGATCGATGAGGTTGATAATTTGTTTAGTGTCTGTCTCGCGCTGGTGGGCAGGCGAGCGTTTGGAGGCCCATTTTTTAAGCGATTGCCTTGATGATTTTAGCACTTTTGATAAGGCTGCAGCAGAGTTTTCCCGACGATTCGGGCGGCGGTTGTTGGCCCAATTTTTCTGTATTATTTGATGACATGCCGTGCTAGATATCCAGGAGTTTTCGAATCTGAAGTGTCTCGGTTTGGGGATAGATGTCTGAATATGTATGATTAGAGGAACATGGTCAGACGTAAAGCGAGTGAGGGAAGATAGAGTGGTGTTGGGGAAGCAGGAGTTCCAAGCTAGGTTAAAAAACACTCGGTCTAGTCGTTCTAGGGTGGGTACGGATCGGTTGTTGGACCAGGTGAAGCGTCTGTCCAGGAGAGGTAGTTCGAATAGAGCTAATTCGTTGATCGTACAGTTAAAAGCGTCAGCTTCTCTCTGGTGGAAGTTTTGATTATTTTTTTCATGAGAGAAGCGAACGAGGTTAAAATCACCTATGATTATCCAGGGCGTACTGTCGTCTTCCTTGATCTGAGCAAGTTCATTGAGGAAGGCCTGTTTTTGGCTACGGTTTGATGGGGCATATACGTTTGTGACGACGAACGGAAGTGGGTGAACGAGAGACGATAGCCTTATGGAGGAGGTAAAGTTGTGGTGAGAGTGAGAGATTAGGTTGAGGTGATTAGAATTGAAGGCAGAAATGGTTCCGCCGGCCGAACCGTCGGCCGGAAGGAAGATCTTCTGGTCAAGGAATGTTGGGAGAAATGTTTTAAATTTTCGCTCATTTATTTCGTTTAGTTTTGATTCTTGAAGGAGGGCACAGGTCGGCTTGATATTAATTAGCTCGGAAAGAATGTCAGCACATTTTTTGTCATCACCTAGTCCTCTCACGTTCCAAGAGCATATAGATAGAGTAGTGTTACTCATGGGGATACATTCGGTGGCACCATGGCACGGTCTGGGTACTAGTAGTAGGTGGAGAGTACAGAAGATAGACTACAGGGTAGACAGAGCTGATTCGCAGATCAGACTTAGCACACATGCAAAGGAAGACATAGATTAGATAGGTAGGGATACAATAAGGACGGGCAGTCGCCGTCGGGGCGCCACAGGAGCGAGCGTGCTTAGTTGTGTGCATCATGGCACGGATGCAGCATCGCCGACGTCGTCTCCGTCGTCAGCAGCAGCCACAAGAGCAGCAGCCGCGTCGTCTGCGCCACATAGGGTGGCGATCTGCGCGAGGCTCGCGGCAGAGGCTGGTGGCGCATCAGGAACATCCAGCTGGGCGTCCTGGATGGCCTCCTTGAGGGCCTTGGCAACGTCACTAGCAGAGAGGCGCGCCGCCTTAGCGCGGACGGCTTTAGTAGTCATGTCGGTGAAGGTCTTTGGCTCTTTCGCAGCTAGCCGCGAGCTCCGACGGAGGCTCTTGTTTTTGTCCGCAGATCGCTTGGCTGAGTGCCGCAGTTTGCGAAGCATACACTCATGGAGGGCAGGCCCTGCGTTTTCCGGCGAGTTGATATGCGGGGTTAGACCGGGATTATCATGAGCAGAAGAAGGAGTAGACGGGCATGATTTAGCAGGGACCGTACCGTCTGGTGTTGCCCCCGTCGAGAAGGTGATGGATGAGGCATGGAAGTCGAACGTTGATGATGAGGAGCTGTCGTACGGGTCGAATGCGGAGGAGAGCTGCATGGTTGAGGGCGGAGGAGGGCCATCTGTGGCGCCGTGGTAGTCGTCCTCTGCCAGGGGAAGCGACTTGAGCAGGGAGACTGCGTCGGCGTCCGAGGCAGGGCGGGGAGCAGGTCGCGTGACGATGATAGGCGGGGCGGGGGGGGGGGGGGGGGGGGGGGGGGGCGAGTCGCTGTCGGAGGAGAGGACGACGATGCTGCTTGTCAGCCCCGGCTGGCCCTCATCGTCGGACGAGACGAGTAGAGGCTTGTTGACGGAGTCGCCCGCGCCGTTGGGCGGGTTAGGAGGCAGGGAGCGGGCCGGGGACGGCGGAGGTCCACGAGGGAGCTCGTCGTCGGCCGCGCCGGTCGCATGGAAGCTGTTGTCGCCGCGAGCATGCCGGTTTCCCTCCGAGTCCGAGTCGGAGTCGGAGGAGAATGGCGACGGGTCTGCAGGTCCCATCGGATCGAGGACCGTGGCGAGTTTTTTGATTTTGACGACCTTGATGTTATTTGAGGGGGGCAGCTGGATTGCCAGGGAGTCTGGCAGAATCTTGCACCGGTTGACCATGACAAGGGCACGGATTGCTGTGAAGCCTCGCCCCTCAACGCAGTAGTGGTCGACGGAGCAGACATCACCGAGGCGGCTGAGAGCCCACCTGACTTACAATAGCAGACAGGGCCATGGGGGCATATACGCCTATGTTTGTCCTTAGAAGCACGAGGAGGTCATTGCTGATTATAAATTTGATTTGTACATACCTGGCCCGTTGCTTTTGCTATCAGCGGTGATACAGGACCAAAGATCATGATAAGAAGGATCGACGAAAGACTCGATATATACTCCCTCTGTCCGAAAAAATTGTCCCAAATTTGTTTCTCAAATAGATGTATCTAGCAGCACTAACTTAATGTTAGATACATTCATTTGAGGGACAAATTTTTTCGGACGGAAGAAGTATTGGATTAAAGGGATTGTATATATATATTTATAGCAGCAATTGTATCTATCAAATAGGACCTCGAGTCTGTAACCAGTAGGAGTCGGACTTGCACTTTTGAAATTGGACGGAGTTGGTTTCTTTCCCAGTTTTATTTGAACCTAAGTGCAACGTTTGGTTTCCCTTTTTTCACGATCGAATGGAACGTTTTTTCTTCTTTAGAATCCATCGAGCAGAACGTGGGAGGGTGGGAGCAAGGAAAGGGAATCTCCTATTTAACGCGTTCTACATCAATTTGTTGGAGCGCCGCACAGGTATCGACCGAGGCGGGCCAGCCCAATTAACAGACAGGCGTGCGTTGCATTGATCCTGGTTTTGGGAACGTTCTGGAAAGTTCTAGCCGGTTTTCCTGGTTTTGGGATGAACCGGATTTTTTTCTGTTTCTTTTTCGGCTTTCTTTTTTTCCCGTTTCTTTTTCTTTTCCATCCATTTTAGTTTTACATTTTATTTTCCTTTCCTTTTGTCATTTTTTTTCTTTTTTGTTTCACTTTTCTTTTCTTTAGCTCCTTTTTATTTTATTTTAGTTTTTCAAGTTTATTTTTATTTTTCAACCTATTTTCAGAAATTTAAATATGTATTCATTTTTAGATTTTGTACATATTTTAAAAATGTTCCTATTTTGAAATTTTGTTAAGAAATTCCAGAAGAATTAGGATTTCAAATATTTGTTCTTTTCTTATAGAAAATGTTCCAGAAATTTCTACATAAAATTTGAAATTTTTAAATGTTCACGTTTTGTAATAATAGAAAATGTTCCCACTTTCAATATTTGTTCACGAATTTTAAAAATGTTCATGTTTTGAAAATATATTTGCAAATTCATAAAATGTTCGTGAATTTCAATAAATGTTCCAACTTTAAAAAAAATCAAAATGTTTGGAAATGTTCATGTTTTGATAATATATTTGCAAATTCAAAAAATGTTCGGGAATTTCAATAAATGTTCCCACTTTCAAATTTTGCTCAACAATTTTAAAATTGTTCATGTTTTGAAAATATTTTGAACCCACTTTGAGAATTTGTTCACAAAGTTAAAAAATATACATATTCCCAAACAATTTTTAAAGTGTGCTCACATTCAAATTTTGTGCACAAAGAAACATGAACATTTGTCGCTTTTTCAAAAAATGTTCCAGCTTTTCGAAATTTGTAAAAAATGTTCATTTTTTTCAATTTTTGTTCGCAAATTCAGAAAAACAAATCATATTTTGGAAAATTTGTTCATAATTTCGAAAAATTATCATGATTTGTAGAAAATGTTTCCATCTTTTTTAAAAATTGTTTGTAATTTTAAAGAATGTACTATTTTTTTAATTTTATTTCTTTTGAGAATCCCAAAATATGTCGCTTGTTCATAAAATGTTTGTGTTTTTAAATTTTTTTCGGAATTTTGAAAATTCACATTTCAAAATATATTTAACTTTTTTAAAAAGGAGATTCATGTTCAAAATTTCAATAAAATTTAAATATGCTGCTGCTTATAGTACATACTGATGGGGCTGCGATTTGAGACGTATATACGCTAGAGTTACAGTGGCTAGTGACCATGATCAGTAGCAGCAGGAGAGCGAATGTTCAAATTTTGGCCGCTGTTGTCCGTTTCTTCATGTGTTGTGCTGTATGTCCAGCGGCTGCCACAACGCGTAGAATACTAGGAAGTCGGGGGTTCGAATCGCAGCGGTAGCACTCTCAGTTTGTGGCGTTTTTCCATTTTCCAGCTCGCGAACGTCAAATGGGCTCGCTGAAGGAAAATTATTAAGCGCAGGCAACTGGGCTGGCCCATTCACTAACGCTAAAATTACAATAAGCGAAGAAAAACGGAGCTAACAGGGAATTCGAACTTGAGGCATTTGTTTAAGGAATGTGGTGACAGGATTCATCCTGCGAAGGTGTTGGTGTTTAAGGATCTCAGGGCGAGCTGGTTCAGGGGACCGGGCAGTGGTCCGGGAGAAGGCAGTGGATCAAGGGGAGGCCGTGGCAGGGGCCGCTCTGGTAGAGGGGGAGGCCGCTCGACCATGCAAAATAATCTCATGTGCAACCAGGACCGTGAAAGCTCAGAGTATGAGTCAGAGAAAGATGTAGCTATGAAGGAGGCAGATAGGAACAGGAAAAGGGTAGCTTCTGGGGCTGCTCTAATGAATGACCAACATCCCCCAAGTCAAGTGGTACTACCTAAAACAATGCTCTCGCTCCCTGCACCAACTGTTCCAGCAAGTCCCTCGTCCAAGCAGGAACCGAAGAGAAACAAACCTAGTTCATCTACCAGTGAAGTCGCTGTGAGTAAGGCTCCAGCTCTCAACAAAATCACCGATGCGCGACTGGCGGGCCTCCCAGGGGGGTCGCGCCCAGCGCAATGAGTCTGCTAAGTTGGAACTGCCGCGGAATTGGCAAAGCCGCGACAGTCCGTGAGCTTCGCGACTTAGCGAGGCAATTTGCCCCCTCTATCCTTTGCATTGTAGAAACACAAATAGAGGGATCGAGAGTTGAAAGTTTAGCAGATACTTTAGGTTACAATAAAAACTTTGCTGTTAGTAGTTCTGGACGAAGTGGTGGTCTTGGAATTTTTTGGAATGATGAAATAAAAGTTGAAATTATTGGTTACTCGAAGTACCATATTGATACTCTTGTTGATGGTGTGGCGGATTTGCAGGTCAGGGCAACCTTTGTGTACGGGGAAGCCCAAGTACTGGAACGATATCATACGTGGAATACCCTACGAGGGATAGCTGAAACACAGAATAGGCCATGGGCGGTAATAGGTGACTTTAATGAAGTTTTACATATCCGTGAACATGACGGAGTTGGCACCCGGAGTCAAGCTTAAGTGGAAGCATTTAGAGAAGTGGTGGATTTATGCGGCCTGACGGACATTGGGTATACTGGAACGGATTGGACATTCGAAAAGAAGGTCGCCGGAGGCACGTATACAACGGTGAGGCTTGATAGGTGTTTGGTAAACACTAAGTGGCTCTTGGCATTACCATCTACTGCCCTAACACATAAAAATGCAGCTGGATCAGACCATATTCCAATCCTTCTCATGCTACGTGAGTTGCATGCATGCACTGTGGGCCTCAGACCTTTTAAGTATGAAACGATGTGGCAAAGGGAGGATTCTTTATTCATCACTGTCAGCCACCGATGGAACATGCAGCCAATGGAAACCGCGGCCTCGCTGCATGAGAAGCTCAGGAATCTGGCAAGGGACTTGCCGGCTCAGGATCGCACCCACTTTGGCTCTGTCAAAAAAGAAATCAACCAATTAAAGGCCCACCTGGAGTACCTGCGCTCTGCCCCAGGAAGATCTGGCCCGTCACACGATGAGACAAAGGTTGCAGACAGGCTGATTGAACTGTTCCACCGCGAGGAAATGTTGTGGCGCCAGAGGGCACGTCTTGATTGGTTAACTCATGGGGACAAAAATACTTGTTTTTTCCATTTGAGAGCGAGCAGACGGCGCCGGAAAAACCAGATAAAATCGCTTCAACATGCCGATGGTACCTTGACGGAGGACAGTGCAGAGATGGAAGCGCTGACCACGGAGTTTTACAAAAACTTGTACACTTCGGAAGGGGTACAAAACATGGACAGAGTCCTTGACACAGTCCCAACAAAGGTTACTCCAGCGATGAATGAGATCCTTAATGCACCATACACTCAGCAGGAGGTCAAACAAGCATTGTTCCAAATGTTCCCCATCAAGGCGCCGGGCTCAGACGGATTCCCTGCACATTTCTTCCAGCGGCACTGGGAGGTCTGTGGGGAAGATGTGACGAAGGTAGTGCTCAAGATTGTCGAGGGAACTGAATCGGCGGCATGCATTAATGATACTATGTTGGTCCTCATACCAAAGGTAAAAAACCCCATTTTACTCTCACAATTTCATCCAATTAGCCTTTGTAACGTGTTGTACATGATCGCTTCCAAGGTTATATCCAACAGACTCAAGCAAATCCTCCCAGATATAATTTCAGATGAGCAATCAACATTTGTTCCAAGCAGGTTAATCACGGATAATATAATAACCGCATATGAATGCTTGCATTTCATGAAGAGAAACAAGGAAAAGAAAAACCAGTCTTGTGCTCTCAAGTTGGATATGATGAAGGCGCATGACAGGGTAGAATGGGACTATCTACGTGCCATAATGCTCAAATTGGGATTCACAAGTAACTGGGTTGAGATTGTTATGAGTCTTGTTACTTCAGTAAACTTCTCAGTCATGTTTAATGGGAAGAAGCTCGAGGAGTTCAAACCATCAAGAGGGATCCGGCAAGGTGACCCGATATCTCCATATTTGTTCTTGATAGCAACAGGGGGCCTGTCATGCCTTTTAAAATCAAGAGGAGAGTCATCCAATTTGAGAGGGGTGCAGGTGGCAGCTACGGCGCCACCAATTAACTACCTTCTTTTCGCTGATGACAACCTGCTGTTCTTCAAGGCAAATATTGTGGGTTCTATCGAGGTGAACCAAGTGCTGGAAACCTACTGTCAAGCAACAGGCCAGAGAGTAAATTATACTAAATCATCCATATTCTTTAGCAAGGGTGTTCCAGAGAGTGTCCGTAATGAGATAAAAGGACTTTTGAACGTCCCAAATGAAACGTTGAACGAGAAATATTTGGGTATGCCGCCGTCGGATGTCGGGACCTCGAAGAATGGTGCTTTTAAATATCTCAAAGATAGGCTGTGGAGCAAAATTCAAGGCTGGATTGAGCGGACAATGTCTATGGCAGGGAAGGAAGTGTTAGTCAAAACAGTTGCGCAAGAAGTACCTGTCGTGGTTCTAAGTCTGACAGTGAGGTAGGGGGGGTGTGTATGTGGAGGCTAGACCTTAGCTATTGGGAAGTTGTAAGCACGCAAGGTTTACGAGTTCAGGCCCTTCTCGGAGGAAGTAACAGCCCTACGTCTCGGTGCCCGGAGGCGGTCGATTGAATTATGCGTGTGTAAATGACAGGGGTGCGAACCCTTGATACTGAGGAGGGGGATGGCTTATATAGAGTTCGCCAGCCCTCTCCTGCCCTCAGTAATGCAGGGTTTAAGGTACATTTAAGGTGGGGCGTTACTGATAACGTCCCTAATAAAGTGTCATAATAACCATAAAGACTACTTAATAGCCGACCGTTTGCCTGCGGAGTGACTTCAGGTCTTTTGGTCGGTCGAGTGGTTGACTTCATGGTCGAGTGATAGCTTCTTGGTCGAGTGTCTTCAACCCGTCGAGTGGGATACCTTCAAGTTGATTGAAAGGTGACTTCTTCTAGGGATGTCCTACGGTAGGGCTCTTTAGGACGGGTCCGTGCCCCTACCGTAGGTACATGGCTTCATCATTAGCCCCCGAATGGATCGAGGCTAGAGTGAGAAAAGGGGTTAGGGACCTTTCCGTCTGACTCTTCAGGTTATATGAGTGCTTCGTTCTGGGTCGACTGTCACGGATGACGTCATTAACCTCTTTCAGTCGCCTTGATCCGTTCTAGGTCTTTCGTCGAATGGATTTCTTTACCTGTGAGGCATCGAGCGCCGGTGCGCGCGGGATTTCTGTTTTGATAAGTTGTTCTGCAGCCAGCGGATATCGCGGGATTCGGATTTTTGAGAAGCGCGTGGAACGGGGGTGGCCGCAGTAATCGGAAGTGACAATGCGAAGGCTCATCGATCTCCGCGCCGCCTTTTTCGCCACGTACTGCGCGTGCGCCTGTCACGGGATTTGACTGGATAGCTTGGGCCTACTGGTCAGCCACTCGGAAGCGGCCCCTTATAAGTTGCCGGCTTGGAGTCCCCCAACAGTGCGCGTGCTCTTTTCTTCTCCTTCTTCCTCTCTTTCTTCGCAACCTCCCCCGCTTCCTCTGCTCTCGCCCAGCCATCGCTAACCAGCTCGAGATCTCGCCGGCGACGATGGTGAAGGGCAAGACAACCGCTCTGGAGCGCGCGAAGAAGGCGGCGGCGGCGGGGAAGGGGAAGAAGTCTGCGCGCGGTGGATCTTCCTCTCGGACGGCCCTGCCCAAAGGTTGGATCCAGGGCGACTGGATGCCATCGGTGCTCCGGCAGGAGGATCTTGATGACCTGGTTGAGGGGGGAGCCATTCCTCACAAGGCTGCGCGTCTTCCAGGGGGAGAGATCGAATCCCAACCTTGCGACGGTGAGTGCGTGCTCCTGGCCACTCACATCGACCGAGGGTTTTCTCTGCCGCCCCATTCTTTCTTCCGCAACTTCTTGAACTTCTTTGGAGTGCAGCTCCATCACTTTACCCCAAACTCCATAGTCTATCTTGCCGCTTTCATTTCTATGTGTGAGGCGTTCCTGGGTTGCCGCCCACACTGGGGGCTTTTCAAGCACATCTTCACGTGTCGCTCTCAGTCGGTCAAGAAGGCCAAGTCGAGTGATGAGAAGACACAAGTGATCCAGCTGTGTGGGGGCTTGGCGATCCAGACGAGGGGGAAGAGCTGTTTCCCATCCATTACTTTCCCGGAGTCAGTCCGAGGCTGGCAGGCGACTTGGTTCTACTGCCAGGATCAGGTGACTCCAGGGCAGTCGACTGGGCTCCCACCTTTCTCCCTCGACCGAGCCGAAAAGCCTGCTTCTCTGAAGGTGACGCCTGAAGAAAAGGCCCAGGTCAAGGTACTGGCGGGTCGAGTGGTTGAACTTGTCCGTGAGGGCGTGACGGGGATGGATCTGCTGGAAGTCTTCCTCAAGAGGCGAATCCAACCACACCAGGCTCGGGACCACCCGATGTGGCTGTACTCTAGCCTTGAGGACACCACTCGGATCCACCCGGAGGAGGTCACCGACGAGATGTTGGAGGGGTGGCTGTCAAGCATCACGGGGAACAAGGACAACCCCCGAGGAGCCAGGAGGGTCATTCCACTCGACAGTTTGTATGAGGTCGACCAGGTGCGTTTTTATGCTCCCGACTGAGATCTTCGTTTTCTGCGTTGGTCTTCTTTTGAGTAGGTCGATTGACTTTCATTTTGTCTGCTGTCTTTTAGGCGACCACTGAGATGTACTCGATGCCCAATGGGGCACAGGGGTCGACTGAGGAAGGAGAAGGGAGCGGAGGCGAGAGCGGGGATGACCAGGGCGAGTGGGAGTCGGATGGTGAAGGAGAGGGAGGCGATGACGTCTTCTCCAGCGAAGAGGAGGAGGAGGAGGCCGAACCCCCCCGCCCGGAAAGGCGATCCAAGCTCGCACACGACCCGGCGCAGGAACGTGGCCAGGCGACTGCCTCGGTTGGGCCGTCGTCAAAACGCCCTCGGACTTCTTCTCCAACACCGACTGGGAAGGTCCCCAAGCAACCACGCACGATGCTATCCAAGCCGCCCAAGACTCTGCCGAAGATGAAGATAACTGTCCCTGTTATTTCCGGGTAATAAAGCTTGTTTTCCTTCGTCGATGGAGGACGGATCCTTGGTCGACTCGTTAAGCTAACTGGCTGATTTTTCGAAATTTGCAGTGCTGCTACTTCCGAGGTCTCTGCCAAAGACGACGACCAAGAGATGGGGGACACTGTTACCTCCAACCCTGGTACAATTATTGACGTTCTGTTTTTGAGTTGACTGGTCATTTCTTGCAATTCTGGTCGATTGAAAGTCCTCCTTGCAGCCCCTCCTCATGTTATCGACCTCCCGGATGACGACGACAACGAACCGCTGAGGATGAGGAGGAATAAGAGGTCGTCGGCTGACAGGACTCCCCAGCCTACTCCGGCGCCTGAGACCGTGGCTCGGGATGGTGGCGATGCCCCTCGGGCTTCTGTGACCTTTGCCAATCCCCTGTCGAGTGTGCAGCCTTCGGCGTGGACTGCAAATCCAACTTCGCTTTTTGTCGCATACCCTGCCCCTGAGGACGAAGTGGTTGCTGCGAAGGAGGCTATACGCCAGGCGGGGGTCATGATGGAACAGGTGAAGAAGGCTCGGGAGGCCAGCCAGGCAGCTTATGACGCAAGTTCGGCGCTTCAAAGCAATGTCCAGGTCAGTCGACTTGATACTTGATTATTTGAAGAGTCTTTCTCCCTCTCTTTTTTTTGAAGATCTTTGTATCTGTACACCCAGTGGGTGTGTTTTCTCCTTCTTGGACTAGTGAGGGCACGTTGAGTGCACCCACTGGGTGTAGTCCCCGAGACTACGGTGGACTGCTGGCAGTCGACTGTAGTCTTTACATTGCATTTCTGAATCTGTATTCCTTTCTTGGTCTGGTCGAGTCATGTCGAATGGATCTGTATCCGGTCGACTGCGGACACTCGACTTTTTTTTAAACCAGTGGGGGCATGCTGAGTGCACCCACTGGGTGTAGTCCCCGAGACTACTGTCGAATGTTTTTGATTCGGCTGTGGTCTTAGAAACGTCACCTTTTTTCCTTAGTTACTTGGAAGCGACTTATTTTGGATGTCTGTCGACTGATTTTTCCTTTTGCAGAAATCTTGTGAGCTTGCATCTCGCTATACTGAGTTGGAGAAGCAGCGTATTCAACTGACCCTTGATCTAGAGCTGGCCAGAACGGAGCTGCAGAAGGTCAGAGATGGCGTTGCTGGTAAGACGACCCTGTCGACTGGTTTTGTTTTTAGGCTTGAGTACTCTTCTGCTGTTTCTGAACCAATCATCGTTTCTCTTGCAGGAGAACTGAGCGAGGCTCTGGCGAAGAAGGATCGGGACTTGGCTGCTGCCCACAAGGAGGCTGGTGACAAGATTGCTCTGGCTGAACAGAAGCTGGCTTCGGTCAGCCAGATAGAAGACGAGAATACCAAGCTGAAGACCGCTCTGAATGAAGCCAACAGGGAGTGCTCGCATTGGAAGAAGAAGCACCTCACCCTGAGCGAGCAGATGGAAGGCGTCGCTCGCAGGAGGGACGACTTGGAGAGCTACTTGAGGAGTCTCGCCAAGACGTTGGACACCAAGCTCGAAGGTGCGCATTCAATTCCGACTGCTTTTCTTTCGTGTCAACTCAGTTTGCGATCGTTGGCTTATCCTTGGGTCTTGTATGCAGAGTTTTGTCAGAACTTTGAAGAGGAGACCGGGCGAATTGAAACGCGTTTGGACCCAATCAATTCTCCGGTGAATGATGATGCCGCCATGAATCTGCTCCGACTGGAATCCCGTATCGATGGCGCTGTGGATTACTTGGCTCGGCTGAAGGTTGCCATGTCGCGGATCGACCCGACACTTTGGCCAGAGTCTACGCTCTAGAATGATCTCGAGTCTCTGATGACTCGACTTGACAGAATCCCCGATCGAGTGCAGGAGTGGAAGAAGTCTTCTGCCCGGTGCGGCGCTGATGTGGCTCTATCTTTAGTCCGCGTCCATTGCAAGGAGGCGCGAGAAGAGAAGTTGTCCGCCATCCAAGTCGCCAATACCAAGAGGCACAGCTTTCAAGACTTCATGGAGACCTTCATTGCTGCTGCCACTCGTATTGCGGACGGAATCGACCTGGATGAGTTCGTCGCCCCTGCCAGTCCTCCACCTGAGGAATGAAAAAAACTTTTATGCCTTTCCTTAAATTTGCCTCGGAATGCCGAGTGGATTTGTAACCGTTTAAACTCTGCCGAGCCGAGGGCTCGAGTACTTTGATTCGGGGCCTGGGGCCTTTTAAGCTTTATCCGAACTTAATTTCTTGCTGAATATCTTCATGGTTTCGATCTGTCGTGTAGGACGTTGGTCTTGTATTCAGACGAGTGCCGGTCTGCGGCTAGGTCCCCGAGTGGGAGGATTGCTCTCCACTCGATAGGATTTTTTCAAGCTTAGGCGAGTGCTTGACTGCAGCTAAGTTTCCGAGTGGGAGAACTTAGGCGAGTACTGGACTACAGCTAAGCCCCCGAGTGGGAGGATTGCTCTCCACCCGGTAGGGTTTTTTAAACTTAGGCGAGTGCTTGACTGCAGCTAAGTTTCCGAGTGGGAGAACTTAGGCGAGTACTGGACTGCAGCTAAGCCCCCGAGTGGGAGGATCGCTCTCCACCCGGTAGGATTTTTCAAACTTAGGCGAGTGCTTGACTGCAGCTAAGTTTCCGAGTGGGAGAACTTAGGCGAGTACTGGACTGCAGCTAAGCCCCCGAGTGGGAGGATTGCTCTCCACTCGGTAGGGTTTTTTCAAACTTAGGCGAGTGCTTGACTGTAGCTAAGTTTCCGAGTGGGAGAACTTAGGCGAGTACTGGACTGCAGCTAAGCCCCTGAGTGGGAGGATTGCTCTCCACTCGGTAGGGTTTTTTCAAACTTAGGCGAGTGCTTGACTGCAGCTAAGTTTCCGAGTGGGAGAACTTAGGCGAGTACTGGACTGCAACTAAGCCCCTGAGTGGGAGGATTGCTCTCCACTCGGTAGGATTTTTCAAACTTAGCCGAGTGCTTGACTGCAGCTAAGTTTCCGAGTGGGAGAACTTAGGCGAGTACTGGACTGCAGCTAAGCCCCCGAGTGGGAGGATCGCTCTCCACTCGGTAGGATTTTTCAAACTTAGGCGAGCGCTTGACTGCAGCTAAGTTTCCGAGTGGGAGAACTTAGGCGAGTACTGGACTGCAGCTAAGCGCCCGAGTGGGAGGATTGCTCTCCACTCTGTAGGATTTTTCAAACTTAGGCGAGTGCTTGACTGCAGCTAAGTTTCCGAGTGGGAGAACTTAGGCGAGTACTGGACTGCAGCTAAGCCCCCGAGTGGGAGGATTGCTCTCCACTCGGTAGGATTTTTTCAAACTTAGGCGAAACGGATTCGCAGCCAAGTCACCCGCTGGGGGTTTTGTATGCAAACAAAGTGACAACCATTATTGGAACACTCTTGTCTTTGATAAAAATGAACTGTAGAAATTATTTTTCTTATTACATCTCATCTAAAGGAGAACTCAGGTGTAAAAGGGGCGGAGCAGTTCCGCGTTCCAAGCTCGTGGCTCGTCGATCTGGCGATCGACATTGTAGAGGTGGTATGCTCCATTGTGGAGGACTCTGGTGACTATGAAGGGGCCTTCCCAAGTAGGAGCAAGTTTGTGTGGCTTCTGTTGATCCACTCGGAGGACCAGATCCCCTTCTTGGAAGGCTCGACTTTTCACATTCCGGGCGTGAAAACGGCGCAAGTCTTGCTGATAAATGGTCGATCTGATCATGGCCATCTCCCTTTCTTCTTCTAAGAGGTCGACTGCGTCTTGCCGGGCCTGCTCTGCTTCGTCTTCGGTGTAAAGTTCGACTCGGGGTGCATTATGAAGAAGATCACTCGGCAGGACTGCTTCGGCTCCATAAACCAGAAAGAATGGAGTCCTTCCAGTCGACCGGTTAGGGGTGGTCCTTAATCCCCACAGAACTGACGGAAGCTCGTCGACCCAAGCGCCTGCCGCGTGCTTGAGATCGTGCATCAGTCGAGGCTTTAGCCCTTTGAGAATCAGACCATTTACTCTCTCAGCCTGTCCATTCGACTGGGGATGAGCGACCGAAGCATAGTCGACTCGTGTGCCTTGAGAAGCGCAAAATGCTCTGAACTCGTCCGAATCAAAGTTTGACCCGTTATCAGTGATGATGCTATGCGGGACTCCATATCTGAATGTTAACCCTCTGACGAAACTGATAGCAGTGCCAGCATCGAGGTTCTTGATGGGCTTAGCTTTGATCCATTTGGTAAATTTGTCGACTGCCACAAGTACATGAGTGAATCCACTCCTGCCCGTTCTTAGGGGACCAACCATGTCCAATCCCCAGACGGCAAAGGGCCAGACGAGCGGAATGGTCTTCAGGGCTGATGCGGGCTTGTGCGACATGTTGGAGTAGAACTGGCACCCTTCACACTTGTCGACTATCTCTTTTGCCATCTCATTTGCTCTTGGCCAGTAAAATCCAGCTCGGTATGCTTTAGCCACAATAGTCCGAGAGGATGCATGGTGACCGCAGGTCCCCGAGTGGATATCATTAAGGATTATCTGACCCTCTTCTGGTGTTATGCATTTCTGGCCGACTCCGGTCGCGCTCTCTCTGTACAGCTGTCCCCTTATGACAGTGAAGGCCTTGGATCGGCGGACGATCTGTCGAGCCTCCTCCTCCTCCTCCGGGAGTTCTTTCCTTAGGATATATGCGATGTACGGTATTGTCCAGTCAGGGATGATTGCCAAGACTTCCATGATTAGGTCGACCACTGCAGGCACTTCGACTTCAGTCGGATCTATGGCACTTTTCGGCAGCGGGGCTTCTTCTGTGAAAGGATCCTCTTGGACTGACGGTGAGTGAATGTGTTCCAAGAACATGTTGCTTGGAATGGCTTCTCTCTTGGAGCCTATCTTTGCCAAGTCGTCAGCCGCCTGATTTTTCAGTCGGGGGATGTGGTGGAGCTCTAACCCCTCGAACTTCTTTTCTAGCTTTCGCACTGCATTGCAATACCCAGTCATTGCCGGACTCCTGACGTCCCACTCCTTCATCACTTGATTAACCACCAAATCTGAGTCGCCATAGACCATGAGGCGACGGACGCCGAGTAAAATGGCCATGCGCAACCCATACAGAAGTGCCTCATACTCTGCTTCGTTATTGGAGGAATTGAAGTGAATTTGGAGAACATATCTGAGCTTATCCCCTCGGGGGGAGACCAAGACTACTCCCGCGCCCGATCCATTCAGCATCTTGGATCCATCAAAGAACATGGTCCAGTGCTCCAAGTGAACGTGAGTTGGAAGTTGCTGTTCAATCCACTCAGCGATGAAATCCGCGATTGCTTGGGACTTGATAGCCTTCTTTGCCTCAAACTTGATATCTAAAGGAAGGAGTTCAATCGCCCACTTGGCCACTCAACCAGTTGCGTCCCTGTTATGCAGGATCTCTGATAACGGGGCGTCGCTGACGACTGTAATGGAGTGGTCAGAGAAATAATGTGCAACTTTCTTCGTGGTCATATAAATCCCATATACAAGCTTCTGGTAGTGGGGGTATCTTTGTTTTGAAGGGGTCAAAACTTCAGACACATAATATACAGGGCGTTGAACTTTGAAGGCCTTCCCTTCCTCTTCCCGCTCGACCGTAAGTACTGTACTGACAACTTGTCCTATGGCTGCAATGTAAAGCAGCAGAGGCTCTTTGCTGATTGGGGCAGCTAGCACCGGCTGGGTGGAGAGCAGAGCTTTGAGCTCTGCAAACGCTGCATCAGCTTCTGGAGTCCACTCGAACTTGTCAGACTTCTTCATCAGTCGGTAAAGAGGCAACGCTTTTTCACCAAGTCGAGAAATGAATCGACTTAAGGCGGCCAAGCAGCCTGTAAGCTTTTGGACAACATGCACACGTACAGGACGCTTCATCCAGAGTATGGTGCCAATTTTTTCAGGATTGGCGTCGATTCCCCATTCGGAAACGAGAAAACCGAGTAGCTTTCCACCTGGAACCCCGAAAGTGCACTTTGACGGATTGAGCTTGATATCGTACCTCCTGAGGTTGGCAAAGGTTTCAGCAAGGTCAGCCCGCAGGTCGGAACCTTTCCGGGACTTGACCACGATATCATCCATGTACGCCTCCACATTCCGACTGATTTGAGTGAGTAAACACTTCTGGATCATTCTCATGAATGTGGCTCCGGCGTTCTTGAGGCCAAATGGTATGGTGACGTAACAGAAGCATCCGAATGGAGTGATGAAAGCTGTTTTGATTTCGTCGGGCCCATACAGACGGATCTGATGGTACCCGGAATAGGCATCTAGAAAAGACAATCTCTCGCATCCTGCAGTTGAGTCGACAATTTGGTCGATGCGAGGGAGAGGAAAATGATCTTTCGGGCAGGCCCGATTGATATGTTTGAAATCAATGCACATACAGAGTGACTTGTCCTTCTTGGGGACCATGACGACATTGGCGAGCCACTCGGAGTGGTAAATCTCTCGGATGAACTCGGCTGCTAAGAGCCGAGTCACTTCTTCGCTGATGGCTTGTTTTTTGTTGACGGCGGACCGTCAAAGATGTTCTTTCACGGGCTTGAACTTTGGGTCGACTCGCAGATGGTGCTCAGCCAGCCCCCTGGGAACTCCAGGCATGTCAGAGGGTTTCCATGCGAAGATGTCCCAGTTCTCACGGAGGAGCTGGATGAGCGCTTCTTCCTATTTGGAGTCGAGCGTCGTCGAGATGTGAGTCGGAGCAGCGTCGGGATCGGTCGGGTGAATGTGTACTGTCTTTGTTTCGCCAGCCGACTGAAAAGCTGACTCGGAGGCAGGCTTCTTAGCCCGCAGCAATTCACTCGGGTCGGCAGTCTTTTGGTACTCTTTTAGCTCGACCACTGCCATCTGAGCGTCGGCGATCTTTGATCCCTTCTAAAAACATTCTTCTGCTTTCTTCCGGTTGCCCGTAACAGTGATCACACCTTTGGGGCCATGCATCTTTAATTTAAGATACACGTAACATGGTCGAGCCATGAAGCGTGCGTAAGCTGGCCTGCCCAAAATGGCATGATACGCACTCTGGAAGTCCACAACTTCAAATGTCAACTTTTCCTTGCGGTAATTCTTTGAATCACCAAAAACCACATCGAGAGCAATCTGGCCGAGTGACTCGGCTTTCTTCCCAGGAATGACTCCGTGGAAGCTCATGTTGTTGGCGCTGAGTCTGGACATCGGAATGCCCATTCCTTTCAAAGTTTCAGCATACAGTATGTTCAGGCCACTGCCGCTATCCATCAGGACTTTGGTCAGTCGAGTACCTTCGACGACCGGGTCGACCACCAAAGCTTGCCTCCCTGGGGTGGCAATGTGTGTCGGGTGATCAGATTGGTCGAATGTGATGGCGGTCTGAGACCATTTGAGATAACTAGGCGTCGCCGGAGCAACCATGTTCACCTCACGGTTAATGACTTTCAGTCGACTTTTGCTTTCGACATCAGCAAAAATCATCAAGGTGGAATTGACTTGGGGGTATCCATCATCACTATCCTCCTTGTCCTCAACTCTGTCTGGTTCTTTTTCCTTGTCCTTGGGCTGCTTGCCCTGGAATTGCTGAATCAGGAGCCGGCACTGTCGAGTGGTATGCTTCGGGAAAATAAAATTTCCCTCTTCATCTTTCTTGGTGTGGATGTGACATGGCAGGTCCAAAACATCATTCCCATCCTGATCCTTTACCTTCTTGGGTTTCCATGTGCCCTTGGGTTTTCCCTTGAAGTTTCCCTGGGCCACAGCCAGGGCCTCCCCAGGGGCGGCTGGCTCGGCCTTCTGCTTCTGCTTCCGACTGGAGTTTCCTCCGGTTTCTTGGGTGACTGATTTGAGTTTGCCACTTCGGAGTCGGTCCTCGTCTTCACCATTAGCGTACTTGGTGGCAATCTCCATCATCCGATTCAGGGACATCTCTCCAGTTCGACCAAACTTCAGATTCAACTCCCTGTATTTGACGCCTTCCTTGAAAGCGCAAACTGCTTGATGGTCTGGCACGTTCTCGACCGAGTGGTGCAGTGTGATCCACCTCTGGATGTATTTTCTCAGTGTTTCATTCGGCTTCTGCACGCAAGACCGCAACTCTGTAAGGCCTGCAGGGCGCTTGCACGTTCCTTCGAAGGTTGTGATAAACACTCGGGCGAGGTCCTCCCAAGTGTAAATGCTGCTAGGTGCCAACTGATTCAGCCACGCCCTGGCTGAGCCTTCCAACATAAGAGGCAAATGCTTCATGGCCACCTCATCATTGCCACTGCCAATCTGCACAGCCACTCTGTAATCTTCGAGCCATGTGTCGGGCTTGGATTCACCGGTGAACTTGCTGACTCCAGTCGCCAGCCTGAAGTTGGGAGGGATCACCGCGGCCCTGATGGCTCGGCTAAAACATTCAGGCCCCGAAGTATGTGCTCTGCTGCCGGTGGGCGTATCTCTATTGTGGCCCTCTCGATGAGCCCTGTTCCTGTCCACCAAACCTTGAACGAGGATGGATCTTGCGTCAAAGCCTGGGTCTCTGGGGTCGACTGGGATCCTCTGCCAACATTATGGGGGCGCCTGTCATCTCGATGTCAGGGTGCATACGATCCACTCCTCGGGGGAGGGAATGGCACTCGACGTCTATCATCACGGTCGGGTCGGTGATCATACTGTTCATTCCTCCTGTACTGATCGTGCCGGTCTCCACGTCCCTCACGCCTCGGGGGCGATCTCGGGCTATGAGCCGACTGGACTGTTTCTGTTGCAACGGATCGACTCTGGATCCTGTCCCGCGACTGAGAGACGGCGGAATTCTGATTTCCCGCCGCTCGGAGCAATGCTCTGATCCACAACAATCCTCTGCCAACCTCTGACTCAGAGGGCTGGATTGACTCTGCTATGCGGGCCGCGGCAGCCAAATTCTGAACTGGAGTTCGGTATACCTGCGGTGGTGGGAAGAGCTGACGTCGACTGGATTCGGGAGCTTGCTGTCGTCGACTGGACTCGGGAGCCTGCTGACGCGCTCGCTCGTCGAGTGCTCGCTGTAGATTCTCCAGTCGAGTGCGCTCGGCCAGATTAGCCAAGCGCGCGTCCTCTAAGGCCCGGGCCTCGGGGGTTTCTCCAACAATAGGAGTGTGGAGCGCGTCCATGTTCCCGCGACGAAGCTCCTCTCGCTATAATGACGTAAGAGGTTCGGGGAGGTATTCATCGTGGGGATGCGACGGATCGCCTCTATCTGCACCACTATCAGCGTGATGGAATCCAGGAGGACTGCGTGTCCCCTCGACTGCCAGAACCTCCGCCAAAGGGTCGCTGCTATCGCACTCGGATGCGGTCTTCGCGGAGCCAGTCGACAGATCGAACAGGCCGCAGAGGGATTCGTCGGGCTCGATTGCCGCGACTTGTGGGACCACCGACTGGCGGGCCGTGGCGTGCTTCACCCACCGCTGGAGTCTCGACCGACCTGAGCGCTTGCGCTGGCGGGAGACAGGGCGGGGAGATGACACGGGAGTCGACCGATATGGGTCGACGACTGCCGCAGGAGGACGCCACGGACGCACGCGTGGAAGTGCGTCGCACCACGGACGGGGAGCGTGTCAACATCGAGCGGCGCCTCCTAGAGCCAGGCGGAGTCGTCGGCAATGAAAGTGAGTGCGCCGAGAAGGATCTCGCGGCCCTCTTCCAAAGCTCCGCAGGAAAACATGATCAAGTGGATTGGAAAAATCGCAACTTCTCCAATTGGGCGCTAAGACTAATGCCCCACGGTGGGCGCCAACTGTCGTGGTTCTAAGTCTGACAGTGAGGTAGGGGGGTGTGTATGAGGAGGCTAGACCTTAGCTATTGGGAAGTTGTAAGCACGCAAGGTTTACGAGTTCAGGCCCTTCTCGGAGGAAGTAACAGCCCTACGTCTCGGTGCCCGGAGGCGGTCGATTGAATTATGCGTGTGTAAATGACAGGGGTGCGAACCCTTGATACTGAGGAGGGGGATGGCTTATATAGAGTTCGCCAGCCCTCTCCTGCCCTCAGTAATGCAGGGTTTAAGGTACATTTAAGGTGGGGCGTTACTGATAACGTCCCTAATAAAGTGTCATAATAACCATAAGGACTACTTAATAGCCAACCGTTTGCCTGCGGAGTGACTTCAGGTCTTTTGGTCGGTCGAGTGGTTGACTTCATGGTCGAGTGATAGCTTCTTGGTCGAGTGTCTTCAACCCGTCGAGTGGGATACCTTCAAGTTGATTGAAAGGTGACTTCTTCTAGGGATGTCCTACGGTAGGGCTCTTTAGGACGGGTCCGTGCCCCTACCGTAGGTACATGGCTTCATCAGTACCTGTCTTCTCAATGTTGTGTTTTAAGCTTCCAAGAGGACTTTGCGAGCATTTGAACATGTTGATTAGGAAGTTTTGGTGGGGAAGCACTAATGGGCAGCGAAAACCTCATTGGGTATCATGGAAGGCAATGACGCAACCTAAGAGTATTGTAGGACTGGGTTTCAAAGACTTTGAGTTGTTTAACCTAGCGATGCTGGCAAGACAAGCATGTGGCGCTTGTTACAGGACCCAGAGTCTCTTAGTGCTCGGGTGCTTAAGAGCATCTACTACCCCCACACGTCGATCCTGCATGCAACGTTGGGAAGCCAGCCTAGTCAAATATGGAGGGCCATTGTTGAGGGCCGGGACATCTTGAAACAAGGCCTGAGCAAGCGTATTGGCAACGGAGAGAGTACATACATTTGGGAGGACAACTGGTTACTAATAACCCACAAGTATAGGGGATCGCAACAGTTTTTGAGGGTAGAGTATTCAACCCAAACTTGTTGATTCGACACAAGGGGAGCCAAAGAATATTCTCAAGTATTAGCAGCTGAGTTGTCAATTCAAGCACACCTGGAAACTTAGTAGCTACAGCAAAGTGTTTAGTAGCAAAGTAATATGATAGTGGTGATAACGGTAACAAAGTAAAGATAGCAAAAGTAATGTTTTTGGTATTTTTGTAGTGATTGTAACAGTAGCAACGAAAAAGTAAATAAGCGTAAACCAGTATATGGAAAACTCGTAGGCACCGGATCAATAATGGATAATTATGCCGGATGTGGTTCATCATGTAACAGTCATAACATAGGGTGACACAGAACTAGCTCCAGTTCATCAATATAATGTAGGCATGTATTCCGTAAATAGTCATACGTGCTTATGGAAAAGAACTTGCATGACATCTTTTGTCCTACCCTCCCATGGCAGCGGGGTCCTATTGGAAACTAAGGGATATTAAGGCCTCCTTTTAATAGAGAACCAGAACAAAGCATTAACACATAGTGAATACATGAACTCCTCAAACTATGGTCATCACCAGGAGTGGTCCCGATTATTGTCACTTCGGGGTTGCCGGATCATAACACATATTAGGTGACTATAGACTTGCAAGATAGGATCTAGAACTCACATATATTCATGAAAACATAATAGGTTCAGATCTGAAATCATGGCACTCGGGCCCTAGTGAAAAGCATTAAGCATAGCAAAGTCATAGCAACATCAATCTCAGAACATAGTGGATACTAGGGATCAAACCCTAACAAAACTAACTCGATTACATGATAAATCTCATCCAACCCATCACCGTCCAGCAAGCCTACGATGCAATTACTCACGCACAGCGGTGAGCATCATGAAATTGGTGATGGAGGATGGTTGATGATGACGACGGCGACGAATCCCCCTCTCCGGAGCCCCGAACGGACTCCAGATCATCCCTCCCGAGAGAGATTAGGGTTTGGCGGCGGCTCCGTATCGTAAAACGCGATGAAACTTTCTTTCTTATTTTTTTCTCCTCGAAAGCCAATATATGGAGTTGGAGTTGGCGTCGGAGGGCCACCAGGGGGCCCACGAGGTAGGGGGGCGAGCCTAGGGGGGAGGGGCGCGCCCCCCACCCTCGTGGACAGGGTGTGGGCCCCCTGGTCTTCATCTTTGGTGAGGATTTTTTATTATTTATTCTAAGATATTCCGTGGAGTTTCAGGTCATTCCGAGAACTTTTGTTTTCTGCACATAAAACAACACCATGGCAATTCTGCTGAAAACAGCATCAGTCCGGGCCAGTTCCATTCAAATCATACAAGTTAGAGTCTAAAACAAGGGAAAAAGTGTTTGGAAAAGTAGATACGATGGAGACGTATCAACTCCCCCAAGCTTAAACCCTTGCTTGTCCTCAAGCAATTCAGTTGACAAACTGAAAGAGAAAAAGAAAAACTTTTACAAACTCTGTTTGCTCTTGTTGTTGTAAACATGAAAAGCCAGCATTCAAGTTTCAGCAATTATTATGAACTAACCATACTCACAATAACACGTAGGTCTCACAATTACTCATATCAATAGCATAATCAGCTAGCGAGCCATAATAATAAAACTCAGATGACGACACTTTCTCAAAATAATCATAACATGATATAACAAAATGGTATCTTGCTAGCCCTTTCTGAGACCGCAAAACATAAATGCAGAGCACCTTTAAAGATCAAGGACTGACTAAACATTGTAATTCATGGTAAAAGAGATCCAGTCAAGTCATACCCAATATAAACCAATCATAATGAATGCAAACGACAGTGTGCTCTCCAGCGGGTGCTTTTTAATAAGAAGGGTGATGACTCAACATAAAAGTAAATAGATAGGCCCTTCGCAGAGGGAAGCAGGGATTTGTAGAGGTGCTAGAGCTCGATTTTTGAAATAGAGATAAATAATGTTTTGAGCGGCATACTTTCACTGTCAACGTAACAACTATGAGATGGCTGTATCTTCCATACTACATGCATTATAGGCAGTTCCCAAACAGAATGGTAAATGTTTATACTCCCCCTCCTCCACAAGCATCAATCCATGGCTTGCTCGAAACAACGAGTGCCTCCAACATTCAACGGGTCCCAGGGGGAGTTTTGTTTAATTATTTTGATTTCCTTTGATCTTTTTGGATCATGGGACTGGGCATCCCGGTTACCGGCCCTTTCTCGTGAATGAGGAGCGGAGTCCACTCCTCTTGAGAATAACCCACCTAGCATGGAAGATATAGGCAGCCATAGTTGCACATGAGCTGCTCGAGCATACAAAGCAGAATTTCATTGGAAGGTTTGGAGTTTGGCACATACAAATTTACTTGGAACGGCAGGTAGATACCGCATATAGGAAGGTATAGTGGACTCATATGGAACAACTTTGGGGTTTAAGGAGTTTGGATGCACAAGCAGTATTCCTGCTTAGTACAGGTGAAGGCTAGCAAAAGACTGGGAAGCGACCAACTGAGAGAGCGACAACAGTCGTAAACATGCATTAAAATTAATTCACACCGAATATAAGCATGAGTAGGATATAATCTACCATGAACATAAATATCATGAAGGCTATGTTGATTTGATTCAACTACATGCGTGAACATGTGCCAAGTCGAGTCACTCAATTCATTTAAAGGAGGATACCATCCTATCATACCACATCATAATCATCTCAATAGCATGTTGGCATGCTAGGTTAACCATTATAACTCATAGCTAATCAAGCATGGCACAAGCAACTATAATCTCTAAATGTCATTGCAAATATGTTTACTTCATAATAGCTGAACCAGGAACGATGAATCATCATATTTACAAAAACAAGAGAGATCGAGTTCATACCAGCTTTTCTCATCCCAATGAGTCCATCATATATCATCATTATTGCCTTTCACTTGCATGACCGAACGGTGTGTATAATAATAAGAGTGCACGTGCATTGGACTAAGCTGGAATCTGCAAGCATTCAACTCAAGAGAGAAGACAAGTAATATGGGCTCTAAGTTAAATAAACAATCATACATATAAGAGCCACTAAGCATTTTCAATATAGTCTTCTCGACCCCCAAAGAAAGGAAAAGAAAAATAAAAACTATTTACACGGGAAAGCTTCCAACAAGCAAAAGAAGGACGGGAAATATTTTTGGGTTCTCTTTTTAATTCTACTACAAGCATGGAAAGTAGACTAACACTATTTTTTTGTTTTTTTCTTAAGGTTTATCAAACACACAAGAAGAAAGCTAGAAAAATAAATTTAAACTAACATGGATATTACAATGAAAGAGTATGAGCACCGACATCTAGCAATGAGTGTGAACATGAATGTAATGTCGGTGGGAAATACGTACTCCCCCAAGCTTAGGCTTTTGGCCTAAGTTGATCTATTGCCAGGGATAACCTGGCTGATATCCGTAGGTGAAGCTGGGGTCGTACTGCGATGCAGCGGCTACCGCCTGCTGAGCAGCAGCACGGCGTCGGGCTGCTTCCACTCCCCTCTCGTACTCATCTGCCTCCTCTCTGGTAATAATATATCTTCCTCTCGCCTGAAAATCAAAGAAGGTAGGAGCAGGAAGAGCAACACGGACCACACGACGTCTGTCAAAGATTAGTCGATACTGGTAAGGTGGTCCAGTCCTCTCAATGAACTGGTGGGAAAACATAGGATCAAGATCTAAATAAGAAGTGGGCAACTCCACATCACCCTCACGATTGTCTACATCAAGAAAATTAGCTAAGCAGGTTGCATAAATTCCTCCAAAGAAATCTCCGTTACGTCTATTAAGATGCAACCTACGAGCTACAATGG
This sequence comes from Triticum monococcum, assembly GCA_034509565.1. Lineage (NCBI taxonomy): Eukaryota > Viridiplantae > Streptophyta > Magnoliopsida > Poales > Poaceae > Triticum > Triticum monococcum. The sequence goes on along the minus strand of CM067847.1, from coordinate 726,257,160 downwards.
CTCCCATATGATAAGCTTGGTCCCCTAACACAGCACTTCTGAGAATGCTGAGATTAGGGGCACACATGTGACATGCTTCATCCTTAGCAGTTATACATCTACCAATGAAGAGAGCAAAATAATGTATAGCAGGAAAGTGAATGCTCCCTATAGTGGCCTGTGCTATATCTCTAGATTCCCCCATAGTTATTCTAGCAAGAAAATCTCTATATTCAGATTTAGGGGGATCCCTGATACTACCCCAAGATGGAAGTTTGCATGCACGAGTGAAATCCTCTAAGTCCATGGTATAAGACTTGTCATAAAGGTGAAACATGACTGAAGGAGAATTACGCGAAGATGAATAATCAAACCTCCCCACAAATGAACTTGTGAGATAACGATACTGGGGGCATTTATCAGCTTCAAAGTCCTCAAGACCGGCATTACGCACATATGCGTAAAATGTTGGGGAACATAGTAATTTAAAAAATTTTCTTACGCACACGCAAGATCATGGTGATGCATAGCAATGAGGGGGAGAGTCTGATCTACGTACCCTTGTAGATCGCAACGGAAGCGTTGACACCACGTAGAGGAAGTAGTCGTACGTCTTCTTCCCGATCCGACCGATCCAAGCACCGTTACTCCGGCACCTCCGAGTTCTTAGCACACGTACAGCTCGATGACGATCCCCGGGCTCCGATCCAGCAAAGCTTCGGGAGGAGTTCCGTCAGCACGACGGCGTGGTGACGATCTTGATGTTTCACCGACGCAGGGCTTCGCCTCAGCACTACAACGATATGATCGAGGTGGAATATGGTGGCAGGGGGCACCGCACATGGCCAAGGAACGATCACAATGATCAACTTGTGTGTCTAGAGGTGCCCCCTGCCTCCGTATATAAAGGAGCCAAGGGGGAGGGGGCCGGCCGGCCAAGGAGGGCGCGCCAAGGGAGTCCTACTCCCTCTGGGAGTAGGATCCCCCCCAATCCTAGTTGGAATAGGATTCCTTGAGGGGGGAAAGAGAGAGAGGGGGCCGACCACCTCTCCTAGTCCTAATAGGACTAGGGGAAGAGGGGAGGCGCGCGGCCACCTTGGGCTGCCCCTTTCTCCTTTCCACTAAAGCCCATTAAGGCCCATCTGGTTCCCGGGGGGTTCCGGTAACCTCCCGGTACTCCGGTAAAATCCCGATTTCACCCGAAACACTTCCGATGTCCAAATATAGGCTTCCAATATATCAATCTTTATGTATCGACCATTTAGAGACTCCTCGTCATGTCCGTGATCACATCCGGGACTCCGAACTAACTTCGGTACATCAAAATGCATAAACTCATAATAACTGTCATCGTAACGTTAAGCGTGCGGACCCTACGGTTCGAGAACAATGTAGACATGACTGAGATACATCTCCGGTCAATAACCAATAGCGGGACCTAGATGCCCATATTGGCTCCTACATATTCTACGAAGATCTTTATCGGTCAGACCTTATAACAACATACGTTGTTCCCTTTGTCATCGGTATGTTACTTGCCCGAGATTCGATCGTCGGTATCCAATACCTAGTTCAATCTCGTTACCGGCAAGTCTCTTTACTCGTTCTGTAATACATCATCTCGCAACTAACTCATTAGTTGTAATGCTTGCAAGGCTTATGTGATGTGCATTACCGAGAGGGCCCAGAGATACCTCTCCAACAATCGGAGTGACAAATCCTAATCTTGAAATACGCCAACCCAACATCTACCTTTGGAGACACCTGTAGAGCTCCTTTATAATCACCCAGTTACGTTGTGACGTTTGGTAGCACACAAAGTGTTCCTCCGGCAAACGGGAGTTGCATAATCTCATAGTCATAGGAACATGTATAAGTCATGAAGAAAGCAATAGCAACATACTAAACGATCGGGTGCTAAGCTAATGGAATGGGTCATGTCAATCAGATCATTCAACCAATGATGTGACCTCGTTAATCAAATAACAACACCTTGTTCATGGTTAGGAAACATAACCATCTTTGATTAACGAGCTAGTCAAGTAGAGGCATACTAGTGACACTAAGTTTGTCTATGTATTCACACATGTATTATGTTTCCGGTTAATACAATTCTAGCATGAATAATAAACATTTATCATGATATAAGGAAATAAATAATAACTTTATTATTGCCTCTAAGGCATATTTCCTTCAGTCTCCCACTTGCACTAAAGTGAATAATCTAGATTACACAGTAATGATTCTAACACCCATGGAGCCTTGGTGCTAATCATGTTTTGCTCGTGGAAGAGGCTTAGTCAACGGGTCTGCAATATTCAGATCCGTATGTATGTTGCAAATCTCCATGTCTCCCACCTGGGCTAGATCCCGGATGGAATTGAAGCGTCTCTTGATGTGCTTGGTCCTCTTGTGAAATCTAGATTCCTTTGCCAAGGCAATTGCACCAGTATTGTCACAAAAGATTTTCATTGGACCCGATGCACTAGGTATGACACCTAGATCGGATATGAACTCCTTCATCCAGACTCCTTCGTTCGCTGCTTCCGAAGCAGCTATGTACTCCACTTCACATGTAGATCCTGCTATGACGCTTTGTTTAGAACTACACCAACTGACAGCTCCACCGTTTAATGTAAAGATGTACCCGGTTTGCGATTTAGAATCGTCCGGATCAGTGTCAAAGCTTGCATCAACGTAACCTCTTACGGTGAGCTCTTTGTCACCTCCATATACGAGAAGCATATCCTTAGTCCTTTTCAGGTATTTCAGGATGTTCTTGACCGCTGTCCAGTGATCCACTCCTGGATTACTTTGGTACCTCCCTACTAAACTTATAGCAAGGCACACATCAGGTCTGGTACACAGCATTGCATACATGATAGAGCCTATGGCTGAAGCATAGGGAACATCTTTCATTTTCTCTCTATCTTCTGCAGTGGTCGGGCATTGAGTCTAACTCAACTTCACACCTTGTAACACAAGCAAGAACCCTTTCTTTGCTTGATCCATTTTGAACTTCTTCAAAATCTTGTCAAGGTATGTGCTTTGTGAAAGTCCAATTAAGCGTCTTGATCTATATCTATAGATCTTTATGCCTAATATGTAAGCAGCTTCACCGAGGTCTTTCATTGAAAAACTCTTATTCAAGTATCCCTTTATGCTATCCAGAAATTCTATATCATTTCCAATCAGCAATATGTCATCCACATATAATATCAGAAATGCTACAGAGCTCCCACTCACTTTCTTGTAAATACAGGCTTCACCGAAAGTCTGCATAAAACCAAATGCTTTGATCACACTATCAAAGTGTTTATTCCAACTCCGAGAGGCTTGCACCAGTCCATAAATGGATCGCTGGAGCTTGCACACTTTGTTAGCTCCCTTTGGATCGACAAAACCTTCCGGTTGCATCATATACAACTCTTCTTCCAGAAATCCATTCAGGAATGCAGTTTTGACATCCATCTGCCAAATTTCATAATCATAAAATGCGGCAATTGCTAACATGATTTTGACAGACTTAAGCATTGCTACGGGTGAGAAGGTCTCATCGTAGTCAACCCCTTGAACTTGTCGAAAACCTTTTGCGACAAGTCGAGCTTTATAGACAGTAATATTACCGTCAGCGTCAGTCTTTTTCTTGAAGATCCATTTATTCTCAATTGCTTGCCGATCATCGGGCAAGTCAACCAAAGTCCATACTTTGTTCTCATACATGGATCCCATCTCATATTTCATGGCTTCTAGCCACTTTGCGGAATCTGGGCTCACCATCGCTTCTTCATAGTTCGTAGGTTCATCATGATCTAGTAGCATGACTTCCAGAACTGGATTACCGTACCACTCTGGTGCGGATCTCACTCTGGTTGATCTACGAGGTTCAGTAGTATCTTGTCCTGAAGTTTCATGATCATCATCATTAGCTTCCTCACTAATTGGTATAGGTGTCGCAGAAACAGTTTTCTGTGATGTACTATTTTCCAATAAGGGAGCAGGTACAGTTACCTCATCAAGTTCTACTTTCCTCCCACTCACTTCTTTCGAGAGAAACTCCTTCTCTAGAAATGATCCATTCTTAGCAACAAATGTCTTGCCTTCGGATCTGTGATAGAAGGTGTACCCAACAGTTTCCTTTGGGTATCCTATGAAGACACATTTCTCCGATTTGGGTTCGAGCTTATCAGGTTGAAGCTTTTTCACATAAGCATCGCAGCCCCAAACTTTAAGAAACGATAACTTTGGTTTCTTGCCAAACCATAGTTCATAAGGCGTCATCTCAACGGATTTTGATGGTGCCCTATTTAACGTGAATGCGGCCGTCTCTAAAGCATAACCCCAAAACGATAGCGGTAAATCAGTAAGAGACATCATAGATCGCACCATATCTAGTAAAGTACGATTACGACGTTCGGACACACCATTACGCTGTGGTGTTCCGGGTGGCGTGAGTTGCGAAACTATTCCACAATTTTTCAAATGTACACCAAACTCGTAACTCAAATATTCTCCTCCACGATCAGATCGTAGAAACTTTATTTTCTTGTTACGATTATTTTCAACTTCACTCTGAAATTCTTTGAACTTTTCAAATGTTTCAGACTTATGTTTCATTAAGTAGATATACCCATATCTGCTTAAATCATCTGTGAAAGTGAGAAAATAACGATATCCCCACGAGCCTCAATATTCATCGGACCACATACATCGGTATGTATGATTTCCAACAAATCTGTTGCTCTCTCCATAGTACCGGAGAACGGTGTTTTAGTCATCTTGCCCAAGAGGCACGGTTCGCAAGTACCAAGTGATTCATAATCAAGTGGTTCCAAAAGCCCATCAGTATGGAGTTTCTTCATGCGCTTTACACCGATATGACCTAAACGGCAGTGCCACAAATAAGTTGCACTATCATTATCAACTCTGCATCTTTTGGCTTCAATATTATGAATATGTGTGTTACTACTATCGAGATTCATCAAAAATAGACCACTCTTCAAAGGTGCATGACCATAAAAGATATTACTCATATAAATAGAACAACCATTATTCTCTGATTTAAATGAATAACCGTCTCGCATCAAACAAGATCCAGATATAATGTTCATGTTTAACGCTGGCACCAAATAACAATTATTTAGGTCTAATATTAATCCCGAAGGTAGATGTAGAGGTAGCGTGCCGACCGCGATCACATCGACTTTGGAACCGTTTCCCACACGCATCGTCACCTCGTCCTTCGCCAGTGTTCGCTTAATCCGTAGTCCCTGTTTCGAGTTGCAAATATTAGCAACAGAACCAGTATCAAATACCCAGGTGCTATTGCGAGCTCTAGTAAGGTACACATCAATAACATGTATATCATGTATACCTTTGTTCACCTTGCCATCCTTCTTATCCGCCAAATACTTGGGGCAGTTCCGCTTCCAGTGACCAGTCTGCTTGCAGTAGAAGCACTCAGTTTCAGGCTTAGGTCCAGACTTGGGTTTCTTCTCCTGAGCAGCAACTTGCTTGTTGTTCTTCTTGAAGTTCCCCTTTTTTTTCCCTTTGCCCTTTTTCTTGAAACTAGTGGTCTTGTTAACCATCAACACTTGATGCTCCTTCTTGATTTCTACCTCCGCAGCTTTCAGCATTGCGAAGAGCTCGGGAATAGTCTTGTTCATCCCTTGCATATTATAGTTCATCACGAAGCTCTTGTAGCTTGGTGGCAGTGATTGGAGAATTCTGTCAGTGACGCAATCATCTGGAAGATTAACTCCCATCTGAATCAAGTGATTATTATACCCAGACATTTTGAGTATATGCTCACTGACAGATCTGTTCTCCTTCATCTTGCAGCTATAGAACTTATTGGAGACTTCATATCTCTCAATTTGGGCATTTGCTTGAAATATTAACTTCAACTCCTGGAACATCTCATATGCTCCATGACGTTCAAAACGTTGTTGAAGTCCCGATTCTAAGCCGTAAAGCATGGCACACTGAACTATCGAGTAGTCATCAGCTTTGCTTTGCCAGACGTTCATAACATCTGGCGTTGCTCCAGTAGTAGGCCTGGCACCCAACGGTGCTTCCAGGACGTAATTCTTCTGAGCAGCAATGAGGATAATCCTCAAGTTACGGACCCAGTCCGTGTAATTGCTACCATCATCTTTCAACTTTGCTTTCTCAAGGAACGCATTAAAATTCAACGGAACAACAGTACGAGCCATCTATCTACAATCAAGATAAACAAGCAAGATACTATCAGGTACTAAGTTCATGATAAGTTTAAGTTCAATTAATCAAATTACTTAAGAACTCCCACTTAGATAGACATCCCTCTAATCCTCTAAGTGATCACATGATCCAAATCAACTAAACCATAACCGATCATCACGTGAGATGGAGTAGTTTTCAATGGTGAACATCGTTATGTTGATCATATCTACTATATGATTCACGCTCGACCTTTCGGTCTCCATGTTCCGAGGCCATATCTGCATATGCTAGGCTCGTCAAGTTTAACCTGAGTATTCTGCGTGTGCAAAAACTGGCTTGCACCCGTTGTAGATGGACGTAGAGCTTATCACACCCGATCATCACGTGGTGTCTGGGCACGACAAACTTTGGCAACGGTGCATACTCAGGGAGAACACCTCTTGATAATTTAGTGAGAGATCATCTTATAATGCTACCGTCAATCAAAGCAAGATAAGATGCATAAAAATATAAACATCACATGCAATCAATATAAGTGATATGATATGGCCATCATCATCTTGTGCTTGTGATCTCCATCTCCGAAGCACCATCATGATCACCATCGTCACCGGCGCGACACCTTGATCTCCATCGTAGCATCGTTGTCGTCTCGCCAATCTTATGCTTCCACGACTATCGCTACCGCTTAGTGATAAAGTAAAGCATTACATCACAATTGCATTGCATACAATAAAGCGACAACCAGTTAGACATATCACATCAAAACATGATCATCTCATTCAATAAAATTTAGCATCATGTCTTGACCATATCACATCAAAACATGCCCTGCAAAAACAAGTTAGACATCCTCTACTTTGTTGTTGCAAGTTTTACGTGGCTGCTACGAGCTTAAGCTGAAGGAAATATGCCCTAGAGGCAATAATAAAGTTATTATTTATTTCCTTATATCATGATAAATGTTTATTATTCATGCTAGAATTGTATTAACCGGAAACATAATACATGTGTGAATACATAAACCAACAGAGTGTCACTAGTATGCCTCTACTAGACTAGCTTGTTAATCAAAGATGGTTATGTTTCCTAACCATGAACAAAGAGTTGTTATTTGATTAACGAGGTCACATCATTAGTCGAATGATCTGATTGACATGACCCATTCTATTAGCTTAGCACCCGATCGTTTAGTATGTTGCTATTGCTTTCTTCATGACTTATACATGTTCCTATAACTATGAGATTATGCAACTCCCGTTTACCGGAGGAACACTTTGGGTACTACCAAACGTCACAACGTAACTGGGTGATTATAAAGGAGTACTACAGGTGTCTCCAATGGTAGATGTTGGGTTGGCGTATTTCGAGATTAGGGTTTGTCACTCCGATTGTCGGAGAGGTATCTCTGGGCCCTCTCGGTAATACACATCACATAAGCCTTGCAAGCACTGCAACTAATATGTTAGTTGTGAGATGATGTATTACAGAACGAGTAAAGAGACTTGCCGGTAACGAGATTGAACTAGGTATTGGATACCGACGATCGAATCTCGGGCAAGTAACATACCGATGACAAAGGGAACAACGTATGTTGTTATGCGGTCTGACCGATAAAGATCTTCGTAGAATATGTAGGAGCCAATATGGGCATCCAGGTCCCGCTATTGGTTATTGACCGGAGACGTGTCTCGGTCATGTCTACATTGTTCTCGAACCGTAGGGTCCGCACGCTTAACGTTACGATGACAGTTATTATGAGTTTATGCATTTTGATGTACCGAAGGTTGTTCGGAGTCCCGGATGAGATCACGGACATGACGAGGAGTCTCGAAATGGTCGAGACGTAAAGATTGATATATTGGAAGCCTATGTTTGGGCACCGGAAGCGTTCCGGGTAAAATCGGGATTTTTCCGGATTACCGGGAGGGTTACCGGAACCCCCCGGGAGGCAAATGGGCCTATTGGGCCTTAGTGGAAAAGAGAGAAGAGGCAGCCCACAAGCCTAGCCGGCGCCCCCCTTTCCCAAGTCCTAATAGGACTAGGAGAGGTGGGCCGGACCCCTCTTTCTCCTTCCCCCCCAAGAGTCCTAGTTGGAATAGGATTGGAGGGGAGGAGTCCAGGACTCCTCCCTGCGCCTCCCTCCTAGCCGGCCGAACCCCCTGCCCCTGGCCTTTATATACGGGGGCAGGGGGCACCCCAAGACACACTTGATCCTTGAGATCGTTCCTTAGCCGTGTGCGGTGCCCCCTGCCACCAAAATCCACCTCGATCATACCGTTACAGTGCTTAGGCGAAGCCCTGCGTCGGTAGTACATCAAGATCGTCACCACGCCGTCGTGCTGACGGAACTCTTCCTCGACGCTTTGCTGGATCGGAGCCCGAGGAACGTCATCGAGCTGAACGTGTGCTAAGAACTCGGAGGTGCCGGAGTAACGGTGCTTGGATCGGTCGGATCGGGAAGAAGACGTACGACTACTTCCTCTACGTTGTGTGATCGCTTCCGCAGTCGGTCTGCGTTGGTACGTAGACAACACTCTCCCCTCTCGTTGCTGTGCATCACCATGATCTTGCGTGCGCGTAGGAAAATTTTCGAAATTACTGCGTTCCCCAACAGTGGCATCCGAGCCTAGGTTTTTATGGTTTGATGTTATATGCACGAGTAGAACACAAGTGAGTTGTGGGCGATACAAGTCATACTGCCTACCAGCATGTCATACTTTGGTTCGGCGGTATTGTTGGACGAGACGATCCGGACCAACCTTACGCGTACTCTTACGCGAGACCGGTTCCCTCGACGTGCTTTGCACATAGATGGCTTGCGGAAGACTGTCTCTCCAACTTTAGTTGAACCAAGTGTGACTACGCCCGGTCCTTGAGAAGGTTAAAACGGAGTCTATTTGACGAACTATCGTTGTGGTTTTGATGCGTAGGTGAGATGAGTTCTTACTTAAGCCCGTAGCAGCCACGTAAAACTTGCAACAACAAAGTAGAGAACGTCTAACTTGTTTTTGCAGGGCATGTTGTGATGTGATATGGTCAAGGCATGATGCTGATTTTATTGTATGAGATGATCATGTTTTGTAACCGAGTTATCGGCAACTGGCAGGAGCCATATGGTTGTCGCTTTATTGTATGCAATGCAATCGTGATGTAATGCTTTATTTTATTGCTAAGCGGTAGTGATAGTCGTGGAAGCATAAGATTGGCAAGACGACAACGACGCTACGATGGAGATCAAGGTGTCGCGCCGGTGACGATGGTGATCATGACGGTGCTTCGGAGATGGAGATCACAAAGCACAAGATGATGATGGCCATATCATATCACTTATATTGATTGCATGTGATGTTTATCCTTTTATGCATCTTATCTTGCTTTGATTGACGGTAGCATTATAAGATGATCTCTCACTAAATTATCAAGAAGTGTTCTCCCTGAGTATGCACCGTTGCAAAAGTTCTTCGTGCTGAGACACCACGTGATGATCGGGTGTGATAGGCTCTACGTTCAAATACAACGGGTGCAAAACAGTTGCACACGCGGAATACTCAGGTTATACTGACGAGCCAAGCATATATAGATATGGCCTCGGAACACGGAGACCGAAAGGTCGAGCGTGAATCATATAGTAGATATGATCAACATATTGATGTTCACCATTGAAAACTACTCCATCTCACGTGATGATCGGTTATGGTTTAGTTGATTTGGATCACGTGATCACTTAGAAGATTAGAGGGATGTCTATCTAAGTGGGAGTTCTTAAGTAAATTAACTGAACTTAAAATTATCATGAACTTAGTACCTGATAGTATCTTGCTTGTTTATGTTGATTGTAGATAGATGCCTCGTGCTGTTGTTCCGTTGAATTTTAATGCGTTCCTTGAGAAAGCAAAGTTGAAAGACGATGGTAGCAATTACACGGACTGGGTCCGTAACTTGAGGATTATCCTCATTGCTGCACAGAAAAATTACGTCCTGGAAGAACCGCTGAGTGCCAGGCCTGCTGCAAGAGCAACACCAGAAGTTATGAACGTCTGGCAGAGCAAAGCTGATGACTACTCAATAGTTCAGTGTGCCATGCTTTACGGCTTAGAACCGGGACTTCAACGACGTTTTGAACGTCATGGAGCATATGAGATGTTCCAGGAGTTGAAGTTAATATTTCAAGCAAATGCCCGGATTGAGAGATATGAAGTCTCCAATAAGTTCTATAGCTGCAAGATGGAGGAGAACAGTTCTGTCAGTGAGCATATACTCAAAATTTCTGGGTATAATAATCACTTGATTCAATTGGGAGTTACACTTCCGGATGATTGCGTCATTGACAGAATTCTGCAATCACTGCCACCAAGCTACAAGAGCTTTGTGATGAACTATAATATGCAAGGATGAACAAGACTATTCCCTAGCTCTTCGCAATGCTGAAAGCTGCGGAGGTAGAAATCAAGAAGGAGCATCAAGTGTTGATGGTTAACAAAACCACGAGTTTCAAGAAAAAGGGCAAAGGGAAGAAGAAGGGGAACTTCAAGAAGAACGGCAAGCAAGTTGCTGCTCAAGAGAAGAAACCCAAGTCTGGACCTAAGCCTGAAACTGAGTGCTTCTACTGCAAGCAGACTGGTCACTGGAAGCGGAACTGCCCCAAGTATTTGGCGGATAAGAAGGATGGCAAGGTGAACAAAGGTATATGTGATATACATGTTATTGATGTGTACCTTACTAATGCTCGCAGTAGCACCTGGGTATTTGATACTGGTTCTGTTGCTAATATTTGCAACTCAAAACAGGGACTACAGAATAAGCGGACACTAGCAAAGGACAAGGTGACGATGCGCGTGGGAAACGGTTCCAAAGTCGATGTGATCGCGGTCGGCACGCTACCTCTACATCTACCTTCGGGATTAATATTAGACCTAAATAATTGTTATTTGGTGCCAGCGTTGAGCATGAACATTATATCTGGATCTTGTTTGATGCGAGACGGTTATTCATTTAAATCAGAGAATAATGGTTGTTCTATTTATATGAGTAATATCTTTTATGGTCATGCACCCTTGAAAAGTGGTCTATTCTTATTGAATCTCGATAGTAGTAATACACATATTCATAATGTTGAAGCCAAAAGATGCAGAGTTGATAATGATAGTGCAACTTATTTGTGGCACTGCCGTTTAGGTCATATCGGTGTAAAGCGCATGAAGAAACTCCATACTGATGGGCTTTTGGAGCCACTTGATTATGAATCACTTGGTACTTGCGAACCGTGCCTCATGGGCAAGATGACTAAAACACCGTTCTCCGGTACTATGGAGAGAGCAACAGATTTATTGGAAATCATACATACCGATGTATGTGGTCCGATGAATATTGAGGCTCGTGGCGGATATCGTTATTTTCTCACCTTCACAGATGATTTAAGCAGATATGGGTATATCTACTTAATGAAACATAAGTCTGAAACATTTGAAAAGTTCAAGGAATTTCAGAGTGAAGTTGAAAATCATCGTAACAAGAAAATAAAGTTTCTACGATCTGATCGTGGAGGAGAATATTTGAGTTACGAGTTTGGTGTACATTTGAAAAATTGTGGAATAGTTTCGCAACTCACGCCACCCGGAACACCACAACGTAATGGTGTGTCCGAACGTCGTAATCGTACTTTACTAGATATGGTACGATCTATGATGTCTCTTACTGATTTACCGCTATCATTTTGGGGTTATGCTTTAGAGACGGCCGCATTCACGTTAAATAGGGCACCATCTAAATCCGTTGAGACGACGCCTTATGAACTGTGGTTTGGCAAGAAACCAAAGTTGTCGTTTCTTAAAGTTTGGGGCTGCGATGCTTATGTGAAAAAGCTTCAACCTGATAAGCTCGAACCCAAATCGGAGAAGTGTGTCTTCATAGGATATCCAAAGGAAACTATTGGATACACCTTCTATCACAGATCCGAAGGCAAGACTTTTGTTGCTAAATTCGGAAACTTTCTTGAGAAGGAGTTTCTCTCGAAAGAAGTGAGTGGGAGGAAAGTAGAACTTGACGAGGTAACTGTACCTACTCCATTATTGGGAAATAGTACATCACAGAAAACTGTTTCTGTGAGACCTACACCAATAAGAGAGGAAGTTAATGATGATGATCATGAAACTTTAGATCAAGATACTACTGTACCTCGTAGATCAACCAGAGTAAGATCCGCACCAGAGTGGTACGGTAATCCTGTTCTGGAAGTCATGCTACTAGATCATGATGAACCTACGAACTATGAAGAAGCGATGGTGAGCCCAGATTCCGCAAAGTGGCTTGAAGCCATGAAATCTGAGATGGGATCCATGTATGAGAACAAAGTATGGACTTTGGTTGACTTGCCCGATGATCGGCAAGCAATTGAGAATAAATGGATCTTTAAGAAAAAGACTGACGCTGATGGTAATGTTACTGTCTATAAAGCTCGACTTGTCGCAAAAGGTTTTCGACAAGTTCAAGGAGTTGACTACGATGAGACTTTCTCACCCGTAGCGATGCTTAAGTCTGTCAGAATCATGTTAGCAATTGCCGCATTTTATGATTATGAAATTTGGCAAATGGATGTAAAAACCGCATTCCTGAATGGATTTCTGGAAGAAGAGTTGTATATGATGCAACCTAAAGGTTTTGTCGATCCAAAGGGAGCTAACAAAGTGTGCAAACTCCAGCGATCCATTTATGGACTGGTGCAAGCATCTCGGAGTTGGAATAAACGCTTTGATAGTGTGATCAAGGCATTTGGATTTATACAGACCTTTGGAGAAGCCTGTATTTACAAGAAAGTGAGTGGGAGCTCTGTAGCATTTCTGATATTATATGTGGATGACATATTACTGATTGGAAATGATATAGAATTTCTGGATAGCATAAAGGGATACTTGAATAAAAGTTTTTCGATGAAAGACCTCGGGGAAGCTGCTTACATATTAGGCATAAAGATCTATAGAGATAGATCAAAACGCTTAATTAGACTTTCACAAAGCACATACCTTGACAAGATTTTGAAGAAGTTCAAAATGGATCAAGCAAAGAAAGGGTTCTTGCCTGTGTTACAAGGTGTGAAGTTGAGTCAGACTCAATGCCCGACCAATGCAGAAGATAGAGAGAAAATGAAAGATGTTCCCTATGCTTCAGCCATAGGCTCTATCATGTATGCAATGCTGTGTACCAGACCTGATGTGTGCCTTGCTATAAGTTTAGCAGGGAGGTACCAAAGTAATCCAGGAGTGGATCACTGGACAGCGGTCAAGAACATCCTGAAATACCTGAAAAGAACTAAGGATATGTTTCTCGTATATGGAGGTGACAAAGAACTCACCGTAAGAGGTTACGTTGATGCAAGCTTTGACACTGATCCGGACGATTCTAAATCGCAAACCGGATACGTGTTTACTTTAAACGGTGGAGCTGTCAGTTGGTGCAGTTCTAAACAAAGTGTCGTAGCAGGATCTACATGTGAAGCGGAGTACATAGCTGCTTCGGAAGCAGCGAACGAAGGAGTCTGGATGAAGGAGTTCATATCCGATCTAGGTGTCATACCTAGTGCATCGGGTCCAATGAAAATCTTCTGTGACAATACTGGTGCAATTGCCTTGGCAAAGGAATCCAGATTTCACAAAAGAACCAAACACATCAAGAGACGCTTCAACTCCATCCGGGATTTAGTCCAGGTGGGAGACATAGAGATTTGCAAGATACATACGGATCTGAATGTTGCAGACCCGTTGACTAAGCCTCTTCCACGAGCAAAACATGATCAGCACCAAGGCTCCATGGGTGTTAGAATCATTACTGTGTAATCTAGATTATTGACTCTAGTGCAAGTGGGAGACTGAAGGAAATATGCCCTAGAGGCAATAATAAAGTTATAATTTATTTCCTTATATCATGATAAATGTTTATTATTCATGCTAGAATTGTATTAACCGGAAACATAATACATGTGTGAATACATAAACCAACAGAGTGTCACTAGTATGCCTCTACTAGACTAGCTTGTTAATCAAAGATGGTTATGTTTCCTAACCATGAACAAAGAGTTGTTATTTGATTAACGAGGTCACATCATTAGTTGAATGATCTGATTGACATGACACATTCTATTAGCTTAGCACCCGATCGTTTAGTATGTTGCTATTGCTTTCTTCATGACTTATACATGTTCCTATAACTATGAGATTATGCAACTCCCGTTTACCGGAGGAACACTTTGGGTACTACCAAACGTCACAACGTAACTGGGTGATTATAAAGGAGTACTACAGGTGTCTCCAATGGTAGATGTTGGGTTGGCGTATTTCGAGATTAGGGTTTGTCACTCCGATTGTCGGAGAGGTATCTCTGGGCCCTCTCGGTAATACACATCACATAAGCCTTGCAAGCACTGCAACTAATATGTTAGTTGTGAGATGATGTATTACAGAACGAGTAAAGAGACTTGCCGGTAACGAGATTGAACTAGGTATTGGATACCGACGATCGAATCTCGGGAAAGTAACATACCGATGACAAAGGGAACAACGTATGTTGTTATGCGGTCTGACCGATAAAGATCTTCGTAGAATATGTAGGAGCCAATATGGGCATCCAGGTACCGCTATTGGTTATTGACCGGAGACGTGTCTCGGTCATGTCTACATTGTTCTCGAACCGTAGGGTCCGCACGCTTAACGTTACGATGACAGTTATTATGAGTTTATGCATTTTGATGTACCGAAGGTTGTTCGGAGTCCCGGATGAGATCACGGACATGACGAGGAGTCTCGAAATGGTCGAGACGTAAAGATTGATATATTGGAAGCCTATGTTTGGGCACCGGAAGCGTTCCGGGTAAAATCGGGATTTTTCCGGATTACCGGGAGGGTTACCGGAACCCCCCGGGAGGCAAATGGGCCTATTGGGCCTTAGTGGAAAAGAGAGAAAAGGCAGCCCGCAAGCCTAGCCGGCGCCCCCCCTTTCCCAAGTCCTAATAGGACTAGGAGAGGTGGGCCGGCCCCCTCTTTCTCCTTCCCCCCCAAGAGTCCTAGTTGGAATAGGATTGGAGGGGAGGAGTCCTACTCCCGGTGGGAGTAGGACTCCTCCCTGCGCCTCCCTCCTAGCCGGCCGAACCCCCTGCCCCTGGCCTTTATATACGGGGGCAGGGGGCACCCCAAGACACACTTGATCCTTGAGATCGTTCCTTAGCCGTGTGCGGTGCCCCCTGCCACCAAAATCCACCTCGATCATACCGTTACAGTGCTTAGGCGAAGCCCTGCGTCGGTAGTACATCAAGATCGTCACCACGCCGTCGTGCTGACGGAACTCTTCCTCGACGCTTTGCTGGATCGGAGCCCTAGGAACGTCATCGAGCTGAACGTGTGCTAAGAACTCGGAGGTGCCGGAGTAACGGTGCTTGGATCGGTCGGATCGGGAAGAAGACGTACGACTACTTCCTCTACGTTGTGTGATCGCTTCCGCAGTCAGTCTGCGTTGGTACGTAGACAACACTCTCCCCTCTCGTTGCTGTGCATCACCATGATCTTGCGTGCGCGTAGGAAAATTTTCGAAATTACTGCGTTCCCCAACATAAGCAAGAACCAATCTCACCTACACATGAAAACCACAACGATAGTTTGTCAAATAGACTCCGTTTTAACCTTCGCAAGGACCGGGCGTAGCCACACTCGGTTCAACTAAAGTTGGAGAGACAGTCGCCCGCAAGACACCTGTGTGCAAAGCACGTTGGGGGAACCAGTCTCGCGTAAGCGTACGCGTAAGGTTGGTCCAGGTCGTCTCGTCCAACAATACCGCCGAACCAAAGTATGACATGCTGGTAGGCAGTATGACTTGTATCGCCCACAACTCACTTGTGTTCTACTCGTGCATATAACATCAAACCATAAAACCTAGGCTCACATGCCACTGTTGGGGAACGTAGTAATTTCAAAAAAATTCCTACGCACACGCAAGATCATGGTGATGCATAGCAACGAGGGGGAGAGTCTGATCTACGTACCCTTGTAGATCGCAACGGAAGCGTTGATACAACGTAGAGGAAGTAGTCGTACGTCTTCTTCCCGATCCGACCGATCCAAGCACCGTTACTCCGGCACCTCCGAGTTCTTAGCACACGTACAGCTCGATGACGATCCCCGGGCTCCGATCCAGCAAAGCTTCGGGAGGAGTTCCGTCAGCACGACGGCGTGGTGACAATCTTGATGTTTCACCGACGCAGGGCTTCGCCTAAGCACTACAACGATATGATCAAGGTGGAATATGGTGGCAGGGGGCACCGCACACGTCTAAGGAACGATCACAATGGTCAACTTGTGTGTCTAGAGGTGCCCCCTGCCTCCGTATATAAAGGAGCCAAGGGGGAGGGGGCCGGCCAGCCAAGGAGGGCGCGCCAAGGGAGTCCTACTCCCTCTGGGAGTAGGACCCCCCCCCCCCCCAATCCTAGTTGGAATAGGATTCCTTGAGGGGGGGGGGGGGAAAGAGAGAGAGGGGGCCGGCCAGCTCTCCTAGTCCTAATAGGACTAGGGGAAGGGGGGAGGCGCGCGGCCACCTTGGGCTGCCCCTTTCTCCTTTCCACTAAAGCCCATTAAGGCCCATCTGGTTCCCGGGGGGTTCCGGTAACCTCCCGGTACTCCGGTAGAATCCCGATCTCACCCGGAACACTTCCGATGTCCAAATATAGGCTTCCAATATATCAATCTTTATGTCTCGACCATTTCGAGACTCCTCGTCATGTCCGTGATCACATCCGGGACTCCGAACTAACTTCGGTACATCAAAATGCATAAACTCATAATAACTCTCATCGTAACGTTAAGCGTGCGGACCCTACGGTTCGAGAACAATGTAGACATGACTGAGATACATCTCCGGTCAATAACCAATTGCGGGACCTGGATGCCCATATTGGCTCCTACATATTCTACGAAGATCTTTATCGGTCAGACCGCATAACAACATACGTTGTTCCCTTTGTCATCGGTATGTTACTTCCCCGAGATTCGATCGTCGGTATCCAATACCTAGTTCAATCTCGTCACCGGCAAGTCTCTTTACTCGTTCCGTAATACATCATCTCGCAACTAACTCATTAGTTGTAATGCTTGCAAGGCTTATGTGATGTGCATTACCGAGAGGGCCCAGAGATACCTCTCCAACAATCGGAGTGACAAATCCTAATCTCGAAATACGCCAACCCAACATCTACCTTTGGAGACACCTGTAGAGCTCCTTTATAATCACCTAGTTATGTTGTGGCGTGGGGCCACGATCAGGCCCGCGCCAGCCGCACCTCCACCGCCGTTCGCATGCAGCTGCCGACCCAACCAGATGGGCAGGCACCTGCGTGGCGACGTACAGATCTTCGTGGAGACCCACCACTGCGCCACCTCAGCTGCTTGCCTGCCTACATGGCACCACAAACACCGCTGGCCAGGGCGCCTGTCAACGCAAGAGGGAGCGGCGACGGACGGGACAGGGCTCTCCCCCATCCCCGATAAAGCAAGGACACCTAAGCAAGGCGCATTAAATGCGCCTTGTCATGTAATGCGAGGGATAACCTTGCATTACTGTACCTTTTCCACCTCATGTGTGCCATTGTGGCAACCCCTTTCCTATAAAAGGAGGCCTGAGGCGACGAGGAGGGGGATTCGGCTTTTTGGAGCTCCTCACGCCCCATAGCTAGCTCAAGAACACAGATATACAATCCACCAAAGCAGGAGTAGGGTTTTACGCATCCTCGCGGCCAGAACCTGGATAAACGAACCGTGTGCTATCTGTTTGATCTGCTCTTCTCACGACCCCCGCGCCCCGCAACCGTAGTAGGGATTCTTGTGATCCCATAGGCATCGTTTCCTACCAACATCTTTGGCGCGCCAGGTAGGGGGCAGCGCAGTTGTGAGAATCGGCTTTAGCAGTTAGTTCGACGCTCCTTCATCGCCATGGCGCCCAAGAAGAAGACGATGGTGGCAGTTGGCCCGTCGGAAGCCGGACATCCCGTCCCGATGCGGGCGAGCAGCGGACCGGTCACGGAAAGGACCCGGGGCGCCGTTCGCGAACATCAACACCGTCCCAGTAGCCGGAGTTTGGGAGGCGGCGATGTTCGTGCGCCTGGCAACGGGCTGCATGCCGCCAAATCCAAAGACGGAGCCAGGCCCTCCGCGGGTGGCGCGGGGCCTTCCAAGATCGCCGCCACCCCGCCCGAAGGCGACGCGAGGGCTTCCCAGACTCCCACGCCGGCGCCGGCGGCGCGCTCCTTTCAAGCGGCGCGCGACGAACGGCGTAATCACATCGAAGACCCCGGGCGTCGCCGCGGGAAGAGCCCCGAGCGCCCCTCCCGGGATGTAGAAGACCTGCCTGCTCGCCGAGGCGCTGGCGAAGGTGGCATGCGACCGCGGGGTCGTGATAGAGCTCCTTCTGACATGGTCACAAATCGAAGCGCGTTGTGATCCGTGCAGGTTTCACTGCCACCAACGCCAGCAGAAGCCCTGGCGCGCGCGCAGTTGCTCCTCGATTTCCCTCCCACTACGGGGAAACTCGACAAATGGAGAGCCACCATCCGAAGCCTTGTTGCGGTGGCCAACAAAGACGAACCGAGCCCAGTGGAGCCCCCGGGTCGACCCTGGGTTGACGTTCCGACGGAGTCCCATGCACCAGTGGCAGGAGAGCCGGCGGCGCCGCGACCACGGTGCACTCGCCCCCTCCTCACCCGACGCTGCGGACGCCAGCCCGTCGTGACGTCACGGGTGACGAAATCTCCATAGCGTCGTCCGACCCGCGGACCCATTGTGACCAGCGCCAAGTCCTTCGGGAACGAAAACATGAAGACGCTTGAACCACTATCGAGCGCCGGCGTGGAGCGCGCCACCAATCAGACAGGCGAGCAGGGCCTCTTGTGAATCACCCGACACCGGAGAGCCCTGGAGGCCTACCTTATGAGGTAGGCTGTCCGGCTTTTACCTGTGAGCTGCGGTAGTTCCAGTGGCCCACTCACCGCACTTTCAAACCTGACGTGGGCGAAAAGTACAGCGGCAAGACTCACCTCTCCGAGTTCCTCAGCATTTACACCATTGCAATGCAAGCTGCCGGAGCCCGCGATGATAAGGTGCTTGCGAATTACTTTCCGTTTGCTCTTAAACCCAACGCCATGTCATGGTTGATGCACTTGCCGGTAGACTCCATTTCCTCCTGGTCGGATTTGTGCCATGAGTTCGTGGGCGCCTTTACTGGAGGCCACCAAGCCCATGGCCAGGCGAGCGACCTGCACGTCATTCCCCAGAAGGGAGACGAGAGTCTCCGCAAGTATATACAGAGGTTCAGCCGGATACAGTACAACATCCCTGATGTTCACCCTGCCGCCATCATCAGCGCGTTCCATCAGAACATGCGTAACCGCAAGATGCGCGAAGAGCTGGTAATGAACCAGGTGAAAGATGTAGCAGAACTCTATGTTCTCACTGACAGATGTGCCCGGGCTGAAGATGGAAGGAAGTACCCCGGTGAAGATGCTGGCGTGGAAACCGACTCCTCAGATGAGGATACCGCCGCCCCGGCAAAGAAAGGCCGGCGCCGCAACAGGAAGCGCAAAGGAAAAGTCGTGCTCGCCGTCGAGGGGTCTGATGACACCGGCTCCACCAAGAAAACCAAGGCAGATGACCCCGGCAAGGAAATTGTCGGATGTGTCGCCTGCCGGGCCTTGGCGGCTGCCGAGAAGTCAGGAAACTCCGACAAGCGGTACTGCAAGGTCCATCGCACCAAAGGCCATGCTCTCCAAGACTGCCGACAGGTTGAGCTCCTCGCTGAGAAGCAGAGGGCTAAATATGAGAGGCGGGACAAGGAGAAGGGCCAAGACGGTGCTGAGGGATCCGGCAAGAAGCGTGACGGCCAGGCGGGCCGTCGCGACAAGGATAAACAACAGGAGAGGCCCGCCCGGGGCCGTGACAGAAAGCCAGAAGACGACGATCACGAAGAGGACGACGAGTTCGGCGACCAAGAGTTTCACAAAGCTACAGAGGACATGTGCGTCGACGGCGGCACCTCGCTGCATACCTCTCATCGCCAGCTTAAACAGTGGGCGCGAGAGATTACAGCGGTAGAGCCGTCGTTTGATGCCCAACGGCCGCTGAAGTGGTCCAGCACACCTATCATTTTTGACACCGAGGATCACCCTGATTGCACTACTGCGGTCGGGTGTTTGCCGTTGTTGGTTTCACCAACAATACGCAACCTCAAGGTGACAAAGATGCTAGTCGATGGCGGGGCCGGTGTGAACTTGATCTCGCCTGCCGTGATTGAGAAACTGCAGATTCCTGATGGAGACCTCGAAGAGACGGGCACGTTTCAAGGGGTCAACCCGGGAAGAAGCCAACCCAAGGGAAAGGTCACGCTGCCCATGACTTTTGGAAGCGGCCTGAACTACAGGACGGAGAGGATCGTGTTTGATGTTGCCAAGATCCCCTTGCCCTACAACGGGATCCTTGGCCGCCCAGCGCTGGCCAAGTTCATGGCGGCGTCACACTACGCCTACAACACCCTGAAGATGCCAGGACCTGTGACGATCATCACCATCCCCTCCGATAAGAAAGATGCGCTGATTTGCGCTGACCAACTATACCAGCAAGCAGTTGCAGCAGCTGCCGCCACTAGGGCACTTGCTCCTGCCGCTGGGGCCCCGGGAGGGAAGAAGAAGAAGAAGGCCGGTGAGACCTCGAACACCCACTCCGGCAAGCGCACCTCTTCGGAGTGTAGCGCTGCCGTCAAGGACGTGCCAAAGAGCTCCACCGGCGGAAACAAGAAGTCCAGGGCCATACCGCCGGGAACCAAGAAGGTTTCAGTCAATGAGGACGACACGGGAGGAGCTTTTACCATAAGCTCCACCCTTGATGATAAATAGGTAGACGCGCTCGTCACCTTCCTGCAGGCGAATGTCGATGTGTTTGCATGGCAAGCTTCCGACATCCCCGGCGTTCCCAGGGAGGTGATTGAGCACCACCTTGCTGTCTGTCCTCATGCGCGGCCCGTCAAGCAGAAGGCCAGGAAGCAAGCTCTGGAACGACAAGAGTTCATCACAGAAGAGATCCGGAAACTGGAGGCAGCGGGTTTGGTAAGAGGAGTGCTCCATCCAACGTGGTTGGCCAATCCGGTCGTAGTGCGCAAGGCAAATGGGAAGTGGAGGCTGTGTATTGATTAAACAGATATCAATAAGGCTTGTCCTAAAGACCCCTTCCCGTTGCCGCGCATCGGCCGGATTGTTGACTCCACGGCTGGGTGTTATCTGTTGTCATTCCTCGATGCCTACTCCGGCTACCACCAGATCTTCATGACGAGAGAAGACAAAGAGAAAACAGCATTCATCACCCCATGTGGTACGTATTGTTTCATGCGGATGCCTTTTGGGTTGAAGAGTGCTGGTTCAACATTTGCGAGGGCGGTCCAGATTGGTTTTGAACCCCAGCTCCATAGAAATATGGAAGCTTATATGGACGACATAGTGGTCAAAACCAAAGACAGAGCAACCCTCATACCAGATTTGCAAGAGACATTTGCAATCCTGCGCAAGATCAATCTCAAGCTGAACCCTGAGAAGTGCGTCTCCGGCTTCCCGTCCGGCAAGCTTCTCGGGTTCTTTGTGTCACATCATGGGATAGAGGCCAATCCGGACAAGATCAAAGCTATAGAGCAGATTGAAGCACCCAAGCGACTCAAGGTTGTGCGTCGGCTTGCTGGTTACGTCGCCGCCATGGGAAGGTTCATTTCGAAGTTTGCCGAGTGCGCCCTTCCCTTTTTCAAGATCCTGAAAAAGGCGGGCCCAATGGAGTGGACGCCAGAAGCCGAGGCAGCGTTGCAAGATTTGAAGAAGTACCTCTCCTCCGCGCCAATACTAGTTGCGCCTAGGCCACAGGAGCCGTTGCTGCTATACCTAGCGGCAACAAACCAGGTGGTCAGTGCCGCACTAGTGGCCCAGAGAGAGGTTGACGACGAGGTAATGGCAGCGACAGAGCCCGACACCACCAATGCGGAGACGACACAGCCAGTCAAAGTGCCGCCGAAGAAGAAAATGATGCAGCACCCTGTCTACTTTGTTAGCTCCCTCCCGCAGGGGGCTAGATCAAGGTACACTAGTAGAAAAAGGGTCAAACGTGAAGCACATTAGTGCCGGTTTGTATTTGAGCCGGCACTAATGTGCACATTAGTGCCGGTTCGTGGCGGCGATCAATAGTACCGGTTTGTGACCAACCTTTAGTACCGGTTCGTGGCATGAACCGGTACTAAAGAGGCTGTGTCATCCTGCGGTCAGGCTATGGCCCCACCATCACCATTTAGTGCCGGTTCGTACCACGAACCGGTACTAATGAGCGGTGCCGGTTACGGCAAGCTGTTTTTAGTCCCACCTCGCCAAAAGAGAGGTAGTATGAGCGGTTTATAAGCCGTGAGTGCACAGACAATGACGAAGAGTTGCAATGCTCACCTACATGTTGATTTGCTTCAAGCCTTGCGGAATAGCATAGATTGCACTGAGCTATGTGCAGTGGCTTAGTGCAATCTACACTATTCCGAATGGCTTGAAGCAAATTAACCAGCATTGCACCTCTTTTTTATTTTTAATAACTTATTTAAACTCCGGACTTCTTTTGTGTTCAGTATGCAGCATTTAAAGCTTGTTATGCCTCAAGGTTGTTGTGGTTTGGAAATTATGGATTTGACAACCATGAATCATAGCTTTTTGTGTAAGTGACATGGGAAACTCAAGTTTGGCAAACTCTATTGACTAGTAGAAAAACGGTCAAATGTGAAGCACATTATAGTGCCGGTTTGAATTTGAGCCGGCACGAATATGACCATTAGTGCCGATTCCAACGGCTAGGCGGGCTGCTACCGTTAGTACCGATTCGTTGCCAATCTTTAGCACCGGTTCGTGGCACGAACCGATACTAATGTGCATCTGACCAATCAGGAAGAATCACACGGATCGTGTGTTTCTTTCTAGCTCTTGCGAGTCATTGGATCAAGGGTGTGTTTCTTCCTAGCTCATGTGAGTCGTTGGATCGAAACTACCACAATCACTTTGTGAGCCAGACGACCCTATATATAGCCCATCTCTCGCCTTCCCTGCATAAGTCTTTCAGTTCATCGACTACATACATCTACCAGTTCATCGACTGAATACATCTACCAGTTCATCGACTGAATACAAATCATTCAGATTCGCCATCATACGCCCAACCGTGCATTTGATATGCATCACGAGCCATGGTAGGGCTGTATGATGGCGATACCGATTGGTTTGTTCTAGATCCGACATAAAAGGTTTGATACAACTTCTTTTTTGTGACATAAGATCTAACATTGTTGCTTCTAGTAGTTCTCTTGATTCCACTAATGATTCTCTTAGCCAAGTTACACTTGACCAAGAAAATAGCTTATTGAAGGGAAGAATCAAGGTGTTGGTTTTGAACGAAAGTTCAATGCCAATGGAGTTGAGTGGGAAGAAGATCAATACCCCAAGACAAAGTTTGTTCCTCAACAAGAGAAGTATCCTACTTCCTTTAAGGGGACACAAGCTCAAGATGATCTTCTACATGTTGATTAGCTTCAAGCCTTGTGGAATAGCATAGATTGCACTGAGCTATGTGCAGTGTAGTCTACACTATTCCGAATGGCTTGAAGCAAATTACCCAGCATTGCACCTCTGTTACATGGCCACTTCAATGTTTTTTAAACTTATTTGAACTCCGGACTTCTTTTTTGTTCAGTATGCAGCATTTAAAGCGAAGTCATCAATATCCAACATGTTCTAACATCATTTGTTGTTCTTCGGTCATTTACCTAATTGTTTAGAGAGCTAAATGACCGTGAAATTGAAAATCACTACAAAATGAATCCTGAAAATGTTGAAACTTGGCATGGTATCATCATATCACCCGCATAGCATGCGCGAAAGAGTAGAGAGGGTCACGGCAAAAACTGGACGCACTTCGTGTACAAACTGGACCTACTCTTTCCGAGTATCAGGGTTTCGGACGAGAACTCATCTGTTACATGGCCACTTCAATGTTTTTTAAACTTATTTGAACTCCGGACTTCTTTTGTATTCAGTATGCAGCATTTAAAGCGACGTCATCAATTTTCAACATGTTCTGACATCATTTGTTATTTTTCGGTCATTTACCTAATTGTTTAGAGAGCTAAATGACCGTGAAATTGAAAATCACTACAAAATGAATCCTGAAAATGTTGAAACTTGGCATGGTATCATCGTATCACCCGCATAGCATGCGCGAAAGAGTAGAGAGGGTCACGGCAAAAACTGGACGCACTTCGTGTACAAACTGAACAAACTCTTTTCGAGTATCAGGGTTTCAGACTATGCAAAAATAAGTAATGCAGAAAATAAAAGAACTATACAAAAAAATTACTCAAAAATAAATAGAAGAAAATAAATAATGCAGAAAAAAACTATATAAAAAACTACTCAAAAATAAATAAATAAAAATAAGTAATGCAGAAAAGAAAAAACTATATAAAAAATTTGTTGGCGCACTGCCCTGTGGGTCTACCAGACCTAGGGTGTGCAAATGCAGGCCCAGAAGGGCCAGCAGACTCACAGGGCAGCGCGCCCTAATTAATTAGGCCTAGAAGCCTGCTATATAGAGGAGTTCGAAGAGGTAGCCGCGGCTGGGTTTATAAACCAGTGCGGCTGCCCTTCGCCGGGCGAGGTGGGACTAAATTTTGGGGTGGCAGCGCAAACTCTAAATACAGTAAAAAACAACTAAAAATAAATAAAACAAAATAAATAAAGCAGAAAAGAAAAAACTAAATAAAAAAAGCCCACCTACTGGGCCACAGCGGCCTGCATACGACTAGAAACCCAACCTGTTGTTGGGCCAGGATGCAGGCCCGCAAGCCCAATAGGCCCCACAGGGCAGAGTAGTAGAGGTAGGCCCAGAAGGCCTGCTTTAGAGAGGAGCTCGAGACAGCAGCGGCGGCGGGGCTTATAAGCAGGTGTGTGTGCCCTTCGGCTAGCGAGGTGGGACTAAACTTCTGCGCCCCTCGCCTAGCAGCGCACCCCCCTTTAGTACCGGTTCGTGGCTCCAACTGGTACTAAAGGGGGGTCTTTAGTACCGGTTCGTGGCACGAACCGGTACTAAAGGGGTCGTTTCCTGCCGCTTGGCCTGGGGAAAATAGGCCTTTAGTACCGGTTGGAGCCACGAACCGGTACTAAAGGCCAATCCTATATATACAGCACTTACGAAAATTTCAGTTTCAACTCGCCACTTCGCCTCCAACCTCCGCCGCGCGCGCCGCTCGATCCCGTCGTCGCCGTCCGTCGTCATCGTCGCTGTCCCCGCCGCCGCCCGTCGTCGTCGTCGTCTCGCGCTACCGCCCCGAACGCCGCCGCTGTCCGTCGTCTTCGCCACGGCCGTACGTCTCTCTCTCGCTCCCACACACACATACACACACATACACACACATACACACACACCGGCGCCCCCGCCCCGTACGCCGGCGCCCCCGCTCGTACGTACGGGGCGGCGACATATGGGGCCGCACACACACACACACATACCACACATGCACACACACGCATACACACACACATACACACATACGTACATATACGTATATATACACACACATGCATACACACACACATTTTTTTTACTTATTTTCTGTTTTTTAGAAAAGTTAATTAGATGATCGAATGTTAGATTAATGTCCGAATGTTAGATGAATTAGCTAGCTAGATAGAAAAATTGTCGAACTAGAGATTAGAACTAGTTAAATAATTAATATAACTAGTTTATTTTTAATAAGAAAATTTAGGTATATGAGATTAAAACTAGTTGAATAATTAATATAACTAGTTTATTTTTAATAAGGAAATTTAGGTATATGAGATTAGAACTAGTTGAATAATTAATATAACTAGTTTATTCTTAGTAAGAAAATTTAGGTATATGATATTAGAACTAGTTGAATAATTAATATAACTAGTTTATTTTTAGTAAGAACATTTAGGTATATGAGATTAGAACTAGTTGAATAATTAATATAACTAGTTTATTTTTAGTAAGGAAATTTAGGAATATGAGATTAGAACTAGTTGAATAATTAATATAACTAGTTTATTTTTAGTAAAAAATTTAGGTATATGAGATTAGAACTAGTTGAATAATTAATATAACTAGTTTATTTTTAGTAAAAAATTTAGGTATATGAGATTAGAACTAGTTGAATAATTAATATAACTAGTTTATTTTTAGTAAGAAAATTTAGGTATATGAGATTTAATGATCTAATTAAAATATTATTTGTTAATGAAGTAGATAGAAAAGCTAAATATATAGTAATGTCAATTGAATATACAGTTAGATATATTAATGTCAAATGTTAGATGAATATATATTTGGCTAGATATAGGTGTTTAATGTTTCACCAATATGAACATAGGAAATGTCATCTGACGACGAAAAAGATTTTATTATGTGCGAACACTGTGAAGACCAGCGCGGCCTGTGCGACCAAAATTTCCTTGTTGATGGTAGGCGCTTCAGCATCAAGCTGGATGAGACATTCGAAGTTGATACAGTAAGTCACTTTGTCAATTATTATTTGAATACAAAACTTATGCTTCATTTGCTTCAACTTATAATTTTAAATTTTCACTATTCTACTAGCGCATCCCCTGCCATGCAAGAATTTTTGTCTTGGATAAGATAGGTTTCAGTGCTATAGATGATATGGAGGTAAAGAGAGTTTACTTGAAGACGCAGCATGGGTATACTTTCAACGTCAAATTATATACATACACCCATTTTGAATGCAA
Organism: Triticum monococcum; assembly: GCA_034509565.1. Classification (NCBI taxonomy): domain Eukaryota; kingdom Viridiplantae; phylum Streptophyta; class Magnoliopsida; order Poales; family Poaceae; genus Triticum; species Triticum monococcum. Next base: position 726,230,126 of record CM067847.1, on the reverse strand, counting down.
AACTTGGCAAGCACTATGCAAGGCTTATGCATTTGAGCCTGATATGGTTATCACCTTTGATATTCGTCCGGAAGATGATATTGAAGGTAATATAGACATCTTGGTCGATGTGCAAACGCCTCCAGTTCTACCATTTGGTGAGTTTTTCTCAACCATGCATGCATATGTTTATGTCTTTCGTACAGTTTATTCAAAAATAGTTGACAACTATTTTGTATTGTCAGCTTATTTCGGTTCAAGCAAACATGTCCGGCACTTGGTAGACAGGACCTACTACTGCCCCGGGGCTCAACTAAACTGCGAGGAGATAAGTCATTATGTTTCATGGCTTGAGGATCTTAATACTGTCAAGACAAATTTTGTCCCTACACTTAGAAATGTTAGTACTCAAAACGTGCGACCAATGGTGATCGTATTGAACTACGGTCACATCTATAATCAAAAGATGGTAAGATTTTAAATATTTGTCCTTAATTAGTGCATCTTTTGCATACATTATTTTTGAAGCTAAACTTTCATTGCTTAGTATATTAATTACTATACGATGTTGTTCAACAGGGACTTCCGATGACAGTTGTGCCTCAGTGGATCGAGACAAAAGGTCGCATGTCAATGGTTAGCTTACGAGCAATATTTCCTACATTGCACATGAGTGCATTCAGGATTTCTAAAAGCGAAGAATGCTTAATAGTGAAAGATTGGAGCAAAATTGTTAACGATCGCAGAGAAGTACTAGGGGGCAGTAAGGAGAAGCGCAACCCAAGATTAGGAGACAGATTCATCTGCATGCTCCAGTATGATGAATCAGGAGAGCTATACATGTTCTATGCTATTCTATGTGAGAGGGAGCAGCAGGATCAGTAGCTACTCTTCATGCTCTTAATTAGTACTTGTCTCATGGATCCGTGTCCTGAACTTCGATGTTGGTGATGATTATGTTGAACTTGATGATATCTCTTTGCTTCTGTTACAAAATGAATGTTTCCTCTTTAAGCTAGCCAACGTTGATGATGAATTACATAGCTAGCGGTAATGACTGTGATGATTAAATAGTGGTAATTAGACGACCACGATGATTTTTAGCTAGCTAGAGTTTATTTATTTATTAATATGCGATGATGATGATGATGATGACGACTACAACTCATTATAACGTAAAACAATCCTAAATTAAATTAATAACACAAATTTAATTGAAAAATACAAAATAAAACAAAAACCCACAACCATTTAGTACCGGTTGGTTACTAAAGGGCTCCCGGCCCCCGGAGCTGGCTCGTGCCACGTGGTACCCCTTTAGCACCGGTTCGTGCTGAACCGGTACTAAAGGGGGGGGGGCCTTTAGTCCCGAAATAATAGTGCCGGTTCCTAAACCGGCACTAAAGGGCCTTACGAACCGGTGCTATTGCCCGGTTTTCTACTAGTGGTATTCCGGCGTGCAGAAACTGCTATTCGGCCTTCTTATGGCCTCGAGGAAGCTGCGTCACTACTTCCAGGCACACGAGATCACTATCGTCACTCACCTCCCTCTGCAACGGATATTGCACAATCCAGATGCAACGGGGAGGATTGTGGAATGGGCACTGGAGCTGTCCAGCTTTGCCCTCAAGTTTGAAAGTACTTCGACGATCCAGAGCCGGGTCCTGGCGGAGTTCATTGCAGAGTGGACCGCAACACCTGACGAAGAAGCCCAAGGGACTGCTCTCCCCGGCAAGGAGGCAAGCTGCAATTGGGTCATGTACTTTGATGGAGCTTTCTCCCTACAAGGTGCCGGGGCTGGCGTACTGATTGTCGCCCCCACCGGAGAGCACCTCAAGTACGTGATCCAGATGCACTTCCCCAGGGAGGTGTCAACAAACAATATGGCAGAGTACGAAGGGCTGCTTGCCAGTCTTAGGATCACGGCGGACCTCGGAATCAAGAAGCTCATCGTCAGGGGCGACTCGCAGCTTGTCGTCAAGCAAGTCAACAAGGATTACCAGAGCCCGTTGATGAAGGCCTACGTTGATGGAGTGAGAAAGCTGGAAGAGAGTTTCGACGGTATACAGGCTGAATACATTCCCCGAGCGGAGAACGACATCGCCGATTACCTGTCAAAACGTGCTGCCCTCAAGCTACCTGTGGAACCAGGCACCTTTGTGCTTCAGCTAACTCAGCCATCCGTTGATCCATCAATAGAGCAGATCAAGAGGAGGAAATCAGGGCCCGACAAGTACTTTCCCGCCGAGCTCTCCGGAGCCGCCGGCAAGGATGTTGCCGGGGACGCTGAGCCCGCCACGGGACGACTAGCTCCAGCAGAACATCAAGCTCTTGTCGTCGATACAGCCGCCCCAATAGCGGAGGAAATGCCTTTAGTCCTCGTCGTCGAGCCCCAGGCTCCGGCGTGGGCACAGCATACCGTCCGATTCCTCCAAACAGGGGAACTTCCTGAGGAGCGGGAAGAAGCGGAAAAAGTAGCCCGTCGCTCTACCATGTACCAGTTCGTCGATGACGTCCTGTACAGGAAGAGGCCGAACGGTGTGAAATTGAAGTGCATCCCTCGAGAGGAAGGACTGGAGCTGTTGGCGGAGATACACGGAGGCATATGTGGATCCCACATCGGGTCAAGGGCCCTTGCCGGCAAGGCATTCCGGCAAGGTTTCTTCTGGCCCACCGCCCTCCAGGATGCGACGACACTAGTCACCAGGTGTGAAGCGTGTCAGTTCCATTCAAAGAAGCCTCATCAGCCAGCTCAAGCCCTTCAAACCATTCCTCTCTCCTGGTCCTTCTCGGTCTTGGGGCTCGACATACTGGGCCCTTTCCCCCGCGCCGTCGGTGGCTTTGAGTACTTGTACGTTGCAATCGACAAGTTCACAAAGTGGCCGGAGGTGGAGGCAGTGAGGAAGGTCACAGCTCAGTCAGCCGTCAAGTTCTTCAAGCGGCTAGTGTGTCGTTTTGGTGTACCCAACTGGGTCATCACCGACAACGGCACACAGTTCACAAGCCGCACCTTCATGCAATATACTCAAGACCTCGGCAGCAAAGTCTGTTTCGCTTCCGTTGCCCACCCACGAAGCAACGGTCAAGCTGAGAGGGCAAATGCTGAAGTACTGCGGGGCTTAAGGACAAAGACCTTTGACAGGCTGCACAAGAGCGGAAGGCGCTGGATTGATGAGTTGCCGATGGTTCTTTGGTCGATCAGAACGACGCCAAATCGAGCCACCAGCCAGACACCCTTTGCCCTAGTATATGGGGCAGAAGCAGTTCTCCCCACTGAACTCAGACACGGGTTACCTCGAGTGCTTGCTTATGATGAGCTTGAGCAAGAGCAACTGCGGCAAGATGATGCAATGCTCCTTGAGGAAGATCGTCTTCGGGCGGCTGTGAGAGCAGCACGCTACCAGCAAGACTTGCGCCGCTACCATAGCCGCAAGATTCATGCCCGAAGCCTTGAGGAAGGTGACCTTGTCCTTCGGTGCGTTCAATCGACCAAGAATTCCAACAAGTTGACGCCAAAGTGGGAAGGCCCTTATCGGGTAATACGAGTCACCAGGCCCGGCACAGTCCGCCTGGAGACCGAAGATGTCGTTCCGGTGAGTAACTCCTGGAACATTGAGCATCTTCGCAAGTCTTACCCGTGAGGCGCGGCTTGCCGGGCCCCCTGGCAAGCCACCTTTTGCACAAGCATTGCCGATGATGCATGTAACCCTTTGTACAAAGCCAGGCGCAGACCCTGAGCATAAATAAATGAAGCGCTGGCGCCCTAAGTTATAGCATGCATGCTAGGTCGAGTCTCATCCTTGGTTAGGGTTGATAGTGCTTAGCGGCGACTAACCCCTAGCTTAGAGGTCGAGTGTGCGTCCCTTTGCCGTTCTTTCGTCTTCTTTGGTTCGCAGGACTCACAAATATCCTTGCCGGATCACTTAAGGACGAAAAAGAGAAGGAGGACAGACCAGCATCTAGACCCCGGCAAGCCAGTATTACCGGGGGCTGCAAGAGCAAAGATTCACCCACGGCAAACCAAAGTTGCCGGGGGCTACAGCTTCAGATAAGTTCTTCATCCCTTATCATGCATTCCCCTTATGGACTGAGGTATGTGAAACCTCGTTTTTCCTAAAAGCTACCGTGCTCCCCTAACTCTAGGCCCTAGGACTCGTTCCTGGGGCAAGGTTTGATCGTAGTCGCGGCAGCGAAAGGATGAAACTAGGAGCCTGAACCCGCCTCATCCCTGCCTCCGCCAAAGGCGTGAGAAAGGTCGAGTGAGGTGGGGAGACGGCAAGGCCTGTTGCCGGGCAAGGAAATGTTTATCTTAGAGAGATCAAGGATTTACTCCTTGTCGTGGGTTCTACCCGCAAACAAATGGCCCGGCAAGCATCCCTTTTTCATTAAAAACATTCCATTCAGGTACAGTCCATAGGGAATGAAAAACATGAATGATGGGATTACAAGTTTTAAATTCAGCTAAGGCCCGAAGGCTTACAAACTAAAAAGAGATAGGGTGCCCGTAATACCTTTCTTGTCCCTTTCCTCAGGAGGCAGGTCAAGGAGGCGAAAAAGACAAAAGGAGCGCCTAGGCGAGGTACGAGCGGCTGAAGGCACCAGGAAAACATCCCGATGGCGACCTCCACGGGAAGCTGGTGGTGATGATGACGATAGAAGAGCTGGAAGACGAGGCGGCACTTGAGAACATGCAGTTGAGGTTGGAGCGACACTTGAAGTTCGTGCCTAGTGGCGAATATGCAAAGGCCCCATTCCCCTAATAAAACACCACAACCTTGCGGTCGAGGGCGACACATGCATTTGCATGCCTACTGACAGAAATGCAACTACCTCACCTAATAAAACACCATATACTTGCAACCAGGGGCAACACTTGCAGTTGCATGCCTACTGACAGACATGCAACTTCACGTCTTCGACAAACACCACAGAGTCACAGTCGTATTGAAGAAATGCAATTGCAGTCGGGGCATAACACTTGTAGTTGCATGCCTAGTGAAGACATGCAACTGCTCTCCTCACGAAACACCACAAAGTTGTAGTTGAGGCGACACCTGTAGTTGTGTGACTATTGGCAGACATCCACCTACTCTTCTCTGGCGAAGCACCACGAGTTGCAATCACCTTGAGGACATGCAGTTGCCCTCAAGGCACGACGCTTATAGTTACATACCTAGTGATAGACATGCAACTGCCCCCTCTCGTGACAAAACACCATTGAATTACAGTCATGTTGAGGCATGTAGTTGTAGCCAGGGGCAATATATTGTTCAATAAAATGGTAACATTTCAATTTTTGAAAAATAAAAAGTTGGTTAACATAAATAGAAAAACAAAAAAGTAGCGAGAATCGTGTCATTAGCAAGGAAAAGGTTCGAAGAGAGAAATTAAAAGACTGCCTCATCGACCGACAATTTTGCCAAAAAAGCAAAAAAAAATGCATTTATTCCACTGGATGGGAAAGAAGATAATTCAAAAAAATACAAAATAAATTGTTAAACCATGAAATGCCCCATATCGGACATGTTCCTTGTCTCACCGCCAGACACACCTCATCGCAAGTGTGACGCGATGTAAGAGCATCTCTAGCATACCTCGTAAACGGGCCGAACCTGTATAATTCCGGCGAGTATACGGGTTCGGCCTGTTTTACTTGCTAGAATAGACTCCGTATCCTGGGCCCGACCCATAAAAAGTTTACTGTGGCCCAGAAAAAGACCCTCTCCACCGCTATTTATGCAGTTTCACCGCTCGGATATGGGTCAAACCCTATCCGCCTCCGCCGCCGCTCCGCCGCGATCCCCCTCCGCCCCAATTTCTCGCCGCCGTTGAGCCTAAAATAAATCATTAGCGACCCTTCCCGACCCATGGACAGCTACGAAAGTGGTGGGGATGACACGGAGCGCCGTCTCCGTCGCATCTCCGATGCCGCACGCAAGCGGGGGGCGCAGAAGTGGCTCAACTATGGGAGCCGACGGACGCTGGCGTTCGAATGCCACGAGCTCGACGAGTACGAGCGCGAGCTCGCGGTCCGCTGCCGCACCTCCTCCGGCTCCTCTGCCGCACGGAGCTCGTCTGTGGGCGCCTCGATCTCGCGGCTCAATCCGGTCAAGAGAGAGCCGGAGCAGCTCGGGCCACTAGCCGTCAAGCTCGAGGCCGATGCAGACCCGCCACATCGAGGCGTCATCGGCCCCGAAGACTACCTCCCCCCGGGGTAGGAGGACCACCTCGAGTGCGCCATCATGGAGCGCTCGGCGAGGGAGGAGGAGGAGGCCGACGCTCGCCACCGCTGCAAGCTCGAGATCAAGGAGATCTTCCTCGAGTAGGGTGCCGCGGCATCGCAGGCGCACGCGTCCAAGGAGGCGGACCTGTGCGTCATGAAGGCCGAGTAGGCCAAGGTCTGGATCGACCTCGACTCCAACAAGGACTAAGCTCCTCCGGCTCCTCCGCCGCATCGTCGCCGCCGCACCCGTCGATTTTGGTAGCCTACTCTCGGGTATGCTGCCGGGCTAGCAGATCCCCCCCTCCCCCCTATGTAGTATGATGAACAACTACCTATGATGTAGTATGATGATCAATTATGTCTGATGAATGTTGTTGCAAGTTTCTCCCGTAAATGTTTTTTTTTAAATTTACTGTTTCATATACGGGGTCTGATCTGCAGCGCACAAATTCGTCCTACAAATCTAATCTGCAGCGAACTGTAAACGCTTTTTCCGGGTCCGACTTTTACGTGGTCTGCTAGAGATGCTCTAACCCTTCTAGTTGCATGTGGATTTGGATGCATGTAGTTGCACACATGTTGTACCCCTTGTAATTGCAGTTGTGCTTAATGGACATCAGGATTATTTTTAATGGAAAATAAAATTAAGCAACTGCTTGCCTATGAGTCTGACATACAAAAAAGGGCATATAAACATAATGAAAATATATTGTTCATACTAAATGAATGTAACAAAAAAACGATCGAAAGAATAGGCAACACGCAAATAAAAAATTTAAAAAAATCCATGCGAAAAAGACATAAAAAAAGTGAGAGTAAAAACCGCTCATGCGTGTCAAAATGTCTATTCTACATAATTTTAGATGTTCCATTTTTCTAAAATAGGAAAATGAAAAACAAAATACAAGTAAAACAACTTAATAAAAAGAATATGACAAATAAACACTAAAATGAAAAAAAAATATATGAATGAGCCGCAAGGCACAGCTCTGGAAGAGAGAAATACATCAGTGACAAACACACAGAACAATCAAATTGTTTTATAAATCTCGTCGACTGAGACACAACTAATTCTCAGTCGACCCAGAATTAGCACAGCCGTTTTTATTATCCAATATGCGTTCGAGCTGTAGCTTTCATATAGTACTCCCTAAACATGTATAAGATGTTTTAGATCGCTAAAGTAGTGATATAGCAACTTATAAAAGTTCACAGAGGGAGTCTATATCTAGTGAAAGAGACTTTCTAGGATGCTTGAAGGGCTCTTGATTTGTGCAGTCCACACAGATGCACAACTTTCCATGGCGAACTGAACAGTATCCGCCTGCGTAGCCGGAGTCTTTGCACTGCTCAGCGCACGCTTCGATGCTGTAGCAGTGCGGATGTGGTGCGACAAGGCACGCCTCGCACATACCGCCGTGATCCGCCGCGTCTGCTAACATCGAAGCTATTCTATCATGTTATACATATAACGTAATCTATTTTCCAATAGATGTAACGATCGTTAGAAACATGTAATTGCATTGTTGTACTTACCGCAGGACACGAGGAGTGCCAGGATCAATATGGACGCATCGACAATGGCGATCTTGGAAGCCATGGGGCAGCACTTGAGGTTTGTAGCTCCAAGAAAGGAACGGAAGCACTGCATGCTTTTGATTCACGAGGACCTCTGTTTTAATATGGATGGAGCAAGGGCGCCTTTTGAGATCGACTCTTTTGATTGTTTCCTTACTCAAAGATCGACTCCTTTGATTGTTTCCTTACTCAAGATTGACTCAGAAATAAATGAATCGAGTATGCGGGTTTTATGTAGCTTTTTATTTTTTTCCGAGAGGGTTTTATGTAGCTTGATCTTCAACCAAAGCTAGCACAATTTTTTAATAATGATTATGCTATATATTCAAAGGAAATATGATAATTTATTGCCTTATATGATGTGCACGTATTTTCTTTCTTCCTTGTACCTGTAAGCAAACATGGAAGGGTAATAAAAAGCACAAATTTAGTCCCATCATAATAAGAAGAAAAAACGCAAATTTAGGCATCAATATGATAAGTGGCCAGGCCTTACGCTAAATATCATTTTGTTGTGGTCCATCTAATTCAAAAAATCGCCTTACATTATTGAATTTTCATCGTCTTATCTACCTCGAAACTAGCTCAAGATCGACTCTAAATGATTACAGTTTTCCTAAAGCACATCTAGATGTGCTATAAGTATTGCACATCTAAGTCCTATGTCATTGATCTTACGTTGAGATTCGTGTGGATATTTTTTTTTTCTCTTTGTGCTTGATTCACTCAATTAGATATGCAATAACTAGAGCACATTTAGATGTGCCCTAGACACATCCAAATCATTACTAGTATGAGCTGAGCTGAGCCTTGTCTAGCTCACTCGAACTCGACTCGTCTACAACCCTAGAGCAAAAGATGGTATCACTACTCCTAATTTCTCGGTTGGTATGATTGCATCCCCCACTTTCGCCCGGTTTTTTTCGATTGATTTTTTTCATTCCCTCCCGTACCCCACACCCCAACGCACGCACCCCAAAAAAACCAGCCCACACAAAACACTGCCCCCTGCTCGAGTTATGTACGTGAGGAAATCCCATAGGCATCGTTTTTTTAACAGGCCGTGATTTTCGCATGCCAACTTTGGTTGGTAATCGTGATTTTCTCATGCAAGTTTCCGTATCTCCTCCTGTATTGTCTTTGAGATGAGATCACCTTCCCACTAAAAGACCCAATCAGTACAATATCTTTCCTAACAATATTTTTTTCTAATAAATGATAATCAATCCATGCCTTCACCATCCCTGGTCATTATCGTTCCTCTCTTCTGAGGCAATTAGCACAACTAGCACACCAAACAACACGAGGTACACAAACACCCACAAAGCGTGCGAGGTGGCGAGGCGGGATGGTCGGAGCGGCCAGTTCCGGGCGACGAGGCGTTGGGAGGCGTGGAGCGGATGTTGGCAGAGAATTTCTCGGAGTCATGGCGGCGATATCCAGGCAGGCCATCTACGTGGCCGGCCGGACCAAGAACTGGGCGATGAGAGGCCTCCGAGCCTGATCCAACTGCACAAGATGGCGCGGGAACGGGGTCGTGAGCTTGGTGCCGACGCAATAGCGCGACACTGCATCGACGATGTGTGGCCATTGGCGTGAGCTTCTGTGACGACAGGGAAAACCGAGCCGCGACGACCGATGGTGCTGACGGATTAGGGTTCCACGTTTCGGTGAGGATCCCTGCAAGCGATGCAATGATTGCCACCGGAGCAGGATCCACCGCGGTTCCAATTCTCGATTGCAAGCCAAAGTTTCCCATCAAAGATGAAGCCACAGGTCAGCACCACAGGTGAGTACAAGATTGATGATTATGTACAGATGAAACAATATGGACTTCAAAACCAGTGCAGATTTCACTATTGTCTTCTACAAAGTTTGTTGGAGCATTTGTCTTCTTTTTATGACATCTATCCAAACGGTCATGTTGTTTCTATGTGTTACAAAGAAGGCCAATAAATGTGTTATTATCAAGGAAACGGAACTAAAAAATGAAACTAAATTGGTCATCCAATTTTTTATTGTTTGCTGCACTAGTGCAGAACCGGGCAATAGCACCGGTTCGTAAGGCCCTTTAGTGCCGGTTCCGTAACCGGCACTAAAGCCCTCCCCCCTTTAGTACCGGTTCAGCACGAACCGGTGCTAATGGGCAACCACGTGGCACGAGCCAGCTCCGGGGGCCGGGAGCCCTTTAGTACCGGTTGGTAACACCAACCGGTACTACAAGGTTTGGGAGGGTTTTGGTTTTATGGTTTCTTTTTCATTTAATTTTGTGTTTTCCATTTAATTCTTTTTCATTTGCTGGTATTTTACGATACTACACATTGTACATGTTATATATATATATATATATATATATAAAATAGAATTTCTAGTAGAATCGATCATATATATATATCATCAAATGTCTCACAAACCACCATATTAATTCACAGATACACACATGTATAGCTATATACAATTTCTCCTACATGTTGCCTTCAGAGCCAGTGGCATTAGCCTAATTGGTGCCTTCGGAGCACGATGACAATTGGAAGTGGTTCATGGGGGCGATAGCGGGTAATGGTATACTCCCTTCGGATCTATGACCCGGTCGAGCAAAAATCCCACTATTTCCTCTTGAAGTGCTTGTACGCGCTCCGTTTCTAGGAGCTTGTCCCGCACCTCTGTGAACTGTTAAGAAGGAGATCAATATGCATGTGTATTAGCTGTGTGACTAGATATCGATAATGGTGTAAAAATTGTGAATAATGTTCTGACAAACGTACCCATTCCTGTCTTTGAGATCTGCTCCTTTCGGACGCCATCATGCAAATGTTCTTGCAAACGCAGTATGCACACAGATCAGTCCCCTACGCCTGCTTCAGGGCCTTTATGAGAATGGTATTTGATCAGATAATAATTAATCAAGCATGATAATTAAAGAGATGGCAGCTAGCTAGCTAGCTAGTACTACTTAATTACTTACCTTGGGTCGAAACCATTTCAGCTTTTGTTTGCATTCGCCTTTAGTGACGCTGATGAACCTTGCTCAAACCCTGCCCGCCGACAAAGAAAATGAATAAAGGGGTTATTAAATAGTTCATATCATGAAATGACGAACTAAATAGGCCGAGATATATAGTTAATAATGATTGAAATTACCTGTTGACTATCCCAAACAAGATGTTATAGTCAGTATTTACTTTGAGTAGTGAGTCCAGTATTTCAACTGTTCCGGCGTCAACTTTAATGATACACAAGATCTAGTGAAATCTGCATGCACACACGTTTGCATATCTTAATTAAGCGGGCATATGTAAGCAAAAACATGTAGCTAGCTAGTAGGCAAAAACAGAGAATTTGTAGTACAAGACAGTGTGACTCACTGGAAGTTGTAAGGAAGTAGTGTATCTTCATTGTATTTGAGGCGCTTCAAGAACTCTAGAATGCTGTCCTCTACATGCTTTTCATGATATGGATCTATTTTCCATGTGTATTCATTAACGGTGTTTGGGTCAATGAACCCAATGCCATAGCGTCCACCTTTTTTCATTTCGTACATCTTCATCCTGCATAATACCACAGAAAAGAATATAGTGAGGATAATTACAGGTAATGATTGATCAAAAGGATCACTACAGCGAGCTTTAGACTTAAATTACAGAAAGAAATCACTAACAGACAATAGCAACTGACGATAGATTTGTCGAGTGCGTCTTGATTGTATAACTGAAACAATTCATTATACTCAACGGTCATAGCTTTCTGATGGTAGTAATGATCCTTCTTGACTTCCACCATGAGGGACTCTCGATTGGAACTCTTGGTAATGTCTATGTACCATTGATGCAATTCATACATTCTCGCTGGGAGCTTCTTGACCTCGTCTGGCTTGACCAAAGGGTCGCCCCGGACATATTTCCGTTTTATTTCCTCCTCTGTAAGCACATGCATGGGCTCGATCTCGAGGAGTTGTCCAACAGTGATGTTGAGAATTTCAGCCTGCGTTATATGCTCCTGGGTTATTACCACATTGCGCACCTCAGGAACATAAACTGTTTGCCCACAATAATATTGGGCGCGCGTACTGTCACGTGTTGTTGGCACAACAGGCGAGGGGATCGATTGCGCCGCCTATTCTCCCAGCTGGGGAACGGTTTTCCCGCATTTTTTGACAGCTGCTTGTTTTCTCGAGCTCGAGCTCGCCTCCTTCTATAGATGTGCTTGATTTAACTTCCTGATGTGGCACTCATAGTATCTGTCAACAGGCTTGGGAGCTGGTGGTTGAGCCATACGAATGAAGTGGTCAATCTTTTCCTCAGGCACATTCTCCCTTGGCGGCGGTGGCGGTTTTGGTCCAAAATGGGCGTCCACTTCTGCCCGCACTATGGCATTTGTTTGCTCCTCGGTCCTGTCATAAGCCCTCTAAGGAAGAGGAGTAGTGAGGCTTGGACCATATTTATATCGCTTGCCTCCGCCTGTACTTCCTGTACTACCTCGACTCGTACCGCTACGCACCATAGCTGCGGGGTGTCTCTTCTGCGATTGCTGAGGCGGCGGAGACGGCTGGCGGCACTGAGTTGGACGAGGAGGAGTGGCCTGAAGCTGTATCAGACTTGGAGGAGGAGTGGCCTGAAGTTGTGCCGGACTTGGAGGAGGAGTGGACGTCTGACGCTGTGTCGGACTTGGAGGAGGAGTGGCCTGACGCTTTGCCGGACTTGGAGGAGGAGGAGTGGCCTGACGCATTGGTGGACTTGCAGGAGCGGGAGTCTGCTAACTCGGTGGCGGACTTCGAGGAGGAGTCGGCTGACGCGGTGTCGGTGGCCTTCGAAAGATGATGCAATCCTTTCTCCAAAGGATGATACGATGTTTGGCCTCTCCGAGTGTGTGCTCGTTGTCACCTCCAGGAATGTCAAGCTCTAGCCCTGAATATTGGTCCACCACCTCATCAACCAAGACACGAGCATAGCCTGCTGGAATCGGGTTGCAATGGAAGGTTTCCTCGGGGGGATTTGTAAAAGCAACGGCGTCCGCCACCTTCATGGATATGTTCTTCATTTTGAAGTGTAGCTCGCAGTTAGTGTTCTCCATGATGTCATCCACGGGGTATCTATCCAGCATTGCATCGCCCGGGGCGGAACCCACGCTGCTTCTCGGCATGGATGGGGCGGTGCTATCCAATGCTGGATCATCCGGTATCTGCTGCAGCTGCTGAGACCCCCTTTGCTGGCTAAGTGAGTCGATCTGCTCCTGCTGCCGCTGGAATTTGACTACCAAGTCCGCGCGCTTTGATTCTAGGCCTTGAAGGCGTTCATAGTCCAGCTTCCTCTTCTCCTCCTCCATCTTCCTCTTGTTCTCCTCTGCAATCTTCCTTCTCGCACGGGTTCTGTAGTCGGCGTTCCAGTCTGAAAACCCCTCATACCACAGAATAGCGCCCTTGCCTCGTGTTCTTCCTGGGTGTTCAGGATTTCCCAGGGCACGCGTAAGCTCGTCGTTCTCTCTGTTGGGCTGGAACACCCCCGATCGAGCCTCTTCTATTGCAACAAGTAGGTTATCGTCGGCTCCGTTCAGACATGCCTTCGTCGAAACTTTGCCTGTCTTTGGGTCCAACTCCCCCCCATGCGCATAGAACCAAGTCCTGCACCTGGGGGGCCAGCTCCTAGTAACCGGAGTGACACCTGCATCCTCCATCTCTTTCTCAAACTTATCCCACTTAGGCATTGCCACCGCGTAGCCACCTGGCCCCAACTTATGGAACATATCCTTTTTTCGGCATTCTTCTTGTTTATTCTCGACCGTTCCTTAGCTTATTCTGAATCCTTGAATTTCACGAAATCGTCCCAATGAGCACTTTGCTTCTCCAGTGTTCCCTCGAATACTGGAGTCTTCCTTCCTCCCTTGACGTACTTGTCTCATACACGATTCTTGTGGTTGTTGAATGCAACCGCCATCTTCCTAAGAGCAGCGTCCTTGACTTTCTCCACATCTGCTTTTTGGAAATGATCTGGTAGGGTGAAATGTTCCATGAGAGTATCCCAAAGCAGACCTTTTTGTCTGTCGTCGACAAAATTAAGATTTGGACGTGGCTTTGCTGGCTCTCTCCATTCTTGAAGGGAGATCAGGAGTTGGTCCTTCACAAGAACTCCGCACTGACGAACGAACTTGTCCGCAATCTTCTTAGGCACTAATGGTTCGCCATTAGTTCTGATGGCCTCGATATTGTACTTTACGCCCTCCTTCAACTTTTTGTTCGGGCCTCGTTTCGTCCTGTTGCCTGAAGATTTGCTCGATCCGGATTGCTGAAAGAAGAAAGATCGACTCGTTAATATATCTTCAAGTCATTTAAAACATGTGATGATCACCAGATGCCTGCTTATATAAATATATATACCTCGCCGGTCTTTGATGTTTCAAGATCAACATTTTCTTCTTCATCATCATAATCATAGTTCATGACTTCTTCAATTCGGTCGTCGCGATCGAATATCATATCACCCTCCCCGGTGTTGTTTAGAAATTTGGAGCCGTCATAATCTTCTTCATTCTGATCATCATCTGGCCCGCGAGGATGGCGTATCATATCGAACAGGGCCTGTTCTCCCTCTCTGCCGGTATTGTCCGCCATAGCTTTTATTTAACTAATCCAAAAAAAATATAAAACAATTTAGTATTCAAATTACATCGTCTCGAATAATAGATATAATCTCGAATACATCGTCTCGAATAATAGATATAATCTCGAATACATCGTCTCGAATAATATATAATCTCGAATACATCGTCTCGAATATTATATATCGAATACATCACTGGCTAGGTAGCTAATAAAGATCGAATACTACAGAAGAATCTAGGACACTCGTGGTTCCTGCGGCGCGGGCGGTGGACACCCAAAGAGAAAGAACCCTCACAGGATCATAGCTGAAGTGAGATCCCCGAAGAAACTGCCAGGTATTGGAGAACCTGTCGCCCTCTAACGCAACCATGTAGCGATGGACATGCTCGTCCTCCTTCCAGACACGACGACGTACCACCTCCGGCGGGGCCGGCTCCCTCCGCACCGAAACTGGCCCACGCGAACGCCACCAAACGAGATCGGGGTCGACGACAGGACCCGAGGCCGGGTTCCTCATCAAGCAGCGCGCCCCTCCAGGCAGCACCTCCCAATGCCAGCCCGGCGGAGCCCAGTCCCGGACATGGGTCAGTCGGACGTCATCGCGGACGGGTCGACGGCGAGGATGCGGGCCGGGCATCGTCGAGAACAAATACTAGCTATATGCCCGCAAAAAGTAACATTTTTTTAATGATTGGATTTTGATAACTAAAATTTCTAACATTTCTATATAACTAACATTTCTATAACATTTCTAACAATGCTATATAACTAACATTTCTATAACATTTCTAATATTTCTATAACTAAAAAATAGAAAAAATATAACATTTCTATATATATAACTAACATTTGTATAACATTTCTAATATTTCTATAACTAAAAAAAATAAAAAATTCTAACTTCTTTATAACTATTTCTATAACTAAAAAACATAATTTTTTTAACAATTCTAACTTTTTTATAAGTATTTCTATAACTAAAAACAGAAAAATTTCTAACAATTCTAACATTTCTATAACATTTCTAACAATGCTATATAACTAACTATTTCTATAACTAAAAAAAGAAAAATTTCTAACTTTTTATAACTATTTCTATAACTAAAAAACTAAAAAAATGTATGTGTGTGTGTGTGCTCACCGGCGACGCGAGAGGCGACGGGGGGCGGCGACGGGGACGGCGATGGGCGCAGCGGTAACGGGGATGGCGATGACGGGGACAGGGACGGGGCGGCGACGACGGGGACGGGGACGTACGGGCCGGGGCGGCGACGGCGGGGACGGGGCGGCGACGACGGGGACGGGGACGATGCGGGACGGGCCGGGATGGTGCGGCGGTGACGACGGGGACGGGGACGACGGGGCGGCGACGACGGGGACGGGGGCGGCGACGAGGGATATGGAGACGGGGGCGGCGGGTGACGGGGCAGAGGATAAGAAGCAGATGAGAAACTGAAATTTTTGAAGTGTTTTCTTATATAGGATGGACCTTTAGTACCGGTTGGAGCCACCGACCGGTACTAAAGGCCTGTTTTGGCCAGGCCAAGCGGCGGGAAGCGCACCCCCTTTAGTACCGGTTGGTGGCTCCAACCGGTACTAAAGGCCCCCCTTTAGTACCGGTTGGAGCCACCAACCGGTACTAAAGTGGGTGCGCTGGCGCAGGTGCGGTGCGGCAAGTTTAGTCCCACCTCGCTAGCCGAGGGGTGTCCGCACTGGTTTATAACCCCCCGTGCGGTAGCTCTCTCGAGCTCCTCTCCAAAGCAGGCCTACCTTTGCGGAACTGCATCCTGGCCCAACAACAGTTTGGGTTTCTAGTCGTATGCAGGCCGCTCTGGCCCAGTAGGCGGGCTTTTTTTTGCTTTATTTATTTTTGAGTTGTTTTTTGTGTATTTAGAGTTTCTTTGTGAATAGTTTTTGCTTTAGGTACAAAAAATTACAAACTTTCTATTAGTGCCCGTAGTTTTCAAATTTGAATAGTTTAAATTTTGAATTATTTGAAATTAGTGTTAATCACTAGTTTGTGAATAACTTAACTTTAAAAATCAGTAAAGGCATGAAAGATTTTGTTTGCACATAAAATTTCTTCGCGTTTCAAATGACAAAACACATAACTACCCTAACTATTACAGAGATTCCCTCCTGGGTGTGAAACACAAAAGAAAGTGATGATAGTGAAGCCGATCACATCCCAGATCTTTGGGTGTGAAACTTTTTCTTCGCGTGTGTCCCTTTGCGTCGTAACCATGGAAAATCTTCATCATTTAACGGGATGCTCGGGTCAATATTCACTGTGAATGGAGCAATTTCATCAAACTTTTCATAATCGTCTGACATGTCTGTCTTGTCATCCACTCCCATGATGTTTCTCTTCCGAGAAAGAACTATGTGCCGCTTTGGCTCATTGTACGATGCATTCGCTTCCTTATCTTTTCTTTTCTCGGCTTGGTAGACATGTCCTTCACATAGAAAACCCGTGCCACATCATTGGCTAGGACGAATGGTTCATCTACATATGCAAGATTGTTGAGATCCACTATTGTCATTCCGTACTGCGGGTCTTCCGTTACCCCGCCTCGTGTCATATTGACCCATTTGCACCGAAACAAAGGGACCTTCAAACCACGTCGATAGTCAAGTTCCCATATGTCCTGTATATAACCATAATATGTTTCCTTTCCCGTCTTGGTTTCTGCATCAAAGCGGACACCACTATTTTGGTTGATGCTCTTCTTATCTTGGGCGATCGTGTAAAATGTGTTACCATTTATCTCGTACCCTTTGAAGGTCATTATATTCGAAGATCGTAACTGGGACAGCAAGTACAGGTCATCTTCAATAGAGGTGTCATGCATGGTACGTGTCTGCAACCTGCTGGCGAAACTCCTGGTTTGTTGACGTGTAATCCAGTCATCAAACCGCTCCGGGTGTTTGGAGTGTAGCAAATTCTTGTGTTCATCCATATACGGAGCCACCAAGGCGGAATTCTGTAGAACTGTGTAGTGTGCTTCAGTGAGAGAATGTCCGTCCATATATATTATTTGTTCCCCTCCTAGCGTGCCTTTTCCATCCAGTCTGCCCTTATGCCGCGATTCAGGAACACGAATCGGCTTAAGGTCAGGAATAAAGTCAATACAAAACTCAATGACCTCCTCATTTTCATGGCCCTTGGAGATGCTTCCTTCTGGCCTAGCACGGTTATAAACATATTTCTTTAAGACTCACATGAACCTCTCAAAGGGGAACATATTGTGTAGAAATACAGGACCCAAAACGTTAATCTCTTCGCATAGGTGAACTAGGACGTGCGTCATGATGTTGAAGAAGGATGGTGGGAACACCAACTCGAAACTGACAAGACATTGCACCAAATCATTCTCTAACCTTGGTATGATTTCTGGATCGATTACCTTCTGAGAAATTGCATTGAGAAATGCACATAGCTTCACAATGGCTAATTGAATGTTTTCCGGTAGAAGCCCCCTCAATGCAACCGGAAGTAGTTGCGTCATAATCACGTGGCAGTCATGAGACTTTAGGTTCTGGAACTTTTTCTTTGCCATGTTTATTATTCCCTTTATATTCGACGAGAAGCCAGACGGTACCTTAATACTGAGCAGGCATTCAAAGAAGATTTCCTTCTCTTCTTTGGTAAGAGCGTAGCTTGCATGACCCTGATGTATGTCGTCTTTTCCATGCATACGTTGCTGGTCCTCCCGTGGCTCAGGTGTATCTTTTGTCTTCCCATACACGCCCAAGAAGCCAAGCAGGGCCACACAAAGATTCTTTGTCACGTGCATCACGTCGATTGCGGAGCGGATCTGTAGGTCTTTCCAATAGGGCAGGTCCCAAAATATAGATTTCTTCTTCCACATGGGTGCACGTCCTTCAGCGTCATTCGGAACAGGTTGTCCACCAGGACCATTTCCAAAGACCACCTTCAAATCCTTGACCATATCATGTACATCAACACCAGTACGGTGGCGAGGCTTCGTCCGGTGATCCGCCTCACCTTTGAAATGCTTGTCTTTCTTTCTTACGGGATGCCTGCTCGGAAGAAATCGACAATGTCCCAGGTACACATTCTTCTTACAATTAGCCAAATATATACTGTCGGTATCGTCCAAACAGTGCGTGCATGCGCGGTATCCCTTGTTTGTTTGTCCTGAAAGGTTACTGAGAGCAGGCCAATCATTGATGGTCACGAACAACAACGCCTTTAGGTCAAATTCTTCCCCCATGTGCTCATCCCACGCACGTACACCAGTTCCATTCCACAGTTGTAAGAGTTCTTCAACTAATGGCCTTAGGTACACATCAATGTCATTGCTGGGTTGCTTAGGGCCTTGGATGAGCACTGGCATCATAATGAACTTCCACTTCATGCACAACCAAGGAGGAAGGTTATACAAACATAGAATCACTGGCCAGGTGCTATGGTTGCTGCTCTGCTCCCCAAAAGGATTAACGCCATCTGCGCTTAGACCAAACCATACGCTCCTTGCGTCATCTGCAAACTCCTTCCCGTACTTTCTTTCGATTTTTCTCCACTGCGACCCGTCAGCGGGTACTCTCAACTTTCCGTCTTTCTTACGGTCTTCTCTGTGCCATCGCATCGCCTTGGCATGGTCTTTGTTTTGGAACAAACATTTCAACCATGGTATTATAGGAGCATACCACATCACCTTGGCACGAATCTTCTTCCTGGGGCGCTCGCCCTCGACATCAGCAGGGTCATCGCGGCTGATCTTATAGCGCAATGCACCGCATACCGGGCAAGCGTTCAAATCCTCGTACTCAGCGTGGTAGAGGATGCAATCATTAGGGCATGCATGTATCTTCTGCACCTCTAACCCTAGAGGGCAGACAGCCTTGTTTGCTTCGTACGTACTCTCGGGCAATTCATTGTCCTTTGGAAGCATATCCTTTATCATTACCAGCAACTTTCCAAATCCCTTGTCAGATACACCATTCTCTGCCTTCCATTGCAGCAATTCCAGTGTGGTGCCCAGCTTTTTCTTGTCACCTACGCAATTCGGGTACAATAATTTTTTGTGATCCTCTAACATGCGCTGCAACTTCTTCTTCTCCAAATCACTTGCGCAGTTTCTCTTTGCATCGCCAATGGCCCGACCTAGATCATCAACGGGCTCATATGATGCCTCTTCTTCAGCTTCTACCCGCATTGCCGGCTCAGCTTCTTCCCGCATTACCGGCTTAGCTTCTTCCCCCATTGTTGTATCATCGTATTTAGGGAACCCATGGCCAGGATAGCTGTCGTCGTCCTCTTCTTCTTCATTATCTTCCATCATAACCCCTCTTTCATCCGCCCACTTGTTTGCCTCAGCCGCAAGCAGAAAAGTTTGCACGCCATTAATGAACTCGGGAGAGCATCGGTCATCGGACATCCATTGTCAGCTCATCTTCAATACACAGCACTAAAAACACCAACTTAATACAAGTTCATACATAAAGTTCATACAACACTTAAATGCAACAAACAAATAACTCTATAGCTAAAGCATTTAAATGCAACAACAAATGCGATCAAGATCGCAACTAAGGTAAAAACTGATCCAACAGCATAATGATACCAAGCCTCACTATCGATGGCATATTTTCTAATGTTTCTAATCTTCAAGCGCATTTTCTCCATCTTGATCTTGTGATCATCGACGACATCGGCAACATGCAACTCCAATTCCATCTTCTCCCCCTCAATTCTTTTCAATTTTTCTTTCAAGTACTCGTTTTCTCTTTCAACTAAATTTAACCTCTCGAAAATAGGGTCGGTTGGAATTTCCGGTTCACATACCTCCTAGAAAAAATATCTATGTCAACTTGATGGGCATAATTTGTCATAAAAATGAAATGCAACTAGTTTTAAAAGAGAATATATATACCACATCCGAATCATAACAAGGACGAGGCTCGACGGGGACGGATATCAAAACCATGGCATTATCTATAACAAATAACGTACGGGTAAGATAATTATATGAGTAAGTATATATCCAAATCACACAAACATCAATTTTTATATAAAATTTCATGAACAAGAGGCTCACCACAAGGTGGTGCTGGCGACGGGACGGTGCGGGCTATCGACGGTGGTTACGGCAGAGATTTAGAAGGCACTAAGTAAACCACACCTACATATGCAAACTAAGTGTTATTTTTTACCTCAAATTGCATATAAATCAAATACTAGCACATATAATTCCTCCCAAATTACTAAACTCACAAATTAAACACTATATAAAGCATTGCAAGAGCTAATCTAGAAATGAGAGATGAAAGGACAAAGTTGCTAACCTTTGTGATCATTTGAATCGATGGGGACCTTCAAATCTTGACAAATTTTGGGCAAAATGTGTGATGAGCTCGAGAGGAAGAGGGGAAGAACAGAGAGGGAGGGGAAAGGGGAAGAACAGAGCGAGCTCGGGTGGACGAAGGTTTTATGTAGGACGACCTTTAGTACCGGTTCATGACACGAACCGATACTAAAGGTGCTGGAGGGGCCCCAGACTGATAACATCCTACCACCACTCTCATTAGTACCGGTTCATGGCACGAACCGGTACTAATGAGAGCGGCCCGGCTAGCCGTTGGATCCGGCACTAATGTACACATTAGTGCCGGCTCTAATTCAAACCGGCACTAATGTACTTCACATTTGACCCTTTTTCTACTAGTGAAGCGCTATCGTTTAACGCCCCTAGCTAGGCATGATGATTTCAATGATACTCACATAAAAGATAAGAATTGAAACATAAAGAGAGCATCATGAAGAATATGACTAGCACATTTAAGTCAAACCCACTTCCTATGCATAGGGATTTTGTGAGCAGATTTCACTATTGTCTTCTACAAAGTTTGTTGGAGCATTTGTTTTCTTTTTATGACATCTATCCAAACCGTCATGTTGTTTCTATGTGCTAGAAAGAAGGCCAATAAATGTGTTATTATCAAGGAAACGGAACTAAAAAATGAAACTAAATTGGTCATCCAATTTTTTATTGTTTGCTGGTTGCTTGTTTGTCATCCTCGGTTGGCACAACACAGGTCTTCGGCTTTACTTGGAATTTTGAGTTCTATATGAGATGTATACTACGACTTTTTATTCTTTTTATTTACTGGAGCAAGTTGTCATTTCCGTAGGAGGAAAATCAATATTTATCCCTTACAAACAAAAATCACATGTCATCAAGTTTGACACATATTTCTTAATTACGACATTTGTTTTGATACTTTCCATGGCATTTTTTTTCTTGTTCCGTGGCAACACGTGGGCATTAAGGTAGCTGAGCTGGTATGGTTTGGTGATTGTTCTAAAACCGATATATACCTTTTTATATGTTATAGTGCAGATACTCTCAAGTGCTGTTTGTGTAAAATAAAATGGAAAGCACTGTATATATCTGGCTTCACTGGTTTATCCGCTAGAGTTTTTCAAAATAGCGTTCCACTATACATAAGGGAACCACCGGTGTCATATGAACAGGCACAAACACATTTTTAGTTCCCACAAAAAAAAGAAAGGTTATTTTATTTCATCTCAGAGCGCCGAAATAGCATGGAGGTGCCATATCTGCACCAACCCCCTCTATGTGATATCTCTAATGTTAATCAACATTCACAAAAGACCCCAGAGCCAGGTAATTGCACATAATTTCGTCAGTTCAACACATTGGATATGCATATACTTAATCTGGTTTTTCGATGACAATTGCCTGAATGGTGATGTCCTCATAAGACTTAACCCCATTTGGTAAAATAAGCAGCAGATCATGTTCATATCTTTCCCTACAGAAATGTACATCGAGGGAAAAAGGAAAGAGATCTGTTCCAGACAGGAACATGCAATCTAATTGGAAAAAACGAAGTCTAGGTCCTGATCTCCGCCTACGGCCCTCCTATATATGTGAATCTCCTCCCCCATACCTCCTCCCCCTCGCCCATCACAGATAGCTTATACTGTAGCATAGTTAGTTCTGGAGGTAAATACAGCGAGGAGCACTTGAAGTAACCAAGGAGGAAGGTGAGTTTCTCTAGGTATGAATATCTTATGGATCCTGAGCCTTTCTAAAATGAAAACAATCGTGCAATCTTGATATAAGAATTCAACATAAGCAGCATCACAGATTTTGCTATTTCATCTCATGATGAAATTAACAATTGTTATTTTAAAAAAAAGTGGTGAAAGCATCACATGGTATATATCAAAGTTTATCATGGCAGCAAAAACAGACTGATGATTCTTTTGATACTTTCCCATATTAATACCCAAAAAGATGACCCATAAAGACACATTAATATAGTAACAATTGTATATCGTGGTCTATAATCATGCAAAGTTACTTTTCACTTGATAGGAACCATGGCAGGCTGAAACTAGCTCGAGATCAACTCTAAATTGTCACTAGTATGAGCTGAGCTGAGCCTAGTCTAGCTCACTCGAACTCGACTCGTCTACCACCCTAGAGCAAAAGATGGTATGCGCAATGAGAATTGTAAAAGGTTGTTCCAGTTTGATAGGATAAGGCAGTTGTTGAGCCGGATAATCTGCACAAAAAATCTTTTTCAATCGGCATTGAAGGAAAGAACAATATTGTTTTAATGGTTGATTATAGAATCATGTCATATTTTTAGCTTGCATTGAAGGAAAGACCAAATCGAGACTTCCATTTTCAATCGGCATCGAAGGAAAGACCAAATCGAGACTTCCATTTTTAGCTGGATAATATGCACAATAATATCTCAGCATAGAAGGAACTTGTAATTGTTTACGGAAAAGATAACTACGCATTTTGTGCTGAACGCCCTTCTGGTAGTTGGATGGCAACACAAATCTTAAATCATGTCATCTTTTTTCGTTCTCAAACGCCGGCGTCGTCGCGAACGTTTTCATCCTGTCACCCACACGGTATAACGCGAATATGCGGTCCTATCCTCAAGGTACTTGGAATTTTTGCTAGGGATAGAAGCGCATATCAGAGACGCTTCGTAAGGTGAATATTATTAAAATATATCATGTAGTGAATAGATGAGAATACTAGATAAAGACTTAGAGTCACCACAAGCTACAATATAAATACATCAATACATAGCAATAATCATACAGAAGAGTAGGATCTGACTACGGTCGAAATCAAATGAAAGAAGAACGACATCCACCCTGCTAATCGCAGGCTGCCAACTGGGAACCCATTCTATGATTGACGAAGAAGAAGAAATAGAAGAAGAACTCCAAATAGAGTAAGCATCGCTCTCATCTCAAATCATCGCTTTACCTATACATGCACCTGTTGTGGTAGTAATCTGTGAGCCATGGTGACTCAGCAAATATTATTACCATGGGTATCAAAACTAGCAAAACTTATTGGGTATGGAATTGTAAAGTGGTGAGTCTGCAACAAGCACTAAGCAGTTGTATGTGGCTAACTTACGAGTACAAGAATAAGAAGAGTACACTGCGCATGACGGATGTGAACTAGTAATGATCAAGAAAATATCCTCAACACCTACTTACGATTCATACATAACTCCACCGCGTTCTCTTCCCGAACACCCTCGAAAACAGACGATCACGGTTATGCACGCGGTTAGTGTGTTTAATTTGGATTTAGTGTCAAGTTCTCTACAGTCAGATATTATAAATTTTTCCAAGTCACCACATAACTGCGAGCACGACTCTCTGAAAGATTTAACCCTACAGGGGTGTCCCAACTTAGTCCATCACAAACTATCACAATCACCTATGGAAAGACCTCAATGTCAAGATAGCCCGAAGTATCCTCGGAATCCCGGTGCAGAAGAAATCTCAATAATGGTAAAACAAAACCAGCAAGACCTCCCTACATGCCGACACCCTGATAGGAGCCGCGCGTATGGCCACGATCGGATGAGCGCAGCGTACAACAACTGATACCCGAGTTTCCCAGAGGAAGCCGCACACGACTCTGTTTTGGACCAACACTCATGAGGAGCACTGGCCCTGGTTGTTGATTAATTATCCAAGTGGTCCTCAAAGTCCATATGCAAGTTTTATGAATGAACAACAGTTTCCTGGGATGGTGGCTGTTAGAGGCTTATCATGGCAATTTGGGAGGCTGACAAACAAGTGCACTACAAAAAAAACTTCCATGATGATATGTGTTTTTCACTGTAGGTCACGTTTTCTGTCATGCATGTACATTCGTGACGATTTTATGACAGAATCAAGATAGTCATACCTGTGATGTTGTAGAAGTGTTGCATGAAAATACTGAAATTATCATCAGGAAAGTGTCCACTTCCATGACGATAAATAACGCATCTTGGAAGTGTTTTCGTTAAGGGTAACCAACACGTGGCATCCACCGTAATGGGTCGCCGTTGAGCTATCGGGTTTCGGTTTGGATCCGACAAACCGTTCATATGTCTCCAACGTATTTATAATTTATTGTTCCATGCTATAATAGTATCAATCTTGGATGTTTTATATGCAACTACAAGCAATTATATATCATTTTTGGGACTAACATATTAACTTAGTGCCCAGTGTCAGTTGTTGTTTTGCTTATCTTTTGTTTTCAGAATATTAGTACCAAACGAAGTCCAAATCCCATCAAACTTTTTGGAGATTTTTTTGGACAAAAAAGACACTAGAAGCTTCGGGAGAGGGCCAGAAGATGAAAGATGTGTCCACGAGCCACAAGGGCACACCCAGGGGGTAGGCGCGCCCTGGTGCCCCGTGGGCCCACTTTTGCTCCGTTGGACCTAATTCCGTCGTGATCCTCACTAGATCACATCAGAAACAACCATAGTGATCCTCACAAGATCACCAACTTCTACATGTGCCCTCTCGGTGTTATGAGGTGTGTCGATTATTTATTCTGTTGACCCACAGTGTGACCTACTAGGAACCTTGTCCATATTCGAGGACACAGCTATCAATAGATTATGCACTCTACAGACGTCAGTACACTGTATGTACCCACACCACAGAATTCATGGCCTCATGCTCCCATTCGGGTGGACCAACAACATTCCGACAAAACCAATCTATTGCATGACACTCTCCCGGCCACTCCAACAAACTACACTCTAGGATATGTCATGGGTGGCCCCAGATGCCCACTCTAGACATCTGCCACCTGCGTGGCCCGCCACTATCGTGGCAAAACAAAAGAAACGGTCCCAAATGGGGACAATGGCAGCATAGAACTGGCACACAAGGTTATGCCTGCCTACCAGGCCAGGGCAGTGCAAGCACATAACCTTCCCTAGTTGGAGGCACTCGCGAGAGGCATGACAATAAACCGAATTAGGGCCTCCCCACCTAGGCAAGTGTGGTTGCACTGGTGATCTTGATTCGGTGGCACCATAACTCGGTCAACAACTTGTTCAAGTTGAATTACCATCATGTTTAACTTTAATTTAAAATGATTCTAGCCATAATATGCCATGAAATGCAAGGGTCATGAATATATACTAGATCATTGATGGCGCGTGTTGCCGCGCCCTTCCATTTTTACGATAGAATGATAGCCATTTTCACTCATATATATAGGCATGAAATATGTATGTTTATTTTATCCATCCTAGAAGAACATGCTACTTATTTCCATAAGTGGCTATTTCTCCATGTTCATATTAGGCTTGTGTGTCCCAGCAAATCTAAAAGAAAAGATTGGAAATCAAAAGTATTTCAGATTACAATGAAGAAAAACCATGTACCTCAAATCATGGTACAACCAATCCATGATTTATAGCATAAGAAAACATGTCTATAGCTACAACAACACATCATTTATGTGCACACCACACAAAAAATATAAATCACAACACATAAACCGACAAAACCAGAAACCTGAGGATGTGGTATCACCAAAGCTCCATGAGTAGATATAAAGGTCTTATGAAGTGTAGTACTGTTTTTTGGGCGGTGCAGAAAGCCCTTGTCATTTTCATTGCAGAATGGAGGGAGTACTACTATACATCATTTCATGGTCCATGCTTTGCTTTCTTCTGGTATGTCTTTGCAATGGCATTGTGTCTTAAGGTGTACTTGCTCATATTTGCGGTTGAAGAATTCGATCTGATCTACATTACGAAGAGGTTTCTTAATCTCAATATCGAATGTGAGTAGGTTAATGTGGAACAATCGGTCAAGTTGTGTTACATGCCAAACAACTTACAATTTCTTATATGGAAGTATCAACAAAGTGGTTAATAGTAAGGTAGATCATTCGAGGCAATAACTAAATGGGTAGTCTCCTGAGAAAAGCTGATATAATTGATCCCTATTAAGAAACAATATGGTATATATATTGATGAAGCAAACAACAACACTACCCAAGAAGGGGGTTTCCTAATATAAGTAAGAGAACACCATCTATCATTTGAGAATCCTAAATTGAGTGTGATTATGGAACTGTCCTTACTATATATTTGAACTTCTGAACAAAAAACATGTATGTCTGATGAGAATTGCCTAAATTGTTTAGTTCTCCATGCATGTGCATGCATGTATATGTGTTTGTGATAATTACAATACGCCCCACATGCTAATGGTGGAGCAATTTAGGCACCTGCTTTTAAACATACTAGCAAAAGGGTCAGTGCGTTGCAACGGGAGAAACGAATACCACACGCTCTGAATTTTCAAAAAATGGTCTATAATCTGAGTATTTGTAACTACGGCTAAACTAAGATGGTCTTTGCCTACAAAAGTTCGAGTTCCATATTTCACATGTCTTCTATTTAAACACAGCTTGCATATAGATTTAATACGTACAAATAAACGAGCAAGTGATCTTCAATTTCGTCTCCAATCCTGATTTTGCTGAGATGTTCATCCGCAATCTGGATCAGTACCGATATGAAAGGAAGATGGATAATGCACTGTTGATTAAGATTGCACCCTAGATTGCACTCAGATTCTATATATTTTTCTAATCAAATTCTATATATAACATGTTAAATTTGGAGTTACGGTTTAGAAGATATGAGTATTTTGAAAACATTTGATTTACTGCGGGTTTAATGTCAGAAACATCAGGGGGTTTTCTGTAAAATAGCATGACAGACTAAGAATACCTATTTGTTTTATTAGTAGGTATAGATAAGAATATATTGAGATATAGTTCGCAAAAATAAGTTAAGATAAATGATCACCATCATAGTCATGTTGCTTCACTTCTTCCGAATGAACTTTACCCGATTTTATAACTGAGAGATACCTAAAGTAAATGGTGAAGAAGATCGCAAACCAGCCACTTGATCCTACATAAAAACTCGAGTATAAAAAAGTATTAGCTTCTAATGTGCAATATCCCCTCTCACCAGAATCTAGGTGGCCTCAAGCACCCAATAAAAATGTGCAAGCTGAAAATAAGCTCAAGAACACCTAATGTGGTGGCATTTATGCATTAGATACCGACTTGTTTATACATTCAATAGGTCATCCTTAGACTTAATTTAAAACGAGAATATCTATATATTGAATTAGGAATCTGTCCGTCAATGCAATTATCCATTTTTCATTTAAAAGCATCACAACCAGGCAACCGACGCGAGATAAAAGAGCCTTAATCACCATTCACTACCAGAAAAACTTGTTTTGCCGACGGCCGTATCTATGCCGACGGCCCCCGTCGGCATATATGGGCATACCCCGACGGCCCAACTAAAGCCGTCGGCGTAGAAAGGCCATCGGCGTATAGCCATCTATGCCGACGGGGGCCGTCGGGATAGATAAGCCGTCGACGTTTCTCCGAATATACAAACGGGGGCCGTCGGCATATCGCGTGGGCCCGTCTACCCGGGCGGCGACGGCAATTTGACGGTGTCAGGCTACGCCGACGGGCTAACGGTGGCCGTCGGCATAGCTACGCCGATGGCCTAGCCGTCGGCATAGCTATGCCGACGTCATCGATCCGCCGCGCGGCCACGTCATCGATCCGCGTCGTTCGCCGGTCCCGCGGGGTGGCATTTCTATGCCGACGGCTAGGCCGTCGGCATAGGCCTCGCCCATGGTTTTTGCCACGTCATTGATCCCCGCCCTACGCCACGTCATCGATCCAGGGCTCTACCGTTCCATGGCCGTAGCTATGCCGACGGCTTTGCCGTAGGCATATATTTCTAATAATATATTTATATTTTTTGTATTTTCTCTTATTTTTTTATTTTTTTCCAATACTAATTTCATTAACTTAAATGTACAGAAAACATATATCGATTGCCCCCCACACGGGCCTTCTTCCGTCGTGTCACGGAGAGGTTAGACGGGACGGGCCGGGTACCTGTGTGGGGTATAGCAATGCCGCCAGGTGTTGCGGTGGGCCCTCCTACGGTTGTGGAAACATGGTGGTAGGCGCAGGCACGTGGCTCCGGGGTGTGCCCCCTCCCCCCACACTGGTGTCGATGCCGCCGTGCCCCGAAGGGGGGAAATGGCCACGTCGGGCCGACGCAGAGGGAATCTTGGGGTGGGTTGTGCCGGGACTGTGTTGGGGGTGTAGCTATGGCTGCGCTATGACAACAAGGTGAAAAGGTCCACCGGTCAAACTACGTCCAGCGAAAGTCAAAGGAATAGACCCGGCGGTCGTCTGTGTCAGGGTTAGATGGGACGGGGTACCTAGGGGGTAGCAATGCCGCCAGGTGTTGCGGTGGACCTCCTACGGTTATATAAGCATGGTGGCAGGCGTAGGCACCCGGCACGCGGCTTGTATGAGGTCCCGGTGCGACGCTCCGGTGGCATTGCTACCCCCCTAGGGCCCCCGTCCTGCCTAACCCTGTAGCGTTTGACCACGGGATCTACCCCTTTGACTTTGCACGGACGGGCTTTGAGCAGTAGACGTATCCACCCGGTTGTGTAAGGTCAGCCCATAGGCCCATGGCAACATCTGGCCCGGATGTTGCTCCGAAGTGTTCCTATGGGCTGACCTAACACAACCGGGTGGGGAGGTCCACTGGTCAAAGCCCGTCCGTGCAAAGTTAAAGGGCTAGATCCCGTGGTCAAACGCTACAGGGTTAGGCGGGACGGGGGCACTGGGGGGTAGCAATGCCACCGGAGCGTCGCACCGGGCCCGCATACATGCGGGGTGGTGTGGTGGCATGTCCGAAGAGGCGGGACGCGTCTCCGGTGCATGGGCCCCCCTCACGGACGGCGATGACACGGTAGTAGACGTTCTGCGGTAACGATGCGGCGTCAATATTACTAAATACTCGGAGCGCGATAAAATAATGAGTTTTTTTGCACGACGTGGGCACATGTGCTATAGGAATGATGGTATTTTTCATAATTTTTGGTGATGGAGAAGTATCCAAAAAATTCCCTCTACGCGGATTGCCCTTCGCGCATCTACGGATGTGGCCGGCGGCCTCCGGGGGCTAGCATGCCGCCAAATCTTGCGTAGGCGGCCTCTGACAAGTCTGGAAGTGTTGTGGCGGTTGCAAGCGCCAGGCACGCGTGTCCTGGGTGTGCCCCCCCTCACAGACGGCGCCGCCGCCGGCACCTGGAGGGGGGAAACGGACGCGTGGGGTCTACACGGAGGGGATCTTGCTGTGGGTCCGGCCCGGATGTTGCTCCAAAGTGTTCCTATGGGCTGACCTAACACAACCGGGTGGGGAGGTCCACTAGTCAAAGCCCGTCCGTGCAAAGTCAAAGGGCTAGATCCCGTGGTCAAACGCTACAGGGTTAGGCGGGACGGGGGCACTGGGGGGGGGGGGGTAGCAATGCCACCGGAGCATCGCACCAGGCCCTCATACATGCGGGGTGGTGTGGTGGCATGTCTGAAGAGGCGGGACGCGTCTCCGGTGCGTGCCCCCCCCCTCACGGACGGTGATGACACGGTAGTAGACATTCTGCGGTAACGATGCGGCGTCAATATTACTAAATACTAGGAGCCCGATAAAATCATTAGTTTTTTTTCCATGACGTGGGCACATGTGCTATAGGAACGATGGTATTTTTTCATAATTTTTGGTGATGGAGAAGTATCCGAAAAATTCCATCTACGCGGATTGCCCTTCGCGCGTCTACGGCTGTGGCCGGCGGCTTCCGGGGGCTAGCATGCCGCCAAATCTTGCGTAGGCGGCCTCTCACAAGTCTGGAAGTGTCGTGGCGGTTGCAAACGCCCGGCACGCGTGTCCGGGGTGTGCCCCCCTCACGGACGGCGCCGCCGCCGGCACCTGGAGGGGGGAAACGAACGCGTGGGGTCTACACGGAGGGGATCTTGCTGTGGGTCTGGCCCGGATGTTGCTCCAAAGTGTTCCTATGGGCTGACCTAACACAACCGGGTGGGGAGGTCCACTGGTCAAAGCCCGTCCGTGCAAAGTCAAAGGGCTAGATCCTGTGGTCAAACGCTACAGGGTTAGGTGGGACGGGGGCACTGGGGGTAGCAATGCCACCGAAGCGTCGCACTGGGCCCTCATACATGCGGGGTGGTGTGGTGGCATGTCCGAAGAGGCGGGACGCGTCTTCGGGGCGTGGCCCCCCCTCACGGACGACGATGACATAGTAGTAGACGTTCTGCGGTAACGATGCGGTAGAGGGGGGGGCACACCCCGGAGACGCGTGCCGCCTCTTCGGACATGCCACCACACCATCCCGCATGTATGAGGTCCCGGTGCGACGCTCCGGTGGCATTGCTACCCCCTAGGGCCGCAGTCCCGCCTAACCCTGTAGCATTTGACCACATGATCTACCCCTTTGACTTTGCACGGACGGGCTTTTAGCAATGGACGTATCCACCCAGCTGTGTTAGGTCATCCCATAGGAACACTTTGGAGCAATATCTGGGCCAGACCCACGGCAAGATCCCCTCCGTGTAGACCCGACGCGTTCGTTCCCCCCCCCTCCAGGTGCCGGTGGCGGCGCCGTCCGTGAGGGGGGGGGGAGGCACACCCCAGAGACGTGTGCCACCTCTTCGGACATGCCAGCACACCATCCCGCATGTATGAGGTCCCGGTGCGACGCTCCGGTGGCATTGCTACCCCCCTAGGGCCCCCGTCCTACCTAACCCTGTAGTGTTTGACCACGAGATCTACCCCCTTGACTTTGCACGGACGGGCTTTGAGCAGTGGACGTATCCACCCGGTTGTGTTAGGTCAGCCCACAGGAACAATTTGGAGCAACATCCGGGCAGACCCACGGCAAGATCCCCTCCGTGTAGACCCGACGCGTCCGTTTCCCCCCTCAAGGTGCCGGCGGCGGCGCCGTCCGTGAGGGTTAGACGGGACGGGGTACCGGAGGGGGGTAGCAATGCTGCCAGGTGTTGCGGTGGTCCCTCCTACGCTTGTGGAAGTGTGATGTTACTCGCAGGCACCCGACACGCGGCTCCGGGGTGTGCACCCCTCACGGTCGTCGCTGCCGCCGTGTTACGGTGGGGGGAAACAGCCACGTTGGGCCGAAAACTATCTATTCCGACGGGCAAAATGCAGTCAAATTTTTTGTGAGAACCAATAAACGTGTTTAATATTTATGTGTTAGAAAAATGCACCTTAAAATAATGAAAAAAATACCTATGCCGACGGCTTGGCCGTCGGCATAGGTGTACACGTGGCATACAGAGATATGCCGACGGCTAAGCCGTCGGCATATACTCACCTTATCCATCCATCCCCTGGGGCGCCCCGTCCACTCGTTCTCCTCCTCTCTCCCGGACCCCTCGCGCCTCCCAACCGCATCGCCGCCGCCGCGCGCCTAGGCCTCCA
Organism: Triticum monococcum; assembly: GCA_034509565.1. Classification (NCBI taxonomy): domain Eukaryota; kingdom Viridiplantae; phylum Streptophyta; class Magnoliopsida; order Poales; family Poaceae; genus Triticum; species Triticum monococcum. The sequence continues at coordinate 726,198,054 of CM067847.1, read as the reverse complement.
CCCGCCCACGCCGCCGCCTCCTCACAACCCGCGCCGCCACCGCTGCCGAACCCCGCGCCGCCTTGCCTCCACCCCGATCCAGCCCCGCCCCGTGCTGCACCGCCGAACCCCGCGCCTCCTCACAACCCGCGCCGCCGCCGCCGCCCAACCCCCCGCCACCTCGACCCCGCACCGGCCTGCCCTCTCCAACCCTGCGCCCCGACCGCCCCTGCCTCTCCAACGCCCCGCCGCCCCGACCACACCGCCTCCTCCTTGACCCTGTGCGGCGCCGGCGGCGGTCCCGAGCATGGCTGGCCGCGACTCTCGCCGGCCCGCGCCCCTGCTGTGTTGGTCAGGCTTCTCCGGCCGGCCCAACCCCGCCCCGGCCCTCCCGTCACCTCCACCGCTGGCCCCTGCCTCCAACGCCACCACCGCGACGCCTCTCTGCCCGGTGAGCTAACACTTTTTTTTTCATTTTTTGCATTATTTAGCTACTGTTGGATGTATGGATGGATGTTGGATGTTGTTAGGTTGCTAGATGGATGAATGTTGTATGTGTCTTAGGTGGATGGAGGAATCTCGGCAAAATGAATTATTTTGCTACGGTTAGGTTGCTAGATGGATGAATCTCGGCAAAATGAATTATCATAGTTAAAAAAGCAACTTGAGTCACTTAGTTTATAAAATTGTTAACGAAGATTTTATTTTCAGTTTGTGATGTTGTTAAGTAGCTATGTGAGATGTGCTTCAGATTTGGGATATTATAAGTGGTTATTTCATCATGATGATCTTGCTAAAAAAATTTGATGTGTCAATGCTTAATGTGAGGTGATGACCTAAATTGCGATATGATTAGTTCTTCCAAAATTGACAGTTGACAAAATATGATTTTTCTTTATAGTTTAAAGTGTCAATGCTTAATGTGAGGTGATGACCTAAATTTTTTCCACTCGGTGTAATTAACAGGATTTGTGGTGTTCCATCTTCGTGGAGTGATTGTCGACGTTGGAGGTGTTGGTCCACGATCGTCCCTCTGCTTTGATCGACTACATCGGAGCATGAGCAACAATTCCATGACCTCGTCCACTTTTTTTCCATGTCACTAGATTAAATTTTAACATCAAGTCGCGTAACCTAGGTCTCCTGTCCGAAAGGGTTGCATCGATAAATATGCATTCAATTGCATATTTATCACCGCAGCTCTTTCGGATTGTCCAGCGTTTTCCATGGACAGCCCGGGGATGTGTAGATTGGGTATGTTCTCCATGTTCTACACCATTCCGAGACAGGATTTCGGCGGCGCCTCCCCGTTGTTCTCTGGAGCACATTCTCTCGGCTATTTGCTGAGACGTGTATCTGGAGAACAACGGGGAGGTGCTGCCGAAATTTTTTCTCGGAACGGGCTAGAATGGAGAACGTACTCAATCTACACATCCTCGGGTGGGATTAGGACCCATCTTTACCTATTAGAGATGTAGGTGGATTAAACGCGGTAGAAACTGAAAATTTGATGTGGTTAATTTAAGTAAATCCTTAATTATGTTGTTTGGGTTGCAAAAAAGCAGAGGATGGTAGATAATCAGTGGATGTACAGTGGTTTTATCCGTCAGAATCGAGTAACATCAGAGTGGATCGCGAAAACCGATGTGTATTTGAAGGAGATATTCCGTCGTCCAATGAGAATTATCCCACCATGCCCCTGTGCGAGATGTGCCAGACATCACCGTAGAAATCAGACGGACATGAGTGAGCACCTTCGCATGCACGGATATATGCCAAACTTTGACATGCCGCCGATAGACATAGCCGAGAAGGACCGTGGTAGAGAGGAGGTGATGCGACAACGCATCGATGGATATGAGGACGACGGGGTCAGGGACATGCTAGATGATGTCATTGTTGCAGAAACGGCAAATGCGACACCTTCAGACAATGAACCGGAGGAGCCGGAGGCAACCGCAAAGGCCTTCTTGGAGGTCTTGGCCTCGTCGAAGAAACCTCTTTATGCGGGTGCAAAAATATCTCAGCTGGATGCCATCTTGCAACTGATTGCAGTCAAGGCTGAGTACGGCTGTAGCCAGAAATGCTTCGAAGCATTCCTGGGAGTATGGGCTAATAGCCTCCCTGAGGGTCATGAACTGCCGAAAAGCATGTACGATACAAAGAAAATCATGAAGGCACTCTCTATGGATTATGAGAAAATAGATGTTGGCTCAAAGAATTGCCTTTTGTTTAGGCACGAGTATGCAGATGACAAGTACTGTAGGAAGTGCAGTTCATCTCGGTACATGGAGGTGGTCGGTGAGGATGGTGAGAAAAAGCAGCTAACCATCCCCGTTAAGGTTCTTCGATATCTTGATTTTATAAAAAGACTGCAGCACCTTTTCATCATGAAGGAGTCTGCCAAAATGATGAAGTGGCACAAGGAAGGTATAAGGTACAATCCAAAAAAATTGTACATCCATCGGGAGGGGAAGCATGGAAGTCATTCGATGAAGAATACCCCGAGGAAGCAACCGAGGCTGGGAATGTCAGAATAGCCATATCAGGTGATGGGTTGAATCCATATGGTATGTCGTCCAATCCATACAGCTGCTGGCCTGTGTTTGTAATTCCGCTCAATCTTCCTCCCGGTGCCCTAATGCAACGGAAGACCATGTTCTTATCTCTCATCATTCCGGGGCCTGACTACCCGGGGAAGCAATTGGGTGTGTTTATGCAGCCGCTTGTGGATGCTTTGCACCATTCTTGGTACTTTCCGAGGTTGACATACGACCGGGATCTGCAGAGAAATTTCTTGATGAAAGTTTGGTTGCACTATTGCATGCATGACTTTCCCGGCTATGCTCTGCGAATGATTTAGCTGAGTAAGGGTGGCAAGTATTTAGCCTTTGACCTGCATCGACAGTTCCTCCCTCCAGACCATCTAGACAGGGAAGACAAGAAGAACTTCATGAAAGGCCGGGTTGTTCATGAAGTAACCGAGATTCCAACATTTTCGGGGGCAGATGTTCTTGCTCAGCTAAAAGCTCTCAAGCCTAAAGTCAAAGGCAAAGGCAAAGGCAAAGGCAAAGCCAAAGCCAAAGGCTTCGAGGGATATGGTGAGACGCACAACTGGACGCACATTACCCCCTTCTCGTAGCTTCCCTATTTCAAGGACCTCAAACTTCCGTACAATATTGATGTGATGCACACCGAAAAGAATGTGGCAGAGTCCCTTTTCCACACGATCCTCAACATTCCTGATAAGACGAAGGATAACATAAAAGCTAGAGCCGATCAACAGAGAATTTGTGATAGACCATGCCTGAACATGAAGCCTCCCATAGGCGGTCGAAAAAACTGGTTCAAGCCAGATGCTGACTTTGTCCTTAAACCGCCAAAAAAGAAGTACTTATTTGGCTGAAACAAATTTTGAAGTTCACCGATGGTTATGCATCGAATATAAGTAAGGGAGTCAATCTTTCAACGGGCAAAGTGACCGGCCTGAAGAGTCATGACTACCATGTATGGATTGAGCGGATAATGCCGGTGATGGTTCAAGGCTATGCCCCCGAGCATGTCTGGCGAGTGCTTGCCGAGCTTAGCCATTTCTTCCGCACGCTCTGTGCTAAAGAAGCAAGTAAAGTGGTGATTGAAAAATTGCATAAGAAGGCACTAGAGTTGATAGTCAAGCTAGAGAAGATCTTTCCGCCAGGCTTCTTTACTCCGATGACACATCTCATTCTGCACCTCACGAACGAGGTATTGTTGGGGGGGCCCTATGCAAAATCGCTGGCAGTACGGCCCTGAGAGGCAGAACAAGCATCTCCGACGGAAATGTGGAAACAAAGCTAAGATTGAAGCTTCCATAGCTGAGATAGTTATCCTAGAGGAGTTGTCAGACCTCAGGACATCATACTATCCAGACCACATTCCCCATCTGCATAACAAGGTGCCTCGATACAATATAGAAGAGGCCAAGTATCAACCCAGGCTCGATCTATTCAACGCGCAAGGTGGGAGGGCTGGGGCCTCGAAATCTTATAACATGCCACGACAAGAGTGGGAGGACCTCATGTTCTATATCTTGCACAACATCAAGGAAGTTGAGGAAGTGTGGATGAGGTAATACCACTACACCATTCCTTTATGTATTCCACATCATCATGTTTCATGTTCACTTAGTCCCGGTCTAACACCGCTTATCTTTTTTTAGTGATTTCGTTCAAGAGGAATGGACGGGAGTGAATCCTCCTACTGAGGCGGAGGCACTTACTCTTCTCCGTCATGGAAACCCTGGACGTAAAAATTTTATTGCTTGGTTCATGGAGAAAGTAATTTTCTACACTCCCCTATGAAATACCTACTTCAACATTTATTAGTTAACCGAACTAATGCACGCAACAATTTCCATTATACATGTAGGGAAAAGATCCGAACATATCTATGGATGATGAATTGAGATGGGTTTCCATGGGTTTTGACCCTGCCGTCATGACATGTAAAAAGTATGATGTGAATGGGTATCGCTTCCATACAGAGGAGCACCAAAATAGCCGCTCCGATCCCAAAACTATAAATACTGGAGTGTACACCCCCGGTCAAAATTCCGCCAGGGGCGTGAGACCCTAAGTCTGCCTGTGTTCAAATACCGATGGTTCGATCCGCGGGAGGGGGTAAAACATACGCCTTCCATTGGTTTGGTCGAAGTTAAACCATCAATCGTCTATGCCGGAGCCGATCTCTTCATTGCGGCTACCCAAGCTACACAAGTATATTATCTGCCTTACCCATGCCAGAAAGTGTATCTAAAGGGTTGGGAAGTTGTGTTCAAGGTGTCGCCACATGGTAAGCTACCAGACCCGAATGAAGACGATTACTACAACATTAACCCCATGACATACGAGGGAGTGTTCTATCAAGAGCAACCTGATGATGATGATGATGATGATGTGGTTAGAAACGATGACGCTAGACCATTGGGTGATGATGATGTGGACCCAAACGTCGACGATGCACGGAATGATGGTGAGACCATTGTCAATGAAAATGACATACTTATGCTAGAAAAGTTAAACGAAGACGCTGACGACGAGGAAGAGCCTCCACCTCCGTCGGACAACGAAGATGATATGATTGATAGTGATGATGACACGGACCGAGAAAGAGGTTACAACAGTGATGATTCATATGGGTTCTAGCAGATGTACGTTTAAAGTATTTTTTTCTATAGTTTAGGAATATGCCTTTTTATGCATTTTTATTAATGTGTTTATTATCATGCCTTTTCCTTCATTTCATTAATTTACTAATTGCTTTTTCACTTTTCAATGCAGGTTCGTGGAACATGGGCAAGGGGAAGGCCGACGGCGTGGGTTTCCTACGCAAGGTCGTCGGCCTGCCTAGTCGGAGTGGTCGAGCACGTAATCCTCCCCCTCGGCTACTTGACGATGACTCCTCACAAGGAGGTCAAGGGAGAGGTGCCCCTACAGGAGGAGGGGGCGGGGGGAGAGCCTCTAGGGGACGAGGTGCTAGGGGGAGAGCCACTACAGGGGGTCGCGACCAGAAAGAGCGCACCCTCACCGACTTAGGGGTGTTTTCTTCGAGGCCCTCCTCTAGTGAGGTACCCTCCTCTCACTCTAGGGAGGAGGAGGAGGAGGAGGTGGTGGTGGTGGAGGAGGAGGAGGAGGTGGAGGAGGAGGCAGGCGAGGAGGAGGAGGAGGAGGAGGTTGGGGAGGAGGTTGGGGAGGAGGAGGCAGGCGAGGAGGAGGGTGGTGGCGGGGATGATGGTGGTGACGGGAAGGGGGTTGACAAGAAGGGGTGGCTGCGTGGTAACGCAAAGCTACCAAAGCAGGTTCCGCCTACCGAGGAGCCGAAGTGGCTCATTGAGCCCATGGGAAAAGAGTAAGTGGTTCATTATTTTGCTTGTCACATGCTTATTCCGGTTGTTATTTATTTTGCTTGTCACATGCTAATAGTTCATTCTTTTGCAGCAACTGGATATATTCTAAAGGGGTCCGTATTCCCAACGGCCTCGTCACCATCTTGCTGAAGTTATACTGGCCGGGGTTGTACTGTCCGGATCCAGTCAGGCAGCCGGCTCGTCGGGTTTTGGCCACGAGCTGGGACCACTGGGAAGCGGCCCGCCACGTGGACCATGAGATCCATGCCAAGGCCGTGATCACTACTTTCTGGGTGAGTTCTCTTCAGAAGAACAAGTCCATTCTAGTTTCATGAAAATGATTTAACTCATGGCTTCTTCTATTCTTGTTTCATGCATGATTGTAGAAATTCTATCAGTTCTTCCGGAGCACAGGGCTAGAGCGGACCAGATCGTGCTACGCCAATGCAAGAAGAAGGCCCGCCAGATGCAGTACGAGCTGCGCTATGTGGCCATCTCCACATACTACCACGACTATCTTGGTGTGAAGATGACCAAGGAAGAAGCGCGGAGGATGGGCATTACCTTGGAGAGGCCCGAGTTCTTGGCGGTAAGTATAAAAGATTTTTCATTATGCTTTCATATATTATGCTTTCATTATGCTTTCATTATGTTGTGGTACATTATGCTTTATGCTTTATGCTTCCATAACACCAATTTGGACACACCTACATGCCATTATGCTTTTATTATGTAGGTGTGTCCAAATTGGTGTTATGGAAAAGACGAGTCCTGGGCGGCATTGGTGGATCTTTGGTGTGATGAGCCTGGAGCCTGGGCGGCTATGAGAACCAAAAATAAGGCTAACCGAGGGACGGAGGGAGTACATGCTCAGGGAAACCGAAACCACTATCTCCACAAGGCAGTTAATGTATGACTAACCCCATTAAACATTCTTCTTCTTCTATTTACCATCACTTTCTTGGGGAACATTGCAGAAAACAAAAATGTTCCTACGGTTTCACCAAGATCCATCTATGAGTTCATCTAGCAACGAGTGATCAGATTACATCTACATACCTTTGTAGATCACTCGCGGAAGCGTTCAAAGAACGGGGATGAGGAAGTCGTACCTCCGTGTTCAACACACGTACGGTCAGCGTGACGTCGCCTCCTTCTTGATCCAACAAGGGGGAGGAGAGGTTGATGAAGATCCAGCAGCACGACGGCGTGGTGGTGGATGCAGCAGTCACCGCAGCAGGGCTTCGCCGTTCTTCTGCGAGAGGGAGAGGTGTGGTAGGGGAGAGGGAGGCGCCAAGAGTCAAGGGTGCGGCTGCCCCTCCCTCCCACCCTTTATATAGGCTCCCCTAGGGGGGCGCCGGCCCTAGGAGATGGGATCTCCTAGGGGGGCGGCGGCCAAGGGGTGGAGTGCCCCCCAAGCCAAGTGGGGCGCCCCCCACCCTAGGGTTCCCAACCCTAGGCGCATGGGGTGGGCCAAAGGGGGCGCACCAGCCCACTATGGGCTGGTTCCCCTCCCCACTTCAGCCCATGGGGCCCTCCGGGATGGGTGGCCCCACCCGGTGGACCCCCGGGACCCTTCCGATGGTCCCGGTACAATACCCTGTGACCCCCGAAACTCTCCCGATGACCGAAACTGCACTTCCTATATATAATTCTTCACCTCCGGACCATTCCGGAACTCCTCGTGACATCCGGGATCTAATCCAGGACTCCGAACAACTTTCGGGTTACTGCATATTCATATCTCTACAACCCTAGCGTCAGCGAACCTTATGTGTGTAGACCCTACGGGTTCGGGAGACATGTAGACATGACCGAGACGGCTCTCCGGTCAATAACCAACAGCGAGATCTGGATACCCATGTTGGCTCCCACATGCTCCTCGATGATCTCATCGGATGAACCACGATGTCGAGGATTCAAGCAACCCCGTATACAATTCCCTTTGTCAATCGGTATGTTACTTGCCCGAGATTCGATCGTCGGTATCCCAATACCTCGTTCAATCTCGTCACCGGCAAGTCACTTTACTCGTACCATAATGCATGATCCCGTGAGCAGACACTTGGTCACTTTGAGCTCATTATGATGATGCATTACCGAGTGGGCCCAGAGATACCGCTCCGTCATACGGAGTGACAAATCCCAGTCTTGATCCGTGTCAACCCAACAGACACTTTCGGAGGTACCCGTAGTATACCTTTATAGTCACTCAGTTACGTTGTGACGTTTGGTACACCCAAAGCATTCCTACGGTATCCGGGAGTTACACGATCTCATGATCTAAGGAAAAGATACTTGACATTGGAAAAACTGTAGCAAACGAACTATACGATCTTGTGCTATGTTTAGGATTGGGTCTTGTCCATCACATCATTCTCCTAATGATGTGATCTCATTATCAATGACATCCAATGTCCATAGTCAGGAAACCATGACTATCTGTTGATCAACGAGCTAGTCAACTAGAGGCTTACTAGGGACATGTTGGTGTCTATGTATTCACACATGTATTACGATTTCCAGATAACACGATTATAGCATGAATAAAAGACAATTATCATGAACAAGGAAATATAATAATAATCCTTTTATTATTGCCTCTAGGGCATATTTCCAACAGTCTCCCACTTGCACTAGAGTCAATAATCTAGTTACATTGTGATGAATCGAACACCCATGGAATTCTGGTGTTGATCATGTTTTGCTCTAGGGAGAGGTTTAGTCAACGGATCTGCTACATTCAGGTCCGTATGTACTTTATAAATATCTATGTCTCCATCTTGAACATTTTCACGAATGGAGTTGAAGCGACGCTTGATGTGCCTGGTCCTCTTGTGAAACCTGGGCTCCTTGGCAAGTGCAATAGCTCCAGTGTTGTCACAGAAGAGTTTGATCGGCCCTGATGCATTGGGTATGACTCCTAGGTCGGTGATGAACTCCTTCACCCAAATTGCTTCATGCGCTGCCTCCGAGGCCGCCATGTACTCCTCTTCACATGTAGATCCCGCCACGACGCTCTGCTTCCAACTTCACCCGCTTACTGCCCCACCATTCAAAATATACACGTATCCGGTTTGTGACTTAGAGTCATCCAGATCTGTGTCAAAGCTAGCATCGACGTAACCCTTTACGACGAGCTCTTCGTCACCTCCATAAATGAGAAACATTTCCTTAGTCCTTTTCAGGTACTTCAGGATATTCTTGACCGCTGTCCAGTGTTCCTTGCCGGGATTACTTTGGTACCTACCTACCAAACTTACGGCAAGGTTTACGTCAGGTCTGGTACATAGCATGGCATACATAATAGACCCTATGGCTGAGGCATAGGGGATGACACTCATCTCTTCTATATCTTCTGCCGTGGTCGGACATTGAGCTGAGCTCAATTTCACACCTTGCAACACAGGCAAGAACCCCTTCTTAGACTGATCCATATTGAACTTCTTCAATATCTTATCAAGGTATGTGCTTTGTGAAAGATCTATGAGGCGTCTTGATCTATCTCTATAGATCTTGATGCCTAATATATAAGCAGCTTCTCCAAGGTCCTTCATTGAAAAACTCTTATTCATGTAGGCCTTAATGCTGTCCAAAAGCTCTATATCATTTCCCATCAAAAGTATGTCATCTACATATAATATGAGAAATGCTACAGAGCTCCCACTCACTTTCTTGTAAATGCAGGCTTCTCCATAAGTCTGCATAAACCCAAACGCTTTGATCATCTCATCAAAGCGAATGTTCCAACTCCGAGATGCTTGCACCAGCCTATAAATCGAGCGTTGGAGCTTGCACACCTTGTCAGCATTCTTAGGATCGACAAAACCTTCCAGCTGCATCATATACAATTCTTCCTTAAGGAAACCATTAAGGAATGCCGTTTTGACGTCCATTTGCCATATCTCATAATCATAGAATGCGGCAATTGCTAACATGATTCGGATGGACTCCAGCTTCGCTACGGGTGAGAAAGTCTCATCGTAGTCAACCCCTTGAACTTGTCGATAACCCTTAGCGACAAGCCGAGCTTTATAGATGGTCACATTTCCATCCGCATCTGTCTTCTTCTTAAAGATCCATTTATTTTCTATGGCTCGCCGCTCAATGGGCAAGTCAGTCAAAGTCCATACTTCATTTTCATACATGGATCCTATCTCGAATTTCATGGCTTCCAACCATTTGTCGGAATCCGGGCCCGCCATTGCTTCTTCATAGTTTGAAGGTTCACCGTTGTCTAACAACATGATTTCCAAGACAGGGTTGCCGTACCACTCTGGTGCGGAACGTGTCCTTGTGTACCTACGAAGTTCAGTAGCAACTTTATCTAAAGTTTCATGATCATCATCATTAACTTCCTCTCTAGTCGGTGCAGGCACCTCAGGAACATTTTCTTGAGTTGCGCCATTTTCCGGTTCAAGAGGTAATACTTCATCAAGTTCTACTTTCCTCCCACTTACTTCTTTCGAGAGAAACTCCTTCTCTAGAAAGGATCCATTCTTGGCAACAAAGATCTTGCCTTCGGATCTGAGGTAGAAGGTATACTGAATAGTTTCTTTAGGGTATCCTATGAAGACGCATTTTTCCGACTTGGGTTTGAGCTTTTCAGGTTGAAGTTTCTTGACCTAAGCATTGCATCCCCAAACTTTTAGAAACGACAGCTTAGGTTTCTTCCCAAACCATAATTCATACGGTGTCGTCTCAACGGATTTCGACGGAGCCCTATTTAAAGTGAATGTGGCAGTCTCTAAAGCATAGCCCCAAAATGATAGCGGTAAATCGGTAAGAGACATCATAGATCGCACCATATCTCATAGAGTGTGATTACGATGTTCGGACACACCATTATGCTGAGGTGTTACAGGCAGCGTCAGTTGTGAAACTATTCCACATTTTCTTAAGTGTGTGCCAAACTCGTGACTCAAGTATTCTCCTCCACGATCTGATCGCAAGAACTTGATTTTCCTGTCATGTTGATTCTCAACCTCACTCTGAAATTCCTTGAACTTTTCAAAGGTCTCAGACTTGTGTTTCATTAAATAGACATACCCATATCTACTCAAGTCATCAGTGAGGGTGAGAACATAACGATAGCCACCGCGAGCCTCAACACTCATTGGACCGCACACATCAGTATGTATGATTTCCAATAAGTTGGTTGCTCGCTCCATTGTTCCTGAGAATGGAGTCTTGGTCATTTTACCCATGAGGCATGGTTCGCACGTGTCAAATGATTCGTAATCAAGAGACTCTAAAAGTCCATCTGCATGGAGCTTCTTCATGCGTTTGACACCTATGTGACCAAGGCGGCAGTGCCACAAGTATGTGGGACTATCATTATCAACCTTACATCTTTTGGTATTCACACTATGAATATGTGTAGCATTACGCTCGAGATTCATTAAGAATAAACCATTCACCATCGGAGCATGACCATAAAACATATCTCTCATATAAATAGAACAACCATTATTCTCGGATTTAAATGAGTAGCCATCTCGAATTATCCTGATACAATGTTCATGCTCAAAGCTGGCACTAAATAACAATTATTGAGGTTTAAAACTAATCCCGTAGGTAAATGTAGAGGTAGCGTGCCGACGGCGATCACATCGACCATGGAACCATTCCCGACACGCATCGTCACCTCGTCCTTCGCCAGTCTCCGCTTATTCCGCAGCTCCTGCTTTGACTTACAAATGTGAGCAACCGCACCGGTAGCAAATACCCAGGAGCTACTATGAGTACTGGTAAGGTCCACATCAATTACATGTATATCACATATACCTTTCGTGATGCCGGCCTTCTTGTCCGCTAAGTATTTGGGGCAGTTCCGCTTCCAGTGACCACTTCCCTTGCAATAAAAACACTCTGTCTCAGGCTTGGGTATCTTTGGCTTCTTCCCGGCAGCTTGCTTGCCGGGCGCGGCAACTCCCTTGCCGTCCTTCTTGAAGTTCTTCTTACCCTTGCCTTTCTTGAACTTAGTGGTTTTATTCACCATCAACACTTGATGTTCCTTTTTGACTTCTACCTCTGCTGATTTCAGCATTGCAAATACTTCAGGAATGGTCTTTTCCATCCCGTGCATATTGAACTTCATCACAAAGCTCTGGTAGCTCGGTGGAAGCGACTGAACGATTCGGTCAATGACCGCGTCATCCGAGAGATTAACTCCCAACTGAGTCAAGTGGTTATGTAACCCAGACATAGTGAGTATGTGCTCACTAACAGAACTGTTTTCCTCCATCTTACAGCTGAAGAACTTGTTGGAGACTTCATATCTCTCGACCCGAGCATGAGCTTGAAAAACCATTTTCAGCTCTTCGAACATCTCATATGCTCCGTGTCTCTCAAAACGCTTTTGGAGCCCCGGCTCTAAGCTGTAAAGCATGCCGCACTGAATGAGGGAGTAATCATCGGTACGTGTCTACCAAGCGTTCATAACATCTTGTTCTGCAGGGAGAGCAGGTGCTTCACCTAGCGGTGCTTGTAGGACATAATCTTTCTTGGCAGCTATGAGGATGATCCTCAGGTTCCGGACCCGGTCCGTATAGTTGCTGCCATCATCTTTCAGCTTGGTTTTCTCTAGGAACGCGTTGTAGTTGAGGACAACATTGGCCATTTGATCTACAATGCATGTTGTAAAGATTTTAGACTAAGTTCATCTAATCAAATTATTCAATGAACTCCCACTTATATAGACATCCCTCCAGTCATCTAAGTATAACATGATCCGAGTTAACTAGGCCGTGTCTGATCATCACGTGAGACGGACTAGTCAACATCGGTGAACATCTTCATGTTGATCGTATCTTCTATACGACTCATGCTCGACCTTTCGGTCTTCTGTGTTCCGAGGCCATGTCTGTACATGCTAGGCTCGTCAAGTCAACCTAAGTGTTTGTATGTGCAAATCTGTCTTACACCCGTTGTATGTGAACGTTGGAATCTATCACACCCGATCATCACGTGGTGCTTCGAAACAACGAACTGTCGCAACGATGCACAGTTAGGGGGAACACTTTCTTGAAATTATTATGAGGGATCATCTTATTTACTACCGTCGTTCTAAGTAAACAAGATGCAAAAACATGATAAACATCACATGCAATCGAATAATAGTGACATGATATGGCCAGTATTATATAGCTCCTTTGATCTCCATCTTGGGGCTCCATGATCATCTTGTCACCGGCATGACACCATGATCTCCATCATCATGATCTCCATCATCGTGTCTCCATGAAGTTTCTCGCCAACTATTACTTCTACTACTATGGCTAACACGTTTAGCAATAAAGTAAAGTAATTTACATGTCGTTTCTCAATGACACGCATGTCATACAAAAAATAAAGACAACTCCTATGGCTCCTGCCGGTTGTCATACTCATCGACATGCAAGTCGTGATTCCTATTACAAGAACATGATCTCATACATCACATATATATCATTCATCATTCATCACAACTTTGGCCATATCACATCACAGAACACTTGCTGCAAAAACAAGTTAGACGTCCTCTAATTGTTGTTGGAAGTTTTACGTGGCTGCAAGAGGGTTCTAGCAAGAACGTTTTCTTACCTACGTTAAAGCCACAACGTGATTTGTCAACTTCTATTTACCCTTCATAAGGACCCTTTTCATCAAATCCGCTCCAACTAAAGTGGGAGAGATAGACACCCGCCAGCCACCTTAATGCAACTAGTGCATGTCAGTCAGTGGAACCGGTCTCACGTAAGCGTACGTGTAAGGTTGGTCCGGGCCGCTTCATCCCACAATACCGCTGAAGAAAAATAAGACTAGTAGCAACAAGAAAGTTGACAACATCTACGCCCACAACAAATTGTGTTCTACTCGTGCAAAAAGAACTACGCATAAACCTGGCTCTGATACCACTGTTGGGGAACGTTGCAGAAAACAAAAATTTTCCTACGGTTTCACCAATATCCATCTATGAGTTCATCTAGCAATGAGTGATCGGATTGCATCTACATACCTTTGTAGATCACGCGCGAAAGCGTTCAAAGAACGGGGATGAGGAAGTCGTACTTGACGTGATCCAAATCACCGGAGATCCTAGCGCCGAACGGACGGCACCTCCGTGTTCAACACACGTACGGTCAGCGTGACGTCTCCTCCTTCTTGATCCAGCAAGGGGGAGGAGAGGTTGATGAAGATCCAGCAGCACGACGGCGTGGTGGTGGATGCAGCCGTCATCACAGCAGGGCTTCGCCGTTCTTCTGCGAGAGGGAGAGGTGTAGCAGGGGAGAGGGAGGTGAGTCAAGGGTGCGGCTGCCCCTCCCTCCCCCCCTTTATATAGGCTCCCCTAGGAGGGCGCCATCCCTAGGAGATAGGATCTCCTAGGGGGGCGGCGGCCAAGGGGTGGAGTGCCCCCCAAGCCAAGTGGGGCGCCCCCCACCCTAGGGTTCCCAACCCTAGGCGCATGGGGTGGGCCAAAGGGGGCGCACCAGCCCACTATGGGCTGGTTCCCCTCCCCACTTCAGCCCATGGGGCCCTCCGGGATGGGTGGCCCCACCCGGTGGTCCCGGTACAATACCGGTGACCCCCGAAACTCTCCCGATGGCCGAAACTGCACTTCCTATATATAATTCTTCACCTCCGGACCATTCCGGAACTCCTCGTGACGTCCGGGATCTCATCCGGGACTTCGAACAACTTTCGGGTTACTGCAAATTCATATCTCTACAACCCTAGCGTCAGCGAACCTTAAGTGTGTAGACCCTATGGGTTCGGGAGACATGTAGACATGACCGAGACGGCTCTTCGGTCAATAACCAATAGCGGGATCTGGATACCCATGTTGGTTCCCACATGCTCCTCGATGATCTCATCGGATGAACCATGATGTCGAGGATTCAAGCAACCCCGTATACAATTCCCTTTGTCAATCGGTACGTTACTTGCCCGAGATTCGATCGTAAGTACCCCAATACCTCGTTCAATCTCGTTACCGGCAAGTCACTTTACTCGTACCGTAATGCATGATCTCGTGACCAGACACTTGGTCACTTTGAGCTCATTATGACGATGCATTACCGAGTGGGCCCAAAGGTACCTCTCCGTCATACGGAGTGACAAATCCCAGTCTTGATCCGTGTCAACCCAACAGACACTTTAGAAGATACCCGTAGTATACCTTTATAGTCACCCAGTTACGTTGTAACGTTTGGTACACCCAAAGCATTCCTACGGTATCCAGGAGTTACATGATCTCATGGTCTAAGGAAAAGATACTTGACATTGGAAAAACTCTAGCAAACGAACTATACGATCTTGTGCTATGTTTAGGATTGGGTCTTGTCCATCACATCATTCTCCTAATGATGTGATCTCGTTATCAATGACATCCAATGTCCATAGTCAGGAAACCATGACTATCTGTTGATCAACGAGCTAGTCAACTAGAGGCTTACTAGGGACATGTTGGTGTCTATGTATTCACACATGTATTACGATTTCCGGATAACACGATTATAGCATGAATAAAAGACAATTATCATGAATAAGGAAATATAATAATAATCCTTTTATTATTGCCTCCAGGGCATATTTCCAACATTGATTACCTTGTGGTACATTATGCTTTATGCTTTATGCTTCCATAACACCAATTTGGACACACCTACATGCCATTATGCTTTTATTATGTAGGTGTGTCCAAATTGGTGTTACGGAAAAGACGAGTCCTGGGCGGCATTGGTGGATCTTTGGTGTGATGAGGCTGGAGCCTGGGCGGCTATGAGAACCAAAAATAAGGCTAACTGAGGGACGGTGGGAGTACATGCTCAGGGAAACCGAAACCACTATCTCCACAAGGCAGTTAATGTATGACTAACCCCATTAAACATTCTTCTTCTTCTATTTACCATCACTTTCTTATGTATGACTAACCTCTGTTTGGTGGTGCAGGAGGAGAAACTGAAGCAGCCGCTCTCACACATGCAGGCATGGGAGATCGCCCATACGCGGAAGGACCCAAAGCCTAGCGAGCCCAAGTACTACGGCAAGAAGACCGCGGGGAGGAAGAAGGCCTACTCCGAAGCGTATCTGAAGTTACATCCTGACACACCTGACCCCATTGCGGCGCCTCTGGACGACATGGCGGTGGTGAGGATGGGGCCCAAGGAGCACGGTCGGGAGGCGGTTCTCGATGCCGTGATCACTCCTAGTATCTCCTACACACAGCTTCGTCGGATCGACCCGAGCCTGAGCCAGCGCACGAGCCAGCCAGTGACCAGTACACAGTCCCTCTTTCAGGAGCAACAATCTGTAAGTATTTTCCCTCTTATCTTCATTGCTCACTTCATTTTCTGCATTTAGTAGTTTTATGAGTTCCATCATGTCATACCGTAGGCCTACCTGGAGTACCCACGCCGGGAGACCATGGCGTGGCATCAGAGGCTTTATGAACACCAAGAGCAAAGGGATAGCCAGATGCAGCAGGCTTTTCAGGATATGGCGGCCGGCAGGTGTCCTCAGTTCCCTCCAACACAATGCCCTCCAGCACAACCAGTGCTGATGAGCTTTGAGGAGTTTGTGGCACAGAACGCTGGCCCCTCGCCGGTTAGTTCATCCCCAATCTATTCACCCAAAGCATGTCATGCCTTTAAACACAGTCATATATCCCGTGCATATGTCTTTTCAACATCTAGGGAACAGGTGGATCTACCGTTGGCGGTGGTCTTCGCAGCACTCCGGAGACACGGAGCCCGACCACTCCGATCCACGGAGGCGGAGGCGGAGGTGGAGGCCGTCTTGGCGGTAGCGCTGCCGCTAGTAGTGATGATCTGGGCTTCGGCGGTCTTGGCGGTGACGACCTCCGTGGTGCTCGACGTCCTGGCGCTTAAGCCTTTGGGTCACATTGTGGCGGTCTTGGTGGTGATGATACTTATATGCTTGTGATGTTTCTTATTGTTGTTTGTGAGATTCTTATATGCTTGGTGGTGATGATACTTATATGTTTATGCTTTGCGATGCTTCTTATGATGTGTGATGATGAATTTGTTGTGTGATGCTGCTGGGCCAGCTGTTATGTGATGCATATATTTGTTGTGTGATGTTGTATATATTCAAATGAATTGAGCTAAAACAAAACAGAAAAAAAACAGACAGAAACTATGCCGACAGCTAGGCCGTCGGCATAGAGCTGCCGTGAGCTCCCAGTGGCTACCACGTGGCAGGTCCATGCCGACAGCTTAGCCGTCGGCATAGTTTCAAACTAAGTCGACGGCTAGGCCGTCGGCATAGGCCTGCTCCAGGAGCTCCCAGTGGCTGCCACGTGGCAGGTCTAGCCGTCGGCATAGTTTCAAACTAAGCCGACAGCTAGGCCGTCGGCATAGACCCACCCCAGGGGTGACGCATGCTCGCTACGTGGCACGTCTATGCCGACGGCCTAGCCGTCGGCTTATTTTGAAACTATGCCGACGGCCTAGCCGTCGGCATAGACGTGCCACGTGGTGAGCAACCGTTGGTCAGCACTTGACGGCGGCCGCCGTTAGGCGATAACGTTGCCGACGGCCCTGGCCGTCGGCATAGATGTAAGGACACCGTCGGGATAGGGCCTATGCCGACGGCCTTCCTGGCTACGCCGACGGATATGTTGCCGACGGCCCTACGCCGACGGGGGCCGTCGGCATAGGCCTGTCCCGACGGCCATTCAGGGCTATGCCGATGGCCCTGGCCGTCGGCATATGGTGCGATTCCGGTAGTGATTTTACCCTCATCTATTATTTTACACGAGATATTCTCACAAGCCGGTAAAATAAGCAACCTCAAACTATAGGAAAATCTCACATTCATCTGTGTGCCTAATAGGTATGTACCGGGGGGTTACGGGCATGGCAGCAGACTATGCAAGCAGAGGCAACAATGACGAGTTGACGACAGTACCCGCCCTCCAGCTCGTAGCCTCTGTCTTCCGCAATTCATGGATCCCCTCATTGATTATTGTATGACTCGATTCAGCATATGAAGATACATGCAGTTCGAATGAGAAACTCTCATGGATCCCCTCATCGATTGCTTTTTTTTTAATCAGAAACACATGCAGTAATTAGTACCCTTGACATCAACTAAACAACGAAATGTGTACGAAGCTATTTTATAGGTAGTCAAAATATCTTACAGAGATGACTAAAAATGAAATTCTAATGATTTATTTGCAGAACACATAGTTTGTCTTGATTGGGAGCAGAATTAAGCATTTCAACTTTCCTGTCATGATAAAAGAGTAAACAAGCAATAATATTAGCAATAAAATGAAAAAAAAAACAATACAAATGATCCAGTGGAAACAACTAAATCGAGCTTCATGGCACAGAGGGATGGAGATGACCAAACAATGTATAGATTGGTTGCTGGAAAGGAAATATATACTGAACAACTTTGCAATCAATAAAAATTGCAAAACAGTTACACATATCCATAACACACGCTGCCTTCCATCAACAGCAAGAACCGAAGAGCAAGATCTAAGAAAAAAACGCATATGGGGGGAGGTGGTGGGGCGCTCACCTTGTTGCTGCTGGCTTGTGTTGTGTAGATTGGACGGAGGCAAAAGCTGCAGGCTTGGGAGGAGAATAACGGATCATGGAGATCAATCAAGAATGACCCAGCGTCACTGCCTTCACGGGGAACCCAGCAGCGGAGGCGCCGTCCGCCGGCTCAATCAATCATGGTTAGTGATTAAACTTCATGGTTGTTGACCGCCACACCCCATCCGTCCGCGCCGCTGGCGTCCATGCCCCATCCGGTGGCGGCGCTCACGTCCGTGCAATCGAACGCCGTTCGTGCGACCGAACGGACCATCGAGGGTCTGTCCACCTTGCCCGTGCACACCCAGCGCAGCCGCCGTTGCAATCCGATACCCCACCTCGGGCAACCATGGTCCGGCGGCGCAAGCGGAAGAGACCAGGTCGCGACCATATGTTGTTTTAGGAGAGCAACTAGTTAAAGAGCGCTCCTTCGGAAGCCTCGCAACGATCAGCGGTACTTGGCGTGCTCTCAGCCATTCGCCACGTGTCATGCTCCGGGCGCTTCCTCCGGATTTTTTTTCACACGTTTTTTCGGCTTTTTAAACGGATTTTCTTCCGGGTTTTTTCGACGTTTTGGTTTTCCACCGGTCTTTCTTAGCTTTTCGATAAAAAAAATATTTTTGCGCGAAAACCCGCGTTTTCTTTTTTTTTCTTCTTTCGCGAGAGTTACGGTTTTGCTTCCGCGAGAGGCACGGGTGTGCTTTCGTGAGAGTAACGGCCATGCCTCTCGGAAACGAAAAAACGCGTTTTATGTTTTTTTTCCTTTCACGAGAGTCACGGTTTTGTTTCCGCGAGACGCACGGTTCTGCTTTAGCGAGAGTCACGGCCGTGCCTCTCTGAAACGAAAAAAACATGTTTTCTGTTTTTTTTCTTTCGCGGGAGTCACGGTTTTGCTTCCGCGAGAGGCACAGTTGTGCTTTCGTGAGAGTCACGGCCGTGCCTCTTGGAAACGAAAAAAAACGTGTTTTTTGTTTTTTCCTTTCGCGAGACTCACGGCTTTGCTTCCGCGAGAGGCACGGTTGTGCTTTTGTGAGAGTCACGGTCGTGCCTCCTCGGACACAAAAAGACGCGTTTTCTCGTCTTCTTTTCCTTCCGCGAGAGTCACGGATTTTTGAGAGGCACGGCATGCCTCTTTCGGAAAGGGAAAACCCCGTGCTCCCGCTTCAGTTTTTTCGTCCGGTTTTTGCATGAAAAAAGTTTGTCAAAACCTATCAACATGGGATCTAGTTTTGAAGAACTCGACGCGAGGATTCCAATGGTGAAAGCGGTTCGAGATTTGGACGCACGGTTTGAGAGATAAAACATTTTGAATAAACGGATCTACGAAAAAAGGGAAAACTCACAGGTTGCGACAAGTGGCACACTGCATGTGCGCCACTTGTCGTAGCCTGGGGAGTTGAAGTGATCTTTGCAACGAGTACTCCTCAACTAGTGTTTTCGGTTGTTTTAGGGTTCTACGCTTGCGTTGTGTTGTTGGACGGACTGCTAGTATAGGCCCAGTAGGCCCAATTGAACGTAAGACACCCAAAAAAGCCACCGAAGCAGTAGCCCGAAAAGGCCAGCACAGCCTGACGCGTGAGTCAGCCTGCACACGAGATTTAGGTGAGACTAACAACAAATCCGACGGCCAAACACGACTAAAAGTGATGATCCAACAATTAGAAATGTTGATGGCCTGAGAGGGCTGGGAGGGTGCTCAGTTTTAATGTATCTAAATAAAGAATGCATCATACTAAACATGAGCATAAGAAATGATTTCTATTGCACATGATACCAAGATGACATTAAATCTACTGCATAAATGTAGCATGGATGAAAAAATATGCACAAGTTTTATATAGCAAATTACTTCAACTAAATGCATAAAATGAATTTTAATTCAAGTAGAATAATTGCTATTGCAATGCCATCCTTGCAAATGAATGTTGTGACTTGCCTTAGTACATAGGAGTGTCACAATACTCCCAGTCTTCTCCAAGGCAACTAGAACCTTCTAAAAATAATTTAAATGCAAAAACAAAATGTCACATAAAGCATTTTATTGCACCAAAAATTGTCTTGAGCAAGAAAATTTCTCAAACTTGGCATACAGAAGCTTTAGCTGAATACAAAACTAATGCAAAAATAATCAACTCATTTGGACTTATGGTTTAAGAGATATAGCTGGTCAAAGTTCTGGTCAAAATATTTGAATTAAACAGAAATTTGGAAAAACCAGAAGCGTCCACATCGAACGCGTATTCTTAGAATATGCCTCCACTCATTCCACATCGGTCGAGGGAGAGAGAGAGACTGACAGGTGGGCTCACCCCATCATGTTTGAGAGAGAGAGAGAGAGAGGCAAATACAGGAGGTGGCGTTGTCACCGGTGGTTCTCCAGCGAGGAGACTTCGGCGACCACCGGAGGGGAGGGGGATGGGTCCAACGTATCAAGACAAGTATGAGCGTACCTGAAATGATGGTGGGGGTGGATGGACGGTGTCGGAACGCTCCTCTACAGAGAAGGCAGGTGGCAGAGCTCGCTGGAGTTGAAGATTCCGGCACTAATCCGACGAACTAGCAACACCGTCGGGCTCAGGAGAACAACACGAGCATGCCTGAGGAGGTGGGCGAAGACGGGTAGCACTAGAGCAGGAGGAAGACCGTGGGGGATCTGCAGCCAACTCCGGCGAGGATCGACGGCACACTAATAGGAAAATGCTTATGCATAGAAGTTTACCAGTAGCGTTTGTTTGTGCACCCACACTACTAGTAATTACTAGTAGCGCTGGGAACAAAGAGCGCTACTGGTATAGACTAGCAGCAGCGCTGGTTTCCTTTGGGCACGCTAGTGGTAAGTGTGCCACACCACACCACCAGATTAATAAATATTAGCATCACCGGTCGTCTACCCAGCGCTACTGTTAGTTCAGGATCTATAGCCCTGTTATAAGAAACGCGCTAGTGCTATTTCTTCTATTTGTACACTTTTACCAGTAGCGTGTTTTTCCTACCGGTGATGTAGCTAGTAGAACTTAGCAGTAGATATTTTGGCTGGCGACCATAGCAGTAGCACGCATTGGTGACCAGCGCTACTGCTATGGTCGTCGGTCAAAATACCTACCACCTCCCCCCCCTCTTCTTCCTCCCCCTTTTTTTTGCCCTTTCCTTGCACTTGCTTGTTCCTTTCAATGCTCCCCCTCCTCCCCCTCTTCTTTGCCCCTCCACCACCCCCTCATTAATGCACTCCCTTCTCCCCCTCTTCTTTGCCCCTCCACCAGCCCCTCCATTAATGCCCTCCCTCCCCCTCTTCTTTGCCCCTCCACCACCCCCTTCCATTAATGCCCTACCTCTCCTCCCTCTCTCTCCCTAGCTCTCTCTCCCTCCCTAGATAGTTAGAGCTATATCTAGAGCTACTAGCTAATTAAGAAGGTGTTTGATATCCCCCTCGACACATAGGTGAGCAAAAAAAGTGTGTGTGCGCGATAGGGCCGAAACTATATATATGTGCGATATGAGAATATACCGGATTGTGTGTGGCATGTGAGTTGCCTATATTGTATATTTGTTGAAATGTGGGTGACATGAGTTGCCTATGTTTTGCCGAAATGTCGATTAATACCGTTTCGGTGAATTTCGGGAAAACTCAATATCTCCTATGTTTAGGGAAGGTCATGCCGAATTTTTGTATGAATTTGATCCATGCATGCATACGTGGTTATAATATTTTGCTCCGCGCGCAGGTGATCATGAAGGTTAATGGAAGGATGGTGGAAAGATACTGGCAATCCATCGTGGACGACATGTATAAAAAAAGACTGAAGGATGTCGTATGTCCATGTCGAAAATGCAAAGGAGGAGTCAGGCTCGACCCCTTTAAGGGTGGTAAATTAGAGGCGCACATGCTCATGCATGGTTTCATGGATGGCCATACTCAGTGGATAAGTGAAGATGATGATGAGGAGGATGTAGACGGGGCAGGAAATAACGACATGGGGCCAGATGAAGAGATGACCGATCATGGGCCCGAAGAAGCAGACGGCCTCGGAAATGGCTATGGCGAAGAGGCAGTACAAGGAGGAGAAGACGCAGACACGCCGCCATGTTCGTCGCTACTAAGTTCAGCCATGCGGGACCCGCATGTTCGAGACCTGCTTCGCAAGAAAACGACTAGTGACAGAGCCGCTTCTAGAGAGGAGGCCAAACTGGCGCAGCTAGAGGTAGACTCGATGACTCCTTTGTATGATGGTTGCGATCCCGAGGTGACCCGCTTGAGTTTCACGCTAGAACTTCTAAAGACGAAGGCAAAAAACAAATGGACGGATGCTCGCTTGGATGAGCTTCTGAAGTATCTAAAGATGGTTCTTCCCGCGGGAAGCCTGTGTCCTACAATCTGCCACACATTACATATCACACATGCATCAAAGATTGCATCATATATCGGAACGAGTACGCGGAAGAAACCATCTTTCCAAAGTGCAATGCTTCACGATATAACAAGGCCAAAAAGAAAGCTCCACAAAATGTTGTATGGTACTTTCCGATCACTTCACATCTGCAGTGGTATTTCGTAGATCCTAAGGAAGCAAAGCTTATGCGCTAGCACACGGATGGGGTGAAGCCAGATGATGGAGATGATCTGAAGCTGAGACACCTCGGAGATGCTAGCCAGTGGAGAGTGAGGGAGTCCTGGATTAGGGGGTCCTCAGACAGCTGGACTGTATCCTTTGGCCGGACTGTTGGACTATGAAGACACAAGATTGAAGACTTCGACCCGTGTCCGGATGGGACTATCCTTAGCGTGGAAGGCAAGCTTGGCAATACGGATATGTAGATCTCCTCCCTTGTAACCGACTCTGTGTAACCCTAACCCCCTCCTATGTCTATATAAACCGGATGGTTTAGTCCATAGGACAAAAACAATCATACCATACGCTAGCTTCTAGGGTTTAGCCTCTATGATCTTGTGGTAGATCAACTCTTGTAATACTCATATCATCAAGATCAATCAAGCAGGAAGTAGGGTGTTACCTCCATCGAGAGGGCCCGAACCTGGGTAAACATCGTGTCCCCCGCCTCCTGTTACCATCCACCTTAGGTGCAAAGTTCGGGACCCCTACCCGAGATCTACCGGTTTTGACACCGACATTGGTGCTTTCATTGAGAGTTCCATTGTGCCGTCACCGTAAGGCTAGATGGCTCCTTCGATCATCGGCAACTATGCGATCCAGGGTGAGGTTTTCCTCCCCGGACCGATCTTCGTATTTGGCGGCTTCGTACTGCGGGCCAACTCGCTTGCCCGTCTGGAGTAGATCGAGAGCTACGCCCCTAACCATCAGGTCAGGTTTGGAAACGTGAACTATACTGCCGACATCCGCGGAGACTTGATCTTTGACAGATTCGAGCCCATGTCAGGTGCGCCGCACAATCATGATGAGCATGACTTAGCTCTGCCGTCGGACAATGTTCGGGAGATCACACCTGCAACTACTCCGACCCTCAATCTGGAACAAATTGCGCCATCTGAGGACGGGTGGATGGACCCCACCACGGAGGCCGCATACTCAGTGGCGATAGAGCCGAATACTGACTTCACCTCCTACGAGACCCATCTTGCCGAACCGTTGGATTCATCCCCGGCCATGGGCTCCAAGCCGCCTGCGTCTGTGCCTATCGAATCCGATTGGGCACCGATCATGGAGTTTACCTCCACAGATATCTTTCAGCACTCGCCCTTTGGCGATGTGCTAAACTTGTTAAGGTCTCTCTCCCTATCAGGAGACCCTCGGTCGAACTATGTCCGGCTAGAATGGGATGCGGACGACGAAGAAATTCGCTCCCCACCCACCACCCACTTAGTAGCCGCTGTCGATGATTTAACCGACATGCTCGACTTCGGCTCCAAAGACATCGACGGTATGGACGACGATGCAAGAGACGAAAAAGAACCACCGCCCACAGGGCGCTGGACTGCCACCTTATCATATGACATATACATGGTGGACACCCCCAAAGAAGGGGATGGTGATAAGACAACGGAGGATAATCCCTCCAAGAAGCAATCCAAGCACCGATGTCAGCGGCGCCGCTCTAAGTCCCGCCATAGCAAAAGCAACGATACCGGCACAAGAGACAATAACGCTCCGAATAGTGCCGAAGACGACGACAATCCCCTCCAGCCAGACCTCGAGCGGGAGGACAAACAAGCTAGCCCTCCGGAACAGGCAGCAAACGGAGAATCAGAGGATGACAATTATATGCCTCTCTCCGAAGACGAGGTGAGCCTCGGCGACGAAGAATTTATCGTGCATGAGGATCCCGTCGAGCAGGAGCGCTTCAAGCACCGGCTTATAGCCACAGCAAATAGCCTGAAGAAAAAGCAACAACAGCTTCGAGCTGATCTAGATCTGCTAGCGGATAGATGGACTGAAGTCCTGGCGGCCAAGGAATATGAACTCGAGCGCCCAACCAAGAGTTACCCAAAGCGCAGGTTGCTACCCCAACTCGAGGAGGAAGCATTTAAACCTACATCACCAGCGTATGATGCGGCCGATCGGCCACCGCATGGCCGAGACAGAGAGGCATATCATCCCGAAGTCCAGCCTGCCCCCCACCGCCATACCAAGGCCCGGGGCAGCACGCGGGACCTGTGAGACGTATTGGAAAACAAAAAAACATGCAAGATCGATCTATGGATCACGGGGGCGCGCCCCAACGCGGGACGATGACCGTCACACCGGATATACTAAAAGCAAATCCGGCCGGGCCGAATACAATAGACAAGACTCGTATGAACTGCGTCGTGATATAGCCCGGCACAGAGGCGCCGCACACCCCCTATGCTTCACAGATGAAGTAGTGGATCACGAATTCCCAAAGGGCTTCAAACCCGTAAACACTGAATCATATGATGGTACAACAGATCCCGCGGTATGGATCGAGGATTTCCTCCCCCACATCCACATGGCTCGCGGTGATGGTATGCATGCCATCAAGTACCTCCCACTAAAACTCAAAGGGCCAGCTCGGCATTGGCTGAATACCTTGCCAGCAGACTCCATTGGCAGTTGGGAAGATTTGGAAGATGCATTTCTTGACAACTTCCAGGGCACTTATGTGCGACCACCGAATGCTGATGACTTGAGCCATATAACTCAGCAGCCAGGGGAATCGGCCAGGAAATTCTGGACCAGGTTCCTAACTAAGAAAAACCAAATGATCGACTGTCCGGACACAGAGGCCTTAGCGGAATTTAAGCATAACATCCGTGACGAGTGGCTCGCCGGGCACCTCGGCCGGGAGAAGCTGAAGTCTATGGCAGCCCTCACGACACTCATGACCCGCTTTTGTGTGGGCGAGGACAGCTGGCTGGCTCGCAGCAACAACACATCAAGAAGTCATGGCAATTCAGATGCCAAAGATAGTAACGATAAACCAGGTTGTAACAGGCACAAGCGCCACAACAATGGTGACAACGCCGAAGACACGACAGTCAATGCCGAATTCAGTGGCTCTAAATCCGGTCAGCGGAAGAAGCCGTTCAAAATAAGCAACCCGTGCCCGTCCAGTTTGGACAGCATACTCGATCGCCCGTGTCAAATTCACGGCACCCCCGATAAGCCAGCCAATCACACCAACAGAGAATGCTGCGTGTTCAAGCAGGCCGGCAAGTTGAATACCGAAAACAAGGAAAAGGGGCTGCACAGCGACGATGAGGAGGAGTCCCGGCCGCCGAACACAAGAGGACAGAAGAAATTCCCTCCGCAAGTGAAAACGGTGAACATGATATACGCAACCCATATTCCCGAGAGGGAACGGAAACGTGCACTAAGGGATGTCTATGCGATGGAGCCAGTCGCCCCAAAGTTCAACCCATGGTCTTCTTGTCCGATCAATTTCGATCTTAGGGACCACCCCACTAGTATCCGTCATGGCGGTTCTGCCGCATTGGTCCTTGATCCCATCATTGACGGATTTCACCTCACCCGAGTCCTTATGGACGGTGGCAGCAGCCTGAACCTGCTTTATCAGGATACAGTGCGCAAAATAGGTATAGACCCCTCAAGGATCAAACCCACTAAAACCACCTTTAAAGGTGTTATCCTAGGTGTAGAGGCCCGTTGCATGGGCTCAATCACACTGGAAGTTGTCTTCATATCTCCAGACAACTTCTGAACCGAGCAGTTAATCTTCGATATCGTCCTGTTCCGGAGTGGCTATCACGCACTGCTCAGACGAACCGAATTTGCCAGATTCAATGCGGTGCCACATTATGCATACCTCAAGCTCAAAAAGCCAGGACCTTGTGGGGTTATAACATTCAATGGAAACACAGAACGCTCGCTCCGCACGGAGGAGCACACTGCGGCCCTCGAAGTAGAAGCACAAACCAGCCTTTTAAGGCAAACCGCCAATTCGGTGATAAAGCCCCCGGACACCTTCAAGCGAGTCCGGAATAACCTGCAACATGATCGCCTGGCACATTCAGAGCTCTCCTAGCAATTTGGCCTTCGTCCTAGTCCTAGTCAAGCGACGAAATCTGTGCCGCGCGTACATAATCACGCACTAAAAATACCATGGGCACAGGTGGGGGCACAGCCAGGACACGCCCGGCTCAACCGCCCCAGGGGCTGTATACCTTTATCATTTTCTGTCTTTCAGGACCTTACTCTCTGGAAGCCCTTTTTGGCAGTCTGATTGCTGGACGCATTACGGGAAGGAAATACCAAGGAGGCAAGAAGCTAAGACGTACAAAGGAATCACCAGGTGGTCTCTGATAACGATCGAAATACCTGTTTTAAATACCCATACGTAGCTTGCCTTTGGACAGGACATGTCAAATAGTCCTATTTTTTATTGCACTACTTGTATCCGTACGCTTCGACGTATTATTTAAATAACAATACACAGCATTAGTCTATTATTGCATTACCCTTTCCTTTTTTCTCTTGTCTATTTATTTACGAAAAATTGCACCCGTACATTCTGGTACGACCAGTACGCCAGGGGCTTCAGTATACCCCATAAATACGGCGTGAGAAGTCCGAACACTTTCAACAGTGCGGCACCCTGAACTTATAGCATTATATGCATCAGCTCCGAATCATGTCTTGGGTCAATAGTTGGGTTTGCCCGGCTCCCATATTTTGGTACCTTATGTTCCGCAATATCGGCTAAGGTAGCACTGGGAGAACTACTATGATTGTGTCCCCGTTCTTCCGGACGAGCACCTTGTCATGACCGGTTTTCCAATAAAAATAATTATTGAAAAACCAATCTTTTGAGTCCAGCATGAGAGAAATCCTCCTCACTGGTAGACAAGTTCTTGATACAATAAGCCAGTAGCATAGAATATATTACAGGGTTGAGCTAGGGTTGCTCAACAAATTATTACAAGCGCGCCAATAATTATACATAATGGCGGGTTTAACACAATGGTGTGATGGCATACTACTGACTCGAAGATAAAGTGATGGTGGGATAACACCGTGGGGAGTGTGATAACATGACTCTCAAACTGGCATCACATCGAGCGTCGAGGTGAGGCTCGATGAATGTTATTCGAGTTGCGGAAGCGGATATAATACAGTGACCAAATCCAGGGTCGCACGAGACTGACTGGGATTCCTCTAGGCGTCGGACTCGCTATTGAACTCTTCATCCAAGAGATCGCCTTCGTCAGCATCTGGCCAAATCAACAAGCTAGTGAGTACTTTGAAAGTACTCGCAAGACAGTTCGGACGTAAGATATAACATATGCATGCATGAATGCGTCATGATTAATCTTTCCAATGCACATTCAAAAATTTGCATGACGAAGTAAGTACAAGGGAAACGGCGGCAGTCCACCTGAAATCCCAACAAAATATAAATGAAAACCGATCGGGTGTCTGAAGCGATGCCTCGAAAGGTGAACAAATAATAACAGAAAATCATGCCACAGTCGGGCGTCTTAGCGACACCACATAAAGGGCTTTTAAAAGAAATGCTACAGTCGGACGTCTGAGCGACATCACAGAAAGGGCTTTAAAAGAAATGCCACAGTCGGACGTCTGAGTGACATCACAGAAAGGGCTTTAAACGAAATGCCACAGTCGGACGTCTGAGCGACATCACAGAAAGGGCTTTAAAAGAAATGTCACAGTCGGACGTCTGAGCGACATCACAGAAAGGGCTTTAAAAGAAATGCCATAGTCGGACGTCTGAGCGACATCACAGAAAGGGCTTTAAAAGAAATGCCACAGTTGGACATCTGAGCGACATCACAGAAAGGGCTTTAAAAGAAATGCCACAGTCGGACGTCTGAGCGACATCACAGAAAGGGCTTTAAAAGAAATGCCATAGTCGGATGTCTGAGCGACATCACAGAAAGGGCTTTAAAAGAAATGCCACAGTCGGACGTCTGAGCGACATCACAGAAAGGGCTTTATAAGAAATGCCACAGTCGGACGTCTGAGCGACATCACAGAAAGGGCTTTAAAAGAAATGCCACAGTCGGACGTCTGAGCGACATCACAGAAAGGGCTTTAAAAGAAATGCCACAGTCGGACGTCTGAGCGACATCACAGAAAGGGCTTTATTCACAAGTAAATAATACTCATAACAAATATTCAATTCATGATAATAAACGGGTTAGTCCATCCACAGGAATAAACTTTTAACCGGGCTTAGCACTCATGTGATTCACCGGAGTATCTGTCACCAAAACTGGCACTTGTTAGAATAAGTCAGCGCAAATTTTGGATATGGATAAGATGAATTGGAGATTTATGACTCTGCAGAGTTTGTACAAAAATTTCCCACAGCTAACGGATTTCCGTAGTCACGATGGACTAGTTCCGTTTACGGTATTTCGGAAGAAAACACAGCTAACCAGTACACACCCAACCTATCTCTCGATGCCAGGACTCACCCTAGACATCATCCAAGAAAAACTTTTGAGACGGGGAGATCACAATCTCGAATAGCATGGGATCAAATTTATATACGCGCGCTCTAAGGGGTGCCCCCCTCTCGGTCCCAACCGGAAACACCCATGCCCCCTGACTGGATGACTGGCTTTAATCCAGGGCCATGGAACCATCATCCCGGCCTCTCCTTTTGGTGTGTACCAGGAAAGCGGTTTGCAACTTACTAATCCATATTCCTTGCGGAAAACATGTGGCAGTACAAGGAAGGAAAAGGGAGGAACTGGACCGATACGATTTAACACTGTAGTCATATAATCTGGCATAAGACTGGCATGCTACAACACTGCCATCTTACCCATCGTTATGCCAACACATGGCCATTCATACTCACATCCATCCACCTATGGATCATCGAGCTCACTTACCTCAACAATGCATGAAAATAACGTTCATCGGTATGCTCATCAACATGCCATGAAACTAACTAAATGCAAAACATGCCAAGACACTCATCATATCAAAAGTTCAAACATGCTTGCCTGGTTCAGAGTAGTCGGAGCCTAGCTCGGTGAAGTTCATGGCTCCGTCACCACCTTCGGTATCTATGGTATAAAGAAAACACACGCGCTAACGTAAATATCGAGAGGTGCACAAAAAGTATTCCAAATATTTTTCAAATCAATCTTATAAAAAACTAGACAAAATTTTAAAGAGAACAAAAAAAGAATCAATCAAAAATACTTTTCTGTTTAAAAGTTATAAGGGTTTTTGTCCAGGGACTCATCTGTAATGAAACAGAAAGTTTCCAGGGGCTAGCTCATAAAAACAGAAAACGATTCGATAGAGAATACGCCAGCCCAGGAGGAAAGCGCATTTGGCAGAATACGCTTCCAGAAAACGGTTCGTTTAAAAAAAGTACAGAGAGGCTGACGGGCAGGTCCCACCCGTCAGGTTTAAAAATTCAAAAGGGCGGCAGAGGACGACGGTGCCCGAGAGCCGCGGTGGTCGCCGGTGGTGATCCACGAAGAGGTAGGGGGATCGGAGGGTACCTCCGTGTTCAGGGCGCCCTTCTGCTTTGGTTGGTGGTGGTGGTGGTCGCCGGCGAGTACCACGTCGATGGCGAGCCTTGCTCCGGCGGACGGCGGCTCGGGTGGAGATGGATCTCGTCGGGGAGAGCTTCGAAGGTCAAATTGACGCTTGGGTGAGCTTACTGGGTGCCCGAGGAGGCTACTGACGAGGTTTGGGCACCGGAGATGGCCTCACCGGAGCGAATCGAGGTGGAGGCCGAGGCGGAACGAGGCGGCCGGAGTCGGGGGAGGAGACCTCTTCGAGGTCCTCCTAGTGGCCTGGCGGGGTGTTTGTGGGGTGCAGTGGTGGTGCATGCTCGAGGGCGAGCTCGGGATCTCCTTTTATAGGCGATACGAGGCGGTGGCCGTGAACGGGGATCTCCGGTGATGGATTACGGCGGCGCAGTGCTTGGTCGGGGAGTTTAGGAGGTTGGGCATCAATGTGGGGGTCCACTGGTTCCATTCAGACGCTAAACGGACTTGGATTAGAAGCTTAGGGCAGTTTTGGTCGGAACGGGACGGCGCGGGTCCGTCGGCGGCAGAGAGCGCGTTCTGTGCTGTCGGGCCACGGTGACTGTGCTGCGGGGTTGCCCTGGCGTGCATGAGGCCACGCGGAGAGCCAGGGGGCATTGGGCGGCGCCGAACAGCGTTGAGCCGCCGTTTTGCTCCCTGTCGGCTGCTACGGTGGTTCGGCCGCCGCAAGACAGGCCGGCGTAGGCGGGCCAGGGCGCCACCGACACCAGGAAGGCGCCAAGCGCGCGTGCGGTGCTCCAGAAAGGAGGAAGAGGCGGCGAGGAATGTGCCAAGGGCACTGTCTACGCGTGACTGAAGCGGCCGAAGAGAAACGACACTGGAAATCTGAATTTTTACTGAATTTAATGAAAGTGCAAGGAACAGTGCATGCAAGGTGTTCGACAGAATGATACTGGCCTCTAGGGATTTTTCCTTGAGCTGATTTTTGGTGGAGTGGCTACTCATTGCTCCAGTAGGCTGCCTGAATTTTGGTGGAATTTTTGGAGAAGTATAGATATGAATTTCACCAAATTTGGCAAATCTGGTCCAAACTTGCAGAGGCTGAAATTTGAAAACTTTGAAAAGAGGAGGAGTGGATCAAGATGGTTCTAGGTTGTGGATGCTAAGTACAATCCAGAGGAGTTGGTTTGAGGTCAAAACTCAAATGAAATAGGGCACTTGCTTTGAAAAACCCTCAGGCTCCAAATAATTGACAGAAAATGGTTTGAGAGGAAAAATAATTAGAATAAAATCCAAAACTTGTTTGGATTAGTTGGGACAGAGAACTTAGGTTGATTATAAGGAGGAGGAAAGGATTTTGAGAGGTTTCACCACATGGGCAAAAATACAAGGTCATGGGGGGGGGGTTTCAAGATATGAAAATCCCCAATTTTCATAGAGTTTCTTTTTAAAAGAAAAAGACTAAACTCCCAATAAAATAATTTGAGAAGGGAACCAACAGAGGAAGTTTTGAATGATCAAACACCATAGTTTGAGGAAAAATAAAAATCCTTACCAAAGAAAAGGAAGTTTTTTAAGAGGAAGGATTTCTAGAAAAGAAATTTTAAATGCTCTCTTTTAAAATCCAACAAAGTTTTTGAAGAAAACCAAATTAAAAATTTTGGAGTGTCACACACCTCAGTAGAGAAAGCCGAAAACCGACTGTCATGATAAGGCGAGAGTTGGTCGCTGTTCGAGAGGTCTCAAGTCCATAAAGACTTTTTCCGCTTCGGGCGAGGAGTTGGCCTTGCCCGACTTAGGCGTATATAGCGCCCCAAATTTGGCCTTCCGAATACTAGGGGCTTCGCCAAAATTGAAAATTGTAGACTTCTATGACTAAGTGAGAGTGATAAAGCCTTATAGTCAGATTGCCTGGTTCGTTGCACTGACCACCTCCCTCGAAGGACCCAAAATTGGGATAGAGAGTGCTTAGATTTATCCCGAACACCCCAATACTAGTTACATGGGGGCAGAAGCCGACGATTGGCCAACTCTCAGATTTTTTAAACGGCCGCACAGAAGGTAATATTTTAAATTCACAAGCGTTGCATAGCGCAAATGAACTCATTTCATATTACAGGATCGCATGAGTACATTTATTCAAATATTACATCCTTTGCACATTCATCTGCCACAAGGAGAGCACCCTTCAGGACACTTTCATAATACTTTTCAGGGTGGCGATGCTCCTTGCCTTCCGGCGGGCCCTTCTTCACCAGTTTTTCGGCGTCCAGCTTCGCCCAGTGCACCTTCGCCCGGGCAAAAGCCCTGCGCGCACCCTCGATGCAGACGGACCACTTTATGACATCAAGCCGTGGGCAGGCATTCACAAGCCGCCTCACGAGACCGAAGTAGCTATTAGGCAGGGGCTCGCCAGGCCACATCCGAACTATAAGACCCTTCATGGCCGGTTCGGCCGCCTTGTGGAGCTTGACCAGTTGCTTCAGCTGGTCGCTCAAGGGTATTGGGTGTTCGGTCCCAGTATACTGAGACCAGAACAACTTCTCCATCGAGCTCCCCTCCTCAGGCCGGTAGAACTCCGCGGCATCCGACACACTGCGGGGTAGATCTGCGAACGCTCCTGGAGAGCTCCGAACTCGGGCAAGTAAAAAGAAAGTTTCCTTCACATGCTTGCTTTGCATAATGGATGCCTTACCCGCCACTATCTTCTTAACCGCCTCAATTTCCCGGAGGGCCTTTTGGGCTTCGGCCTTGGCGTGTTGTGTGCTTTCTTACGCCTTTGCAAGCTCGGACCCTTGCGTCTTAGAGTCACGCTCCAAGGACTCGTGTTTTTTGGCGAGAGCCTGGAGCTCTTCCTGCACCTCACCTACTCGGGCTTCTTTCTTTTCTCGCTTGATGCGCTCCTTGGCCGCTTTGTCTTCAGCCACGGATAGCGCCTTCTGCAAGGCCGCCACTTCGGTCGTGGCCCCTAGCACAATTCATGACGATCCTATTATTCCAAAACCAAAATTTTCTTTATAATATACAGATGGGGTATCACTTACCTTTGTTCTCTTCGAGCTGCCTCTTGGTAAGGCCGAGCTCTACCTTGGACCGCTCAAGGTCCCGCTTCAGTGCGGCGACCTCCGCAGTACGTGCGGCAGCGGCCAGTAGTGAAGCCTGCATATGCACATAGACATATTGTGATTCGACTCCTGTGATTACTATTTGATCCTCTATTCGGCCTTCCTTCGCGAACGCCAAATAGAGCATCAGGGGCTACTGTCTATGCCAGAATATTTTCTTATAATTTTATTACTTACCTCAAAGCCTGTTAGGAGGCTGGCACAGGCTCCAGTCAATCCGCTTTTGGCAGACTGAACCTTCTTGACCACCGCACTCATGATAGTGCGGTTCTCTTCATCAATGGAAGCGCTGCGAAGCGGTTCCAGCAAGTTGTCTGATGCCTCTGGATGGACAGAGACCATCGGCACAGACGGCTCGCCCCCCCTTAGTGAGGGGTCGCCTGACAGAGTCCGGAACCACTGGAGGGTTCGGTGCCGTATTCGGCTGGGGGCTAAGCTTGCCGCCCCCGTCATGTGGGCCCATGGGATTCTTGCTCCCCACGCGTCCAGTGTCCGGAATGTTGCCTTGGGGCGGTTTCAGGACTATCTCCCCTTGGTTCGGTGCCCCTTGAGACAACAGCTCGACATTGTCCGTAGGGCGTGGGGAGGAAGCGGTCGGGAGCGAATCACTGTTCATCTCCGACTCGCCTAAAGACTCCTCCGAAGAGGATATGCTGATATGAGCTTTGGAAGGGCTATATGATCGTGTTCGGCATGATAAGAAGCAACAAAACAAAACATACCAGAATTACTATGGTATCCGGATACTTACGACTTCGCCAGGGGCTTATCCCTGGGCAGCCACTCGTCGTCGCTGTAGGCGGCAGTTGTGGAGTTTTCCGGAAGGAGGGTCCTTCCCTTCTTGGACCCTTCGGCCGCCCCAGCCCGGGTGGCCTTCCTTTTCTTGTCTCCCTCGGCTGGGGGGGGGACTTTCCTCTTCTTCCTCCTTGTTTTCATGGGAGGAGTGTGCGTCAGTGTTTTCGGACGATGAGTCCGATATAACCTTGCGACGGAGACCCTTCCTGGTCCCCGTGGCCTTCTTCTTGGCCTTCTTCTCCGGCACCTCATAAGGCGATGGAACCAGCATCTCCGTCAAGAGAGCATCTGCTGGATCTTCGGGCAGGGGAGCCGGATAATCGATCTGCTCCGCTGTCGCTACCCAGTCCTGTTAAATGGTGTGGAGGCTTAGATCCCGCGCGTGGTTACACTGGGGAAAAGAACAAATTACGAGATGTAAAAGACTTACCGGATTGGCGGGGTGCTTTGCACTGAGTCTGCGGTCCTCGGTGTGGGGAGGAGGTACCTCGGCGCCCTTGAACAACACCTTCCAGACGTCCTTGTGTGTCGTGTCGAAGAGCTCACGCAGCGTCTGGTGCTCGGCCGGGTCGAACTCCCACAAATTTAATGCCCGTCCTTGACATGGGAGGATCCGGCGGAAGAGCATGAATTGGACCACGTTGACGAGCTTGATTTTCTTGCTCATCATGTTTTTGATGCATGTCCGGAGTCCGGTCAGTTCTACCGAGGAACCCTAGGACAGGCCCTTCACTTTCCAGGAGGTGAGCTGCATGGGGATTCCGGATTGAAATTCGGGGGCCGCCACCCAGTTGGTGTCGTGCGGCTCGGTGATGTAGAACCACCCCGATTGCCACCCACATAGGAGCCTTCGAGCCAGGTGACGTTGGGCATTTTGCCCACCATGGCGCCTCCGCACTCTGCTTGCTGGCCGACCACCACCTTCGGTTTAACATTGAAGATCTTCAGCCACAGGCCGAAGTGGGGCTTGATGCGGAGGAAGGCCTCGCACACGACGATAAACGCCGAGATGTTGAGGATGAAATTGGGAGCCAGATCATGAAAGTCCAGCCCGTAGTAGAACATGAGCCCGCAGACAAACGGGTGGAGGGGAAATCCCGGTCTGCGGATGATCTGCCCCGCATCTCGCAGCCGGTGTGCGATATCAGCGGCCAGATATCCGGCTCCCCGCAACATTGTAATATCCTCCTCCATAAAGGAGGAGACCATCCACTTGCCTCCCGCTCCGGACATGATTGGAGTGGTTTGAGGAGAAAAATGCGAACTTGGGTGCTGGAGCTCGAGTGTGCAAGAATGGATGAGCAAGGAGGAAGAAGGCATGGGTAAAAAGGGGGAATCCTTATCCTTTTATAAGGGCGGAAGAAGCTATGCGCCTCCCCACCTACCTGGTAAACTCGCTTATTCCCCAAGCGCCGTAATTGATGGCGCGATTGGGTTACCCACGCCCGTATTGATGAGAATCCCGTGATAAGGGGACATGATCTCTGCTTCGACAAGACGTGCCAAGAAAACCGCCTCACGAGATGTGTAGTGGCTGGTTATGAAAATGGTTCAAATAATAACCGGGTCGTGGTGTGATGTCATGCTACAGAATGTGTCAGTAGATTAGATTTGTGGAAATATTATTCTCTCTACGGTGGTTTGTGGAATTTGTTTTGCAGAGACGGACACTATCCTTGTGTTCAAAATCTTCTATGAATTGATATTACCCAGGGGCAGTCTTAAAAGCCGGCATGTTTGATTGCATAGACTCGCCGGATGAAGGAAATGTATCCTGATAATTGAAGTCAGATGAATTGAGAGGTTGACGAATTAGACCCGCCAAAGTTAAAAAGGGGATAAGTTGGAGATTACCTCAGTCCGACACTTCCGGGTTACGTCAGGCAAGCTGGAGGAGAGCTCTGCATCCTTGCTGGTTCGGGTCTGCCTCCGGCTTTCAAATTGCTGTTGCTTTAAAAGAAAGTCAGGGTCTTGGTAAGCCAAAGGATGTGAAAATCTTACTTTCCGGGTTACTCTTCGAATTTTCTGACGCGACAGAGGCTCGGAGTCGGAGGAGATTATAGTTACCTCTTCTTCGACGGGTTGGCTATTTCTCGTCTCTTCCTGAAAGAGAAATCATGTCAGTGAAATGATGATACAATAGTCAGGGAAGTTTAAAAGTTACCTCTTCTTCATTATCATCAGAGTCATCAAGTTGAAGCATCTCTGAAGCACTTGTTTTTCTTTTCCTGGAGGTGGTAGGCTTGGTGGCTTTTCTATCAGCTTTTTTAGCATCCCTGGCTTGTTTGGCCGCCTCATGGTCACAATGAACCTTCCAGAAGCTGTCTTTTGCCTAAAGAGAGGTTGTGAAGAGTTATAAGTAAAAGCAAGGTATAAGCGGGGTAAAAGGTAATAATTGGGACTTACTGCAGGGGCCGGGTTTTGTTTGCACAGAGGCAGTAACCCGAAGGCATTGCTGGTCACTGTACCCTTCTTTAACAAAGACTAAGTGGTAGCCTCCACTACATCGTCTGGTAAGTCGTCAGGGCTATCACATTGAGGGTCATCTTTCTTGCCAGAGTAATTACACATTAAGCCGGGGCGGCGGCTTAATGGAATTATTCTCCAAGCAACCGAGACTCGGACCAGGTCAATACCATCCAAGCCGTTCCCCAAGAGAGCTTTAATCTTCTTGATCTTGGGGGTGAGTGGTAGACGTTCAATGGCAGTCAACTTATCCGGCAGCGGGTGAGTAGATTCAAGGCGCAATGCACGGAAGACGGGCAACGGGTTTTCACCAGCCGGAGAAGAATCCTGGCAATAGAACCATGTCTGGTTCCAGTCCTTTGGATGACTTGGCAATTCAGCATAAGGGAACAGGCAGTCTCTCCGCCTTTGAATTGATATGCCACCAAGTTCCAGGCTGGGCCCGTTGGCGCGCTCATTCTGCCGGTTCAGATAGAACAATTCCCTGAACAAAAGTAGGCTGGACTCTTCTCTAGGGTAGACCTCGCAGAAAACTTGTAAGTTGCAGATATTGGATACGGAATTGGGTCCGATGTCTTGAGGTCTTAAGTCAAAGAAGTGCAAAATGTCTCTAAAGAATTTTGAACCGGGTGGAGCGAAGCCCCGGCTCATGTGATCTGTGAAGACTACTACCTCCCCTTCTTTGGGATGAGGTTTCCCCTCGGACGGGTCAGGAGCACGATAAGACATGACCTCCTTCTTGGGCAGATAACCATACTTCACAAATTCGGACAATTTACTTTCCGTGACAATGGATGGGACCCAATTACAGGTCACCGGAGGCTTGGGAGCTTTGAGTGCCATTGTGGAAATTGAAGCCTACAACAAGATAAGGAATTTTTCCGGTTCAACTATAACCAGGAGGAAAGCATTATTGAGTTACTCAGAATGGCGATTTAAGAAGGGGCCTAATGACATATAGATAATCATGCGATGATATTTAAATCATTACAATTATGAGAGGCAATTGTAGTTTTCTTAAGTCGCGAGAGGCAAGCGGTGTTAACAGCCGGAATTATTTTGAACCGGGCATATGAACTACTATGGCAGAAATAGAGTCAACAGATGCAATTTTTGGCAGTTTTTTGGCTAAGTGTGGAACAAACAGGTTTCACAAATTACAATTATTATTTTGGATCAAACGATGCTCTGGAAAGGAAAAATTTCTAGACCTAAAACAGTACAGGGAAGTTCATATATTCAAGAAGGGCTTCTAAAACAAGGAAATGAGATCTATTTTCGTACAGAATAAGCACAAAACATCCTCCGCAGTAGTTCTATGTGGTTTTTACGATCTGAGCAAGGTATTAGCGGTAAGAACTAATGGACGTTACGTTAGGCGGCGATGAACGCCGACAAACTCAAGGCAGTACTAATGCAGATCTGAGAAAGGGGGGAAAGAGAACTCACCGATGCGGAAGAACTGCGGAGGGTTGCCATCGTTTTCTGGTCAAGAAACAGGGTGATGCAGGGGCCTGAGTCGGTGAAGACGAGGGTTCCGACGGTGGCGGTGGCGGAGCTCGAGCGGCAGAGAAGGGAGTGCGAGGAGGAAGACGACCGGAGCAAATGAAAAATACCTAGGTCGCGTCTATTTATAAGGAGGGGCCGACTGAGACGACACTGTTGGGGAACGTAGTAATTTCAAAAAAATTCCTACGCACACACAAGATCATGGTGATGCATAGCAACGAGGGGAGAGCATGATCTATGTACCCTTGTAGATTGCAACGGAAGCGTTGACACAACGTAGAGGAAGTAGTCGTACGTCTTCTTCCCGATCCGACCGATCCAAGCACCGTTACTCCGGCACCTCCGAGTTCTTAGCACACGTACAGCTCGATGACGATCCCCGGGCTCCGATCCAGCAAAGCTTCAGGGAGGAGTTCCGTCAGCATGACGGCGTGGTGACGATCTTGATTTACTACCGACGCAGGGCTTCGCCTAAGCACTACAACGATATGATCGAGGTGGAATATGGTGGCAGGGGGCACCGCACACGGCTAATGAACGATCTCAATGATCAACTTGTGTGTCTAGAGGTGCCCCCTACCCATGTATATAAAGGAGCCAAGGGGGAGGGGTACGCCGGCCAGGGAGAGGGCGCAGGAGGAGTCCTACTCCCACCGGGAGTAGGACTCCCCCCCCCCCAATCCTAGTTGGACTAGGTTTCCCAAAGGGGGAAAGAGAGAGAGGGGGGCCGGCCCCTTCTCCTACTCCTAATAGGACTAAGGGAAGGGGGGCGCGCGGCCACCTATGGGCTGCCCTTTTCTCCTTTCCACTAAGGCCCATGAAGGCCCATATGGCTCCCGGGGGGTTCCGGTAACCTCCCGGTAATCCGGTAAAATCCCGATTTCACCCGGAACACTTCCGATATCCAAATATAGGCTTCCAATATATCAATCTTTATTTCTCGACCATTTCGAGACTCCTCGTCATGTCCGTGATCACATCCGGGACTCCGAACAACCTTCGGTACATAAAAATGCATAAACTCATAATAACTGTCATCGTAACGTTAAGCGTGCGGACCCCACGGTTCGAGAACAATGTAGACATGACCGAGACACTTCTCCGGTCAATAATCAATAGCGGGACCTGGATGCCCATATTGGCTCCTACATATTCTACGAAGATCTTTATCGGTCAGACCGCACAACAACATACGTTGTTCCCTTTGTCATCGGTATGTTACTTGCCCGAGATTCGATCGTCGGTATCCAATACCTAGTTCAATCTCGTTACCGACAAGTCTCTTTACTCGTTCCGTAATACATCATCCCGCAACTAACTTATTAGTTGCAATGCTTGCAAGGCTTAAGTGATGTGCATTACCGAGAGGGCCCAGAGATACCTCTCCGACAATCGGAGTGACAAATCCTATTCTCGAAATACGCCAACCCAACATCTACCATTGGAGACACCTATAGAGCTCCTTTATAATCACCCAGTTACGTTGTGAAGTTTGGTAGCACACAAAGTGTTCCTCCGGCAAACGGGAGTTGCATAATCTCATAGTCATAGGAACATGTATAAGTCATGAAGAAAGCAATAGCAACATACTAAACGATCGGGTGCTAAGCTAATGGAATGGGTCATGTCAATCAGATCATTCAACTAATGATGTGACCTCGTTAATCAAATAACAACTGTTTGTTCATGGTTAGGAAACTTAACCATCTTTGATTAATGAGCTAGTCTAGTAGAGGCATACTAGTGACACTCTGTTTGTCTATGTATTCACACATGTATTATGTTTCCGGTTAATACCATTCTAGCATGAATAATAAACATTTATCATGATATAAGGAAATAAATAATAACTTTATTATTGCCTCTAGGGCATATTTCCTTCAGTCTCCCACTTGCACTAGAGTCAATAATCTAGATTACACGGTAATGATTCTAACACCCATGGAGCCTTGGTGCTGATCATGTTTTGCTCGTGGAAGAGGCTTAGTCAATGGGTCTGCAACATTCAGATCCGTATGTATCTTGCAAATCTCCACTACAAGAGATTAAGCCTACTATGACGAGCCAAAAAATGTCATCGAACAGCTAATAACGTCACAAATTACACCTGAGTGACGTTTTATGGGCGTCACGAGCATCGTCACGGAATCCCCGTCACAGATTACTTCTCGTGACGGCGCACGCAAAACAGTGTCACTGAAAATGGGACCTTTGGTGACGTTTCATAGAACGTCAACAGCTTTCTATTTCTATGACGGTGGATTAATGTCACAAGTTAGGAGCAAAGATGCCATGTTGTACAATATTCAGTGATGGAGCAACGTTACTGACTTTATGCCACATCAACACCCGCACAGATTACCCCACTACGAGCATCACTACTTTCATTATTGATGAAGATGACATCATCAAAATACATTTACTATATTTTGAATAATTTGCAATGAATTATCAGATCCACTATATTGCAAATGCATTTCAACAGTAAGTATTTAATTCACATCACATCACATTATATAAATAAATTGTGAGCCAAATCACATTATGAAACGAAAGACAAATCATATTATATATTCAATCTCTTAGGAAAATCATCATCTAAATAGAAATGACAATAAAAAATAACACCGAATCAAGTTTGACACAACAATACACAAGACAATGGAATCTTGCTGAGTTGCTTGAGCCCTCAATAGAAAACCAATCAGGTTAACTGTATCATGTATTGCTTCTTTTCCCAGGCTTCATTCTTCTTTTGTTGGCTCTTCTTCACAGCTTCCAATTCTTCTTGATGCTTCCTTTGCATCTCTTCAAGTGCTCTTTCTTGTGCTTATAATCTCACAGCTAACTCCCCCCAATGCCTATAAACTGAGGAAACACAACAGCGTGTTGCATCTTAATGAGATGAAAACATACAAGATAAAAACGTATAACAGTACCACTAAGAAGCATATAATAATCTATGAAATTACGAATCTGAGTACATTATTAACTAGATTTGCGGGTAAGCAGATGGGCCCATGATACGGTATATTAGTTTGGCAAAACAAGAAGACACAAACTTGTATAAAAATTGTTAGTCAAAAAAATTTACATCGATCCCTGCTGCACTTTTAACTAGTGTGCTACTTAAAGTTCTAAGTAGCATGTGAATGACTAGTGAGTCCAGTAGGCAGCATATGACAATGAATTATAGTAATCTACTGCCTGTTTGATAACAAAGTATTATAAAAACTGAAGCATTGCAAACTACTTGATAGCAAAGTATTTTCTAAGTATTTTGAGAATACTATAGTTTTTTAGATTACCATAGTTTTATTTACAATGAGTTGTTTGGTTGCCCCTAACAACTGTGCTTTTACTACTGTAGTATTGGGCAAACTGATGTTTTTTCTCTGCATAAAAAAGAACCCCAAACCTCTTTTTTAAAAACATAGCTGTTGAGTGCTTAAACGCAACAGCTAAACAACGAAACTTACAGCGTTATGCGGCAACAGCCAAACAGGTTCTATGCATTGTGAATACTGCAAAATACTATGTTTTGATAAAACTATGGTATCTCACACCTACATGCAAAATTACTGTAGTTTTTGATACTTTGGTTTATATAATACTTTGCTATCAAACACAGAGTTCATAGATACACAATACCACAGTTTTGCAATAACAGAGTATTTGAAAGTATTTAGAATACTGTGCACCTGTTTGGCAAGAGCCGTTTGAAGCAGTTCCGAACGGTGCGTTGAGCTAGCTAGACACATCTAAACTGATTAACGGGCATGCACTTAGCACAGATGTATGATGATGCACTAACTGAATGGCCAAGCTAAACACGCCATGCACAATCTCGGTGTTACACCTACGAGAGCAAATTGGATTAGGAGGAGGCAATCAATGGCGGAGCTGCGCGTTGCCCCGAGCAGCTTGGTTTTCTTTTCGCGTCTCGGATCACCAAGAGGTGTGCGTGGAGGTATGACCTAAAGCTCCGCAAGACGGTGGTGTCGGCAATGGATCATGCGGCGAAGCTGCTCGTGAACTGAAAAAACTTGGCTTTCATTCACGTTGCCCGGAGCAGCTTGCTCCGCCCCATCAACCATGGCAGTTCGTACCGCACTATACTGCCGTTCCTTGATCTGTCCATGGCCGCCCGATCAAGACGACCTCCACAGACAATGGGGCTGCCGGTGGCGGCTTGGGAGCGACCAAAGATAATGATGAGTTTGTTCCTTCGCGTGCTCAGTTTTAAAAAAAGAGGTCTGAGGTTCTTTTTTTTAAACAGAGAAAATACCATAGTATTGGAATTTAATATCATAGTTTTTAGGTCTTGTTAAACAGCTCAAAGTAATTAAAACCATGGTAATCCTAAAAACTGTAGTATTTTCAGAATACTTAGAAAATACAGAGCTATCAAACAGGGCCTTGCATAAGTATAGTTGTTTGACGCTTTGGTTACTACAAAAGTTTAGATCAGCACATCACTACAAAAACAGATCGGTGATGTACTAAAAAATCGTAGATCAAAACACAAAAATGTTTCTTTAGTAAGAAGTGACAGCCATTCATCCATTCAATGTACTGAACAATCTCAGAATAATGCAATATCTGGAGGTCATCACCCAACCACTACATGCCACATTATTCCTATTAACTGTATGTTTTCTCATCTCTGAATTGATTCAGACATGCTATGAATTTGGCCGTTCATCACCTTATGTACAACTACGTGCCATAAGCAACTAGTACTAGTACTATCTACACTATTTTAATCAGTTGTGTGCTTAGTCACCTTCCCCAACAGCTACAGCTAATTGTGTACGTGCACTGGAGTTGTATGATGCTTACTCAATCTAAATATAACAAATAAAAATACAA
Organism: Triticum monococcum; assembly: GCA_034509565.1. NCBI lineage: Eukaryota > Viridiplantae > Streptophyta > Magnoliopsida > Poales > Poaceae > Triticum > Triticum monococcum. The sequence goes on along the minus strand of CM067847.1, from coordinate 726,154,938 downwards.
GTTATGCACAAACGAAGGACACGATGAGCTTAAATGGTAGGCATACACAACCAGGTAAGGAATTGTCAAGTACTGGACTGTAAGAAAACAAGAAAGTGGAGAAGTTAGTAAAAAGTTTAAGCTTCAGACTTTACCAACATAGCAAGGTCGATAAGATTATCTTGATATTGCAAACCCAGTCCTGCTACCTACGGTGAGCAGTCGATTAATGCGCCTGCGTTATAGGGGAATAAAACAGAAGAGACAGAGTATACTGACAAGTGTTCACATGGAGAAAAAATATTACAGAATAGCATAATCATTTTCTGTTCCACCGAGCAGTATTAGCATCTGAATGAACCTTTTAGTATATAGATTTTTCAGCAGCTAGTAACTATGGTATGGCCCATGATACAAGCCCTTGGGTATTCCTAGTATAGTTGCATTGTTAATACTCTGAACGTAGAGTCTAGTCACATATTAGATGTTCTTAAGCATGCTGAGATTGCATAATATTGCAGCTTAAAGGGGAAACTTGAGTTGAAATTATTCATTGTAGAAATTTAGAGACAGTTCGGAACATAGAAGTATGAACCATACCTTTGATAAGAGCAAAGGACATTGATCTTACTCCTGATCTAGATGAACTGCAACTAGGAAAAGGAGATCTCAAATAGGTGGTTAGAAGAGTCAAATTCCAGATCACAAATCTTACATCAGGAAATTATGGAAGAAAAAGGAACCAGCGAAATATTACCCTCGAGTGGTTGAAGGGGAGCAGATCTAATGGTGCTGTAGCCAGGTTCCTTACAGAGTTTCCAACCCATCCCCTAGCCTATCTGCATCATCGGGTTGCCTCTCCCAAACCTGGTCTCTCCCGCTGCCGCTGGACGGAACCAATCTTCTAAATCACCATCTACATCTCAAGTAGTGGGCGATGGAGGGGTGGTGAGGCAGCGTCCAGATCTTGGTGAGGCACGCGGTGAGAAACGAAGACGGGGAAGGCGCCAGAGATGGATGGGGCGATGGTTGACAAGCCATCCATGAAGTGGCGGTGGAGGTAGCATGGAGGTCGGACCAGGCAGCAAACAGGGCACGTCGGCATCGGGGGCGGCTGGCAACGAGTGATTTGGAGGCGCCGCCGGTGAGATGAGATTTGAGTCAGGTGCGAGTTGGTACAGGTGTATCTGTTGGGGATTTTTTTGGGCTAGGATTTTATTTGGAGGCACAGAGCGTGGCGTGAGACCTACCGCCAAATTGGATCACCACTTGGAGCTGAATTTTGTTTCTTTTCTTTTCTTTTTTTGCTCTGTGGTTCTAAATTCTTGGTGTGGCATTGTTTTAAAAGGTGGGTGATAAGGATTGAAAAAATCCCATCAACTCTCATATTTCCATTTTAACTTTTGAGAGCTAAATGTAACACCATTAGCTCACGAGTGCGCCACTGATGTTTTTTTTGCATACACACTAACTATTTATTATATTATAGATATGAAAATAATGTCCTCTTGGCTCTCTTGTTTTCATTTTTATTTTTGAGATAAACACATGAGCTCACGGACGCTCGATTCAAGTTTTTCGCCCAACCACTACCTATTTATATTAGAAAGAACAAAATAAATTTTACCTTTATAAAAAAGAACTAATATAAGTATTTCCATGCCCACTACCTATTTATATTATATCGAGAAAAATAATTCCAACCCTTAGCAGCCTTTGAGAAAACTATGGCAGGTCCCAGTGCCAACACTGACGCATGGGTCCAATCGCTCAATTACCCAAGAACTAGCTTTGCCGAGTCTAAATACTATACCTAACATGAAAAAAACGATCTTCTCACATTCATAGTACTCGGTGATTCTAGTGGGCTCATCATGAAAATTACCAAAACGTCACAAAAATTGGGAGCCAGGTGTGCTGAAAGGTCGAGGAAATTTGGTGACGTTTATCGTCACCGATTTGCGATAATTTGTGACGTCACCTACGACAACATCACACATTAGGAATTTATGTGACGTTCTCCACCATCGTCATGAGGATTTTCGTCACAGTATATCAATTTTGTTGTAGTGCTCTATGTCTCCCACCTGGACTAGATCCCGGATGGAATTGAAGCGTCTCTTGATGTGTTTGGTCCTCTTGTGAAATCTGGATTCCTTTGCCAAAGTAATTGCACCAGTATTGTCACAAAAGATTTTCATTGGACCCGATGCACTAGGTATGACACCTAGATCGGATATGAACTCCTTCATCCAGACTCCTTCGTTCGCTACTTCCGAAGCAGCTATGTACTCCGCTTCACATGTAGATCCCGCTACGACGCTTTGTTTAGAACTGCACCAACTGACAGCTCCACCGTTTAAAGTAAACACGTATCCGGTTTGCGATTTAGAATCGTCCGGATCAGTGTCAAAGCTTGCATCAACGTAACCTCTTACGGTGAGCTCTTTGTCACCTCCATACACGAGAAACATATCCTTAGTCCTTTTCAGGTATTTCAGGATGTTCTTGACTGCTGTCCAGTGATCCACTCCTGGATTACTTTGGTACCTCCCTGCTAAACTTATAGCAAGGCACACATCAGGTCTGGTACACAGCATTGCATACATGATAGAGCCTATGGCTAAAGCATAGGGAACATCTTTCATTTTCTCTCTATCTTCTGCAGTGGTCGGGCATTGAGTCTGACTCAACTTCACACCTTGTAACACAGGCAAGAACCCTTTCTTTGCTTGATCCATTTTGAACTTCTTCAAAATCTTGTCAAGGTATGTGCTTTGTGGAAGTCCAATTAAGCGTCTTGATCTATCTCTATAGATCTTTATGCCTAATATGTAAGCAGCTTCCCCGAGGTCTTTCATCGAAAAACTTTTACTCAAGTATCCCTTTATGCTATCCATCCCTTTATGCTATCCAGAAATTCTATATCATTTCCAATCGGCAATATGTCATCCACATATAATATCAGAAATGCTACAGAGCTCCCACTCACTTTCTTGTAAATACAGGCTTCTCCAAAAGTCTGTATAAAACCAAATGCTTTGATCACACTATCAAAGCGTTTATTCCAACTCCGAGAGGCTTGCACCAGTCCATAAATGGATCGCTGGAGCTTGCACACTTTGTTAGTTCCCTTTGGATCGACAAAACCTTCCGGTTGCATCATATACAACTCTTCTTCCAGAAATCCATTCAGGAATGCAGTTTTGACATCCATCTACTAAATTTCATAATCATAAAATGCGGCAATTGCTAACATGATTCTGACAGACTTAAGCATCGCTACGGGTGAGAAGGTCTCATCGTAGTCAACCCCTTGAACTTGTCGAAAACCTTTTGTGACAAGTCGAGCTTTATAGACAGTAATATTACCGTCAGCGTCAGTCTTTTTCTTGAAGATCCATTTATTCTCAATTGCTTGCCGATCATCGGGCAAGTCAACCAAAGTCCATACTTTGTTCTCATACATGGATCCCATCTCAGATTTCATGGCTTCAAGCCACTATGCGGAATCTGGGCTCACCATCGCTTCTTCATAGTTCGTAGGTTGATCATGATCTAGTAGCATGACTTCCAGAACTGGATTACCGTACCACTCTGCTGCGGATCTCACTCTGGTTGATCTACGAGGTTCAGTAGTATCTTGTCCTGAAGTTTCATGATCATCATCATTAGCTTCCTCACTAATTGGTATAGGTGTCGCAGAAACAGTTTTCTGTGATGTACTACTTTCCAATAAGGGAGCAGGTACAATTACCTCGTCAAGTTCTACTTTCCTCCCACTCACTTCTTTCGAGAGAAACTCCTTCTCTAGAAATGATCCATTCTTAGCAACGAATGTCTTGCCTTCGGATCTGTGATAGAAGGTGTACCCAACAGTCTCCTTTGGGTATCCCATGAAGACACATTTTTCCGATTTGGGTTCGAGCTTATCAGGTTGAAGCTTTTTCACATAAGCATCGCAGCCCCAAACTTTAAGAAACGACAACTTTGGTTTCTTGCCAAACCATAGTTCATAAGGCGTCATCTCAACGGATTTTGATGGTGCCCTATTTAATGTGAATGTGGCCGTCTCTAAAGCATAACCCCAAAATGATAGCGGTAAATCAGTAAGAGACGTCATAGATCGCACCATATCTAGTAAAGTACGATTACGACATTCGGACACACCATTACGCTGTGGTGTTCCGGGTGGCGTGAGTTGCGAAACTATTCCACAATTTTTAAAATGTACACCAAACTCGTAACTCAAATATTCTCCTCCACGATCAAATCGTAGAAACTTTATTTTCTTGTTACGATGATTTTCAACTTCACTCTGAAATTCTTTGAACTTTTCAAATGTTTCAGACTTATGTTTCATTAAGTAAATATGCCCATATCTGCTTAAATCATCTGTGAAAGTGAGAAAATAACGATATCCGCCACGAGCCTCAATATTCATCGGACCACATACATCGGTATGTATGATTTCCAACAAATCTGTTGCTCTCTCCATAGTACCGGAGAACGGTGTTTTAGTCATCTTGCCCATGAGGCACGGTTCGCAAGTACCAAGTGATTCATAATCAAGTGGATCCAAAAGCCCATCAGTATGGAGTTTCTTCATGCGCTTTACACCGATATGACCTAAACGGCAGTGCCACAAATAAGTTGCACTATCATTATCAAATCTGCATCTTTTGGCTTCAACATTATGAATATGTGTATTACTACTATCGAGATTCATCAAAAATAGACCACTCTTCAAAGGTGCATGACCATAACAGATATTACTCATATAAATAGAACAACCATTATTCTTTGATTTAAATGAATAACCGTCTCGCATCAAACAAGATCCAGATATAATGTTCATGCTTAACGCTGGCACCAAATAACAATTATTTAGGTCTAATATTAATCCCGAAGGTAGATGTAGAGGTAGCGTGCCGACCGTGATCACATCGACTTTGGAACCGTTTCCCATGCGCATCGTCACCTCGTCCTTTGCCAGTGTTAGCTTAATCCGTAGTCCCTGTTTCGAGTTGCAAATATTAGCAACAGAACCAGTATCAAATACCCAGGTGCTACTGCGAGCTCTAGTAAGGTACACATCAATAACATGTATATCACATATACCTTTGTTCACCTTGCCATCCTTCTTATCCGCCAAATACTTGGGGCAGTTCCGCTTCCAGTGACCAGTCTGCTTGCAGTAGAAGCACTCAGTTTCAGGCTTAGGTCTAGACTTGGGTTTCTTCTCCTGAGCAGCAACTTGCTTGCCGTTCTTTTTGAAGTTCCCCTTCTTCTTCCCTTTGCCCTTTTTCTTGAAACTAGTGGTCTTGTTGACCATCAACACTTGATGCTCCTTCTTGATTTCTACCTCCCCAGCTTTCAGCATCGCGAAGAGCTCGGGAATAGTCTTGTTCATCCCTTGCATATTATAGTTCATCACGAAGCTCTTGTAGCTTGGTGGCAGTGATTGGAGAATTCTGTCAATGACGCAATCATCTGGAAGATTAACTCCCAATTGAATCAAGTGATTATTATACCCAGACATTTTGAGTATATGCTCACTGACAGAACTATTCTCCTCCATCTTGCAGCTATAGAACTTATTGGAGACTTCATATCTCTCAATCCGGGCATTTGCTTGAAATATTAACTTCAACTCCTAGAACATCTCATATGCTCCATGACGTTCAAAACGTCGTTGAAGTCCCGATTCTAAGCCGTAAAGCATGGCACACTGAACTATCGAGTAGTCATCAGCTTTGCTCTGCCAGACGTTCATAACATCTGGTGTTGCTCCAGCAGCAGGCCTGGCACCCAGCGGTACTTCCAGGACGTAATTCTTCTGAGCAGCAATGAGGATAATCCTCAAGTTACGGACACAGTCCGTGTAATTGCTACCATCATCTTTCAACTTTGCTTTCTCAAGGAACGCATTAAAATTCAACGGAACAACAGCACAAGCCATCTATCTACAATCAACATAAACAAGCAAGATACTATCAGGTACTAAGTTCATGATAAGTTTAAGTTCAGTTAATCAAATTACTTAAGAACTCCCACTTAGATAGACATCCCTCTAATCCTCTAAGTGATTACGTGACCCAAATCAACTAAACAATAACCGATCATCACGTGAGATGGAGTAGTTTTCAATGGTGAACATCATTATGTTGATCATATCTACTATATGATTCACGCTCGATCTTTCGGTCTCTGTGTTCCGAGGCCATGTCTGCATATGCTAGGCTCGTCAAGTTTAACCTGCGTATTCTGTGTGTGCAAAACTGGCTTGCACCCGTTGTAGATGGACGTAGAGCTTATCACACCCGATCATCACGTGGTGTCTAGGCACGACGAACTTTGGCAACGGTGCATACTCAGGGAGAACACTTCTTGATAATTTAGTGAGAGATCATCTTATAATGCTACCATCAATCAAAGCAAGATAAGATGCATAAAAGGATAAACATCACATGCAATCAATATAAGTGATATGATATGGCCATCATCATCTTGTGCTTGTGATCTCCATCTCCGAAGCACCGTCATGATCACCATCGTCACCGGCGCGACGCCTTGATCTCCATCGTAGCATCGTTGTCGTCTCGCTAATCTTATGCTTCCACGACTATCACTACCGCTTAGTAATAAAGTAAAGCATTACATCGCGATTGCATTGCATACAATAAAGCGACAACCATATGGCTCCTGCCAGTTGCCGATAACTCGGTTACAAAACATGATCATCTCATACAATAAAATTTAGCATCATGCCTTGACCATATCACATCACAACATGCCCTGCAAAAACAAGTTAGACGTCCTCTACTTTGTTGTTGCAAGTTTTACGTGGCTGCTACGGGCTTAAGCAAGAACCAATCTCACCTACGCATCAAAACCACAACGATAGTTTGTCAAATAGACTCCGTTTTAACCTTCTCAAGGACCGGGCGTAGCCACACTCGGTTCAACTAATGTTGGAGAGACAGTCGCCCGCAAGCCATCTATGTGCAAAGCACGTCGAGGGAACCGGTCTCGCGTAAGCGTACGCGTAATGTTGGTCCGGGTCGTCTCGTCCAACAATACCGCTGAACCAAAGTATGACATGCTGGTAGGCAGTATGACTTGTATCGTCCACAACTCACTTGTGTTCTACTCGTGCAAATAACATCATACCATAAAACCTAGGCTCGGATGCCACTGTTGGGGAACGTAGTAATTTCAAAAAAATTCCTACGCACACACAAGATCATGGTGATGCATAGCAACGAGGGGAGAGCATGATCTACGTACCCTTGTAGATCGCAATGGAAGCGTTGACACAACATAGAGGAAGTTGTCGTACGTCTTCTTCCCGATCCGACCGATCCAAGCACCGTTACTCCGGCACCTCCGAGTTCTTAGCACACGTACAGCTCGATGACGATCCCCGGGCTCCGATCCAGCAAAGCTTCGGGGAGGAGTTCCGTCAGCACGACGGCGTGGTGACGATCTTGATGTACTACCGACGCAGGGCTTCACCTAAGCACTACAACGATATGATCGAGGTGGAATATGGTGGCAGGGGGCACCGCACACGGCTAATGAACGACCTCAATGATCAACTTGTGTGTCTAGAGGTGCCCCCTGCCCCTGTATATAAAGGAGCCAAGGGGGTGGGGTGCACTGGCCAGGGAGAGGGCGCAGGAGGAGTCCTACTCTCACCGGGAGTAGGACTCCCCCCAATCCTAGTTGGACTAGGTTTCCCAAAGGGGGAAAGAGAGAGAGGGGGGCGGCCCCTTCTCCTAGTCCTAATAGGACTAAGGGAAGGGGGCGCGCAGCCACCTATGGGCTGCCTCTTTTCTCCTTTCCACTAAGGCCCATGAAGGCCCATATGGCTCCCGGGGGGTTCCGGTAACCTCCCGGTAATCCGGTAAAATCTCGATTTCACCCGGAACACTTCCGATATCCAAATATAGGCTTCCAATATATCAATCTTTATGTCTCGACCATTTCGAGACTCCTCGTCATGTCCGTGATCACATCTGGGACTCCGAACAACCTTCGGTACATAAAAATGCATAAACTCATAATAATTGTCATCGTAACGTTAAGCGTGCGGACCCTACGGTTCGAGAACAATGTAGACATGACCGAGACACTTCTCCAGTCAATAACCAATAGCTGGACCTGGATGCCCATATTGGCTCCTACATATTCTACGAAGATCTTTATCGGTCAGACCGCAGAACAACATACGTTGTTCCCTTTGTCATCGGTATGTTACTTGCCCGAGATTCGATCGTCGGTATCCAATACCTAGTTCAATCTCGTTACCGGCAAGTCTCTTTACTCGTTCCGTAATACATCATCCCACAACTAACTTATTAGTTGCAATGCTTGCAAGGCTTAAGTGATGTGCATTACCGAGAGGGCCCAGATATACCTCTCCGACAATCGGAGTGACAAATCCTATTCTCGAAATACGCCAACCCAACATCTACCATTGGAGACACCTGTAGAGCTCCTTTATAATCACCCAGTTACGTTGTGACGTTTGGTAGCACACAAAGTGTTCCTCGGCAAACGGGAGTAGCATAATCTCATAGTCATAGGAACATGTATAAGTCATGAAGAAAGCAATAGCAACATACTAAACGATCGGGTGCTAAGCTAATGGAATGGGTCATGTCAATCAGATCATTCAACTAATGATGTGACCTCGTTAATCAAATAACAACTCTTTGTTCATGGTTAGGAAACTTAACCATCTTTGATTAACAAGCTAGTCTAGTAGAGGCATACTAGTGACACTCTGTTTGTCTATGTATTCACACATGTATTATGTTTCCGGTTAATACAATTCTAGCATGAATAATAAACATTTATCATGATATAAGGAAATAAATAATAACTTTATTATTGCCTCTAGGGCATATTTCCTTCAGACACGAGAAACGAGGAGACCAAGACATCATTATCCAGCGGCCCCGACGCCTCAATTTCCAGGAGGGTTAGTAAAGCAGAGATCCATTGAACGATATGACGAATTAAAATATAAGTTTTATTGAAGATGACGTCACGATGATTTAACCCGAATCCAGATGATGACATCACGGCGGGTTACAATTTTCACACAAGACAGAAGACTAAAGGCCAGTTCATAAGGTTTTCAAAGATTGACATGAACCGGTTCAAATCAATCTGGGGCCTAATATTGGGGATATGACTATTTTTGTAAGCCGTCCAGGAGGGGCCGGGTTACGCAGAGAGAGGCTCATCAGAAGCCCAAGACCAAGGCATGAAGATGGCGGTTCACTAAAAGGCCTAAAAGCCCACAGGCGACTCTGAGGCCCGTAAAGATAAACCGCCATGATGGTATAACTTGTACTGTAAGGTAGAAGTAACTAGTCGCCGAGCCGGACACTGTTTATGAGCCGGCCGGGACTCTATAGGCTGCAGGGCGTCAACCCGTGTATATAAGGGGACGACCCGCCAGAGGCTTAGGGCAAGAAACAACTCATCGAGAGCCAGGCATAGCGTATCTCGCTCCCTGGTCATCGAAACCTCAAGCAATACCAACCCAACTTGACGTAGGCCTTCCTTCACCGCAATGGGCTGAACTAGTATAAACCTCGCGTGTCCTTTGTCCCGATTAACCCCTTTAAACTTCCTAGTTGCGATGGCTCCATGATTAAGTCCTCGCAAGAGGACATCTGCCGTGACAATTCCACGACAAGAACCGTTCTTACCTACGCATTAAAACCACAACGATAGTTTGTCAAGTTGGTGTTGTTTTAACCTTCGCAAGGACCGGGCGTAGCCACACTCAGTTCAACTAAAGTTGGAGAAACTGACACCCGCTAGTCACCTGTGTGCATAGCACGGCAGTAAAACCAGTCTCGCGTTAGCGTACGCGTAATGTCGGTCCGGGCCGCTTCATCCAACAATGCCGCCGAACCAAAGTATGACATGTTGGTAAGCAGTATGACTTATATCGCCCACAACTCACTTGTGTTCTACTTGTGCATATGACATCTACGCATAAAACCTGGCTCTGATACCACTGTTGGGGAACGTAGTAATTTCAAAAAAATTCTACGCACACGCAAGATCATGGTCATGCATAGAAACGAGAGGGGGGAGTGTTCTCCACGTACCCTCATAGACCGAAAGCGGAAGCGTTAGCACAATGCGGTTGATGTAGTCGTACGACTTCACGATCCGACCGATCAAGTACCGAACGCACGACACCTCCGAGTTCAGCACACATTCAGCCCGATGACGTCCCTCGAACTCCGATCTAGCCAAGTGTTGAGGGAGAGTTTCGTCAGCACGACGGCGTGGTGAGGATGTTGATGTTCTACCGACGCAGGGCTTCACCTAAGCACCGCTACAGTATTATCGAGGTGGACTATGGTGGAGGGGGCACCGCACATTGCTAAAAGATCAAACAGATCAATTGTTGTGTCTATGGGGTGCCCCCTATCCCGTATATATAGGAGTGGAGGAGGGGGAGGGCCGGCCCTCTCTATGGCGCGCCCTAGGGGAGTCCTACTCCCACCGGGAGTAGGATTCCCTCTTTCCTAGTAGAACTAGGAGCCCCTCGAAGTAGTAGGAGTAGGAGGGAAGGAAAGGGAAGGAAAAGGGAGAAGGAAGGAAGGGGGCGCCCCCCTCCCTAGTCCAATTCGTTCCAACCCATGGGGACGGGTGCGGCCACCCTTTGAGGCCTTTCTCTCCTTTCCCGTTTGGCCCATCAAGGCCCAATATGAATTCCCGTAACTCCCCGGTACTCCCGAAAATACCCGAATCACTCGGAACCTTTCCGATGTCCGAATATAGTCGTCCAATATATCGATCTTTATGTCTCGACCATTTCGAGACTCCTCGTCATGTCCCCGATCTCATCCGGGAATCCGAACTCCTTCGGTATATCAAAACACATAAACTCATAATATAACTGTCATCGAAACGTTAAGCGTGCGGACCCTACGGGTTCGAGAACTATGTAGACATGACCGAGACACGTCTCCGGTCAATAACCAATAGCGGAACCTGGATGTTCATATTGGCTCCCACATATTCTACGAAGATCTTTATCGGTTAGACTGCATAACAACATACGTTGTTTCCTTTGTCATCGGTATGTTACTTGCCTGAGATTTTATTGTCGGTATCTCAATACCTAGTTCAATCTTGTTACCGGCAAGTCTCTTTACTCATTCCGTAATACATCATCTCGCAACTAACTCATTAGTTACAATGCTTTCAAGGCTTATAGTGACGTGCAAACTGAGTGGGCCCAGAGATACCTCTCCGACAATCGGAGTGACAAATCCTAATCTCGAAATACGCCAACCCAACAAGTACCTTCGGAGACACCTGTAGAGCACCTTTATAATCACCCAGTTACGTTTGGTAGCACACAAAGTGTTCCTCCGGTAAACGGGAGTTGCATAATCTCATAGTCATAGGAACATGTATAAGTCATGAAGAAAGCAATAGCAACATACTAAACGATCAAGTGCTAAGCTAATGGAATGGGTCAAGTCAATCACGTCATTCTCCTAATGATGTGATCCCGTTAATCAAATGACAAGTCATGTCTATGGTTAGGAAACATAACCATCTTTAATTAACGAGCTAGTCAAGTAGAGGCATACTAGTGACACTCTGTTTGTCTATGTATTCACACATGTATTATGTTTCTGGTTAATACAATTCTAGCATGAATAATAAACATTTATCATGATATAAGGAAATAAATAATAACTTTATTATTGCCTCTAGGGCATATTTCCTTCAGGTTCACATTTTATTCATGGTGCTTTCCGTAAAATGCTTGCGAAGTATGATGTTACTCATAGAATTGCATCTCCTTATCACCCTCAGTCTAGTGGTCAAGTAGAACTGAGTAATAGAGAGCTCAAATTAATTCTGCAAAAGACGGTCAATAGGTATAGAAAGAATTGGTCTAAGAAACTTGATGATGCATTATGGGCCTATAGAACTGCATATAAAAATCCTATGGGTATGTCTCCGTATAAAATGGTTTATGGAAAAGCATGTCACTTACCTCTCGAACTAGAACATTAGGCATATTGGGCTATTAAAGATCTCAATTATGATTTCAAACTTGCCGGTGAGAAGAGGTTATTTGATATTAGCTCATTTGCTGAATGGAGAACCCAAGCTTATGAAAATGCCAAGTTGTTTAAAGAAAAAGTTAATAAGATGGCATGATAAAAGGATACAAAAGCGTGAGTTTAATGTAGGTGATTATGTATTGCTATACAACTCTCGTTTAAGATTTTTTGTAGGAAAACTTCTCTCTAAATGGGAAGGCCCCTACATTATCGAGGAGGTCTATCGTTCCGGTGCCATAAAAATTAACAACTTCAAAGGCACAAATCCGAAGGTGGTAAATGGTCAAAGAATTAAACATTATATCTTAGGTAATCCTATAAATGTTGAAACCAATGTTATTGAAACTGTAACCCCGAAGGAATACATAAGGGACACTTTCCAGAAGGTTTCAGACTCCGAAAAGGAATAGGTATGTGGTACGGTAAGTAAACCGACTCCAAAACAATTTTTAAGGCAATATTTCTCCATTTTGGAATATTTAGAAAAATAGAAAAATAAGTGGCAGTCCGGGAAGGACACGAGGTCCCCACGAGGGTGGAGGGCGCGCCCCCTACCTCGTGAGCACCTCGTGTGCCTTCCGGACTCCGTTTTCTTGCACGATACGTATTTTGGTCGGTAAAAATTCATTATATAATCTCCTGAAGGATTTGAGTCCCGTATCATGCAAATATCCTCTATTCTTGTTTCGAGCTGTCCCACTGCAGATTAGATCAACATGTCATCCCAGGATTCGGAAGGGAAAGCTATGTGGATGATTACTTAGAAAATCCCAAGGTTTATGGAGCTGTGGAACACGATGGTTGGACCACGGAGGAAGAAGAGGACTATGAACCCAAGGGGAAGGAGGAGACGAGCTCAGATGAAGACGAAGCCCCATTACCACAACCTGGGGACATGCACGTGGAGTTCAAAAACTCAAGTCTCCCTGATAGGGTAAAGAAACCAAAGTTCGAGTTTATCCCTTTTCGTCTCTTGCAGGAAAATAAGCAAGACATATGCAAAAAGATATTATCCCTGGAGTGGGAGATTGATGATTTGAGGGACCAAAATTCTGTCCTCAAGCACAAATTAAGGGAGAAGTTGGTGCCATCAACTAAGTCAACATCACCACCATCCTCTCCACCAATAAAGTGAAGGAAATATGCCCTAGAGGCAATAATAAAGTTATTATTTATTTCCTTATATCATGATAAATGTTTATTATTCATGCTAGAATTGTATTAACCGGAAACATAATACATGTGTGAATACATAGACAAACAGAGTGTCACTAGTATGCCTCTACTTGACTAGCTCGTTAATCAAAGATGGTTATGTTTCCTAACCATGAACAAAGAGTTGTTATTTGATTAACGAGGTCACATCATTAGTTGAATGATCTGATTGACATGACCCATTCCATTAGCTTAGCACCCGATCGTTTAGTATGTTGCTATTGCTTTCTTCATGACTTATACATGTTCCTATAACTATGAGATTATGCAACTCCCGTTTACCGGAGGAACACTTTGGGTACTACCAAACGTCACAACGTAACTGGGTGATTATAAAGGAGTACTACAGGTGTCTCCAAAGGTAGATGTTGGGTTGGCGTATTTCGAGATTAAGGTTTGTCACTCCGATTGTCGGAGAGGTATCTCTGGGCCCTCTCGGTAATACACATCACATAAGCCTTGCAAGCATTATAACTAAGATGTTAGTTGTGAGATGATGTATTACGGAACGAGTAAAGAGACTTGCCAGTAACGAGATTGAACTAGGTATTGGATACCGACGATCGAATCTCGGGCAAGTAACATACCGATGACAAAGGGAACAACGTATGTTGTTATGCGGTCTGACCGATAAAGATCTTCGTAGAATATGTAGGAGCCAATATGGGCATCCAGGTCCCGCTATTGGTTATTGACCGGAGACGTGTCTCGGTCATGTATACATTGTTCTCAAACCGTAGGGTCCGCACGCTTAACGTTACGATGACAGTTATTATGAGTTTATGCATTTTGCTGTACCGAAGGTTGTTCGGAGTCCCGGATGTGATCACGGACATGACGAGGAGTCTCGAAATGGTCGAGACATAAAGATTGATATATTGGAAGCCTATGTTTGGACATCGGAAGTGTTCCGGGTGAAATCGGGATTTTACCGGATTACCGAGAGGGTTACCGGAACCCCCCGGGAGCCAAATGGGCCAACATGGGCCTTGGGAGAAAGGTGAAAGGCCTGCCCCAAGGGCTGCGCGCCTCCCCCCTTCCCCTAGTCCTATTAGGACTAGGGAAGGTGGCCGGCCAACCCCTCTCTCTTTCCCACTTGAGAAAACCTAGTTGGACTAGGATTGGAGGGGGGAGTCCTACTCCCGGCCAGCCCTCCCCCTCTCATCCTTTATATACGGGGGCAGGGGGCACCTCTAGACACACAAGTTGATCCTTGAGATCGTTCCTTAGCCGTGTGCGGTGCCCCCTGCCACCAAATTCCACCTCGATCATACGGTTGTAGTGCTTAGGCGAATCCCTGCGTTGGTAGTACATCAAGATCGTCACCACGCCGTCGTGCTAACGGAACTCTTCCTCGACGCTTTGCTGGATCGGAGCCCGAGGATCGTCGTCGAGCTGAACGTGTGCTAAGAACTCGGAGGTGCCGGAGTAACGGTGCTTGGATCGGTCGGATCGGGAAGACGTACGACTACTTCCTCTACGTTGTGTGATCGCTTCCGCAGTCGGTCTGCGTTGGTACGTAGACAACACTCTCCCCTCTCGTTGCTATGCATCACCATGATCTTGCGTGTGCGTAGGAAATTTTTTGAAATTACTACGTTCCCCAACAGTGGCATCCGAGCCTAGGTTTTATGGTTTGATGTTATTTGCACGAGTAGAACACAAGTGAGTTGTGGGCGATACAAGTCATACTGCGTACCAGCATGTCATACTTTGGTTCGGCGGTATTGTTGGACGAAGACGACCCGGACCAACCTTACGCGTACGCTTACGCGAGACCGGTTCCCTCGACGTGCTTTGCACATAGATGGCTTGCGGGTGACTGTCTCTCTAACTTTAGTTGAACCGAGTGTGGCTACGCTCGGTCCTTGAGAAGGTTAAAACGGAGTCTATTTGACAAACTATCGTTGTGGTTTTGATGCGTAGGTGAGATGAGTTCTTGCTTAAGCCCGTAGCAGCCACGTAAAACTTGCAACAACAAAGTAGAGGACGTCTAACTTGTTTTTGCAGGGCATGTTGTGATGTGATATGGTCAAGGCATGATGCTTATTTTATTGTATGAGATGATCATGTTTTGTAACCAAGTTATCGGCAACTGGCAGGAGCCATATGGTTGTCGCTTTATTGTATGCAATGCAATCGCGATGTAACGCTTTACTTTATTACTAAGCGGTAGTGATAGTCGTGGAAGCATAAGATTGGCGAGACGACAACGATGCTACGATGGAGATCAAGGTGTCGCGCCGGTGACGATGGTGATCATGACGGTGCTTCGGAGATGGAGATCACAAGCACAAGATGATGATGGCCATATCATATCACTTATATTGATTGCATGTGATGTTTATCTTTTATGCATCTTATCTTGCTTTGATTGACGGTAGCATTATAAGATGATCTCTCACTAAATTATCAAGAAGTGTTCTCCCTGAGTATGCACCGTTGCCAAAGTCCGTCGTGCCCAGACACCACGTGATGATCGGGTGTGATAAGCTCTACGTCCATCTACAGCGGGTGCAAGCCAGTTTTGCACACGCAGAATACTCAGGTTAAACTTGACGAGCCTAGCATATGCAGATATGGCCTCGGAACACAGAGACCGAAAGGTCGAGCGTGAATCATATAGTAGATATGATCAACATGACGATGTTCACCATTGAAAACTATTCCATCTCACGTGATGATCGGTTATGGTTTAGTTGATTTGGATCACGTGATCACTTAGAGGATTAGAGGGATGTCTATCTAAGTGGGAGTTCCTAAGTAATTTGATTAACTGAACTTAAACTTATCATGAACTTAGTACCTGATAGTATCTTGCTTGTTTATGTTGATTGTAGATAGATGGCTCGTGCTGTTGTTCCGTTGAATTTTAATGCGTTCCTTGAGAAAGCAAAGTTGAAAGATGATGGTAGCAATTACACGGACTGGGTCCGTAACCTGAGGATTATCCTCATTGCTGCACAGAAGAATTACGTCCTGGAAGCACCGCTTGGTGCCAGGCCTGCTGCTGGAGCAACGCCAGATGTTATGAACGTCTGGCAGAGCAAAGCTGATGACTACTCGATAGTTCAGTGTGCCATGCTTTACGGCTTAGAATCGGGACTTCAACGACGTTTTGAATGTCATGGAGCATATGAGATGTTCCAAGAGTTGAAGTTAATATTTCAAGCAAATGCCCGAATTGAGAGATATGAAGTCTCCAATAAGTTCTATAGCTGCAAGATGGAGGAGAACAGTTCTGTCAGTGAGCATATACTCAAAATGTCTGGGTATAATAATCACTTGATTCAGATGGGAGTTAATCTTCCAGATGATTGCGTCATTGACAGAATTCTCCAATCACTGCCACCAAGCTACAAGAGCTTCGTGATGAACTATAATATGCAAGGGATGAACAAGACTATTCCCGAGCTCTTCGCAATGCTGAAAGCTGCGGAGGTAGAAATCAAGAAGGAGCATCAAGTGTTGATGGTCAACAAGACCACTAGTTTCAAGAAAAAGGGCAAAGGGAAGAAGAAGGGGAACTTCAAGAAGAACAGCAAGCAAGTTGCTGCTCAGGAGAAGAAACCCAAGTCTGGACCTAAGCCTGAAACTGAGTGCTTCTACTGCAAGCAGACTGGTCACTGGAAGCGGAACTGCCCCAAGTATTTGGCGGATAAGAAGGATGGCAAGGTGAACAAAGGTATATGTGATATACATGTTATTGATGTGTACCTTACTAGAGCTCGCAGTAGCACCTGGGTATTTGATACTGGTTCTGTTGCTAATATTTGCAACTCGAAACAGGGACTACGGAATAAGCGGACGCTAGCAAAGGACGAGGTGACGATGCGCGTGGGAAACGGTTCCAAAGTCGATGTGATCGCGGTCGGCACGCTACCTCTACATCTACCTTCGGGATTAATATTAGACCTAAATAATTGTTATTTGGTGCCAGCGTTGAGCATGAACATTATATCTGGATCTTGTTTAATGCGAGACGGTTATTCATTTAAATCAGAGAATAATGGTTGTTCTATTTATATGAGTAATATCTTTTATGGTCATGCACCTTT
Source organism: Triticum monococcum (assembly GCA_034509565.1). NCBI lineage: Eukaryota > Viridiplantae > Streptophyta > Magnoliopsida > Poales > Poaceae > Triticum > Triticum monococcum. Next base: position 726,137,564 of record CM067847.1, on the reverse strand, counting down.
GAAGAGTGGTCTATTCTTGTTGAATCTCGATAGTAGTGATACACATATTCATAATGTAGAAGCCAAAAGATGCAGAGTTGATAATGATAGTGCAACTTATTTGTGGCACTGCCGTTTAGGTCATATCGGTGTAAAGCGCATGAAGAAACTCCATGCTGATGGACTTTTGGAACCACTTGATTATGAATCACTTGGTACATGCGAACCGTGCCTCATAGGCAAGATGACTAAAACACCGTTCTCTAGTACTATGGAGAGAGCAACAGATTTATTGGAAATCATACATACCGATGTATGTGGTCCGATGAATATTGAGGCTCGTGGCGGATATCGTTATTTTCTCACCTTCACAGATGATTTAAGCAGATATGGGTATATCTACTTAATGAAACATAAGTCTGAAACATTTGAAAAGTTCAAGGAATTTCAGAGTGAAGTTGAAAATCATCGTAACAAGAAAATAAAGTTTCTACGATCTGATCGTGGAGGAGAATATTTGAGTTACGAGTTTGGTGTACATTTGAAAAATTGGGGAATAGTTTCGCAACTCACGCCACCCGGAACACCACAGCGTAATGGTGTGTCCGAACGTCGTAATCGTACTTTACTAGATATGGTGCGATCTATGATGTCTCTTACTGATTTACCGCTATCGTTTTGGGGTTATGCTTTAGAGACGGCCGCATTCATGTTAAATAGGGCACCATCAAAATCCGTTGAGACGACGCCTTATGAACTATGGTTTGGCAAGAAACCAAAGTTGTCGTTTCTTCAAGTTTGGGGCTGCGATGCTTATGTGAAAAAGCTTCAACCTGATAAGCTCGAACCCAAAGCGGAGAAATGTGTCTTCATAGGATACCCAAAGGAGACTGTTGGGTATACCTTCTATCACAGATCCGAAGGCAAGACATTCATTGCTAAGAATGGATCATTTCTAGAGAAGGAGTTTCTCTCGAAAGAAGTGAGTGGGAGGAAACTAGAACTTGACGAGGTAACTATACCTGCTCCCTTATTGGAAAATAGTACATCACAGAAAACTGTTTCTCCGACACCTATACCAATTAGTGAGGAAGCTAATGATGATGATCATGAAACTTCAGGACAAGATACTACTGAACCACATAGATCAACCAGAGTGAGATCCGCACCAGAGTGGTACGGTAATCCAATTCTGGAAGTCATGCTACTAGATCATGATGAACCTACGAACTATGAAGATGCGATGGTGAGCCCATATTCCACAAAGTGGCTTGAGGCCATGAAATCTGAGATGGGATCCATGTATGAGAACAAAGTATGGACTATGGTTGACTTGCCCGATGATCGGCAAGCAATTGAGAATAAATGGATATTCAAGAAAAAGACTGACGCTGACGGTAATATTACTGTCTATAAAGCTCGACTTGTCGAAAAAGGTTTTCGACAAGTTCAAGGGGTTGACTACGATGAGACCTTCTCACCCGTACCGATGCTTAAGTCCGTCAGAATCATGTTATCAATTGCCGCATTTTATGATTATGAAATATGGCAGATGGATGTCAAAACTGCATTCCTGAATGGATTTCTGGAAGAAGAGTTGTATATGATGCAACCAGAAGGTTTTGTCGATCCAAAGGGAGCTAACAAAGTAGGCAAACTCCAGCGATCCATTTATGGACTGGTGCAAGCATCTCGGAGTTGGAATAAACGCTTTGATAGTGTGATCAAAGCATTTGGCTTTATACAGACTTTTGGAGAAGCCTGTATTTACAAGAAAGTGAGTGGGAGCTCTGTAGCATTTCTGATATTATATGTGGATGACATATTGCTGATTGGAAATGATATAGAATTTCTGGATAGCATAAAGGGATACTTGAATAAAAGTTTTTCGATGAAAGTCCTCGGGGAAGCTGCTTACATATTAGGCATAAAGATCTATAGAGATAGATCAAGACGCTTAATTGGACTTTCACAAAGCACATACCTTGACAAGATTTTGAAGAAGTTCAAAATGTATCAAGCAAAGAAAGGGTTCTTGCCTGTGTTACAAGGTGTGAAGTTGAGTCAGACGCAATGCCCGACCACTGCAGAAGATAGAGAGAAAATGAAAGATGTTCCCTATGCTTCAACCATAGGCTCTATCATGTATGCAATGCTGTGTACCAGACCTGATGTGTGCCTTGCTATAAGTTTAGCAGGGAGGTACCAAAGTAATCCAGGAGTGGATCACTGGACAGCGGTCAAGAACATCCTGAAATACCTGAAAAGGACTAGGGATATGTTTCTCGTATATGGAGGTGACAAAGAGCTCACCGTAAGAGGTTACGTTGATGCAAGCTTTGACACTGATCCGAACGATTCTAAATCGCAAACCGGATAGGTGTTTACTTTAAATGGTGGAGCTGTCAGTTGGTGCAGTTCTAAACAAAGCGTCGTAGCGGGATCTACATGTGAAGCGGAGTACATAGCTGCTTCAGAAGCAGCGAACGAAGGAGTCTGGATGAAGGAGTTCATATCCGATCTAGGTGTCATACCTAGTGCATCGGGTCCAATGAAAAATCTTTTGTGACAATACTGGTGCAATTGCTTTGGCAAAGGAATCCAGATTTCACAAAAGGACCAAACACATCAAGAGACGCTTCAACTCCATCCGGGATCTAGTCCAGGTAGGAGACATAGAGATTTGCAAGATACATACAGATCTGAATGTTGCAGACCCGTTGACTAAGCCTCTTCCACGAGCAAAACATGATCAGCACCAAGGCTCCATGGGTGTTAGAATCATTACTGTGTAATCTAGATTATTGACTCTAGTGCAAGTGGGAGACTGAAGGAAATATGCCCTAGAGGCAATAATAAAGTTATTATTTATTTCCTTATATCATGATAAATGTTTATTATTCATGCTAGAATTGTATTAACCGGAAACAAATACATGTGTGAATACATAGACAAACAGAGTGTCACTAGTATGCCTCTACTTGACTAGCTCGTTAATCAAAGATGGTTATGTTTCCAAACCATGAACAAAGAGTTGTTATTTGATTAACGAGGTCACATCATTAGTTGAATGATCTGATTGACATGACCCATTCCATTAGCTTAGCACCCGATCGTTTAGTATGTTGCTATTGCTTTCTTCATGACTTATACATGTTCCTATAACTATGAGATTATGCAACTCCCGTTTACCGGAGGAACACTTTGGGTACTACCAAACGTCACAACGTAACTGGGTGATTATAAAGGAGTACTACAGGTGTCTCCAAAGGTAGATGTTGGGTTGGCGTATTTCGAGATTAGGGTTTGTCACTCCGATTGTCGGAGAGGTATCTCTGGGCCCTCTCGGTAATACACATCACATAAGCCTTGCAAGCATTATAACTAAGATGTTAGTTGTGAGATGATGTATTACGGAACGAGTAAAGAGACTTGCCAGTAACGAGATTGAACTAGGTATTGGATACCGACGATCGAATCTCGGGCAAGTAACATACCGATGACAAAGGGAACAACGTATGTTGTTATGCGGTCTGACCAATAAAGATCTTCGTAGAATATGTAGGAGCCAATATGGGCATCCAGGTCCCGCTATTGGTTATTGACCGGAGACGTGTCTCGGTCATGTCTACATTGTTCTCGAACCGTAGGGTCCGCATGCTTAACGTTACGATGACAGTATTATGAGTTTATGCATTTTGATGTACCGAAGGTTGTTCGGAGTCCCGGATGTGACCACGGACATGACGAGGAGTCTCGAAATGGTCGAGACATAAAGATTGATATATTGGAAGCCTATGTTTGGACATCGAAAGTGTTCCGGGTGAAATCGGGATTTTACCGGATTACCGGGAGGGTTACCGGAACCCCCCGAGAGCCAAATGGGCCAACATGGGCCTTGGAAGAAAGGTGAAAGGGCTGCCCCATGGGCTGCGCGCCTCCCCCCCTTCCCCTAGTCCTATTAGGACTAGGGAAGGTGGCCGGCCAACCCCTCTCTCTTTCCCACTTGAGAAAACCTAGTTGGACTAGGATTGGAGGGGGGAGTCCTACTCCCGGTAGGAGTAGGACTCCTCCTGCGCCTCCCTTGCTTGGCCGGCCAGCCCTCCCCCTCTCATCCTTTATATACTGGGGCAGGGGGCACCTCTAGACACACAAGTTGATCCTTGAGATCGTTCCTTAGCCGTGTGCGGTGCCCCCTGCCACCAAATTCCACCTCGATCATACCGTTGTAGTGCTTAGGCGAAGCCCTGCGTCGGTAGTACATCAAGATCGTCACCACGCCGTCGTGCTAACGGAACTCTTCCTCGACGCTTTGCTAGATCGGAGCCCGAGGATCGTCGTCGAGCTGAACGTGTGCTAAGAACTCGGAGGTGCCGGAGTAACGGTGCTTGGATTGGTCGGATCAGGAAGACGTACGACTACTTCCTCTACGTTGTGTGATCGCTTCCGCAGTCGGTCTGCGTTGGTACGTAGACAACACTCTCCCCTCTCGTTGCTATGCATCACCATGATCTTGCGTGTGCGTAGGAAATTTTTTGAAATTACTACGTTCCCCAACAGTGGCATCCGAGCCTAGGTTTTATGGTTTGATGTTATTTGCACGAGTAGAACACAAGTGAGTTGTGGGCGATACAAGTCATACTGCCTACCAGCATGTCATACTTTGGTTCGGCGGTATTGTTGGACGAAGACGACCCGGACCAACCTTACGCGTACGCTTACGCGAGACCGGTTCCCTCGACGTGCTTTGCACATAGATGGCTTGCGGGCGACTGTCTCTCCAACTTTAGTTGAACCGAGTGTGGCTACGCCCGGTGCTTGAGAAGGTTAAAACGGAGTCTATTTGACAAACTATCGTTGTGGTTTTGATGCGTAGGTGAGATGAGTTCTTGCTTAAGCCCGTAGCAGCCACGTAAAACTTGCAACAACAAAGTAGAGGACGTCTAACTTGTTTTTGCAGGGCATGTTGTGATGTGATATGGTCAAGGCATGATGCTGATTTTATTGTATGAGATGATCATGTTTTGTAACCAAGTTATCGGCAACTGGCAGGAGCCATATGGTTGTCGCTTTATTGTATGCAATGCAATCGCGATGTAACGCTTTACTTTATTACTAAGCGGTAGTGATAGTCGTGGAAGCATAAGATTGGCGAGACGACAACGATGCTACGATGGAGATCAAGGTGTCGCGCCGGTGACGATGGTGATCATGACGGTGCTTCGGAGATGGAGATCACAAGAACAAGATGATGATGACCATATCATATCACTTATATTGATTGCATGTGATGTTTATCTTTTATGCATCTTATCTTGCTTTGATTGACGGTAGCATTATAAGATGATCTCTCACTAAATTATCAAGAAGTGTTCTCCCTGAGTATGCACCGTTGCCAAAGTTCGTCGTGCCCAGACACCACGTGATGATCGGGTGTGATAAGCTCTACGTCCATCTACAACGGGTGCAAGCCAGTTTTGCACACGCAGAATACTCAGGTTAAACTTGATGAGCCTAGCATATGCAGATATGGCCTCGGAACACAGAGACCGAAAGGTCGAGCGTGAATCATATAGTAGATATGATCAACATGACGATGTTCACCATTGAAAACTATTCCATCTCACGTGATGATCGGTTATGGTTTAGTTGATTTGGATCACGTGATCACTTAGAGGATTAGAGGGATGTCTATCTAAGTGGGAGTTCCTAAGTAATTTGATTAACTGAACTTAAACTTATCATGAACTTAGTACCTGATAGTATCTTGCTTGTTTATGTTGATTGTAGATAGATGGCTCGTGTTGTTGTTCCGTTGAATTTTTATGCATTCCTTGAGAAAGCAAAGTTGAAAGATGATGGTAGCAATTACACGGACTGGGTCCGTAACCTGAGGATTATCCTCATTGCTGCACAGAAGAATTACGTCCTGGAAGCACCGCTGGGTGCCAGGCCTGCTGCTGGAGCAACGCCAGATGTTATGAACGTCTGGCAGAGCAAAGCTGATGACTACTCGATAGTTCAGTGTGCCATGCTTTACGGCTTAGAATCGGGACTTCAACGACGTTTTGAACGTCATGGAGCATATGAGATGTTCCAAGAGTTGAAGTTAATATTTCAAGCAAATGCCTGAATTGAGAGATATAAGTCTCCAATAAGTTCTATAGCTGCAAGATGGAGGAGAACAGTTCTGTCAGTGAGCATATACTCAAAATGTCTGGGTATAATAATCACTTGATTCAGATGGGAGTTAATCTTCCAGATGATTGCGTCATTGGCAGAATTCTCCAATCACTGCCACCAAGCTACAAGAGCTTCGTGATGAACTATAATATGCAAGGGATGAACAAGACTATTCCCGAGCTCCTCGCAATGCTGAAAGCTGCGGAGGTAGAAATCAAGAAGGAGCATCAAGTGTTGATGGTCAACAAGACCACTAGTTTCAAGAAAAAGGGCAAAGGGAAGAAGAAGGGGAACTTCAAGAAGAACAGCAAGCAAGTTGCTTCTCATGAGAAGAAACCCAAGTCTGGACCTAAGCCTGAAACTGAGTGCTTCTACTGCAAGCAGACTGGTCACTGGAAGCGGAACTGCCCCAAGTATTTGGCGGATAAGAAGGATGGCAAGGTGAACAAAGGTATATGTGATATACATGTTATTGATGTGTACCTTACTAGAGCTCGCAGTAGCACCTGGGTATTTGATACTGGTTCTGTTGCTAATATTTGCAACTCGAAACAGGGACTACGAAATAAGCGGACGCTAGCAAAGGACGAGGTGACGATGCGCGTGGGAAACGGTTCCAAAGTCGATGTGATCGCGGTCGGCACGCTACCTCTACATCTACCTTCGGGATTAATATTAGACCTAAATAATTGTTATTTGGTGCCAGCGTTGAGCATGAACATTATATCTGGATCTTGTTTAATGCGAGACGGTTATTCATTTAAATCAGAGAATAATGGTTGTTCTATTTATATGAGTAATATCTTTTATGGTCATGCACCTTTGAAGAGTGGTCTATTCTTGTTGAATCTCGATAGTAGTGATACACATATTCATAATGTAGAAGCCAAAAGATGCAGAGTTGATAATGATAGTGCAACTTATTTGTGGCACTGCCGTTTAGGTCATATCGGTGTAAAGCGCATGAAGAAATTCCATGCTGATGGACTTTTGGAACCACTTGATTATGAATCACTTGGTACTTGCGAACCGTGCCTCATAGGCAAGATGACTAAAACACCGTTCTCCGGTACTATGGAGAGAGCAACAGATTTATTGGAAATCATACATACTGATGTATGTGGTCCGATGAATATTGAGGCTCGTGGCGGATATCGTTATTTTCTCACCTTCACAGATGATTTAAGCAGATATGGGTATATCTACTTAATGAAACATAAGTCTGAAACATTTGAAAAGTTCAAGGAATTTCAGAGTGAAGTTGAAAATCATCGTAACAAGAAAATAAAGTTTCTACGATCTGATCGTGGAGGAGAATATTTGAGTTACGAGTTTGGTGTACATTTGAAAAATTGGGGAATAGTTTCGCAACTCACGCCACCCGGAACACCACAGCGTAATGGTGTGTCCGAACGTCGTAATCGTACTTTACTAGATATGGTGCGATCTATGATGTCTCTTACTGATTTACCGCTATCGTTTTGGGGTTATGCTTTAGAGACGGCCGCATTCATGTTAAATAGGGCACCATCAAAATCCGTTGAGACGACGCCTTATGAACTATGGTTTGGCAAGAAACCAAAGTTGTCATTTCTTAAAGTTTGGGGCTGTGATGCTTATGTGAAAAAGCTTCAACCTGATAAGCTCGAACCCAAAGCGAAGAAATGTGTCTTCATAGGATACCCAAAGGAGACTGTTGGGTATACCTTCTATCACAGATCCGAAGGCAAGACATTCATTGCTAAGAATGGATCATTTCTAGAGAAGGAGTTTCTCTCGAAAGAAGTGAGTGGGAGGAAACTAGAACTTGACGAGGTAACTGTACCTGCTCCCTTATTGGAAAATAGTACATCACAGAAAACTGTTTCTCCGACACCTATACCAATTAGTGAGGAAGCTAATGATGATGATCATGAAACTTCAGGACAAGATACTACTGAACCACGTAGATCAACCAGAGTGAGATCCGCACCAGAGTGGTACGGTAATCCAATTCTGGAAGTCATGCTACTAGATCATGATGAACCTACGAACTATGAAGATGCGATGGTGAGCCCATATTCCACAAAGTGGCTTGAGGCCATGAAATCTGAGATGGGATCCATGTATGAGAACAAAGTATGGACTATGGTTGACTTGCCCGATGATCGGCAAGCAATTGAGAATAAATGGATATTCAAGAAAAAGACTGACGCTGACGGTAATATTACTGTCTATAAAGCTCAACTTGTCGCAAAAGGTTTTCGACAAGTTCAAGGGGTTGACTACGATGAGACCTTCTCACCCGTAGCGATGCTTAAGTCCGTCAGAATCATGTTAGCAATTGCCGCATTTTATGATTATGAAATATGGCAGATGGATGTCAAAACTGCATTCCTGAATGGATTTCTGGAAGAAGAGTTGTATATGATGCAACCAGAAGGTTTTGTCGATCCAAAGGGAGCTAACAAAGTAGGCAAACTCCAGCGATCCATTTATGGACTGGTGCAAGCATCTCGGAGTTGGAATAAACGCTTTGATAGTGTGATCAAAGCATTTGGCTTTATACAGACTTTTGGAGAAGCCTGTATTTACAAGAAAGTGAGTGGGAGCTCTGTAGCATTTCTGATATTATATGTGGATGACATATTGCTGATTGGAAATGATATAGAATTTCTGGATAGCATAAAGGGATACTTGAATAAAAGTTTTTCGATGAAAGTCCTCGGGGAAGCTGCTTACATATTAGGCATAAAGATCTATAGAGATAGATCAAGACGCTTAATTGGACTTTCACAAAGCACATACCTTGACAAGATTTTGAAGAAGTTCAAAATGTATCAAGCAAAGAAAGGGTTCTTTCCTGTGTTACAAGGTGTGAAGTTGAGTCAGACTCAATGCCCGACCACTGCAGAAGATAGAGAGAAAATGAAAGATGTTCCCTATGCTTCAGCCATAGGCTCTATCATGTATGCAATGCTGTGTACCAGACCTGATGTGTGCCTTGCTATAAGTTTAGCAGGGAGGTACCAAAGTAATCCAGGAGTGGATCACTGGACAGCGGTCAAGAACATCCTGAAATACCTGAAAAGGACTAGGGATATGTTTCTCGTATATGGAGGTGACAAAGAGCTCACCGTAAGAGGTTACGTTGATGCAAGCTTTGACACTGATCCGAACGATTCTAAATCGCAAACCGGATACATGTTTACTTTAAACGGTGGAGCTGTCAGTTGGTGCAGTTCTAAACAAAGCGTCGTAGCGGGATCTACATGTGAAGCGGAGTACATAGCTGCTTCAGAAGCAGCGAACGAAGGAGTCTGGATGAAGGAGTTCATATCCGATCTAGGTGTCATACCTAGTGCATCGGGTCCAATGAAAATCTTTTGTGACAATACTGGTGCAATTGCTTTGGCAAAGGAATCCAGATTTCACAAAAGGACCAAACACATCAAGAGACGCTTCAACTCCATCCGGGATCTAGTCCAGGTGGGAGACATAGAGATTTGCAAGATACATACGGATCTGAATGTTGCAGACCCGTTGACTAAGCCTCTTCCACGAGCAAAACATGATCAGCACCAAGGCTCCATGGGTGTTAGAATCATTACTGTGTAATCTAGATTATTGACTCTAGTGCAAGTGGGAGACTGAAGGAAATATGCCCTAGAGGCAATAATAAAGTTATTATTTATTTCCTTATATCATGATAAATGTTTATTATTCATGCTAGAATTGTATTAACCGGAAACATAATACATGTGTGAATACATAGACAAACAGAGTGTCACTAGTATGCCTCTACTTGACTAGCTCGTTAATCAAAGATGGTTATGTTTCCTAACCATGAACAAAGAGTTGTTATTTGATTAACGAGGTCACATCATTAGTTGAATGATCTGATTGACATGACCCATTCCATTAGCTTAGCACCCGATCGTTTAGTATGTTGCTATTGCTTTCTTCATGACTTATACATGTTCCTATAACTATGAGATTATGCAACTCCCGTTTACCGGAGGAACACTTTGGGTACTACCAAACGTCACAACGTAACTGGGTGATTATAAAGGAGTACTACAGGTGTCTCCAAAGGTAGATGTTGGGTTGGCGTATTTCGAGATTAGGGTTTGTCACTCCGATTGTCGGAGAGGTATCTCTGGGCCCTCTCGGTAATACACATCACATAAGCCTTGCAAGCATTATAACTAAGATGTTAGTTGTGAGATGATGTATTACGGAACGAGTAAAGAGACTTGCCAGTAACGAGATTGAACTAGGTATTGGATACCGACGATCGAATCTCGGGCAAGTAACATACCGATGACAAAGGGAACAACGTATGTTGTTATGCGGTCTGACCAATAAAGATCTTCGTAGAATATGTAGGAGCCAATATGGGCATCCAGGTCCCGCTATTGGTTATTGACCGGAGACGTGTCTCGGTCATGTCTACATTGTTCTCGAACCGTAGGGTCCGCATGCTTAACGTTACGATGACAGTATTATGAGTTTATGCATTTTGATGTACCGAAGGTTGTTCGGAGTCCCGGATGTGATCACGGACATGACGAGGAGTCTCGAAATGGTCGAGACATAAAGATTGATATATTGGAAGCCTATGTTTGGACATCGAAAGTGTTCCGGGTGAAATCGGGATTTTACCGGATTACCGGGAGGGTTACCGGAACCCCCCGAGAGCCAAATGGGCCAACATGGGCCTTGGAAGAAAGGTGAAAGGGCTGCCCCATGGGCTGTGCGCCTCCCCCCCTTCCCCTAGTCCTATTAGGACTAGGGAAGGTGGCCGGCCAACCCCTCTCTCTTTCCCACTTGAGAAAACCTAGTTGGACTAGGATTGGAGGGGGGAGTCCTACTCCCGGTAGGAGTAGGACTCCTCCTGCGCCTCCCTTGCTTGGCCGGCCAGCCCTCCCCCTCTCATCCTTTATATACTGGGGCAGGGGGCACCTCTAGACACACAAGTTGATCCTTGAGATCGTTCCTTAGCCGTGTGCGGTGCCCCCTGCCACCAAATTCCACCTCGATCATACCGTTGTAGTGCTTAGGCGAAGCCCTGCGTCGGTAGTACATCAAGATCGTCACCACGCCGTCGTGCTAAGGGAACTCTTCCTCGACGCTTTGCTAGATCGGAGCCTGAGGATCGTCGTCGAGCTGAACGTGTGCTAAGAACTCGGAGGTGCCGGAGTAATGGTGCTTGGATTGGTCGGATCGGGAAGACGTACGACTACTTCCTCTATGTTGTGTGATCGCTTCCGCAGTCGGTCTGCGTTGGTACGTAGACAACACTCTCCCCTCTCGTTGCTATGCATCACCATGATCTTGCGTGTGCGTAGGAAAATTTTTGAAATTACTACGTTCCCCAACAGTGGCATCCGAGCCTAGGTTTTATGGTTTGATGTTATTTGCACGAGTAGAACACAAGTGAGTTGTGGGCGATACAAGTCATACTGCCTACCAGCATGTCATACTTTGGTTCGGCGGTATTGTTGGACGAAGACGACCCGGACCAACCTTACGCGTACGCTTACGCGAGACCGGTTCCCTCGACGTGCTTTGCACATAGATGGCTTGCGGGCGACTGTCTCTCCAACTTTAGTTGAACCGAGTGTGGCTACGCCCGGTCCTTGAGAAGGTTAAAACGGAGTCTATTTGACAAACTATTGTTGTGGTTTTGATGCGTAGGTGAGATGAGTTCTTGCTTAAGCCCGTAGCAGCCACGTAAAACTTGCAACAACAAAGTAGAGGACGTCTAACTTGTTTTTGCAGGGCATGTTGTGATGTGATATGGTCAAGGCATGATGCTTATTTTATTGTATGAGATGATCATGTTTTGTAACCAAGTTATCGGCAACTGGCAGGAGCCATATGGTTGTCGCTTTATTGTATGCAATGCAATCGCGATGTAACGCTTTACTTTATTACTAAGCGGTAGTGATAGTCGTGGAAGCATAAGATTGGCGAGACGACAACGATGCTACGATGGAGATCAAGGTGTCGCGCCGGTGACGATGGTGATCATGACGGTGCTTCGGAGATGGAGATCACAAGCACAAGATGATGATGGCCATATCATATCACTTATATTGATTGCATGTGATGTTTATCTTTTATGCATCTTATCTTGCTTTGATTGACGGTAGCATTATAAGATGATCTCTCACTAAATTATCAAGAAGTGTTCTCCCTGAGTATGCACCGTTGCCAAAGTTCGTCGTGCCCAGACACCACGTGATGATCGGGTGTGATAAGCTCTACGTCCATCTACAACGGGTGCAAGCCAGTTTTGCACACGCAGAATACTCAGGTTAAACTTGATGAGCCTAGCATATGCAGATATGGCCTCGGAACACAGAGACCGAAAGGTCGAGCGTGAATCATATAGTAGATATGATCAACATGACGATGTTCACCATTGAAAACTATTCCATCTCACGTGATGATCGGTTATGGTTTAGTTGATTTGGATCACGTGATCACTTAGAGGATTAGAGGGATGTCTATCTAAGTGGGAGTTCCTAAGTAATTTGATTAACTGAACTTAAACTTATCATGAACTTAGTACCTGATAGTATCTTGCTTGTTTATGTTGATTGTAGATAGATGGCTCGTGTTGTTGTTCCGTTGAATTTTTATGCGTTCCTTGAGAAAGCAAAGTTGAAAGATGATGGTAGCAATTACACGGACTGGGTCCGTAACCTGAGGATTATCCTCATTGCTGCACAGAAGAATTACGTCCTGGAAGCACCGCTGGGTGCCAGGCCTGCTGCTGGAGCAACGCCAGATGTTATGAACGTCTGGCAGAGCAAAGCTGATGACTACTCGATAGTTCAGTGTGCCATGCTTTACGGCTTAGAATCGGGACTTCAACGACGTTTTGAACGTCATGGAGCATATGAGATGTTCCAAGAGTTGAAGTTAATATTTCAAGCAAATGCCCGAATTGAGAGATATGAAGTCTCCAATAAGTTCTATAGCTGCAAGATGGAGGAGAACAGTTCTGTCAGTGAGCATATACTCAAAATGTCTGGGTATAATAATCACTTGATTCAGATGGGAGTTAATCTTCCAGATGATTGCGTCATTGACAGAATTCTTCAATCACTGCCACCAAGCTACAAGAGCTTCGTGATGAACTATAATATGCAAGGGATGAACAAGACTATTCCCGAGCTCCTCGCAATGCTGAAAGCTGCGGAGGTAGAAATCAAGAAGGAGCATCAAGTGTTGATGGTCAACAAGACCACTAGTTTCAAGAAAAAGGGCAAAGGGAAGAAGAAGGGGAACTTCAAGAAGAACAGCAAGCAAGTTGCTTCTCATGAGAAGAAACCCAAGTCTGGACCTAAGCCTGAAACTGAGTGCTTCTACTGCAAGCAGACTGGTCACTGGAAGCGGAACTGCCCCAAGTATTTGGCGGATAAGAAGGATGGCAAGGTGAACAAAGGTATATGTGATATACATGTTATTGATGTGTACCTTACTAGAGCTCGCAGTAGCACCTGGGTATTTGATACTGGTTCTGTTGCTAATATTTGCAACTCGAAACAGGGACTACGAAATAAGCGGACGCTAGCAAAAGACGAGGTGACGATGCGCGTGGGAAACGGTTACAAAGTCGATGTGATCGCGGTCGGCACGCTACCTCTACATCTACCTTCGGGATTAATATTAGACCTAAATAATTGTTATTTGGTGCCAGCGTTGAGCATGAACATTATATCTGGATCTTGTTTAATGCGAGACGGTTATTCATTTAAATCAGAGAATAATGGTTGTTCTATTTATATGAGTAATATCTTTTATGGTCATGCACCTTTGAAGAGTGGTCTATTCTTGTTGAATCTCGATAGTAGTGATACACATATTCATAATGTAGAAGCCAAAAGATGCAGAGTTGATAATGATAGTGCAACTTATTTGTGGCACTGCCGTTTAGGTCATATCGGTGTAAAGCGCATGAAGAAACTCCATGCTGATGGACTTTTGGAACCACTTGATTATGAATCACTTGGTACTTGCGAACCGTGCCTCATAGGCAAGATGACTAAAACACCGTTCTCCGGTACTATGGAGAGAGCAACAGATTTATTGGAAATCATACATACCGATGTATGTGGTCCGATGAATATTGAGGCTCGTGGCGGATATCGTTATTTTCTCACCTTCACAGATGATTTAAGCAGATATGGGTATATCTACTTAATGAAACATAAGTCTGAAACATTTGAAAAGTTCAAGGAATTTCAGAGTGAAGTTGAAAATCATCGTAACAAGAAAATAAAGTTTCTACGATCTGATCGTGGAGGAGAATATTTGAGTTACGAGTTTGGTGTACATTTGAAAAATTGGGGAATAGTTTCGCAACTCATGCCACCCGGAACACCACAGCGTAATGGTGTGTCCGAACGTCGTAATCGTACTTTACTAGATATGGTGCGATCTATGATGTCTCTTACTGATTTACCGCTATCGTTTTGGGGTTATGCTTTAGAGACGGCCGCATTCATGTTAAATAGGGCACCATCAAAATCCGTTGAGACGACGCCTTATGAACTATGGTTTGGCAAGAAACCAAAGTTGTCGTTTCTTAAAGTTTGGGGCTGCGATGCTTATGTGAAAAAGCTTCAACCTGATAAGCTCGAACCCAAAGCGGAGAAATGTGTCTTCATAGGATACCCAAAGGAGACTGTTGGGTATACCTTCTATCACAGATCCGAAGGCAAGACATTCGTTGCTAAGAATGGATCATTTCTAGAGAAGGAGTTTCTCTCGAAAGAAGTGAATGGGAGGAAATTAGAACTTGACGAGGTAACTGTACCTGCTCCCTTATTGGCAAATAGTACATCACAGAAAACTGTTTCTCCGACACCTATACCAATTAGTGAGGAAGCTAATGATGATGATCATGAAACTTCAGGACAAGATACTACTGAACCACGTAGATCAACCAGAGTGAGATCCGCACCAGAGTGGTACGGTAATCCAATTCTGGAAGTCATGCTACTAGATCATGATGAACCTACGAACTATGAAGAAGCGATGGTGAGCCCAGATTCCGCAAAGTGGCTTGAGGCCATGAAATCTGAGATGGGATCCATGTATGAGAACAAAGTATGGACTATGGTTGACTTGCCCGACGATCGGCAAGAAATTGAGAATAAATGGATATTCAAGAAAAAGACTGACGCTGACGGTAATATTACTGTCTATAAAGCTCGACTTGTCGCAAAAGGTTTTCGACAAGTTCAAGGGGTTGACTACGATGAGACCTTCTCACCCGTAGCGATGCTTAAGTCCGTCAGAATCATGTTAGCAATTGCCGCATTTTATGATTATGAAATATGGCAGATGGATGTCAAAACTGCATTCCTGAATGGATTTCTGGAAGAAGAGTTGTATATGATGCAACCAGAAGGTTTTGTCGATCCAAAGGGAGCTAACAAAGTAGGCAAACTCCAGCGATCCATTTATGGACTGGTGCAAGCATCTCGGAGTTGGAATAAACGCTTTGATAGTGTGATCAAAGCATTTGGCTTTATACAGACTTTTGGAGAAGCCTGTATTTACAAGAAAGTGAGTGGGAGCTCTGTAGCATTTCTGATATTATATGTGGATGACATATTGCTGATTGGAAATGATATAGAATTTCTGGATAGCATAAAGGGATACTTGAATAAAAGTTTTTCGATGAAAGTCCTCGGGGAAGCTGCTTACATATTAGGCATAAAGATCTATAGAGATAGATCAAGACGCTTAATTGGACTTTCACAAAGCACATACCTTGACAAGATTTTGAAGAAGTTCAAAATGTATCAAGCAAAGAAAGGGTTCTTTCCTGTGTTACAAGGTGTGAAGTTGAGTCAGACTCAATGCCCGACCACTGCAGAAGATAGAGAGAAAATGAAAGATGTTCCCTATGCTTCAGCCATAGGCTCTATCATGTATGCAATGCTGTGTACCAGACCTGATGTGTGCCTTGCTATAAGTTTAGCAGGGAGGTACCAAAGTAATCCAGGAGTGGATCACTGGACAGCGGTCAAGAACATCCTGAAATACCTGAAAAGGACTAGGGATATGTTTCTCGTATATGGAGGTGACAAAGAGCTCACCGTAAGAGGTTACGTTGATGCAAGCTTTGACACTGATCCGAACGATTCTAAATCGCAAACCGGATACATGTTTACTTTAAACGGTGGAGCTGTCAGTTGGTGCAGTTCTAAACAAAGCGTCGTAGCGGGATCTACATGTGAAGCGGAGTACATAGCTGCTTCAGAAGCAGCGAACGAAGGAGTCTGGATGAAGGAGTTCATATCCGATCTAGGTGTCATACCTAGTGCATCGGGTCCAATGAAAATCTTTTGTGACAATACTGGTGCAATTGCTTTGGCAAAGGAATCCAGATTTCACAAAAGGACCAAACACATCAAGAGACGCTTCAACTCCATCCGGGATCTAGTCCAGGTGGGAGACATAGAGATTTGCAAGATACATACGGATCTGAATGTTGCAGACCCGTTGACTAAGCCTCTTCCACGAGCAAAACATGATCAGCACCAAGGCTCCATGGGTGTTAGAATCATTACTGTGTAATCTAGATTATTGACTCTAGTGCAAGTGGGAGACTGAAGGAAATATGCCCTAGAGGCAATAATAAAGTTATTATTTATTTCCTTATATCATGATAAATGTTTATTATTCATGCTAGAATTGTATTAACCGGAAACATAATACATGTGTGAATACATAGACAAACAGAGTGTCACTAGTATGCCTCTACTTGACTAGCTCGTTAATCAAAGATGGTTATGTTTCCTAACCATGAACAAAGAGTTGTTATTTGATTAAAGAGGTCACATCATTAGTTGAATGATCTGATTGACATGACCCATTCCATTAGCTTAGCACCCGATCGTTTAGTATGTTGCTATTGCTTTCTTCATGACTTATACATGTTCCTATAACTATGAGATTATGCAACTCCCGTTTACCGGAGGAACACTTTGGGTACTACCAAACGTCACAACGTAACTGGGTGATTATAAAGGAGTACTACAGGTGTCTCCAAAGGTAGATGTTGGGTTGGCGTATTTCGAGATTAGGGTTTGTCACTCCGATTGTCGGAGAGGTATCTCTGGGCCCTCTCGGTAATACACATCACATAAGCCTTGCAAGCATTATAACTAAGATGTTAGTTGTGAGATGATGTATTACGGAACGAGTAAAGAGACTTTCCAGTAACGAGATTGAACTAGGTATTGGATACCGACGATCGAATCTCGGGCAAGTAACATACCGATGACAAAGGGAACAACGTATGTTGTTATGCGGTCTGACCGATAAAGATCTTCGTAGAATATGTAGGAGCCAATATGGGCATCCAGGTCCCGCTATTGGTTATTGACCGGAGACGTGTCTCGGTCATGTCTACATTGTTCTCGAACCGTAGGGTCCGCACGCTTAACGTTACGATGACAGTTATTATGAGTTTATGCATTTTGATGTACCGAAGGTTGTTCGGAGTCCCGGATGTGATCACGGACATGACGAGGAGTCTCGAAATGGTCGAGACATAAAGATTGATATATTGGAAGCCTATGTTTGGACATCGGAAGTGTTCCGGGTGAAATCGGGATTTTACCGGATTACTGGGAGGGTTACCGGAACCCCCCGGGAGCCAAATGGGCCAACATGGGCCTTGGGAGAAAGGTGAAAGGGCTTCCCCATGGGCTGCGCGCCTCCCCCCCTTCCCCTAGTCCTATTAGGACTTGGGAAGGTGGCCGGCCAACCCCTCTCTCTTTCCCACTTGAGAAAACCTAGTTGGACTAGGATTGGAGGGGGGAGTCCTACTCGGAGTAGGACTCCTCCTGCGCCTCCCTTGCTTGGCCGGCCAGCCCTCCCCCTCTCATCCTTTACATACGGGGGCAGGGGGCACCTCTAGACACACAAGTTGATCCTTGAGATCGTTCCTTAGCCGTGTGCGGTGCCCCCTGCCACCAAATTCCACCTCGATCATACCGTTGTAGTGCTTAGGCGAAGCCCTGCGTCGGTAGTACATCAAGATCATCACCACGCCGTCGTGCTGACGGAACTCTTCCTCGACGCTTTGCTGGATCGGAGCCCGAGGATAGTCGTCGAGCTGAACGTGTGCTAAGAACTCGGAGGTGCCGGAGTAACGGTGCTTGGATCGGTCGGATCGGGAAGACGTACGACTACTTCCTCTACGTTGTGTGATCGCTTCCGCAGTCGGTCTGCATTGGTACGTAGACAACACTCTCCCCTCTCATTGCTATGCATCACCATGATCTTGCGTGTGCGTAGGAAATTTTTTGAAATTACTACGTTCCCCAACATAAAGAAGGATATATAATCACATGGGTATGGGCACGGCACTCCCCTTGGCAACTGCCAAGCTTGGGGGAGGTGCCCCGGTATCGTATCACAAACACATCTCCTATCTTTACCATTTTTCTTAGTTTGATCCTATTATTAGTATCTTGATCTAGTAGAATAAAGTTTATGGCATGATCTAGTTTTGAGTTTTGCTTTATGATTTCTCTATGTAATCGAGTCCGTGAGCTATATATAATAAAGATTAGTGTTGATTCAAGGGTTTGATTATTTTGCCATGATCTTGAGTGATTAAAAGAAAAGAGAAAAAGAATAAAAGGAAACAAGAGTTCATATTGATCTTATTGAGAGTAATGGCTTCACATAGAAAGAGTATGATGATTAAAAGTTGTTGGGAGTTGGCAGACATAGCTTTGGTCATCGTTGCAATTAATAGGAAGAAATAAGGAAAGAGGGGTTCACATATAAATATACTATTATTGACATCTTTTATGGTTGGGAGCACTCACTAAAATATGACATGCTAAAGAGTTGATGTTGGACAAGGAAGACAACGTAATGAGTTATATTTTCTTATATCTGAGATAAAGTATGTTGTCATGGGTCCTCCAACATGTTGAGCTTGCCAAATTCTCAGCACCAAGTAGAGATACTACTTGTGCTTCCAAAACCCTTGAACCAGTTTTGCCATGAGAGTCCACCATATGTACCTATGGATTGATTAAGATCCTTCAAGTAAGTTGTCATCGGTGCAAAGCAATAAAAATTGCTCAAAATATGTATGATTGATTGGTGTGGGAGAAATAAGCTTTATACGATCTTGTGATGTGGAAGTAATAAAAGCGACGGACTGCATAATAAAGGTTCCTATCACAAGGGGCAATATAAAGTGATGTTCTTTCGCATTAAGATTTTGTGCATCCAACCATAAAAGCGCATGGCAACCTTTGCTTCCCTCTGCGAAGGGCCTATCTTTTATTATCATCTTCTACCTTATGCAAGATTCATGGCGATCTTCACCTTTCCTTTTTCATTTTATCCTTTGGCAAGCACAGTATGTTGGAAAGATCCTGATACATGTACCTAATTGGATGTAGGAGCATGAGTTATTATTGTTGACATTACCCTTGAGGTAAAAGGTTGTGGGGCGAAACTATAAGCTCCTATCTTTCTCTGTGTCCGATTAAAACTTCATAACCACAAGTATTGCGTCAGTGTTAGCAATTACGAAGGACTAGATGATAGTTGAGTATGTGGACTTGCTTTTAAGCTCTGACATACACTCTTTCTGATGTTATGATAAATTGCAATTGCTTCAGTGACTGAGATTATAGTTTGTTGGTTCTCAATAAAGTTTATGCTTCGTACTCTGCTTTGTGAATGGATTATTACTTGAACATAACAAATCATATGACAAAATCTATATATGTTGCTGCTATAAGAACAATCATGATGCCTTCATGTCCGTATTTTATTTTTATCGACGCCTCTGCCTCTAAACATGGGGACATATTTATCGTTATCGGATTTCGCTTGAGGACAAGCGAGGTCTATGCTTGGGGGAGTTGATACATCCATTTTGCATCATGCTTTTATATCGATATTTATTGCATTATGGGCTGTTATTATGCATTATGTCACATTACTTCTGGATATTCTCTCTTATTTTACAAGGTTTACATAAGGAGGGAGAATGCCGGCAGCTGGAATTTAGGGCTGGAAAAGGAGCAAGTATTAGAGACCTATTCTGCACAACTCCAAAAGTCCTGAAACTCCACGGAACGTCTAGTTAAAAATAATGAAAAATCCTTGCCAAAGATGAAGACCAGAGGGCCCACACCCTGTCCACGAGGGTGGGGGCGCCCCCCCTAGGGCGCGCGCCCTACCTCGTGGGCCCCCTATTGGCTCTCGGATGCCCATCTTCTGCTATATGAGGTCTTTCGTCGAGGAAAAAATCATAAGCAACCTTTCGGGACGAGACTCTGCCGCCACGAGGCGGAACCTTGGTGGAACCAATCTAGGGCTCCGGCAGAGCTGTTCTGCCGGGGACACTTCCCTCCGGGAGGGGGAAATCATCGCCATCGTCATCATCAATGCTCCTCATCGGGAGAGGGCAATCTCCATCAACATCTTCACCAGCACCATCTTATCCCAAAACCCTAGTTCATCTCTTGTATCCAATTCTTGTCTCCAAGTCCGGGATTGGTGCTAGTAGGTTGCTAGTAGTGTTGATTACTCCTTGTAGTTGATGCTAGTTGGTTTATTTGGTGGAAGATCATATGTTCAGGTCCTTTATGCATATTAATACCCCTCTGATTATGAACATGAATATATTTGTGAGTAGTTACGTTTGTTCCTGAGGACACGGGAGAAGTCTTGCTATTAGTAGTCATGTGAATTTGGTATTCGTTCGATATTTTGATGAGATGTATTTTGTCTAGCCTCTAGTGGTGTTATGTGAACGTCGACTACATAACACTTCACCATTATTTGGGCCTAGAGGAAGGCATTTGGAAGTAATAAATAGATGATGGGTTGCTAGAGTGACAGAAGCTTAAACCCTAGTTTATGCGTTGCTTCGTAAGGGGCTGATTTGGATCCATATGTTTCATGCTATGGTTAGGTTTACCTTAATACTTTTGTTGTAGTTGCGGATGCTTGCAATAGAGGTTAATCATAAGTGGGATGCTTGTTCAAGTAAGAACAGCACCCAAGCACCGGTCCACCCACATATCAAATTATCAAAGTACCGAACGCGAATCATATGAACGTGATGAAAACTAGCTTGACGATATTCCCATGTGTCCTCGGGAGCGGTTTTCCATATATAAGAGTTTGTCCAGGCTTGTCCTTTGCTACAAAAAGGATTAGGCCACCTTGCTGCACTTTATTTACTTTTGTTACTTGTTGCTCGTTACAAATTATCCTATCACAAAACTATCTGTTACCACTTATTTCAATACTTGCAGAGAATACCTTGCTGAAAACCGCTTATCATTTCTTTCTGCTCCTCGTTGGGTTCGACACTCTTATTTATCGAAAGGACTACGATAGATCCCCTATACTTGTGGGTCATCAATGATCAATTTTTCTATTACCAAAAAACCATTTGTTGGCGTTGGACAAGTAGGCACGCCAAATTTAAGATGAACTTAGTTCTGGCGGTGGACTGGTGACACGCTAGCACCACGTAGGATACTACTGACATGTCCTCCAACGCCACCACTATTTTTTAGCAATGGCGCCATTCTAGTGGCGTCGTGTGACTACGCCAGCAAGGCAGTTTTTTGGCACGCTATAGTTAGGCTTTTCTCCACTAGTGGACATTACACATGCCCAGGTAATAGTTATGCCTCAAATACCATGTAGTAAACAACAGCACAATTTTCCACCAAAATTAACAACAAAGCCCTACCATAAATCAAGCCACGTGTTACTAGACCAAGAGTAGCATTTGTTATTCTTATCGGCTTACGGACATGAACTTCAGCCGGATTAAGTCATGCACAACATTATGAACCCAACACCACTACAGGATCAAAAAAAGTAGCATAGTATTTATCAAATAACATATACCAGTGATATTACAACTACAGCTTGCCCACAAACATTATAGAAATGGCACGAGCTTAATAAGGGCACAACCAGAACACTAGCTATGATTAACCATGGCATAAACAGGAAGCCTAAACCCATGAATCATTGACGCCCCAACCAAACCAGGGATGAACAGGACATCGCCACTCAACCAAGTCACCACAGCCATCCAAAAAAAAATGATACACAATAGCTCGAAGACTAGGTCCCAGAGCAAGGGGAGAAAAGACGGGAGAACCGAGGAGAATCAGAAGCTTGCCATAATTTTTGTTGTCGCTGCTGCCACCGTCGCACGAGGCCACGAGCACCAAACCATGCACAGGACAAATAAACGATCAATATAATACCCTTGCACATCGTACACATAATTATGATGAAATATGAAAGAGGGATAAACCAACACTAAAACATTGACTACAAATTCACGATGGTCCCCCAGTTTTTATGGGAAGGAAGCATACCTCAAGCAAATAGACTACAATTCATGCAATACTGAAACCGAGGGGATGACACCAGAGAAACAACAACACCAGTATAAAATTAGCTTTCGAACACTTCAAAATCAGTAGCTAAGAGAGATGCATCGAGAGTAAACTACATGAAAAAGCACACAAAATGGGGGCAAACATGTTGAATGGAGGCACGACGTGACATGGTGTATTATGGAAGGAGATGGGAAGTGATTATATGTGTTTTTATCTTTTGTTAGGGAAGGAGACAGAAAGGGAGGAGTCCATGCATCTCATGCAGGTGGAATAGATGGTTAGGTTCCTTGTGGTTGACACTGGTGATTGCATTTCTTGGTTTTATTTCAGGTCTTCCAGCGATATACGTTCAGTGGAAGGAGATGTTCCCGTCGACTACAAAGGCGTCTTTGGTGACGTCATCAATCTCAAGGTATTGTGCCGGCTCAATATCTCGAAGGTGCTCATAGAAGTAGAGTGTGCGGGGTGTGTTCATAGAGTTGAGTGTATGTGCGTGTATCTAAGCATCTACATTTGTACTATGAATGAATAAACAAAATTATAGTTAAACTTCATTACAATGTCAGACAAAGATGCATATCTACCCAAAGACAAGGGGGGTAGAAGTATTGGCAAAATTTTGATTTTCCATGATAGTGTTGAGATACATAGTGTTGGACATATAGTAACCAGACACTCCAGTTCTATTACCGTATTTAAGATTATAACCACATAGGCTGCTTGTGGAGTCTGAGGTTTGGCGGACTTTGGAGCTTGACTTGTCGGCAGCTTTGCAGCTATCATCCGAGCATGATATTCTTGATGATGTCGATGAAGAGTCGGTATTGTATAACTCCATTTGGATATGAGAAGCAAAGAAGTATAATGCTAACCCGTGCGCATTTCAAAATGAGATGAATAAGGGATAGGATCATAGGAGCCTCACCTTGAGCGCACTTTTGGTTGGGCAACCCCTACAACCCTTGATAACAACCCATGAGATGTCACTTCCAGTGTCAATAAGGAAAGTGTATTCTTTGGAGGTTCCCTAATTTCACACGGGTATAATAAATTCTGAAATTCAAGTTTTACATAAAATTACCAAACGCAAAAGTAATAGATCTCAGAAGTTAACCCACCCATCAGCAAATGGGTTGGCATTGCCCTACACTGGGACATTTACCACACCCATCCTCGCCTGCCTCGCCCTGTCCAGCTTTTTTTTTGGAACCGGGCGATGTAAACAATTATTTTTTATACTAAACATTTTTACTTATTTTAAACTAATTGTAGCATATTATAATAATGGTACTTAGACATCATAGTTAGCCGCATAAAAATATTTGCTTCGAAATAATAGTTACAACATTCCTTGTTTAGAGTTGTAATATATTAATGGGAATTTTTCTTGTGTGAAATTTAAATCGTTCTCCCTCCGTATAAAGTTGTACCAAAGTTGAGACACTTAGTCTGGGACGGAGGAGTATCATGTAGCAAAACAAAATCCTTTTCTAGTTCAAAAAATGCTTTGATATAATTTTTAAATATTGCATGAATTATATAATGTATAATGACAAGTGTCGTATATGTTTTAATATTGATGAATAATATGATGGTAAAGATTTCGTAAATCGTACACACTAACAAGTACTCCCTCCGTAAAGAAATATAAGAGCATTTAATAGTGGTTTAAACACTCTTCTATTTCTTTGCAGAGGGAGTACATTAATAGTAGTTTCTAGTATACATTAGGTAATTGTATTCATAGAAATTTCTAGGTCATGGGAACTATGACTTGCAAGTTGGGTTCAGTAATAGGTTGACAACATGTGTATGCTTTTGTACTTGTATTTAAATTGGCACCATTATTCTAATATAAAATAACATAAAATATTGTCAATTGTACTTTGGCATATGATTCGATTATCTGACATGCTAGTTTAGATTCACTTTGTTTGATTTGGTACATCAGAGATCTCCTAGCCGTTTTCAGATGAAAATTGTGCATTTGTTTAGGGACTGTCTATTTTACAACCGGATGAAAACAAATTCGCTTTCAGTCAGATTTTCCCACCAATTACAGGATACAAGTGTCTCCTGTCCCGAGTCTCCTGTCTGTGTTAGTTCCTACTTGTCCCCGATTTTAAACACCCCCAGCATCACGAGCTTAAACGGGTCCACACACCAGCATCATAATCTTAACGGGTCCACATTCCAACTTATCCAGCTTCCAGCCCGGACAGAAAATCAACAAAACCGAGCACAGAAAAACCCAAAGTTACAACCAAACTTTGCCATGTACATGTGCACTAAGCTAGAGCAAATGAAAAAAAAAAAGGAAAGGACCAGGGTGCTGTCACCTAATCACACACACCTAAATGGACATGACAAATCACACTCTGGAGCACTAAAAATTACATTGAAACGCTATAAAATTACACTAATAACTCCACTATATTTTCACTGTAATTTCCACTACAAAAATGCACTGCAGAGGACGGGAATAAGCACCAACCAAGAGGTCGATTCCTCCATGATCTATGACAGAAACCTGAAGATGATCCACACTGCAGAAGATGAGGAAACACAGGTAAACACCCCCCAACTTTGCAATCACCACATACTAAGCATGATTTAGGCAGATCTCTCTCCCCTGTCTCTCTACATCAGAAATCAAAAGGGCATCTGTACATGCTGCAGAGACAAATAAATCCACTAACATACTGCAGGGACAAAAAGGTTAGGAAGAACACTGGTACTTTAAACTAGAACCAGGAAATTAAGACTAGATCTAGGAAGAACACTATAGGATCCTATGAGTCTAGGGGTGCAGGCACAGAAAGGTTAGGAAACAAAATTCCATATTGAATTCATGAATTTGAGAACAACTAGGAAATTTCTGAATTGAAAACAACAGTTACAGCACATGGAAATGAGTATAAAGAGATAGGGGATCACATGTTCAGGGAGATAAAATACAAAATGTTAGGAGAGTCCTTGAACAAACAGGTTAGAAATGCTATATTTTCATAAAGCTAGGACTGTAATTGAGAAACTTTGGCACACACAAACTATACTCTAATCAGAAACTTAGATCATGATTACAAAATAACCCATCTACAAGAAAGTAAAGAAACTAGGACTAAATTTTATAAGCTTTGGAACTACATAGAAAGACCTTCCTTTCCTACTTGAAGTTCAAATTGCTACGAACTACTGTTTGTAAATACAAATGAGTACACACATGAAGTAATAAAATGATCAGTTCATATCAATTAAGCCTATGAACTGACAAAAAGGGGCAAACACATGTACAAGCACACAGTACAGGTTTCAAGATTAACAGAACAATGCTTATATACATGTTTACATTTACAGGTGCTTGCAATGGAATCAAATGGGATGGACACAAGCATGAAGGGTCACGACCTGTACCTCGAACATGATGAAGCTAAGTTCCTTAATGTATGTCTCTCTTATAGCATTAACATATCCTGTGAAAAGAAAACCGATTCAATCATGCTTTTCTAAATTGGTTCTTGACAACAAAACAGAGTGGAGCATACTTGTTCACTCAACAAAATAGTGCAAGTCCACTGAGAGTTACAGTGTAAATCCAATAAGAATTACATTGTAAAATCCTCAAAGGATTACAGTGTAAATCCACTGAGAATTACACTGTAAAACCCACTAAAAATTACGGTGTAAGTCCACTGAGAGATACAGTGTAAATCCAATAAGAAATACACTAAATATAATACAGAAATAATCCAGCCCCTACTCAAATGCAGATTACAAAAGGGTAAAAAACTGTCCCTACTCGAAAGCAGTAAGGATTACAGTGTAAGTCCACTGAAATTACACTCAAAAAATATCAAGAGTTACAGTGCAAAAAACACTGAAAATCACAGTGTAAATCCACTAAAAATTAAACTAAAATAATCAAGAGTTACAGTGCAAATTCCACTAAAAAACTACAGTCTAAATCCACTAAAAACTACATTGGAAATCCATTGAAATTACACTGTAAAAATCAAGAGTTACAGTGCAAATCCACTAAAAATTACAGTGTAAATCCACTTAAGCGTACATTGTAAATCCACTAAGAATCCTCTGAACCCAGTAAAGAATTACATTACAAAATGCACTAAGGATACATTGAAAATGCACTGAGAATTACACTGCAAAAAATCACCTAAATTCTAAAGAACTTACACTGTAAATCCACTGAGATTACAGTGTAAAACCACTAAGAATACACACTAAAATCCTCACTGTAATTACACTGAATTTGACACTGTAATTACAATTCAAAAGCACTGTAATTCCACTGAAAATGCCCGCAATAATTACATGGAAAATTCACTGAAACATACATTGTACTTAGAATACAAATTTTAGTGAAATTACACTGGATTTCTAATAAAAACACATGAGTTTCAGAGACTGGAACACAGTGTAACCACATTAATTAGCTGTGATTACACTGATTTTTATAGTCACACAAACTATGAGCTAGATTCAGCATCTACATCCAAACAGGAGGGATCTGTACCAACAACTACAAGAGGGATTGTACACACCTAGGAGCATCTACAACCAACCAGGAGGGATCCAGCGACAACTGCAAGATGGATCCACTAAAGAAATTGAACACAACTAGGAGCTACTCGTCACAGTGACAACTAGAGCGCAATCCGGAAGCACAAAAAATCAACAATATACAGGAAGGATCCACCACTACATATACATCAAACACACACCTGCAACGTTCAAAACATCTTGGAACCACAGCTACAGAGGGGAACATACAGGATTCACCGGATTTAGAAAAAAAATCAAACAGGAAAAACAAGGGGAGGAACAAAGGGGGGAAAGGATACTTACAAAACCAACCATGGATGGAGGATGAGGAGGGGGACACAGAGCTCGCAGATCAACACAGGGAAAATGAGGAGCGGCCGAAGTCAAGCGAAGCAGAGAAGACAACGCAGCCGGATCGCCATCGCATCGATTTTGCCTCTCCCTCTGCGCGCGCTTGAGGACAAGGAAGCAGAGGATGGGAAGGGGGGAGGAGGACTGGACGCCTAACCACCGGCTCGCCCTCGAGAGATCTGCGACTGAGATCTCTAGCTAAAAATCGCCATGACTCTGCCTCAAGCTCGCGCCGCTCGTTGTGGGGATGAAAGCGGACAAAGTCAGCAGAGGAGAAAAAGGAAATTTAAAAAAAAAACCCGACTAGGACACTACCCGCCAGGATTAAAGTTTGCGGGCCCGATAACCGACAAAGCACCCCGAGGCGGAAAAAAAGAGAAAAACACGAATCTTGAGTCAAGGATGGAACGGGTAGAAAAACGGATGAAAGCGAAAAGATTTCAGACGGATGAAAATTAGCATTACCGTTTGGTTAAATACAAAATCTAGTTATTCTAAATTTCATTAGATACAGAGACGTCCATGATAAAGAGAGAGTACCAATGTAATTAAACTGAACTTCACAAGTGAGAGCGGTTTCTGCCCGTATTGTATAAACTATTAGTATGTAGTGTGAACTTGTTGCTCCTATAAATTGAGCCTCGCTTTTATGTATTTTAATTAATAATATTCTCGATGTAATGTATAATCATGTCATGCTTACGTATAATCTCTTTTTGGGCCCTCCCTCTTGGGACCCGGGGCGGTCGCCTCTTTTGCCCGGCCTTTGGGCCGGCACGCCCGATCTAGTGAGTCTGGACACATTGTAGTCTTGCGAAAAACCCTAGGTTCTAAAAGGAGGGAGGGAGGGATGGAGAGAGAGAGAGAGAGAGAGAGAGAGCTCTTTCCTCTGCTGCAGGACAGCTGGCGGTCGCCTCTTTTGCCCGGCCTTTGGGCCGGCACGCCCGATCTAGTGAGTCTGGACACATTGTAGTCTTGCGAAAAACCCTAGGTTCTAAAAGGAGGGAGGGAGGGAGGGAGGGAGAGAGAGAGAGAGCTCTTTCCTCTGCTGCAGGACAGCTGGCGGTCGCCTCTTTTGCCCGGCCTTTGGGCCGGCACGCCCGATCTAGTGAGTCTGGAGACATTGTAGTCTTGCGAAAAACCCTAGGTTCTAAAAGGAGGGAGGGAGGGAGGGAGAGAGAGAGAGAGAGCTCTTTCCTCTGTTGCAGGAGAGCTGGCGGTCGCCTCTTTTGCCCGGCCTTTGGGCCGGCACGCCCGATCTAGTGAGTCTGGACACATTGTAGTCTTGCGAAAAACCCTAGGTTCTAAAAGGAGAGAGAGAGAGAGAGAGAGAGAGACAGACAGAGAGAGCTCTTTCCTCTGCTGCAGGACAGCTGCAGGACAGCGGGGTGCAGAGTTCTCCTGCCTATACCCGGACGACCGGACACTAAGCTCGATTATAACGGTAGGCTTTGCCGCCACTGTGATGACAGCGAGCAGTGGTAGTGGTATTAACGAAGCCAGGGGATCGGAGTCGTCTCGTTGCCACCTATCTCTCCCCTTGGATAATCTCACCCGTTGCTAGACTGAACCGAGCTCCCACGCCCCGCCGACACTTCTTCCGATATTTCAATCTTCAGTTAGCTTTGGCCCCTATCGCGGTCTCCTCTAGAGTTGAACTGAATGAGATTTGACCGATTGTGGTACCTTAATTGCCTCTAGTTGTTTTGTGGGGGCGGGAGGGGGATTTCAGTTAAAAACTCAACCATGCGGCCACCTTTGCTACATTATTATTTATCAACAGGACAAACTTTATCTCCCCTCCTTGCAGGTGTTGCTAAGGGCAACTCCAATGCCCATGCACCAAACCGTCCATAAATGTCTAGTCCATGCTCTGTAGGTCATCCAACGCCATGCATCAAATGTCTGCGGCACGTCCATAAATGTCTAGTCCATGCTCTGTAGGTCATCCAACGCCATGCATCAAATGTCCGCGGCACGATTTGGACATCTGAAATCTCACAGGCCGAAAGCAAAACCGGAAAGGTTTGCGATCGTCTGGACCTCCACCATGTAGGCCTCCAACATCGGCGGCCCACCCACTCTGCCGCCTAGGTCTTGTCGGACCTCCGCGCACTCCCCTGGCTCGACCGCCACACAAGTACCCTTCGCCCTTGCACATCGTCGTCCATGACTGATAACACGTCTGGAAAGTATTCAACCAATTGTATTGACATTTTTATTGTTTACTTTCAAGCAGACACGATGGATTGAGTACTTCTATGTCAGATGAGGATGGATACGATTATGAAACAACGGTGATGTCGGTTGTTATGGAAGATGCCCAATATGCGGAGGAGTATATTCTCAATTTTAAGGGATCAATAAAGGGACATCATATGATGAATCAAAATAGAGCACGGGAAAGTTGATGGATGAGTACTTTGTCCTTGATGTGCTCTTTGAGACCTATTTCCGTCGTCGATTTTGGATGTGGCAAACTCCGTCCCATCGCCTCTACAATGTTGTTCATTCCTATGATGACCACTTCATCATGAAGAAGGACGTCGTTGAACATTGGATTCCTTGTTAACAGAAGTAAACGTCTGCAGTGAGGATGCTTGCCTATTGCACGCTCTCGGATTCTTGGGATGAGTACCTCCCGATGTCCGAAACCACATATCTCAATGCCATCGTCAGTTTTCTACTATGGTGATCAAGGTGTTCGGACCATAGCATTGCTCAGGGTACTTTTGGAAGCAAGAGGTTGGCCACATATGCTCAGATTCCTCGGTTGCATGCATCTACAATTAAAGAATTGCACGTATGCACCACAAGGGCAATATCAAGGCCATTGTAAGAATGTTACCATCATTCTTGAAGCAGTTGCATTACAAGACTTCTGGATTTGGCACTTTTTTGTGGGATGCCCGGGTCTCACACTGCGATCAACTTACTGCAAGTATGCGGGAGATACTCATCCATGCAACTATACCATCAATCGTCATGACTACAAAATGAGCTATTATCTTTGTGATGGTTTCTATCCTTCGTGGGAAAATATCTGACTTTTCCCAATGGCAAGAAGGAGCTCGAAAGGGTGTCGAGAGGGCATTTGGAATGCTTCCAAGCCAGTTGTCCGAGGGCCTACAAAACTATCAGGTGCAGAGACGTTCTGGGAGGTGATGACAGCTTATGTGATCATGCACAATGTTAGAATAAATTCGAGACACACGGTCGATCTATTGCGGACCAAGCAATCACACGTGCATGACACCGAGATTTGTTAACGAGATTCACCGATATGGCTACATCCCCGGGGCCTGACTATGGGCGCTCTTCCCCGTGACACCGTCAAAATACCGCACCCCGCCCCCCCGGGCGCTGGCACACGCCACCGGCTCCCCATGCGTGCATGTGCTAGATTACATTGTGTGTCTATCCTCCCTATATATGGGAGGCCTAGGATACAAGTGTCCTACTAGAACACTACTCCATATCCTATCTAAACACAATACTATTCAGAGTTCAACTGTAACCTATCTTGTACACAATATTCAACACAATTCCAACACACAACATGAATTTGGAGGATGAGGGTGACGGAGTTCACCATGGTCTGGAACTCGAGCAAATGGGTGATCCTATCCAACTTCTAGAGCAGAATCCGAAAACGTTTGAAGATTTTATCCAAACGCATAAACAGATTCGCCGTCGAGCTACTCATAGCAATTTCATAATGATTTTGAGTATTTGTGTGCGCTTCGTGGAGAGAACTAAAAAGTATGTCTTAATAAGTTGAATTCAAATTTAAACTATTTTATGGAAATTTCATGTTTTAATTGTAGTAATTATATTCTAATTATTGTTGCATTGAATATTTGCATTACATGATTATGGACGAAGTATGATTATTTTATTTTATTTTGGGTGCTCTGGATATAAAGAAAATAGGGGTGGACATTTGGTGCATCAGGTTGGATGAACGGTCCCCTATCAGCTCCACTGACATGTCCGGGCTTGTCCGCGAACATTTGGTGTACACATTTTAGTGCACGTTGAATTTTCCTAAACATACTCCCGCCTCTGTTTTTAGCAAGAATCTATGAAGCTCGCTTTTATCTTATGTTTTCCTTTTAATGACTTGTAATTAAATCAATTGATTTTTTGAAAAGACCTAAGACCATATAGTAAGTACTACAAGTCTTTACAAACACATCATTACAGAAAAATAAAATTACATTCACTTCCTTAGGTGTGCTAAAATCTTCTTCCTCCTCCATCCACCGGTGGCGTGCCATGAGCAAAGCTCGATGCTGTCTCTAGACCTCCAGCTCAGCGGAGCAAACTTGTTTACACATATAAGCTTGTAGAAGTAGTGGCCGAGAAGTCGTCGGTGTAGACCAGAAGACGCTAGTGGCCGCAACTTGTGTAGCAAATCACTGCCCTAGAGAAGAATATGTAAAAAAAAAGCATGTAGATACTCCAAATACCACGCATGCCGACCGAGTCCAGACGGATCCACTCGAGACCAAAGTCAACAGGATCCAGGAAGATCCGCTAAAGACACACCTTCACATGCCCTCCACCGGCGCTAAGCACGCCAATGGAGCGAGGAGGAGACGGGGAGAGCGTTATTCCTAAACTAGGGCAACGTCATCGGCCCGTTGGCCTAATCAAAACAAGAGAACCCTCCCCACCCCCACCCCTACCAAACTGAGGCACCAGGACACATCCACAAGTAGGACCTCCCTTTCACCGCCGCCGCCTCGTGGGTTTTTCCTAGTGGCGTACTCTACGAGCAGCAAAAGGGCAAGGACGCGGCTGTAAACGATCTAGGTTTTCCTGGCGACGACTTCTGTCACATACATACTCCAATCAATTACCCTGGCATGCTAGTTCCTTGGGGCATCTCTAATATGTCTCTTAAAATTTAATCCTCCATCATATCCCCATCCTCTAAAAATTCGTTTTTGGATTGAATCCATCTTAAATTTTCTTCATCCCGAAAATGTAATCAAAAAATCCGAGACAAACCTTTTGCGCACAAACTCATTTGAAACACAAATTTAAACTACTTAGAGATCATACATAGCACAACTAAACAACGATACCGCATTAACATCATATATAGCATAATTAAATAATACATTCGCTAATACATTGACACTACGTCGACATCGATCTAGCTAAAACACTGAGATAAACTATGTAGAACTAGATACTACATATTACAGCGACATTACTCGTCGTCCTTAGAGAAATTCGCATTGGAGGAGACTGAGATTAACCCCCGCCGGAGGGGCCGACCTTGTCGTCGTTGGCGTTGGGAACATCTCTTTAGGCTTGGCTTGGAGGCGGGCGGATGAGCTCATGGCCCATACTCCTTGACCCATGGGTCAACTAAGTCGCAACCTTGACCCATGGGCCATACTACTTAGCTACGAAGGGCCAGCAACATGCCCATTTCATTTACTGCTTGAACCATAGCATTCCAGCCGTCAATTTTAGAGTTTCTTTTTTTGCTTAACTGAAGAGTTTTCTATAAGTACAAAATAGTAATACACTTGGTCTGGAAGTGATCTCGGGGATAGTGACTGCTCCAGTAGCTGATCGATCCTAGCATGAGCATCACATTAGACTCATTAAAGCACAATTTCTGGTTATGTTTTTGTAGCACAAATGTTATATAGTAATAATTTAACTCTTGGTCAAATGTTTGTTCTACCGAAACCTAATACATTAAAAATAAAATAAACCTAATACACCTGGTTGAAACAGAGACGGTACTATATATTGTATCTTACATTTGGTACATTTGTGATCTATGAAACTTTAGTGTGTTTACTATACATGGGATGTTTATTCAAGTATGGCTCTTGGTATTCGCAAAAAATGTATGGCTCTTCATAGAACAAAGTGAAGTATTGTAGTTTACGGTGTGCCCGGGCTTTAACAATTCGGTAGCTGCACCAACTTGCAAGAGTGGGTGGGGTGGGGGGAGTTCGTTTGGTTTTATAGGTAGGCCATTTGGCTAGTGCACCGGACACCACGCCATGAATATGGGAGGGTAGCAACCTCATTTTTATTGAGAATGGCGGGGGGGGGGGGGGGGGGGGGGGGGGGGAGTTCGTTTGGTTTTATAGCTAGGCCAATTGGCTAGTGCACCGGACACCACGCCATGAATATGGGAGGGTAGCAACCTCATTTTTATTGAGAATGGCCGCTTATAGATTATCAGATGTATGTAGCCAAACACCAACACTTTGCATCTGCCTAGAACAGGCCTGCAACCAAACACTATGCGTGTGTTTCTGCTCAGCCACACTAGAGGGGATGCAGACAAACAAACTATGTGCGCAACATGTTTTTTTTTCTTGTTTTCACTCTGCCTGGTTGAGTCAGGCTAAAGATACAAAGTACCCAAAATCCATAAAATCTACCAAACGCGCCCTCTGTGTTTCCATCAGCCAGGGCAATGCCGGCAACGGCTATGGCGGTGGATCTTCGTCTTAGGCTACGCCTTGAACTGGCTACGTCCACACGTACCAAGTTTCCCTGCCGCCCCCACCACTTCCATTGCTCACCCCAGGTATATCTGCATGCTTTAAAGTTTGAACAATGTTGGTTCATTGTGGAATGAACTTGGTTTGTTTCTCTCCAACTAGTTATTCAAATTTGCACTGAACTTTTTGTTGTCAGTACTGGTTTCTGCATACCAAATGGGTCTGGACAGCTGCTACCTCATGTATTCGGTTAACTCTGCATAGTGTTTAAGCGAATGTGATTATGTAGTAAAAGACGTGGTCGATGATTAAGATGATGCAGCTGAAAGATACATCCTGTATTTTCAGCCGTGGGAAGATAAGCATCTTATTGACAGTGATTTAGTAAAAGATCACTTCTCTGCCAACAGTATAAGTATGTCAAACTCTGCTGATGGTAAAATGTTTGAAATCATTCTTCTTTACTGCTAATGGTTTTGAGAAAAGAAACTTTACTTGTGGCATGTTTTGAATAGAAAATACTGTTAGCAGATCATCAACAAAGATGTGCTTTGATTATAATGTTCATTATTTTGTTCAGGTATAGCTTAAAAAAGTCGTGAAGAAATAGGCAACGCCATTCACTTTCCATGGTAGTCTTGCTTCAGTTCAGCCCAGTGAAGTGCAGCCTTCCAGCATTGTTTTTGAATTTTGACTTTTGACATCATACAACAATGAAACAACAAGCGGTTGTAGCTTTTATGGTTCTGTAGCAGCAGCGCTCAGGTTTTAGCTTCAACCCTTTCAAGACAAACTGAAACTATCCTTATCTTACTGCACCCCTGTTGTTAGCTCGCCCGAAAAGGTGTGGTAGCACCCGGGGGTCCCGACACCCCTTTATCTGTCCGTTCCCCTTTGCTAAGATTCGTGCGGTTGTCTGTAAAATTGCAGAGCGTTTGCAGCAGCAGCATGCTTTATCAGGCGAGTTGACCAAGCTAATAGCCCTGTCTCTACACTGCTGTTCAGATAAGAGAATGATTTTTTGGTGAATTGGAGGGGGGCTCGATTGTATGGACAGACTTTATGAGGAGTTTGTGATCATAAAAACATGGAAGCGCCGGTTAACCTGGTAACATGCATTAACCTTTATAAAAAATCGGGGGAACAGTAACTATTTTGTTGTAAACATTAGCTAGGTCAGAGCAACAGTAAGTATTTTGTTGTACTCCCTCCATTCCAAATTAAATGTCACTGATTTTATACAAATCGATTTAAGTGTCGTTGATTCAGTACAAATCCCGTTCTATTTTCAAATCGTCACCTACCTAATCCACCAAATTGTATCATCTCCGTCTAAAATTTTACAATATCACTAGTAGAAAACATGGCTTTGGTCCAGGCCGGGTCAACCCATTAGTCCCGGTTCAGTCCAGAACCGGGACCAATGTGGGCATTGGTCCCGGTTCGTGAGCCCAGGAGGCCGGCCGGGCCACGTGGGCCATTAGTCCCGGTTCATCTGAACCTTTTGGTCCCGGTTGGTGGGATGAACCGGGACCAATGGGCCTCGCTCCGGGCCCACCACCATTGGTCCCGGTTGGTGGCTTGAACCGGGACCAAAGGCTCCCCTTTAGTCCTGGCTCATGTCACCAACCAGGACCAATGAGGTGCCTATATATACCCCTCGCTCGCGAGCAGAGCACCCCAGTGCTCTGTTTTTCTCTGGCCGAGGGGGAGAGGGCTTTGTGGTGCTCTAGCTCACCTCCTATGCATATGAGGTGTTCGATGGAATGCCCGAGTTACACTACTTAAGCTTTCTCCTCTCGAAGCTCGACCTCCAAGCTCCATTTTCCTCGAGATTTGTCTAGATTTAGCGGTCAATCACGCCCCGTCCCCGTCTTCACCGCCGTCGATCACCCGCGCCGATCTCATCACCGACACCACCGTGGTGAGCCTCTTGTTCTTATCTTCTTTCTAAAATGAAAAATATTCTTACTTGTATGTTTAGATAGATACTTGTATCATTTTCTTACATTTATTATTGCATCTTATATAGTGCGATGGTTTTGGTATCCGCCCCCGTCGGCCCTCGTCCAGTCTATGATTCGGATGTGGTATGTATATTATCTTTATAACTATTGGTTCATTTATTGTTTATGAAAATTATGCCGACCAACATGACATAGATTTTATTTATCTAGGATGTATGTGAATCGGAAATGCCAACCGACCCTATTGTCGAGAGGTTAAATTTAGTTGAAGAAGAAAACAATTTGTTGAAGGAAAAAATAAAAAAAATTGAGGAGGAGAAGATGATATTGGAGTTGCATGTTGCGGATGTCGTCGATGATCACAAGATCAAGATGGATGCAATGCGCTTGAAGATTAGAAAGATTAGAAAATATGCCATTCATACCGAGGCTTGGTATCATTATGCCGTTGGATCAATTGTTACCTTGGTTGCGATTATAATCGCATTTGTTATCGCATTGAAATGTTTTACATAGTTTCAATGTATGGTTTAATTAATTAGATGCTCTAGAGAGCTATATGTTGTTAGATGAGAACTATGTATGCACTTTGGTTTTAATATGATGATGAACTTCTATTAATTTGGACACTTAATTATATATAATGCACGCAGATGAACCGGCAATGGATGTACGGTGACAGACACACCCGCGAGTACATTAAGGGCGTGCATGAGTTTCTCCATGCGGCTGAGGCAAACAAGCAGAATGGTTTTATGTGTTGTCCATGCACTGAATGTGGGAATACGAGGTCTTACTCTAACCGGAAAATCCTTCACTCCCACCTGCTTTACAAGGGTTTTATGCCACACTATAATGTTTGGACGAGGCACGGAGAAATAGGGGTTATGATGGAAGACGGCGAAGAAGAAGACTACGATGACAACTATGCATGTGCCCCCTGAATACGGTGATGCTGCAACGGGGGGAGCTGGTGAAGATCAAGAGGAACCAGACGAGGTGCCCAATGATGCTGCAACGGGTGAAGCTGCTGAAGATCAAGAGGAACCATACGATGTGCCCGATGATGATGATCTTCGCCGGGTCATTGTCGATGCAAGGACGCAATGCGAAAGTCAAAAGGAGAACTGAAGTTCGATCGCATGTTAGAGGATCACAAAAAAGGGTTATACCCTAATTGCGAAGATGGCAACACAAAGCTCGGTACCGTACTGGAATTGCTGCAGTGGAAGGCAGAGAATGCTGTGGCTGACAAATGATTTGAGAAGCTACTGAAAATATTGAAGAAGAAGCTTCCAAAGGATAACAAATTGCCTGACAGTACATACGCAGCAAAGAAGGTCGTATGCCCTCTAGGATTGGAGGTGGAGAAGATACATGCATGCCCTAATGACTGCATCCTCTACCGCGGTGCATACAAGGATCTGAACGCATGCCCGGTATGCGGTGCATTGCGGTATAAGATCAGACGAGATGACCCTGGTGATGTTGACGGCGAGCCCCCCAGGAAGAGTGTTCCTGCGAAGGTGATGTGGTATGCTCCTATAGTACCACGGTTGAAACGTCTGTTCAGAAACGAAGAGCATGCCAAGTTGATGCGATGGCACAGTGAGAACCGAAAGAAAGATGGGAAGTTGAGAGCACCCGCTGACGGGTCACAGTGGAGAAAAATCGAGAGAAAGTACTGGGATGAGTTTGCAAAGGACCCAAGGAATGTATGGTTTGCTTTAAGCGCGGATGGCATTAATCCTTTCGGGGAGCAGAGCAGCAATCACAGCACTTGGCCCGTGACTCTATGTATGTATAACCTTCCTCCTTGGATGTGCATGAAGCGGAAGTTCATTATGATGCCAGTTCTCATCCAAGGCCCTAAGCAACCCGGCAACAAAATTGATGTGTACCTAAGGCCATTAGTTGAGGAACTTTTACAGCTGTGGAATGAAAACGGTGTATGTACGTGGGATGAGCACAGACATGAGGAATTTAACCTTAAGGCGTTGCTGTTCGTGACCATCAACGATTGGCCCGCTCTCAGTAACCTTTCAGGACAGACAAACAAAGGATACCACGCATGCACGCACTGTTTAGATGACACTGAAAGTATATACCTGGACAAATGCAGGAAGAATGTGTACCTGGGCAATCGTCGATTTCTTCCGACCAACCATCAATGTCGAAAGAAAGGCAAGCATTTCAAAGGAGAGGTAGATCACCGGAAGAAGCCCGCCATACGCACCAGTGATCACGTGCTTGCTATGGTCAATGATTTACACTACGTAATCTTTGAAAAGGGTCCCGGTGGACTAGCTGTTCCGAATGACGCTGAGGGACACACACCCATGTGGAAGAAGAAATCTATATTTTGGGACCTACCCTACTGGAAAGACCTAGAGGTCCGCTCCTCAATCGACGTGATGCACGTGACGAAGAACCTTTGCGTGAACCTGCTAGGCTTCTTGGGCGTGTATGGTAAGACAAAAGATACACCTGAGGCACGGGAGGACCTGCAACATTT
The DNA here is from genome assembly GCA_034509565.1 of Triticum monococcum. Lineage (NCBI taxonomy): Eukaryota > Viridiplantae > Streptophyta > Magnoliopsida > Poales > Poaceae > Triticum > Triticum monococcum. The sequence goes on along the minus strand of CM067847.1, from coordinate 726,099,097 downwards.
GCACGAAAAAGACGGCATGCCTCCGAAGCAGTATAAAGGCCCTGCCAGCTACGCTCTTACGAAAGAAGAGAAAGAAATCTTCTTTGAATGCCTGCTCAGTATGAAGGTCACGACTGGCTTCTCGTCGAATATAAAGGGAATAATAAATATGCCAGATAAAAAGTTTCAAAACCTAAAGTCTCATGACTGCCATGTGATTATGACGCAACTGCTTCCGGTTGCATTGAGGGGGCTTCTACCGGAAAACGTCCGATTAGCCATTGTGAAGCTATGTGCATTCCTCAATGCAATCTCTCAGAAGGTGATCGATCCAGAAATCGTACCAAGGCTAAGGAGTGATGTGGCGCAATGTCTTGTCAGTTTCGAGCTGGTGTTCCCACCATCCTTCTTCAATATCATGACGCACGTCCTAGTTCATCTAGTCGACGACATTTCATCCTGGGGCCCGTATTTCTACACAATATGTTCCCCTTTGGGAGGTTCATGGGAGTCCTAAAGAAATATGTCCGTAACCGCGCTAGGCCAGAAGGAAGCATCTCCATGGGCCATCAAACAGAGGATGTTATCGGGTTTTGTGTTGACTTCATTCCTGGCCTTAAGAAGATAGGTCTCCCTAAATCGCGGTATGAGGGGAGACTGACTGGAAAAGGAACTCTTGGAAGAGACTCAATAATATGCAGGGACGGATATTCTTGGTCTCAAGCACACTACACAGTTCTACAGAACTCTACCTTGGTGACCCTGTATGTCGATGAACACAAGAACAGTCCGCGCTCCAAACACCCGGAGCAGTGCGACGACTGGATTACATGTGAACACATCAGGACTTTCAGCAGTTGGTTGGAAACACGTCTCAGAGGTGACAACACTGTTTGTGATGAGTTGTACTTGTTGTCCAGGGGACCATCTTTGACTGTATTGACTTACAAAGGATACAAGATAAATGGGAATACATTTTACACGATCGCCCAAGATCAAAAGAGCACCAACCAAAACAGCGGTGTCCGTTTTGATGCAGCAACCGAGAGCGGAAAGGACACATATTATGGTTACATAGTGGACATATGGGAACTTAACTACAGACCTGATTTTAAGGTCCCTTTGTTTAAATGCAAATGGGTCAATCTGTTAGGCGGCGGGGTACAGGTAGACCCACAGTACAGAATGACAACAGTGGATCTGAAAAATCTTGGGTACACTGACGAACCGTTCGTCCTAGCCAATGATGTGGCACAGGTTATCTATATGAAGGACATGTCTACCAAACCAAGAAAAAGAAAAGATAAGGAAGCGAATACATCATACGATGAGGCAAAGCGCCACATAGTTCTTTCATAAAAAGGGACATCCTGGGAGTGGACGGTAAGACAGACATGTCTGAAGATTATGAAAAGTTTCATGAAATTCCTCCCTTCAATGTCAAGGCTGACCCAAGCATCCTGATAAACAATGAAGATTATCCATGGTTACGGCGCAATAAGCAAATGACACAAGCGAAGAAAAAGGGAAGACTTTCTCCCGCAACTATTATGATGATACCAACTTTGTAACACACGAACATGCTACCATTGTCCGTTTTGTACATGCACATGCTATGTGGGTGAAATTATAATACCATCCCAACTTTCAACTTTTTCAGAGTTCATTTGAAAGTGATTGTCCATTTTATACACGAAGTGCATCAAGTTTTCTCATTTTTTTAGTAAGTTAATCACAAACTTGTGATTCAAACAATTTTCAAAGAATTCAAATTTTAACTATTTAAATTTGAAAACTAATGGCACTAACAGAAATTTTATAATTTTTCTAAAACTAATGGCACTAACAGAAAGTTTATAATTTTGCTAACCTAAAAGCAAACAGAATTAAAAATTAAAGCAAAAAACAAAAGAAAATAAATAATACAAAAAACAAATCACAAAAACAGGGAAAAACTATTTTTGTAGTAAAGTTAATCACAAAATAAAATAAATAAAGCAACAAAGAAAACAAAAAAACTAAGAAAGTGTTTTCAAATTTGAAAACTAATGGCACTAACAGAAAGTTTATAATTTTTCTAAAACTAATGGCACTAACAGAAAGTTTATAATTTTGCTATCCTAAAAGCAAACAGAATTAAAAATTAAAGCAAAAAAACAAAAGAAAATAAATAATGCAAAAAACAAATCAAAAAAACAGGAAAAAACTATTTTTATAGTAAAGTTAATCACAAAATAAAATAAATAAAGCAACAAAGAAAACAAAAAAACTAAAAAAGTGTTTTCAAATTTGAAAACTAATGGCATTAAAAAAAGTTTATAAATTTTCTAAAACTAAAATCATAAAGATAAAAAGTAAAGCAAAAAACAAAAGAAAAATAAATAAAGCAACAACAAAACAAAAAAAATGCCACCTACTGGGCCACCACGGCCTGAATACGACTAGAAACCTTACCATGGGCCAGGATTTAGGCCCGCAGCAGGCCCAGTAGGCCCACAGGCATTGCAGTGACAGATTAGGCCCGAAAGCCTGCAGTTGAGAGGAGCTCGGGAGGGTGGGCGCAGCAGCGCATATAAACCACTCCCGAGCCCTCTCAACTAGCGAGGTGGGACTAAACTTTTGGGCGCGGGGCAGCACAAGGCCATTGCTCCCGGTTGGTGCCACCAACCGGGACCAAAGGCCGCCGCTTCCTGCCCTTTGGGATGCTGAAAATTGGCCTTTGGTCCCGTTTGGTGGCACCAACCGGGACTAAAGGTCGCATTAGTCCCAGTTGGTTTCATGAACCGGGACCAATGCTCTTGCTATATAAGCAAGACTTAGGAAATTTTCAGTTTCTCATCGACCATTTGCCCCCGATGCCGCCAGGCTGCCTGTGCTCGCCGTCGCCGTCGCCCCGCGCCCCTGCCCCGTGCTCGCCATCGCCGCCCACTCCTCGTCGCCGTCGCCCTGCCCTTGCCTCGTCCCGCCCCCGCCGTCGCCTCGAGCTCCCCTGCTCGCGCGCGCCGCCCCCCCGCCCCGAGCCCCTACCACGGACTCGCCGTTGCCGCCCGCCCCTGCCCCGACGCGCGTCGCGCCGGCCCGCCCCTGTAGTCTTCGCCCGCGCCCCTTCCCCGACGCGCGCCGCCCCGGCCCGCCCTCGCCGTCGCCTGCGCCCCTGCCCGCCTCCTCAGCTTGGTCCGGCCGCCGGCGCCCTCCCTTTGCAATTTTTTTCATATATATGCTTGTTATATATATATATATGCTTGTTTTTTATATATACATATGCTTGTTTATATATATATATATATATATATATATATTTATATATATATATATGTAATGATTTTTTTATAGAATATGATGTTTTTTTTCATAGATGGTCACATATATGATGTATGCACGAATGTGGATGAAATATGATGTTTTTTTGTTCATAGAACATGATGTTTTTTTAATTCACATATTTGTTTTTGTTCATGAGAGAGGCGGGGACGTTGAGGGATCATAGATGTATTTTTTCAGAATTTTCTATCGTGCATAGACGGATTTTAGGCCATGGGAGCACCCCCTCTCTATCATTGCAAAATTTGCTAAGTGATATTAAGAAGGAAGGAAAAGAAGTATAGGAAAGAAAGAAAATAAGAAGAGGAAAGAAAGAAGAAGAGGAGAAATAAATAAAAAGAAGAAAAACAAAGAAAAAGAAGAGGAGAAGAAGAAAGGAATAGTGGAGAAGAAGAGAAAATAGAATATATTCTATTTTCTCTTCTTCTCCACTATTCCTTTCTTCTTCTCCTCTTTTTTTTCTTCTTCTTTTTCTTCGATCTTCTCCTCTAGCTATTCCTTTCTTCTTCTCCTCTTTTTTCTTCTTCTTCTTCTTCTTCTTCTTCTTCTTCTTCTTCTTCTTCTTCTTCTTCTTCTTCTTCTTCTTCTTCTTCTTCTTCTTCTTCTTCTTCTTCTTCTTCTTCTTCTTAATTTTTATCGGGAACGGGGGTGTCGAGGATCACCGAGGGGTCGAGGGTCGGGAACTAGGGTAGAGGGTCGAGGGTCGTTAAGGGGTCAAGGGTCGAGGGTTTCAGGGTCGAGGGTCCAAGGGTTCTATAGGGTCGAGGGATCGAGGGTCGAGGGTTCCAGGGTCGTCTAGGGGTCGAGGGTTCCAGGGTCGTCGAGGGTTCCAGGGGTCGAGGGTTCCTAGTGTCAAAGTATTGAAGAAATCCATGGCTTCATCATTAGCCGGAAGTAACCAGGGCATGACGAAGTCCTCCAAAGTTATTTTGGAATGGTGTCCCAGATAGGATAATTTGCCTTTTTGTATGAATTTCAGCAAAGGCCTTCCAAATAATGATATTTGGAAGGTTCTTGCTGAACTTTGTACCAAAAAGCGAATTATCCTATCTAGGACTCCGTTCCAAAATAACTTTGGAGAGCTTCATACCATCATGCACCTGTTACATTCTCCTAATGATGAAGACATGGTTTTGTTAAATCCTTTGACACTAGGCAACCTCCCGACCCCTCGGCGATCCTCTCGAACATGAGAGGAAGAAGAGGATCACCGAGGGGTCGAGGGTTCCAGGGTCGTCGAGGGTTCGAGGGGTTGAGGATCGCCGAGGGGTCGAGAGAGAGATTTCCTAGTGTCAAAGTATTGAAGAAATCCATGGCTTCATCATTAGCCAGAAGTAACCAGGGCATGACGAAGTCCTCCAAAGTTATTTTGGAATGGTGTCCCGGATAGGATAATTTGCCTTTTTGTATGAATTTCAGCAAAGGCCTTCCAAATAACGATATTTGGAAGGTTCTTGCTGAACTTTGTACCAAAAAGCGAATTATCCTATCTAGGACTCCGTTCCAAAATAACTTTGGAGAGCTTCGTACCATCATGCACCTGTTACTTTCGCCAAATGATGAAGACATGGTTTTGTTGAATCCTTTGACACTAGGCAACCTCCCGACCCCTCGGCGATCCTCTCGAACATGAGAGGAAGAAGAGGATCGCCGAGGGGTCGAGGGTTCCAGGGACGTCGAGGGTTCGAGGGGTCGAGGATCACCGAGGGGTCGAGAGAGAGATTTCCTAGTGTCAAAGTATTGAAGAAATCCACGGCTTCATCATTAGCCAGAAGTAACCAGGGCATGATGAAGTCCTCCAAAGTTATTTTGGAATGGTGTCCCGGATAGGATAATTTGCCTTTTTGTATGAATTTCAGCAGAGGCCTTCCAAATAACGATATTTGGAAGGTTCTTGCTGAACTTTGTACCAAAAAGCGAATTATCCTATCTAGGACTCCGTTCCAAAATAACTTTGGAGAGCTTCGTACCATCATGCACCTGTTACTTTCGCCTAATGATGAAGACATGGTTTTGTTGAATCCTTTGACACTAGGAAACCTCCCGACCCCTCGGCGATCCTCTCGAACATGAGAGGAAGAAGAGGATAAAAAAAGAAGAGGAAGAAGAAAAAAAGAGGAGAAGAAAGAATAGAGGAGATTCTTCCTCTTTTTTTATCAGGAACGAGGGTCGTCGAGGGACATAGATGTAGTGTCGTCGTTGTCGATATATACCCCCTCCCGATAGCTTCAACACGTGGGGGGGTCGATATTACCCCCTCCTTGAAGCGTTCTCGAGGCCACCCCAAACCCTTGAAGCGTTGTCGAGGCCACCCCAAACCCTAGAGAAGCAGCGTCGAGGCCACTAATTAATATATATGATTCCTTAATATGATTACGTAGCTAGTTCTACGTTTGCCACTAATATATCCATCTGTCATGTTTGAAGAACAATTGCCATGTTGTAAATATTTGTAGAAACTATGGACATCGCCCGAGACGAAGCAAAAGAAGCGTTGTTGAGGGACATAATCGCAGAAGGAAGTGATGTCATCTCGTTGTTTCTCAACGACACCGATGGTCTGGAAGGAGAGGGTGAAGAAGCTGGCTACGGTGACCTAATGCCGGTGCAAGAAGAAGAAAATGAGGACGGCTCCGGTGACCCAATGCCGGTGCAAGAAGGAGACCGTGATGATGGCTCCGGTGATCGAATCGAGTCCGGCCAGGTATATATATTAGTTAAGCCTGTGCTGACTAGCTGATTGATGCATTCATTGTTTTGGTATGTACACATATTAATTAAGTCTTTGTTCTTTTTTCTAGCCCTCCGGATCGAGCACAACTTCGGTAAAGAGACGAGGCCCGAAGAAAAAGTTGAGCTCGGATGAAAAGTTTGAGATCATAGCAATCGCGCCCGACGGTCAACCGATTGAACCCATCCGAACAAAGAACGCATTTGTTGCTCAGTGCAGAGTTCTGGTTAGGGACAAGATCCCGATAAGTATCCAGCAATGGTTTAAGCCGGCTACAGAAGACCCTGAGGTGTCTTATGTCAATGATATGCAGAAAAATGATCTTTGGACTGAGCTGAAGTCAAATTTCACCCTACCGCGAGAGGATAATCCAGAGAACCCAGTTAAAGAGCAATTAATCAAGTCTTTTGCTCTTAAGAGGATGGCAGAACTATTCAGGAGGTGGAAGAAAGAGCTGAATAAGTTTCTCGAAAATAATGAGACACCAGAATTCAAGGGCAGATATGAGAAGATCAGAGATCACTGGCCCGCATTTGTGGCCCACAAGACATCAGAAAAGAGTAAGAAGATGTCGGCGACAAACAAGCAAAATGCTGCGAAGAAGAAGCTTCACCATCGCACGGGGTCAGGTGGCTACCTCGTAGCCCAGCCTAAGTGGGCCAAGACTGAGAATGATCTGGTTGATAAAGGGATCGAACCAGAGACAATTAGCTGGCCAGACCATTGCCGGACTTGGTTCTTTGGGGTTGGCGGAACCTTGGACCCTGTAACAGGGAAGTGCATTTGGACGAACGATCAAATGGACATACCAGTCAGGAAGCTTAAGCAGTATATCGAAGCAGTGCAGCAAGGGAAGTTCTTTCCATATAGAGAGAACGACGAGCTCACAATGGCCCTCGGGAATCCTGAGCACCCTGGACGGACACGAGGCACGCCAGGCTCCATTCCGTGGAAGGTTGGGTTTCCAGACGCAGGCGGTTACAAATCCCATGAGAGGAGGAAAAAAGTGCAGCAGACCCAAATGCATGCGCTGCAAGCAAGGGTAGACGCGATAGAGGAACGAGAAGCAAATCGCAGCAAACGTACTGCCGAAGCTTCCCCCGAAGCTACCCCGCCATCTCAGCACAGAAGCAGCGTGGCTTCCACCGAGCTGCTTCAGCTGGAGCATGCCTTGACGGCTCCTGCCAGCTATCCCGTAGATGCTATCACGGAGTCTCAAAATTGCCACCTTATGACGCAATGGATGAATTTGAAGGTCAAGGCGGCTGTTGGCTCTGTTTATCCTACTGAACCCGGCGCAACTTTTCACTGCTGGCCGATTCCAGAAGGATATGCTAGGGTGATGGTGAACGAAATAACGGAGGGATTTGAGGACCTCCAGCTTGATCACCCTACCGGTGAAGGGGAGACCCGACTGGGGTCTGCTCTGAGGACTCCATGCCTATGGCGGAAGGAGCTCATCAACCTTCCGAACTGGACGCCTCCGCCTCCTCCTCCTCCTCCGGCGAGTCAGGGCACTCCGCCTCCTCCACCGCCTCCTCCTCCGGCGAGTGACGATCAGGGCCCTCGGCCGGCTCCTTCTCCGGCGCGTGGCAGCACTCCGCCTGCGCCGGCGCGCCCGGGCAGCCAGCCTCCTCCTTCTCCGCCTTGTCAGCAAGGGCGGAAGAGACCCACCGCCGCTCAGGCAGCTGCTCCGGCGCGTCGTAGTCCTTCTCCTCCGCCTCGTAAGCAAGTAAAGAAGACAACCGCTTCGTCTGCTCGGCCGGCGTCTAGCAGTACAACCAGAGGCGGGAGGACATACAGATTCGGTCCTTCTCTGAAGAGTCCACAGAAGTTACCATACGAGAGGACCCCGGAGGAGAACGCGAAGATCACGCGAACCGAAGTGGATGACTGGTTTCAAGGGTTGAAAACAAAGAGACATCCACCTCCGGAGGAGAAGGTAGATCCAGTGAAAGTGAAGCGCACTCTGGCTGCCCTGGCAAAACCACCCAAGTCTCCGCCGAAAGGCAACTATGAGCGCATTATTGCAAAGACATGGGCCGAAGCGGAGCGGTCGGGAAGTACAGTCAGTGATCAAAGGCTGAAAGAACGACGAGCAGCTGGGAAATAAATTGCCTAGCTCGGCAAACAAGCGAAGCAATCGTGCCCCCCGCTCAAGGTGCCTAGCGGCATCGTCAATCCGAGGATGGTGCCCGGTTATGGCAATGTTGACGATTACCTGCCCGACGATGTACATTATGATCCCATGGAGGTGCAGATACACAGATACGAGTACGGGAAGCCTCTCGTCAAAGATGAAAAATCTTTAACAACGATGATGCGAAGATTACATGTTTGGTACTTGAAAATCTTCAGAGAGTCTGGGGGGAGGAGTACTTTGTATGCGAGAGTTAAACCGGAGCATGACCTCGTTGGAATTGAACTGTTGCCTATTCCATTTGAGGAGTTCTATCAGTTTTTCAATCAATTGGCCCTCAATAAAACAACGATCACCTACTACTGTTTGTAAGTACTACTACTTCTGTCATTAAGTCTCTCTATATAGCTCATCTCTTTCATTGCATGTATTTATAATTATCCTCACTATATTCTGTAGATTGAAGATCGTCGAATTGAAGAAAAGACAAATCGGTGATATTTGGTTCGTTAACACATATCTCATAGATGCAACTGAGGTTGAACATCGTCCCGAAGATACCGAGGCCAACTTGCTACGATCATTCAAAAAAATGAAAACAAAGATATAATACTCTTTCCTTACAACTTCAAGTGAGTGTTACTGTCTTGTGCATATTCGGTTTCCCTTATATATTAGTCCAGGTTATAGTAATGTAATTGATGAGTTATGCATGCGTGTGCAGTTTCCACTATATTCTCCTAGAGATTAGGCTTGAGCAGGGAGTAGTAACCGTCTTGGACTCTAAACGAAAAGATCCCCAGGAGTATGCGAACATGACTGAAATGCTCAAGAAGTAAGTTAAATCAATCATTATCCACCATATCAGCAACTTTGTCCATTTCCTGATATCAAGTAATTGTTTTCTTTGTCCGGCAGGGTTTGGAGAAAATTCACCAGAAAAGTTCCGGGACTGCCGAAGGAGCTGGAATTTAGACACCCGAAAGTAAGTACTATAATAGCATGTTCCGCGCATCTCCTAGTGATTCAAGCGCTAGTTTCATCAATACCATTTAGCATTCTTTCTTATCAGTTTGATTGACCTCTATTTCTTGTAAAGTGGTTGTGGCAGGAACAAGGGAATGATTTCTGTGGATACTACGTCTGCGAGTCCATCCGCCACACGACCTGTGAGCGGGGTGGGTACTCTGACGAACAATATGAAGTACGTAAATAACAACATTCACAATTTTATTTTATTTTCATCATTTGTGTTGAGTTTCATTCATATATATATATATATATATATATATATATATATATATATATATATATATATATATATATATATATATATATATATATATATATTGACCCCCTTCTTCAAATTAGATGTTTCGGAAGTGGGATAAACTCCTAGCACCAGCTCGCATGCGAGCAATTCAAGAGGAATTGGCGGCATTCTTTCTTGACCACATCATCGCTGAAGACGGAGAATACTATGTGGACCATGAGTCCGTATGATTATATATGTAAGAGATAATTATTGTATATATGTAGCCGGTAGTGTCGGATAGATATACGAGAACTTGTTGTTCGACCAATCTCTCGGAGAAGGAGAGGTGGTCGATATCACTTCTTTCTGTATGCATATATGTTCAAGACGATCTTCTGTTTCCTTCGTTTGCTTACTAGCTAGCTAGCGTGTCTAGTCCTCTCTATACATATGTATAGTACGTAGCGTCGACCAAGCACAGACATAAGAGAGGACACTTCTCTCTATTAATTATAGCTAGCTAACACAATATATGAAACACCTAAATTAACCCCCCAAAACCCCCAACCTCCCCCCCTTTCAAAAAAAAACAAAAATCCCAGCCACAAAAATATTGACGCATGGATGCCTATTGGTCCCGGTTGGTGCCACGAACCGGGACCAAAGGGTCTGCTGCCTGGGCTCCGCGCACAGGGCACGTGGAGGCCCATCAGTCCCGGTTCTGGATTGAATCGGGACTAAAGGGACAGGGCATTAGTACCGGCCCTTTAGTCCCGGTTCAGGAACCGGGACTAAAGGCCCTCACGAACCGGGACAACAGGCCCTTTTTCTACCAGTGTATCAATCCTTCACCAAGAAAACCAGGGTTTGAATCATGAATGTACACGATAGTAGATCGTATCAAATGTTCAACCTGAACTGAGCACGGGGAGTATTCAATCACGACATTAGATTATGGGAGACTCAAATTTGGATTACGGTATCATTTTTTGTTGTTGCCAAAATAGTAGGGAGGCCCCTACTGCGCTATTTATCTCTATATATTACATATTATATTGAGTGTAGTGGATTTTCTGCATACCTCCATCGATGTTGTTCATATTTGTATTACATTTTTGTCCCTCCATTGATCTCCTATTCATATGTTTGATGTAGATCGACGAGGCTGCTTCGGGGAACTCCTTTAACGGCAAGGAGGTTGTGGCCTACAAGAAGCACAAGGTGGTGGTGAAGCTCAGCAGCGCCCCCAAGAGGCCGAAGAACTACGACCATTGTCATGAGAGGACGCCGGCCCATGGCACTGGCCCCATTCAAAGCACCGCCATCTTTTCCCTTGCCACCCAACTTTTCCAACGCTTCGATGTAGATGGAGCCGTTGTACCATGCTTTCGTCCTTGTCTTTGTCATTGCCATGGGGGCCCTATAGTTAAATAAATGATCTGTATCTTGAAAACACAATGTGGAAGATAAAGTCACGTGTTAGATAAGAATCTCCCCTACTTGAAAAACAAAATATATTCTTAATCATTCTCCCTTTGTCGAACTTACTCTATGATTTCCGTTTTCTTCTTGTTTTGATTTTTGCCTCACATATCTGGGTTTTCTCACAGCCTCAATTGTCCCATTTCTTATTAACTAACCAAGTAAATTTATGCTTTTTTAGCAAGCCAATAAATGCTTACAAAACAATCTTATTTTTTTATGCAATCACATTAATTAATTTGGAAAACTAAATTATGGACTAACCTATTAAAATATATATGTCGCCATTACAGACACACATGCAATTATCTACACCTTCTGTTCCTAAATATAAGATGTTTTTGCAGTTCCTAACAGATGTAGTAGTTATTAGTAATAAAGGTCTTATTGTTGGGTTGTGCTTGATTAACAAACCTCTTGGTTACCTAATTGTTTTTTCCAACCTGAATCAGCGGGGGAGTGGTAATTTCGTTTTTAGTGATGAAAATGATTACACGAGTCTGTACAGAGGTGGAGCACTAGCTGGCCCAAATCTTAGCTAGATTACAATAAACTCCGTTTATACCCCCGTGTTTTGACATATTTGACACTAATTTGGGTAAATTTCATCCATTATACCTCATTTAGCAAAGTTGTTACTAAAATTTGTCCTTGTTAAAATTCTTTGACCATGCAGACTCGTTGGGCGTGCCATGTTGACGGTTTTCTACTAGCGTTTTGTCTCCACGTCAAACGAGACCAATTGACTTGGAAGTTATGTTGGCCCTCTACAGTTTCAAATTAAAATGCACTTTACTCCGGTAATAAACAAGTCAAATAGTTGACTCAAATGCACTCTTAATCAACACTTTCACTAAATGCAAAGTTATAGCACAACCAATACCCCAATTAACTCGCATACTGGCTTTGTCCTCGATTTTCTACTAAGATCTTATTCTCATATTGAATAAGAACCCGTGAGAAGGCCGACCAACCATACAAGCACTCCAATAGGTATCAAGCCGCTGATGCACCACTCCCATCAAATCGGAAGTTCCAATTGAATAATGAGCTTGACAGAAGGAAAGTTCTTGTTAGTCTCCCCCACTAATTAGAACTATGCCCCATTTTTCAGAGATTGGCCCGGCGTGGGAGGGGGCGGATATGTGCATCTTATACTGGCACATTAAATCAAGATAACTAACCTCTGAATACAGTGATCACTTGTCCATTCTGGATAGCCTTGGTAATCTTCCAGCCAATGCACCACACATCTCATTTCCCCTGCAAACCATGATACGATATTATTATATTTGAGACAAGTTCTCCAGAAACATCAAACATATATGCCATTGCAAAAAGATACATTGAAGGTAGCATCAAAAGGCTACTAGATTTGCCATAGAACCCTACTGCAAAAGATAGTTTCCTACCTTCCTATGCCCCATTTTTAGATTGGCAAGGGGGTGAGGGGGGCAAGGCCCCCCACCCCTACTATAGTCCGTTTGAAATATATGAATTTTGCAAGGATCGCATATGAATAGTTAGCCATTAGGGAAATAATTCTAATGCTCCAAATGGGACTTGATGGTTGTAATACCATGATTGAGAAGAGTTTTGAGCTTACAATTGTAATCTGTGCAACCCAAGCGCATCTTCTCTGAGTCATACACACATATCTTATCATGAAAATCAAGGCCTATAACCAGCCAGGGAGACCAATTAGGTAGTGAGAACAAAATTCTAAAAGAAGGTTAAAAAGGTCATACCCGACTCGACCATTTTATTGTAATATGTTAGTTAATTGTCCATGTGAAGCTAGCATGTAAGAATTACAGTCAAAATAACATTGGCATTTTTTTTAGAAAAGGAGGATGACCCCCGGCCTCTGCATCTGGGCGATGCATACGGCCACTTTATTAATTATTCTAACAAGACCTTACAAAGTAATACAACAACAAGACTAAAGCCACCGTCTAAGCAACAACTGTCGCTACACCTATCCAAATGATGAAGGGGCGCTGATAGCCTGGGCCTAATACCAAACAGACATCGCAGCCAAACCTAAACATCTAAGACCTGAGGTCCCAACCAGGACGCCTGCCTGGTATCACTGGTAGAAAAAGGGCCTTTAGTCCCGGTTCTGGAACCGGGACTAAAGTGTCGGCACTAATGCCCTGACCCTTTAGTCCCGGTTCAGTCCCGGTTGAATCCAGAACCGGGACTAAAGGCCCTCCACGTGGTCGGTCCACCTTTAGTCCGGTTGGTAATACCAACCGGTACTAAAGGAAATTTCCTGATTTTTTTTGAATTTTTTTTTGAATTTTTTTATTTTCAAATTTCTGAATTATTTTAACCTCTAATCTCTAATCACCCCTCATCACTGCTCAATTTAATCTCTAATCACCCCTCATCATTCCACGTCATCTCACTTCCCGAACGGTCACCCATCCTCTCACTACTCCAGCCTAAGCACGCTTAACTTCCGGGTTCTATTCTCCCTCGTTTCCAAGTCTGCACTTGTTGTTTTCCTAACAATAGTAAGATGTCAATCCTATTAACCCTCAGGAATTTAGCTTGAGCATGAAGTCACATATTTCACTATTTGAGTTTAACACTATTGTTCTAAAAAACAATAATTTTTTAGTAACACTAATATTTTTGAATAAGTAGTTTGACCATTGTTTGACCAAGTGTGACCATAGTTTGACCAGATTTGACCAAAATTCAAAAAAGGTGAAATAATTATTTAATAACACTAATATTCTTGAATAATTATTTAGTAACACTAATACTTCTTGAATAAGTATTTTAAAAAAACTGAAATTTAAAAAAACTGAAATTTGAGCATAACTTTTTTCCTTTTGGAATTTGAGGATTCTAGAAATTTGCAAACAGGCCGTAGGCGGTCTCCATCGGATGTAACTTTTCGAGTAGATGATTTTTCATATAAAAAACTTTTTCATCCGAGTTCGTATGAAAAAGTTATGCCCATTTTTACAAATTTCAGAGAGATTTTGCAAATAAAGTCAAAATTCACATTTGCAAGTTTTCCCAACAACTAGACCACATATCACATGAGAAACTTATTTTCTTTTATTTTTTTGACATTTCCATCATATTCTTTTATTTTTTTAAAAACTGAAAAGGCGATCCAAGGGGGGGGGGGGGTATAGTTTGAAAATGGGACCTTTAGTACCGGTTCGTGGCACGAACCGGGACTAAAGGTCTCATCCCCATTAGTCCCGGTTCGTGCCTCAAACCGGGACTAAAGGTCTAATCTTTAGTCCCGGTTTGTGGCACGAACCGGGACCAATAGTTGTGGGCCAGGAGCGAGGCCCATTGGTCCCGGTTCATCCCACCAATCGGGAACAAAAGGTCTAGATGAACTGGGACTAATGCCTTAGCCGCACGAACCGGGACCACTGCTCACATTAGTCCCGGTTCTAGACTGAACCGGGACTAATGGGCTGAGGCGGCCTGAACCATAGCCCCTTTTTCTACTAGTGTATGGCGCACCTACCAGTCCGGCGCACTTCTCAACCTATGAGGCCGCCGCAGCCACCTGCCACGAGTCCATCTTTAAAGCTGTACTGTTGCATCTACCATGCCAGATCTCTCTGCCATCGACGTCACCACGACGCCAGACAGCGTCGTCCTCCTGCGCGAGTCCATCCTCCCACATCGAACTCCAAATTCTGCACTGCGCCACGCCGTCGAGATCCGTCGCCATCAATGTATGGATGAAGCACCGCTCCACCAAAGAAACCGTCTGCTGGTCCCGCGAAGCAAGGCGCGACACCAAGTAGAAGGCCGAAGCGTACCGCCACCACCCCACCAGCAGCCCCACCACCAAGAACTGTTCCCAGCCGCCGCCTTCAAGAAGGAGCACGACACCAGGGTGCCGTTGACGCCCAGACCAGGGGAACAAAAGCTTTCGCCATAGCTCGAGGAGGAGGCGGAACAATATTGGCATGAGGGAATTATAGTCCAATCAGAACAATAATAGTGGTTCAAGAAAGTCATGGAACCAAAAGCCGTAATCATTCTCCCAAGCCATCTCGGTATAGTTGATTGTCTGATTGATGTTTGCTACTTGTATAATTATTGACATATTTGTTGAACATCTTTTTTTTGAATATCTGCGACAGAATAGCATTCTTAAAGTCAGATAGGTAATAGCTAATATGTGCAGCGTATACTGGCTCATTTAGTCAAGATAACTAACCTTCGAGTATAGTGATTCCATGGACATTCTAGATTGCCTCGGTACTTTGCCAGCCAATGCACCACAAAATATCATTGCCCTGCAAACCATGATATGTTATTTATAATGGCCAATAGTTCCATGCTATTTTCATATAACTATCAATCAAAATACCTGAAGTGTGCATTCCCCACCAATCGGTGATTAAAACTTGAAATCGTTTAATCAACTGATGTTTCACTTCAGTACAAAAAGTGACGAGCACAATAAAACCAGTTGTCTTGTATTTTGAAAGATAAATATAACCATATCAAGGGCAGTCATCGATTTATGAGTAAATATATACATATACATCTCTCTCTGTGTGTACGCGCGCGTGTATAATTTGGCGTCGGAGTGTCCAATGAATACCATAAGCATGTCACAATAATAATGATGTGAATCGATTTTATCTCTTTCCAACTTCATAAAAGGTTATGTGTCATAAGGGCATCTCCAACAGCGACCGCAAATTTCCTCCCGCATCCGTCCACGGACAGGGGGACTAGTCCGCAGACACAAATGCGGGAGGCCGCCATCCAATGCTGCCCCCATACATTTCAAACACTTTATGAATCAACCGGATGAAATTCATGCAAATCGGTCAATATTCACCAAAGTTTGGATAAAATAGCACAAATCTTCCATACATAGCATGCAAATTAAGTCTAGTACAACAATGTCTCAAATTCGGCTAGATTAACCTAATGTCTAGCAAGTTTTTAATCAACGGATCGTGCCTTCCCACATATACTCCCCCTTCAGCTTCATTCAACAGTGCGTGTACGTAAATGGCCGCCCTCTGTCCTGTGGTACATCACAGCAGCACATGCGGGCAACATAATATGTAAACAAACATTGATTGAACGAATCAATCAACAAGTTGAGGAAGAGGAAGCAAAACTTACGATCTCTTCCTCTGCCACATGCAATGGCCACCTTGCCTCGAGCTGACGAACCATGTTACAAAACTTGGTGATGCTGGTCTGGATAGCATACCAGTGATACAATAGTCACCTCACATTAAGTTGTTGAATGATGTACATATCGTAGGGCGCAATGTGCTTTCGTGCGTGAATCGATTCATGCACTTGATCCCAGAAGGTCCCCCCCCCTCTGCCCCTGCCTACGAAATCCGCGGATACGACCAACCATGAATCTCACAACCACTAATCCTCCATGGTCGAGTAGCTCGCCATCCTTCATACTCTAAAAAATGATATAGCGTTTGAAAATAAGCTCAATGGCATTTGACCAAACACCTAACCGGCGTGGTGGTCGCCATGGAGGTCGTCTATAGGGGGGCCGGAGTGTACCTGGGTACAAACGACTCCAGGGTGGGCAGCTCGGTCGTAGATGAGAGCGGGCGCTTCGGCGCTGGTTTCAAACGTCCGACATTCCTCTGTGGCGGCTGGAGACGTACAACAACGGCTATGGAGGTGGAGGGTGTGGATGAAAAATAAGGTGGAGAAGGGGCGGGGTGGAAGGAAATGGGACCGGGAAGGGGGATTGGGTGGGCCAGGGGTGTCGGAGTCCTACGTGTCTGCTGTCCGGACTCACGCAAACTCCCCCCACTTTGTCTTAAGTTTGAGGGAGAAAACACGTCCAAACCGCTCGGTGGACCGATACAGACCCGCATTGGATCACTTCCACAGTTCAGACAGCATGACTCGGACGGATGCGGGCAGTTTGATCGGCGTTGGAGATGCCCTAAGTATCATAGCCCTCCCACTAAGGTTTAGAATTCCACAATCAGTAAGCCACTTGATTTCGTTCCTAGATGTGACCAAGTCGTTGATGGTATAAATAGTATTATTCCTGAGCATGTGTTCCTTGTATTAATATTTCTCTCTATGTAGTTATGTTCAGCAAATAAACAATTTGTGTCAAAAACTTTCAATAGATCATAGATGGAGAAGCGATCATTGTGTGAAATTCAATAATGCACAGAATTTACCATTGAGAAATATTCCAGTCTGTCTTTTCCAAATGGTATGTCATACTCAATAAATTCCAATCGAGAAGTATGAATCAAATTCCGTCTCATTGTAGATGAATAGTGTCTGATATAATACGTCTATATACATATGTAGTTCATGACGAAATCTCTAGAAAAACTTATATTGCGGAACGGAGGGAGTACTTGACATTTCCTTGGAACTGTTTGCATGTAAATAAAAATGCTAATATATTCCAGTCATATGTATGACGTAGAGACACAAGCCATAATCAAACTATGTGGAAAAAGATCCGCTGATAAATATATAGTGCAAATGTTAACAATGGACATTTATTATTATTATTATTATTATTATTATTATTATTATTATTATTATTATTATTATTATTATTATTACTACTACTACTATTGATAAATGGAATATATTAAGATCATGAAGATATCAATTATACCCAGCCTCTACATTAACGAAAGACAACAAGAATGCACGCAGTTAAGAATAAAATAAAAAAGAGAGAAATATAAACACAAAGACCCGTCGCAGTGATGAAACAATCACAACAAAAACACTTTAACCACCACCAAAGACAACGCCCCGAACCACAAAAGAGGTTCTCCAAAAGCGAAGCTTCCAAGAAGGAAACAGTTCACAAGCGTTGTCGTCGCCCGATTAAGGATCTGGAGTTTTCAACCTGGAGAAAATCTGAGATCCCAAAACAATGCCTTCAACAAGGTCATTGCCAGGTACAACAAATAAAGGCTAGACCTTGGGCTTTCACCTTGGAAATCATGGCTCGGTACTCGAGAAGCACCACCAGAAATGTTGTCCACATGTGTTGCCTTTCAAGTTCTCAACAACCGACACACGGGAAAACTTGTGCTGCCATTCTTCATCACAACCAAAACTCCTCTTCGCCATTACCAGACTCCGATCGCAGCCACCGTGACATTCTTCACCACTGTGAATGTCGTGGAAATCTATACTTAAGACATGTCTCATGGCACTGACAAGACAACGAAGGTTCCCACCACGCCCTCATGAAGCCTCTCTGGCTGAAGATGAGGGGGCGCCCGACTGGATCAACTTCGATCTAGATATCAACTGGCGCCATGTGCCAAAAGCTGAGATCTCCGAGAGGAACACCGAAACCCGTCGGTGTCCAAATCAAGGGGGCCCACAAGAAGTAGATCGATGTTTTGGAGCAAGAACAGCAGTGCCAACCACCTTTATTCCAGTTGAGCACGCCCACCGGCCATCCACCAGATAACTGGACTCCAGCCAGCGCGCTCACCGGCCAGCCGCTGCTGCGCCACCAACACCAATAGCCACGGCCATGGCAGGGGACGCCCGCAGCCCACGCCGACCTCGACCAGATCTGGTCGTGCCGCCCCGCCGCCATCCCTGGCGCCAAGGTGCGCTCGCCACCAGCTATTGGTCACGCAGCTGCAGAGGAGCAGTGACGCTGCATCCTCCCACATCTCCGTCGTAGCTCCCAGCACGCGCCATGCCCTGGCCCGAAACACCGGCCCACGCCGACCCTAGCGGGTGAGAGAACCTTGAGGTCCCGCCGGCGCCGGTAACGGCTGGGCTTCGCCCTGACTGCACACTCTGACGGCGGCGAGGGAGAAGAAGGGGGCCCAGCGGAGGAGATGGGCGAGCCCTCCCCGGCCACCTCGCGGATGGCGGCTTGGGAGGGTTAGGTCGGGGGAATGAAGAGCTAAATTTACTTGTCCTCGGAGGGACTCCCATCTTCCTCCATAAACAAGTGATCCTCGTGTCGGCGCTGCCTCTCGCAGCGCCGCTATTCTTCTACCTTGGTGCTGCCTCTCACAGCTCCCTCTCTCTTTCTCTGGATGTTTCTCTCTTCTTCTCTCAAGAACAAAAGAACACACACACATGAAACTCTACACACACACGCAACCAAGGAGAAGACCAGATGGTGCTTTGCCGAGAGGCTCTCCTCCTTGGTGGAACAAGAGACTACATTGTGTATTTTTCCAGCCATCACGGCTTTCTTCTAATTACTGAATATGACATATATATACACAAGTGACTCATGCAGGCACTAAACACAGCCAGGCCACTAAGTCACGTACTCACACATGACCCCCTCTCTCTCACCTAGAATCGCTCCAGGATCTCCACGATCGGTGGCTTCATAGCTTGTGCACTAACTAACTTATCCATGCAAAGTAATCAACAACTAACTACATGCACACCCCTTGACCAGCTAACAACCTCCATGCGGCCACTACTTACCCACGAAGCTGGCTAACCACTTGCATGCATCTAACTAATCCATCCAGCCAGCTGGTTCGCTTTGCCGTCCATGCGCTTGTCGCATCACACGACTTTGCTGCCTCATGCAACACCACAGCTTCACATTGCCGTCGGCATCTCGCCGTGCTCGCTGCATCGCACGGTAGTTCGGCATCTCGCCTTCTTCGTACGCCTTCGTCGAAGCAACACCGGACTAGCTACTCTAGACCATCTACACTATATGCAAAACTTAAAACAAATATGCAGATACAAAACATCAAGATTAGTTCTAACACCTCGATCATAGACATCTTGGCTATCGTTGAATCATCAATTAAGCTCGTGATCAAAATTCCAAGTGGAGTACAATCAACAATGTGGACAGAGATGACATAACAGTATGCGATTTCCGTTGTGATGGGCAAGGCGCATTTCCTTCGTGATGGCGAAGACGCCTGTGACAGCGCGGGCAACATGGCGGCTATGTGGAGCCTCAGTGATGTCCAGATTATTTCTCAGCGAATTGCAACAATCCGCTGACGAGCACCGTACCCTACCATATTTCAACGTACTTCCTCCGATCCTCTCGATAATGACGTTTGTATTGATATATGTCAATTAGGAGCAGGAACTACGGAAAATAGTACTGTAGTATGTGAAAACTCGATGCTGCAAGCTGCCTAAATTCCTCGATCCACTTGCAAACGAAAGAAGCAAGGGATAGTAAGCTTCAAGCGAAGAATGTTGTTGCGATGATTAATGGTGGTGTGATGCTCCGAGTACCTGACATGAGTCCAAGTGTGACGGCCTTCGTCCCACGTGGAAGAGCAACCCGCGCTGGATTGAACATTGCGGAAGAAGGCGGTTGTGGCGTCGTGCAGCTTTCCTTTTCTTTAGGGAAAGTCTCCTCACTTCTTTGCATGTAATGTGGTGTTAGATTTGGAAGAGCCAAGTAATACCCTGTTTGTAGCGAGTTCTGGTGCTTCTTTGCCTGTTTATTCACATCCGTTTTAGGGGGGCAAAGACGCGGGGAAAGCTTTTGACCTCCACACCTGATTATCACCTATCATCCGTCTAATTTTTCCCAAGGATGATGATGCTCTTCTCAACTACCTAAATGAAGGAGGACAGTCAATTGAACCCGTTTGGTAATATTATTATCTCTTTCAACACTTATCCTGCATGGGGTCAATTTTTCAAACAACCAAAAATCATGCATGATTGCAAATGGATTGATTTTTGTGTAACCTAAACTACACCACCTTCTCTTCAGGTATATGCCAATCATTCTCATGGTTTTGGTCAATGAAGTAAAGGCTTTGCCACTGGATGGAGCACCTATATTCCGAAGTATAACCCAAGAGACATCATTGCTAACCTGAAAAGATTGCTAGATGGAGAAACAGTCCAACCTATGGTCCCTTGGTACAAGGGGTTCAAGGTCCGTCAAATGCATTAACAAGCATAGTCTTGTTACACTAGCAGTTTTCTTCCTTAATTCAACAAATTGGTTTTTCATGGAAATTTTCTGTTCATAAATTGACAGGGGTCCTTGAAGAAGACAAGTTCAAAGTCAGCAGGTGTCATATATACCATCGCTGGTGTTATAGAAGAAGTTGTGCCACCAAGCTTGAAATTACCGAGCTTCCCATCGGCCGATGGTTTAAAGATTACCAAAAGTTTCTTCAGTCCATGTGCCATCAGAATTATAAAGGAAAGGACAAGGAACCGCCGTTTCTAGAGGTAGTTAATTATTATGCAAATAGTTTCTTCTCGTGGGTTTTATATGTTTAGACTTTCTTCAACTGCAACCAATTTGCAGAGTATACGGTCCAATTGCAATCATGTCGACGTGCATTTTGAAGTTATCTTGAGTGAGAAAAACATGAATATTGCTAAGCAAGAAGGCCTTGAGTAGAAATTCAAGCTGACAACCACAATAGGAACAACAAACATGCAATTGTTCGACTCCGTTGGTAAAATTCAAAAATATGACACCCCAGAGGAAAGTGAGTATCTCTATCTAATATGGACATGTATTGCAACCAGAAACCCATTCTCTCTTTGTAGATTTTAATATGAAATTATGTTACATTTTCAGTTCTTAAAGAGTTCTTCAAACTAAGGGTCTGTTCGGTAATCATCCCACTCCGTGAAATCTGAGGATCTGTGGAGCACCTCCTTTCCTAATTCGCGATTTTGAACTGCCGCTCCTCCAGCTCCGGGAGCGGAGTTGTGGAGGGGGGGGGGGGGGGGAACCGAACAGGCATGAAGCCTAGAATACTATGGCAGAAGAAAGGTGCATGTTGTTGAGTTTTCCTCTATGATGGCGATGTTCATGTGCACACTGCCATATCAATTAATTTATGTTGTGCAGAAAGTAAAGCTTCAAAATATAGGGAAAGAGTTGTTGAAACTTAAGAAGAAAGTGAGGTTTATTCTTTCTATTATCTCCCGGGACATCGGATTGGTTAACAGGAAGAGAGAGAGCTAATCCTGGAGCTTAAGCGGAAGGGGTATGAACCTTCCCCCCCCCAAAAAAAACATTACAACCGAGCAAGTTGCTCTAGGAGGAGCTACAGATGTGGAAGAAGCAGCAACAGTAGGACTTCATGCGATCAATTATGCGTATATTCTCACAACAACATTTGGTAAATTTACTCCGAAGAAGAAGGTGTATGAGGCTATGAGCTCATCATACAACATAAGAAACTAGAGGACGAAGTTGAACATGTGGGCAAAGCAACTCTAGAAACTCTATGGCTTAGAGATCTTGATGCCCTTGAAAAGGAACTGGATATATTAAGCAGTCTCTCTCTAATGTTTTCCTCCATGTTATGTGCTTCACTTCTTCTCACTCACCGATTTTGATGCAGGTGATTGTTGGAAAGTTTCAAGCTGAACAGATGAGATGAGATGTTGGCGAGAAAAACACTCCTAAGGAGAGAAGGAGGGTGAGGCATGCAACACTCTAGAAGACAGCAACGCTTGCAACCATGGTGGTTCTCGGCTTCCGGCAATGCTCCTATGTTCATGTAGGCATGCATGCTGCTCCGCGGGGCACCATGGCTTGCGCTGCGTCCGGTGGCTCTGCATCTGGAAAGTCGTTGATGGATCAAGCGCCTCATTCTGGAGGTGAGCCTCTGGTGGTCTCCACGAGGTGTGGTTGGCTGTGGCGGATCACAAAGCTTTTTCTTCGTTGATGGGAAGCTTCGATGGTTGTGGTTGTTGGTGGGCTTGCTGGTGCCGATGCGGGATGATGTGCGGCTGAGGTGGGGTGGGATATTGGGCGAGGATCATGTCTCGGCTTTGTGTCGTGACCAACTTTCCGATGAACCTGTAAGTTGTCGTTATGAACACCTAGTTACAGAGGACGTTTGAGCAACCCCAAAGTCCACCGTGGCGGTAGGAAGTGGCTACCATGCTCTCATGGTCTGGGGAACAAAAACACATGTTAACACTCCGTGTTATAACAATTGATTTCAGACAATATTATCTCAAAGTATAACAAACAAGTTTGGGTCTATTCAATATGATCGTTCTTATAACATCATACTCTCAATGTTGTTTTAGGACTATCATCACACTTAACGATATCATAAGATGCAGAAAACATGATCACCAACAACTCTTGAGCCATTCTTAGAGGCAAGACTAGGAACCTATTCTTTACCGTTTATCATTCCACATGTGAGTATGAGTTTTTCACTGGATCGCATATTCCAAGATCATAGCAGTTATAACATGAAATATAAACTCTTAATTATGAACACGGAAATATAATAATACAATATTATTGCATCCAGGCATATTTTTAACAGATGAGCCCATGTTTGTGCGTTCATGAGAAAAGATAAGATACATACTCCCTTTGTACCATAACGTAGCACGTTTTTTGACACTGCACTTGGGACGGAGGGAGTATTAGATAACTGAAGGCCACATTTGTGTTTTTCAATTTGCAATAAAATTATGGCAACCTATGCAACCGTTCAAATGATTTGATGAAGCTGTCAAATTTTCAATAAGTGACCATTGCACGCTTTGCGGCTTATTTTGATGTTGTATCCAGTTGTTTTCAGGTCACTTATATCTTTACACTTAACATCTTTCCAGTGAGAACAATTCCAACTATCTTTCTCTTTAATTTTCCACTCCACAAATATACACTCAAGTCTTGCCGATGAGAACAATCCCAAGTATTTTCCCTTTTTTCCAGTCCACCAATTATGTCGTTCTACGGTTAAGTATCCATGGAGAGGGCATGTTTTACTTGGATTTCAACATTAACATGTCACAGTTAAATTTTATTGTTAAGAGCATCTCAAGCCGTTGGGCCCCAGGGCGCCGAAAAAGACCCGCCTGGGGGCGAACCGGCGCTAGGTTGGCGCGTGGGGGCGACTCTGTTCCCAGTCGTTGGCCCCCAGGTCGCTGCCAATATCGCGCGAGCTCGGTGACATTTCGTTCAAACTCGGCTATCTAGCACGAACTCGGCGAAATTTCATGGAAATTTGTACAAAAAAGATAATACATGCCAACTACGCTTACTACTACGCCTAGCCAGTGTGCCGCATGCACCACCCGCCATCTACATGCCAAAAAGCCTGTAGAAACGGGTGTAGTCGCCGCCGGAGCCACCGTCATCATCATCGTCGTTGTCGCGTGCCCTGCCGGAGCCGCCGCCGTCCCTGGTGCACCCCTGGCCAGGGTTGCCGACACGCGGTGGGGCGCTAAACGGCCCGTCCTCGTCCTCCTCGTCGCTGTCGAGGACGACGACGCCGCCCTCCTCGCGCCCGCGGCGCCGGGCCTGGAGCTCCACGTATGCCCGGCGCTGGTGGCGCACCTGCTCGCGGAGGTAGTCCTCCTTCGCCCATTTCAGGGCGGCCTCATCGTCGGGGGCCACCATGTCGACGTACTCCGGCTTCACGGGGAGCAGGCCCGGCTCGGGCTTCGACCGGACCAGGCGGAGGGAGCACGGGGAGGGCCGGGCACCCTCGTTGATGACGAGGGCGCCGCTACGGCTGCGGCGCCGGAGTGGTGTCTCCTCCGGCTCTGGCTTGACGGGGCGGAGCGCCGGCGAGCCGGAGCCCGACGAGGAGGACGTCCCCGGCTCCATTTGGTGCGGTGTCCAGGAGCTGCCACGGCGGCGAGAGAAGGACATCCACGGAGGGTGCTCGAGGCGCGGCACGTTGCCGGTGTTGATGTGGTCGAGGACGGCCTTGAGGGTGCGGCCTGGCACGCCCCACCACTCGTGCCGCCCGTTGGTGTTGAGGCGGCCGCGGGGGATAATGGCGTTGACAGAGGCGATCTGCTCTTCGCAGCGGCCCTCGAAGTACATCGTCCATAGCGTTTCGCTGTCGGCGGCGTACCTCGGCTCGTTCTGCTGCTCCTCCGTCAGGGACAAGAGGATGCGGGCGATCTCGGCCCGCCGAGACGCCCCTTCGGGCACGGGCGGCACCGAGACACCGCCGGCGCTCAGCCTCCACGCCCCCGTCACATGCATGTCCGGGGGTGCAGGATACTCGGCCTCGTAGAGGAGGCGCGCCTTCGGCTCTTGGAGATGGGGGCGGCCGAAGCCGTTCGCCGTCGCGCCATCGCCCGAAAACCACTCGGCCATTTGCTCGTCGGCGGGAAGGGTGAGAGTGTTGCTTTGTGCGGCGGATGCGAGGGGGGATGTGAGCTGTGCGGTTCACCACCGGGGAGGTCTCCTTTTATAGTGGCAGCGGGGCGGCGAGTGGTTGCATGCCGGGCGACGCGTGGTGGGAGCGGGCGGCACGCGCGTCGGTGGCGCCTTCACTGCGCCGCCCGTGAGGCATCAATGGGGGCTGACTGGCGTGGCAGCCTTGGCCAGCGTTGGCATTGATTCCCGCGGGAACCGAGGCGGGATGAGGACGACAAAGGGGCGTGTCGCTGACTCGGCGAGAGAACGAACATTCGCGCCAAAATCGCGTTCCCCGGCGCCCCCAGCGCGCCAGGTTCGGCATGGGTCCGACGGCGCCAATTTCGGCCCAAACCGGCAAAAAACACTTCTATTAAAATGCTTAAGGAAGTTATTTTTTCGAGGTTTGGAGTCCCTAGATATTTAATGACTTATGGTGGTTCACATTTTATTCATGGTGCTTTCCGTAAAATGCTTGCTAAGTATGACATTAATCATAGAATTGCATCTCCTTATCACCTTCAGTCAAGTGGTCAAGTAGAATTGAGTAATAGAGAGCTCAAATTAATTCTGCAAAAGACGATCAATAGGTCTAGAAAGAATTGGTCTAAGAAATTTGATGATGCATTATGGGCCTATAGAACTGCCTATAAAAATCCTATGGGTATGTCTCCGTATAAAATGGTTTATGGAAAAGCATGTCACTTACCTCTCGAACTAGAACATAAGGCATATTGGGCTATTAAAGAGCTCAATTATGATTTTAAACTTGCCGATGAGAAGAGGTTATTTGAGATTAGCTCATTTGATGAATGGAGAACCCAAGCTTATGAAAATGCCAAGTTGTTTAAACAAAAAGTTAAAATATGGCATGATAAAAGGATACAAAAGTGTGATTTTAATGTAGGTGATTATGTATTGCTATACAACTCTTGTTTAAGATTTTTTGTAGGAAAACTTCTCTCTAAATGGGAAGGCCCCTACTTATCGAGGAGGTTTATCGTTCCGGTGCCATAAAAATCAACAACTTCGAAGGCACAAATCTGAAGGTGGTAAACGGTCAAAGAATTAAACATTATATCTCAGGTAATCCTATAAAAATTGAAACCAATGTTATTGAAACCGTAACCCCGGAGGAATACATAAGGGACACTTTCCAGAACGTTTCAGACTGCGAAAAGGAATAGATATGTGGTACGGTAAGTAAACCGGCTCCAAAACAAATTTTAAGGCAATATTTATCCGTTTTAGAATATTTAGAAAAATAGATAAATAAGTTGCAGTCCGGGAAGGACACGAGGGCCCCACGAGGATGGAGGGCGCGCCCCCCTACCTCGTGAGCACCTCGTGTGCCTTCCGGACTCCGTTTTCTTGCACGATACGTATTTTGGTTGGTAAAAATTCATTATATAATCTCCCGAAGGTTTTGACTCCCGTATCACGCAAATATCCTCTGTTCTTGTTTCGAGCTATCCCACTGCAAATTAGATCAACATGTCGTCCCAGGATTCGGAAGGGGAAAGCTATGTGGATGATTACTTAGCAAATCCCAAGGTTTATGGAGATGTGGAACACGATGGTTGGACCAAGGAGGAAGAAGAGGACTATGAACCCAAGGGGAAGGAGGAGACAAGCTCAGATGAAGACGAAGCCCCATTACCACAACCCGGGGACATGCACGTGGAGTTCAAAAAGTCAAGTCTCCCTGATAGGGTAAAGAAACCAAAGTTCGAGTTTATCCCTTTTCGTCTGTTGCACGAAAATAAGCAAGACCTATGCAAAAAGATATTATCCCTGGAGTGGGAGATTGATAATTTGAGGGACCAAAATTCTGCCCTCAAGCACAAATTAAGGGAGAAGTCGGTGCCATCAACTAAGTCAACATCACCACCATCCTCTCCACCAACAAAGAAGGATATATAATCACATGGGTATGGGCACTCCCCTTGGCAACTGCCAAGCTTGGGGGAGGTGCCCCGGTATTGTATCACAAACACATCTCCTATCTTTACCATTTTTCTTAGTTTGATCCTATTAGTAGTATCTTGATCTAGTAGAATAAAGTTTATGGCATGATCTAGTTTTGAGTTTTGCTTTATGATTTCTCTATGTAATCGAGTCCGTCAGCTATATATAATAAAGATTAGTGTTGAGTCAAGGGTTTGATTATTTTGCCATGATCTTGAGTGATTAAAAGAAAAGAGAAAAGGAATAAAAGAAAACAAGAGTTCATATTGATCTTATTGAGAGTAATGGCTTCACATAGAAAGAGTATGATGATTAAAAGTTGTTGGGAGTTGGCAGACATAGCTTTGGTCATCGCTGCAATTAATAGGAAGTAATAAGAAAAGAGGGGTTCACATATAAGTATACTATTATTGACATCTTTTATGATTGGGAGCACTCATTAAAATATGACATGCTAAAGAGTTGATGTTGGACAAGGAAGACAATGTAATGAGTTATGTTTTCTTATATCTGAGATAAAGTATGTTGTCATGGGTCCTCCAACATGTTGACCTTGCCTTTCCCCCTCATGCTAGCCAAATTCTCCGCACCAAGTAGAGATAGTACTTGTACTTCCAAAACCCTTAAACCAGTTTTGCCATGAGAGTCAACAATATCTACCTATGGATTGAGTAAGATCCTTCAAGTAAGTTGTTGTCCATGCAAAGCAATACAAATTTCTCTAAATATGTATGATTGATTGGTGTGGGAGAAATAAGCTTTGTACGATCTTGTGATGTGGAAGTAATAAAAGCGACGGACTGCATAATAAAGGTTCATATCACAAGGGGCAATATAAAGTGACGTTCTTTCGCATTAAGATTTTGTGCATCCAACCATAAAAGCGCATGGCAACCTATGCTTCCCTCTGCGAAGGGCCTATCTTTTATTATCATCTTCTACCTTATGCAAGAGTCATGGTGATCTTCACCTTTCCTTTTTCATTTTATCTTTTGGCAAGCACGGTATGTTGGAAAGATCCTGATATATGTATCTAATTGGATGTAGGGGAGCATGAGTTATTATTGTTGACATTACCCTTGAGGTAAAAGGTTATAGGGAGAAACTATAAGCTCCTATCTTTCTCTGTGTTCGATTAAAACTTCATAACCACAAGTATTGCGTGAGTGTTAGCAATTATGAAGGACTAGATGATAGTTGAGTTTGTGGACTTGCTTTTAAGCTCTGACATAGACTCTTTCTGATGTTATGATAAATTGTGATTGCTTCAATGACTGAGATTATAGTTTTTTGGTTCTCAATAAAGTTTATGATTCGTACTCTGCTTTGTGAATGGATTATTACTTGAGCATAAGAAATCATATGACAAAATCTATATATGTTGCCATTATAAGAATAATCATGATGCCTTCATGTCCGTATTTTATTTTTATCGACTCCTCTACCTCTAAACATGGGGACATATTTATCGTTATCGGCTTTCGCTTGAGGACAAGCGAGGTCTAAGCTTGGGGGAGTTGATACGTCCATTTTGCATCGTGCTTTTATATCGATATTTATTGCATTATGGGTTGTTATTATGCATTATGTCACATTACTTATGGCTATTCTCTCTTATTTTACAAGGTTTGCATAAGGAGGGAGAATGCCGGCAGCTGGAATTCAGGGCTGGAAAAGGAGCAAGTATTAGAGACCTATTCTGCACAACTCCAAAAGTCCTGAAACTCCACAGAACATGTAGTCAAAAATAATGAAAAATCCTTGCCAAAGATGAAGACCAGGGGGCGCACACCCTGTCCACGAGGGTGGGGGCGCCCCCCCCCTAGGGCGCGGCCCCCTACCTCGTGGGCCCCCTATTGGCTCTCCGATACTCATCTTCTGCTATATGAGGTCTTTCGTCGAGGAAAAAATCATAAGCAACCTTTCCGGACGAGACTCCGCCGCCACGAGGCGGAACCTTGGCGGAACCAATCTAGGGCTCCGGCAGAACTGTTCTGCCGGGGAAACTTCCCTCCGGGAGGGGGAAATCATCGCCATCGTCATCACCAACGCTCCTCTCATCGGGAGAGGGCAATCTCCATCAACATCTTCACCAGCACCATCTTATCTCAAAACCCTAGTTCATCTCTTGTATCCAATTCTTGTCTCCAAGTCTGGGATTGGTGCTAGTATGTTGCTAGCAGTGTTGATTACTCCTTGTAGTTGATGCTAGTTGGTTTATTTGGTGGAAGATCATATGTTCAGATCCTTTATGCATATTAATACCCCTCTGATTATTAACATGAATATGCTTTGTGAGTAGTTACGTTTGTTCCTGAGGACACGGGAGAAGTCTTGCTATTAGTAGTCATGTGAATTTGGTATTCGTTCGATATTTTGATGAGATGTATTTTGTCTAGCCTCTAGTGGTGTTATGTGAACGTCGACTACATAACACTTCACCATTATTTGGGCCTAGAGGAAGGCATTGGGAAGTAATAGGTAGATGATGGGTTGCTAGAGTGACAGAAATTTAAACCCTAGTTTATGCGTTGTTTCGTAAGGGGCTGATTTGGATCCATATGTTTCATGCTATGGTTAGGTTTACCTTAATACTTTTGTCATAGATGCGGATGCTTGCAATAGAGGTTAATCATAAGTGGGATGCTTGTTCAAGTAAGAACTGCACCCAAGCACCGGTCCACCCACATATCAAATTATCAAAGTACTGAACATGATGAAAACTACCTTGACGATATTCCCATGTGTCCTCGGGAGCGCTTTTCCATATATATGAGTTTGTCCAGGCTTGTCCTTTGCTACAAAAAGGATTGGGCCACCTTGCTGCACTTTATTTACTTTTGTTACTTGTTGCTCGTTACAAATTATCCTATCACAAAACTATTTGTTACCACTTATTTCAGTACTTGCAGAGAATACCTTGCTGAAAACCGCTTACCATTTCCTTCTGCTCCTCGTTGGGTTCGACACTCTTACTTATCGAAAGGACTACGATAGATCCCCTATATTTGTGGGTCATCAATGATCAATTTTTTATTACCAAAAAACCATTTGCTGGCGTTGGACAAGTAGGTACGCCAGAGTTAAGATGAACTTAGTTCTGGCGTTGGACTGGTGACACGCTAGCACCACGTAGGATACTACTGACATGTCCTCCAACGCCACCACTACTTTTTAGCAATGGCGCCATACTAGTGGTGTCGTGTGACTACGCCAGCAAGGCAGTTTTTTGGCACGCTATAGTTAGGCTTTTCTCCACTAGTGGACATTACACATGCCCAGGTAATAGTTATGCCTCAAATATCATGTAGTAAACAACAGCACAATTTTCCACCAAAATTAAGAACAAAGCCCTACCATAAATCAAGCCACGTGTTACAAGACCAAGAGTAGCATCTGTTATTCTTATCGGCTTAAGGACATGAACTTCAGCCGGATTAAGTCATGCACAACATTATGAACCCAACACCACTACAGGATCAAAAAAAGTAGCATAGTATTTATCAAATAACATATACCATTGATATTACAACTACAGCTTGCCCACAAACATTATAGAAATGGCACGAGCTTAATAAGGGCACAGCCAGAACACTAGCTATGATTAACCATGGCATAAACAGGAAGCCTAAACCCATGATTTCATTGACACCCCAACCAAACCAGGGATGAACAGGACATCGCCACTCAACCAAGCCACCATAGCCATCCAAAAAAATGATAAGCCATAGCTCGAAGACTAGGTCCCAGCGCAAGGGTAGAAAAGACGGGAGAACCGAAGAGAATCAGAAGCTTACCATAATTTTTGTTGTCGCCGCTGCCACCGTCGCACGAGGCCACGAGCACCAAACCATGCACAGGACAAATAAACGATCAATATAATACCCTTGCACATCGTACACATAATTATGATGAAATATGAAAGAGGGATAAACCAACACTAAAACGGTGACTACAAATTCACGATGGTCCCCCAGTTTTTATGGGAAGGAAGCATACCTCAAGCAAATAGACTACAGTTCATGCAATACTGAAACCGAGGGGATGACACCAGAGAAACAACAACACCAATATAAAATTAGCTTTCGAACACTTCAAAATCAGTAGCTAAGAGAGATGCATTGAGAGTAAACTACATGAAAAAGCACACAAAATGGGGGCAAACATGTTGAATGGAGGCACGACGTGACATGGAGTATTACGGAAGGAGATGGGAAGTGATTAGATGTGTTTTTATCTTTTATTAGGGAAGGAGACGGAAAGGGAGGAGTCCATGCATCTCATGCAGGTGGAATAGATGGTTAGGTTCCTTGTGGTTGACACTGGTGATTGCATTTCTTGGTTTTATTTCAGGTCTTCCAGCGATATACGTTCAGTGGAAGGAGACGTTCCCGTCGACTACAAAGGCGTCTTTGGTGACGTCGTCAATCTCAAGGTATTGTGCCGGCTCAATATCTCGGAGGTGCTCATAGAGGTAGGGTGTACGGGATGTGTTCATAGGGTTGAGTGTATGTGCATGTATCTAAGCATCTGCATTTGTACTATGAATGAATAAACAAAATTATAGTTAAACTTCATTACAATGTCAGACGAAGATGCATATCTACCCAAAGACAAGGGGGGTAGAATTATTGGCAAAATTTTGATTTCCCATGATAGTGTTGAGATACATAGTGTTGGACACATAGTAACCCGACACTCCAGTTCTATTACCATATATAAGATTATAACCGCATAGGCTGCTTGTGGAGTCCGAGGTTTGGCGGACTTTGGAGCCTGACTTGTCGGCAGCTTTGCAGCTATCATCCGAGCATGATATTCTGGATGATGTCGATGAAGAGTCGGTATTGTATAACTCCATTTGGATATGAGAAGCAAAGAAGTATAATGCTAACCCGTGCGCATTTCAAAATGAGATGAATAAGGGATAGGATCATAGGAGCCTCACCTTGAGTGCACTTTTGGTTGGGCAACCCCTACGGCCCTTGATAACAACCCATGAGATGTCACTTCCAGTGTCAATAAGGAAAGCGTATTCTTTCGGAGGTTCCCTCATTTCACACGGCTATAATAAATTCTGTAAATTCAAGTTTTACATAAAATTATCAAACGCAAAAGTAATAGATCTCAGAAGTTAGCCCACCCATCAGCAAATGGGTTGGCATTGCCCTACACTGGGACATTTACCACACCCATCCTCGCCTGCCTTGCCCTGTCCAGCTTTTTTTTTGGAACCGGGCGATGTAAACAATTATTTTTTATACTAAACATTTTTACTTATTTTAAACTAATTGTAGCATATTATAATAATGGTACTTAGACTTCATAGTTAGCCGCATAAAAATATTTGCTTCGAAATAATAGTTACAATATTCCTTGTTTAGAGTTGTAATATATTAATGAGAATTTTTCTTGTGCGAAATTTAAATTGTGCTCCCTCTGTATAAAGTTGTACCAAAGTTGAGACACTTAGTCTGGGACAGAGGAGTATCATGTAGCAAAACAAAATCCTTTTCTAGTTCAAAAAATGCTTTGATATAATTTTTAAATATTGCATGCATTATATAATGTATAATGACAAGTGTCATATATGTTTTAATATTGATGAATAATATGATGGTAAAGATTTCGTAAATCGTACACACTAACAAGTACTCCCTCCGTAAAGAAATATAAGAGCATTTAATAGTGGTTTAAACACTCTTCTATTTGTTTACAGAAGGAGTACATTAATAGTAGTTTCTAGTATACGTTAGGTAATTGTATTCGTAGAAATTTCTAGGTCATGGGAACTATGACTTGCAAGTTGGGTTCAGTAATAGGTTGACAACATGTGTATGCTTTTGTACTTGTATTTAAATTGGCACCATTATTCTAACATAAAATAACATAAAATATTGTCAATTGTACTTTGGCATATGATTCGATTATCTGGCATGCTAGTTTAGATTCACTTTGTTTGATTTGGTACATCAGAGATCTCCTAGCCGTTTTTCAGATGAAAATTGTGCATTTGTATAAATACAAAAACTAGTTATTCTAAATTTCATTAGATACAGAGACGTCCATGGTAAAGAGAGAGTACCAATGTAATTAAACCGAACTTCACAAGTGAGAGCGGTTTCTGCCCGTATTGTATAAACTATTAGTATGTAGTGTGAACTTGTTGCTCCTACAAATTGAGCCTCGCTTTTATGTATTTTAATTAATAATATTCTCGATGTAATTTATAATCATGTCATGCTTACGTATAATCTCTGGGCCCTCCCTCTTGGGACCCGGGGCGGTCGCCTCTTTTGCCCGGCCTTTGGGCCGGCACGCCCAATCTAGTGAGTCTGGACACATTGTAGTCTTGCGAAAAACCCTAGGTTCTAAAAAGAGGGGGAGAGAGAGAGAGAGAGAGAGAGAGAGAGCTCTTTCCTCTGCTGCATGACAGCTGGCGGTCGCCTCTTTTGCCCGGCCTTTGGGCCGGCACGCCCAATCTAGTGAGTCTGGACACATTGTAGTCTTGCGAAAAACCCTAGGTTCTAAAAGGAGGGAGGGAGGGAGGGAGAGAGAGAGAGAGAGAGAGAGAGCTCTTTCCTCTGCTACAGGACAACTGTAGGACAACGGGGTGCAGAGTTCTCCTGCCTATACCCGGACGACCGGACACTAAGCTCGATTATAACGGTAGGCTTTGCCGCCACCGTAATGACAGCGAGCAGTGGTAGTGGTATTAACGAAGCCAGGGGATCGGAGTCGTCTCGTTGCCACCTATCTCTCCCCTTGGATAATCTCACCCGTTGCCAGACTGAACCGAGCTCCCACGCCCCGCCGACACTTCTTCAGATATTTCAGTCTTCAGTTAGCTTTGGCCGCTATCGCGGTCTCCTCTAGAGTTGAACTGAATGAGGTTTGACCGATTGTGGTAACTTAATTGCCTCTAGTTGTTTTGTGGGGGCGGGAGGGGGATTTCAGTTAAAAACTCAACCATGCGGCCACCTTTGCTACATTATTATTTATCAACAGGACAAACTTTATCTCCCCTCATCGCAGGTGTTGCTAAGGGCAACTCCAATGCCCATGCACCAAACCGTCCATAAATGTCTAGTCCATGCTCTGTAGGTCATCCAACGCCATGCATCAAATGTCCGCGACATGATTTGGACATCTGAAATCTCACAGGCCAAAAGCAAAACCGGAAAGGTTTGCGATCGTCTGGACCTCCACCATGTAGGCCTCCAACATCGGCGGCCCACCCTCTCTGCCACCTAGGTCTTGTCGGACCTCCGCGCACTCCCCTGGCTCGACCGCCGCACAAGTACCCTTCACCCTTGCACATTGTCGCCCATGACTGATAACACGTCTGGAAAGTATTCAACCAATTGTATTGACATTTTTATTGTTTACTTTCAAGCAGACACGATGGATTGAGTACTTCTATGTCAGATGAGGATGGATACGATTATGAAACAACGGTGATGTCGGTTGTTATGGAAGATGCCCAATATGCGGATGAGTATATTCTCAATTTTAAGGGATCAAAAAGGGACATCATATGATGAATCAAAATAGAGCTCGGGAAAGTTGATGGATGAGTACTTTGTCCTTGATGCGCTCGTCGAGACCTATTTCCGTCGTCGATTTTGGATGTGGCAAACTAAGTCCCGTCGCCTCTACAATGTTGTTCATTCCTATGATGACCACTTCATCATGAAGAAGGACGTCGTTGAACATTGGATTCCTTGTTAACAGAAGTAAACGTCTGCAGTGAGGATGCTTGCCTATTGCATGCTCTCGGATTCTTGGGATGAGTACCTCCCGATGTCCGAAACCACATATCTCAATGCCATCGTCAGTTTTCTACTATGGTGATCAAGGTGTTCGGACCATAGCATAGCTCAGGGCACTTACGGAAGCAAGAGGGTGGCCACATATGCTCAGATTCCTCGGTTGCATGCATCTACAATTAAAGAATTGCCCGTATGCACCACAAGGGCAATATCAAGGCCATTGTAAGAATGTTACCATCATTTTTGAAGCAGTTGCATCACAAGACCTATGGATTTGGCACTTTTTTGTAGGATGCCCGGGTCTCACACTGCGATCGATTTACTGCAAGTATGCGGGAGATACTCATCCATGCAACTATACCATCAATCGTCATGACTACAAAATGAGCTATTATCTTTGTGATGGTTTCTATCCTTCATGGGAAAATATCTGACTTTTCCCAATGGCAAGGAGCTCGAAAGGGTGTCGAGAGGGCATTTGGAATGCTTCCAAGCCAGTTGTCCGAGGGCCTACACAACTATCAGGTGCAGAGATGTTCTAGGAGGTGATGACAGCTTATGTGATCATGCACAATGTTAGAATAAATTCAAGACACACGGTCGATCTATCGAGGACCAAGCAATCACACGTGCATGACACCGAGATTTGTTAACGAGGTTAACCGATATGGCTACATCCCCGGGGCCTGACTATGGGCGCTCCTCCCCGTGACACCGTCAAAAAATACCGCACCCCGGCCACCCGGGCGCTGGCATACGCCACCGGCTCCCCCTGCGTGCTTGTGCTATTATGTTGGCATAGGTTACATCGTGTGCCTATCCTCCCAATATATGAGAGGCCTAGGATACAAGTGTCCTACTAGGACACTACTCCATATCCTATCTAAACACAATACTATTTAGAGTTCAACTGTAACCTACCTTGTACACAATATTCGACACAATTCCAACACACAACATGATTTTGGAGGATGAGGGTGAAACTCGAGCAAATGGGTGATCCTATCCAACTTGTAGAGCAGAATCCGAAAACATTTGAGGATTTTGTCCAAATGCATAAACAGATTCGCCGTCGAGCTACTCATAGCAATTTCATAATGATTTTGAGTATTTGTGTGCGCTTCGTGGAGAGAACTAAAAAGTATGACTTAATAAGTTGAATTCAAATTTAAACTATTTTATGGAAATTTCATGTTTTAATTGTAGTAATTATATTCTAATTATTGTTGCATTGAATATTTGCATTACATGATTATGGACGAAGTATGATTATTTTATTTTATTTTGGGTGCTCTGGATATGAAAGAAAATAGGGGTGGACATTTGGTGCATCAGGTTGGATGAACGGTCCCCTATCAGCTCCACTGACATGTTCGAGCTTGTCCGCGAACATTTGGTGTACACATTTTAGTGCACGTTGAGTTTTCCTAAACATACTCCCGCCTCTGTTTTTAGCAAGAATCTACGAAGCTCGCTTTTATCTTATGTTTTCCTTTTAATGACTTGTAATTAAATCAATTGATTTTTCGAAAAGACCTAAGACCATATAGTAAGTACTACAAGTCTTTACAAACACATCATTACAGAAAAATAAAATTACATTCACTTCCTTAGGTGTGCTAAAATCTTCTTACTCCTCCATCCACCGGTGGCGTGCCATGAGCAAAGCTCGATGTTGTCTCCATACCTCCAGCTCAGCGAAGCAAACTTGTTTACACATATAAGCTTGTAGAAGTATGTTGGGGAACGTAGTAATTTCAAAAAAATTCCTACGCACACGCAAGATCATGGTGATGCATAGCAACGAGGGGAGAGTGTGATCTACGTACCCTTATAGACCGACAGCGGAAGCGTTATGACAACGCGGTTGATGTAGTCGTACGTCTTCACGGCCCGACCGATCAAGTACCGAAACTACGACACCTCCGAGTTTTAGCACACGTTCAGTTCGATGATGATCCCCGGACTCCGATCCAGCAAAGTGTCGGGGAAGAGTTCCGTCAGCACGACGGCGTGGTGACGATCTTGATGTACTACTGTCGCAGGGCTTCGCCTAAGCACCGCTACAATATTATCGAGGACTATGGTGGAAGGGGGCGCTGCACACGGCTAAGAATATGATCACGTGGATCAACTTGTGTGTTTCTGGGGTGCCCCTACCGCCGTATATAAAGGTTCAAGAAAGGAGGAGGCCGGCCGGCCCCTATGGTGCGCCAAGGAGGAGTCCTCCTCCTAGTAGGAGTAGGACTCCTACTAGGAGGAGGAAAGAAGTGGGGAGGGAGAAGGAAAGGGGGGCGCCGCCCCCCCTCTCCTAGTCCAATTCGGACAAGGGGGGAGGAGGCGCGCGGCCCACCTTTGGCTGCCCCTCTCTCTCTCTCCACTAAGGCCTATATGGCCCATTACTTCTCCCGGGGGGGTTCCGGTAACCCTCCGGCTTTCCGGTTTTCTCCGAAATCACCCGGAACACTTCTGGTGTCCGAATATAGCTGTCCAATATATTAATCTTTATGTCTCGAACATTTCGAGACTCCTCGTCATGTCCGTGATCACATCCGAGACTCCGAACAACCTTCGGTACATCAAAACGTATAAACTCATAATATAACTGTCATCGAAACCTTAAGCGTGCGGACCCTACAGGTTCGAGAACCATGTAGACATGACCGAGACATATCTTCGGTTAATAACCAATAGCGGGACCTGGATGCCCATATTGGCTCCTACATATTCTACGAAGATCTTTATCGGTTTGACCGCATAACAACATACGTTGTTCCCTTTGTCATCGGTATGTTACTTGCCCGAGATTCGATCGTCGGTATCCAATACCTAGTTCAATCTCGTTACCGGCAAGTCTCTTTACTCGTTCTGTAATACATCATGTCACAACTAACTCATTAGTTGCATTGCTTGCAAGGCTTAAGTGATGTGCATTACCGAGAGGGCCCAGAGATACCTCTCCGACGATCGGAGTGACAAATCCTAATCTCGAAATACGTCAACCCAACATGTACCTTTGGAGACACATGTAGAGTACCTTTATAATCACCCAGTTACGTTGTGACGTTTGGTAGCACACAAAGTGTTCCTCCGGCACACCGGAGTTACATAATCTCATAGTCATAGGAACATGTATAAGTCATGGAGAAAGCAATAGCAACATACTAAACGATCGGATGCTAAGCTAATGGAATGGGTCAAGTAAATCAAATCATTCAACTAATGATGTGATCCCACTAATCAAATGACAACTCTTTGTCAATGGTTAGGAAACATAACCATCTTTGATTAACGAGCTAGTCAAGTAGAGGCATACTAGTGACACTTTGTTTGTCTATGTATTCACACATGTAT
This sequence comes from Triticum monococcum, assembly GCA_034509565.1. Lineage (NCBI taxonomy): Eukaryota > Viridiplantae > Streptophyta > Magnoliopsida > Poales > Poaceae > Triticum > Triticum monococcum. The sequence goes on along the minus strand of CM067847.1, from coordinate 726,060,991 downwards.
TATGTTTCCGGTTAATACAATTCTAGCATGAATAATAAACTTTTATCATGATATAAGAAAATAAATACTAACTTTATTATTGTCTCTAGGGCATATTTCCTTCAGCCTCCCACTTGCACTAGAGTCAATAATCTAGATTACACAGTAATGATTCTAACACCCATTGAGCTTTGGTGCTGATCATGTTTTGCTCGTGGAAGAGGCTTAGTCAATGGGTCTCCTACATTCAGCTCCGTATGTATCTTGCAAATCTCTATGTCTCCCACCTGGACTAGATCCTGGATGGAATTGAAGCATCTCTTGATGTTCTTGGTTCTCTTGTGAAATCTGGATTCCTTTGCCAAGGCAATTGCACCAGTATTGTCACAAAAGATTTTCATTGGACCCGATGCACTAGGTATGACACCTAGATCGGATATGAAGTCCTTCATCCAGACTCCTTCGTTTGCTGCTTCCGAAGCAGCTATGTACTCTGCTTCACATGTAGATCCCGCCACGACGCTTTGTTTTGAACTGCACCAACTGACAGCTCCACCGTTTAATGTAAACACGTATCCGGTTTGCGATTTAGAATCATCCGGATCAGTGTCAAAGCTTGCATCAACGTAACCATTTACAATGAGCTCTTTGTCACCTCCATATACTAGAAACATATCCTTAGTCCTTTTTAGGTATTTCAGGATGTTCTTGACCGTTGTCTAGTGATTAACTCCTGGATTACTTTGGTACCTCCCTGCTAAACTTATAGCAAGGCACACATCAGGTCTGGTACACAGCATTGCATACATGATAGAGCCTATGGCTGAAGCATAGGGAACATCTTTCATTTTCTCTCTATCTTTTGAAGTGGTCGGGCATTGAGTCTGACTCAACTTCACACCTTGTAACACAGGCAAGAACCCTTTCTTTGCTTGATCCATTTTGAACTTCTTCAAAATCTTGTCAAGGTATGTGCTTTGTGAAAGTCCAATTAAGCATTTTGATCTATCTCTATAGATCTTTATGCCTAATATGTAAGCAGCTTCACCGAGGTCTTTCATTGAAAAACTCTTATTCAAGTATCCCTTTATGCTATCCAGAAATTCTATATCATTTCCAATTAGTAATATGTCATCTACATATAATATCAGAAATGCTACAGAGCTCCCACTCACTTTCTTGTAAATACAGGCTTCTCCGGAAGTCTGTATAAAAACAAATGCTTTGATCACACTATCAAAGTGTTTATTCCAACTCCGAGAGGCTTGCACCAGTCCATAAATGGATCGCTGGAGCTTGTACACTTTGTTAGCTTCTTTTGGATTGACAAAACCTTCCGGATGCATCATATACAACTCTTCTTCCAGAAATCCATTCAGGAATGCAGTTTTGACATCCATCTGCCAAATTTCATAATCATAAAATGCGGCATTTGCTAACATGATTCGGACAGACTTAAGCATTGCTACCGGTGAGAAGGTCTCATCGTAGTCAACCCCTTGAACTTGTCAAAAACCTTTTGCAACAAGTCGAGCTTTGTAGATAGTAATATTACCTTCAACGTCAGTCTTCTTCTTGAAAATCCATTTATTCTCAATTGCTTGCCGATCATCAGGCAAGTCAACCAAAGTCCATACTTTGTTCTCATACATGGATCCCATCTCAGATTTTATGGCTTCAAGCCATTTTGCGGAATCTGGGCTCACCATCGCTTCTTCATAGTTCGTAGGTTCATCATGATCTAGCAGCATGATTTCCAGAACAGGATTACCGTACCACTTTGGCGCGGATCTCACTCTGGTTGATCTACGAGGTTCAGTAGTATCTTGTCCTGAAGTTTCATGATCATTATCATTAGCTTCCTCACTAATTGGTGTAGGTGTCGCTGAAACAGTTTTCTGTGATGTACTACTTTCCAATAAGGGAGCAGGTACAGTTACCTTATCAAGTTCTACTTTCCTCCCACTCACATCTTTCGAGAGAAACTCCTTCTCCAGAAAGTTTCCGAATTTAGCAACAAAAGTCTTGCCTTCGGATCTGTGATAGAAGGTGTATCCAATAGTTTCCTTTGGATATCCTATGAAGACACATTTCTCTGATTTGGGTTCGAGCTAATCAGGTTGAAGCTTTTTCACATAAGCATCGCAACCCCAAACTTTCAGAAACGAAAACTTTGGTTTCTTGCCAAACCATAGTTCATAAGGTGTCATCTCAACGGATTTTGACGGTGCCCTATTTAACGTGAATGCGGCCGTCTCTAAAGCATAACCCCAAAACGATAGCGGTAAATCAGTAAGAGACATCATAGATCGCACCATATCTAGTAGAGTACGATTACGACGTTCGGACACACCATTACGCTGTGGTGTTCCGGGTGGCGTGAGTTGCGAAACTATTCCGCATTGCTTCAAATGTACACCAAACTCGTAACTCAAATATTCTCCTCCACGATCAGATCGTAGAAACTTTATTTTCTTGTTACGATGATTTTCAACTTCACTCTGAAATTCTTTGAACTTTTCAAATGTTTCAAACTTATGTTTCATTAAGTAGATATACCTATATCTGCTTAAGTCATCTGTGAAGGTGACAAAATAACGATATCCGCCACGAGCCTCAATATTCATTGGACCACATACATCTGTATGTATGATTTCCAATAAATCTGTTGCTCTCTCCATCGTACCGGAGAATGGTGTTTTAGTCATCTTGCCCATGAGGCACGGTTCGCAAGTACCAAGTGATTCATAATCAAGTGGCTCCAAAAGTCCATCAGTATGGAGTTTCTTCATGCGCTTTACACCGATATGACCTAAACGGCAGTGCCACAAATAAGTTTCACCATCATTATCAACTCTGCATCTTTTGGCTTCAACATTATGAATATGTGTATCACTACTATCGAGATTTAATAAGAATAGACCACTCTTCAAGGGTGCATGACCATAAAAGATATTACTCATATAAATAGAACAACCATTATTCTCTGATTTAAATGAATAACTGTCTCGCATTAAACAAGATTCAGATATAATGTTCATGCTCAACGCTGGCACCAAATAACAATTATTTAGGTCTAATACTAATCCCGAAGGTAGATGTAGAGGTAGCGTGTCGACCGCGATCACATCGACTTTGGAACCGCTTCCCACGCGCATCGTCACCTCGTCCTTAGCCAATCTTCGCTTAATCCGCAGTCCCTGTTTCGAGTTGGAAATATTAGCAACAGAACCAGTATCAAATACCCAGGTGCTACTGCGAGCATTAGTAAGGTACACATCAATAACATGTATATCACATATACCTTTGTTCACCTTGCCATCCTTCTTATCCGCCAAATACTTGGGGCAGTTCCGCTTCCAGTGACCAGTCTGCTTGCAGTAGAAGCACTCAGTTTCAGGCTTAGGTCCAGACTTGGGTTTCTTCTCTTGAGCAGCAACTTGCTTGCCGTTTTTCTTGAAGTTCCCCTTCTTCTTCCCTTTGCCCTTTTTCTTGAAACTAGTGGTCTTGTTGACCATCAACACTTGATGCTCCTTTTTGATTTCTACCTCCGCAGCTTTCAGCATTGCAAAGAGCTCGGGAATAGTCTTGTTCATCCCTTGCATATTATAGTTCATCACGAAGCTCTTGTAGCTTGGTGGCAGTGATTGGAGAATTATGTCAATGACGCAATCATCTGGAAGATTAACTCCCATCTGAATCAAGTGATTATTATACCCAAACATTTTGAGTATATGCTCACTGACAGAACTATTCTCCTCCATCTTGCAGCTATAGAACTTATTGGAGACTTCATATCTCTCAATTCGGGCATTTGCTTGAAATATTAACTTCAACTCCTGGAACATCTCATATGCTCCATGACGTTCAAAACGTCGTTGAAGTCCCGATTCTAAGCCGTAAAGCATGGCACACTGCACTATCGAGTAGTCATCAGCTTTGCTCTGCCAGACGTTCATAACATCTGGTGTTGCTCCAGCAGCAGGCCTAGCACCCAGCGGTGCTTCCAAGACGTAATTCTTCTGTGCAGCAATGAGGATAATCCTCAAGTTACGGACCCAGTCCGTGTAATTGCTACCATCATCTTTCAACTTTGCTTTCTAAAGGAACGCATTAAAATTCAACGGAACAACAGCACGGGCTATCTATCTACAATCAAACATACATAAGCAAGATACTATCAGGTACTAAGTTCATGATAAATTTAAGTTCAATTAATCAAATTACTTAAGAACTCCCACTTAGATAGACATCCCTCTAATCCTCTAAGTGATCACGTGATCCAAATCAACTAAACCATATCCGATCATCACGTGAGATGGAGTAGTTTCATTGGTGAACATCACTATGTTGATCATATCTACTATATGATTCACGCTCGACCTTTCGGTCTCCGTGTTCCGAGGCCATATCTGTATATGCTTGGCTCGTCAAGTATAACATGAGTATTCCGCGTGTGCAACTGTTTTGCACCCGTTGTATTTGAACGTAGAGCCTATCACACCCGATCATCACGTGGTGTCTCAGCACGAAGAACTTTCGCAACGGTGCATACTCAGGGAGAACACTTCTTGATAATTTTAGTGAGAGATCATCTTATAATGCTACCGTCAATCAAAGCAAAATAAGATGCATAAAAGATAAACATCACATGCAATCAATATAAGTGATATGATATGGCCATCATCATCTTGTGCCTGTGATCTCCATCTCCGAAGCACCGTCATGATCACCATCGTCACCGGCGCGACACTTTGATCTCCATCGTAGCATCGTTGTCGTCTCGCCAATATTATGCTTCCACGACTATCTCTACCGTTTAGTGATAAAGTAAAGCATTACTGCGCAATTGCATTGCATACAATAAACCGACAACCATATGGCTCCTGCCAGTTGCCGATAACTCGGTTAGAAAACATGATCATCTCATACAATAAAATCAGCATCATGTCTTGACCATATCACATCACAACATGCCCTGCAAAAACAAGTTAGACGTCCTCTACTTTGTTGTTGCAAGTTTTACGTGGCTGCTACGGGCTTAAGCAAGAACCAATCTTACCTACGCATCAAAACCACAACGATAGTTTGCCAAGTTGGTGCTGTTTTAACCTTCGCAAGGACCGGGCATAGCCACACTCGGTTCAACTAAAGTTGGAGAAACTGTCACCCGCAAGCCACCTATGTGCAAAGCACGTCGGGAGAACCGGTCTCGCGTAAGCGTACGCGTAATGTCGGTCCGGGCCACTTCGTCCAACAATACTGCCGAACCAAAGTATGATATGCTGGTAAGCAGTATGACTTATATCGCCCACAACTCACTTGTGTTCTACTCGTGCATATAACATCAACACATAAAACCTAGGCTCGGATGCCACTGTTGGGGAATGTAGTAATTTCAAAAAATTTCCTACGCACACGCAAGATCATGGTGATGCATAGCAACGAGGGGAGAGTGTGATCTACGTACCCTTGTAGACCGACAGCGGAAGCGTTATGACAACGCGGTTGATGTAGTCGTACGTCTTCACGGCCCGACCGATCAAGTACCGAAACTACGGCACCTCCGAGTTTTAGCACACGTTCAGCTCGATGACGATCCCCGGACTCCGATCCAGCAAAGTGTCGGGGAAGAGTTCCGTCAGCACGACGGCGTGGTGACGATCTTGATGTACTACTGTCGCAGGGCTTCGCCTAAGCACCGCTACAATATTATCGAGGACTATGGTGGCAGGGGGCGCCGCACACGGCTAAGAATATGATCACGTGGATCAACTTGTGTGTTTTTGGGGTGCTCCTGCCTCCGTATATAAAGGTTCAAGAGAGGAGGAGGCCGGACGGCCCCTATGGCGCGCCAAGGAGGAGTGCTCCTCCTAGTAGGAGTCCTACTCCTACTAGGAGGGGGAAAGAAGTGGGGAGGGAGAAGGAAAGGGGGGCGCCGCCCCCCCTCTCCTAGTCCAATTCGGACCAGGGGGAGGAGGCGCGCGGCCCACCTTTGGCTGCCCCTCTCTCTCTCCACTAAGGCCTATATGGCCCATTACTTCTCCCGGGGGGGAGGGGGGTTCCGGTAACCCTCCGGTTTTCTCCGAAATCACCCGGAACACTTCCGGTGTCCGAATATAGCCGTCCAATATATTAATCTTTATGTCTCGACCATTTCGAGACTCCTCGTCATGTCCGTGATCACATCCGGGGCTCTGAACAACCTTCGGTACATCAAAACATATAAACTCATAATATAACTGTCATCGGAACCTTAAGCGTGCGGACCCTACGGGTTCGAGAACAATGTAGACATGACCGAGACATGTCTCCGGTCAATAACCAATAGCGGGACCTGGATGCCCATATTGGCTCCTACATATTCTACGAAGATCTTTATCGGTCAGACCGCATAACAACATACGTTGTTCCCTTTGTCATCGGTATGTTACTTGCCCGAGATTCGATCGTCGGTATCCAATACCTAGTTCAATCTCGTTACCGTCAAGTCTCTTTACTCGTTCTGTAATACATCATCTCGCAACTAACTCATTAGTTGCAGTGCTTGCAAGGCTTAAGTGATGTCCATTACCAAGAGGGCCCAGAGATACCTCTCCGACGATCGGAGTGACAAATCCTAATCTCGAAATACGTCAACCCAACATGTACCTTTGGAGACACCTGTAGAGTACCTTTATAATCACCCAATTACGTTGTGACGTTTGGTAGCACACAAAGTGTTCCTCCGGCACACGGGAGTTACATAATCTCATAGTCATAGGAACATGTATAAGTCATGAAGAAAGCAATAGCAACATACTAAACGATCGGATGCTAAGCTAATGGAATGGGTCATGTCAATCAGATCATTCAACTAATGATGTGATCCCGTTAATCAAATGACAACTCTTTGTCAATGGTTAGGAAACATAACCATCTTTGATTAACGAGCTAGTCAAGTAGAGGCATACTAGTGACACTTTGTTTGTCTATGTATTCACACATGTATTATGTTTCCGGTTAATACAATTCTAGCATGAATAATAAACTTTTATCATGATATAAGGAAATAAATAATAACTTTATTATTACCTCTAGGGCATATTTCCTTCAAAGTAGTGGCCGAGAAGTCGTCGGTATAGACCAGAAGACGCTAGTGGCCGCAACTTGTGTAGCAAATCACTGCCCTAGAGAAGAATATGTAAAAAAAAGCATGTAGATACTCCAAATACCGCGCATGCCGACCGAGTCCAGACGGATCCACTGGAGACCAAAATCGACAAGATTCAGGAAGATCCGTTAAAGACACACTTTCACATGCCCTCCACCGGCGCTAAGCACGCCAATGGAGCGAGGAGGAGACGGGGAGAGCGTTATTCCTAAACTAGGGCAACGTCATCGGCCTGTTGGCCTAATCAAAACAAGAGAACCCTCCCCCACCCCACCCCCTACCAAACTGAGGCACCAGGACACATCCACAAGTAGGACCTCCCTTTCACCGCCGCCGCCTCGTGTGCTTTTCCTAGTGGCGTACTCTACGAGCGGCAAAAGGGCAAGGACGCGGCTGTAAACAATCTAGGTTTTCCTGGCGACGGCTTCTGTCACATACATACTCCAATCAATTACCCTGGCATGCTAGTTCCTTGGGGCATCTCTAATATGTCTCCTAAAATTTAATCCTCCATCATATCCCCATCCTCTAAAAATTCGTTTTTGGATTGAATCCATCTTAAATTTTCTTCATCCCGAAAATGTAATCAAAAAAATCCGAGACAAACCTTTTGCGCACAAACTCATTTGAAACACAAATTTAAACTACTTAGAGATCATACATAGCACAACTAAACAACGATACCGCATTAACATCATATATAGCATAATTAAATAATACATTAGCTAATACATTGACACTACGTCGACATCAATCTAGCTAAAACACTGAGATAAACTATGTAGAACTAGATACTACATATTACAACGACATTACTCGTCGTCCTTAGAGAAATTCGAATTGGAGGAGACTGAGATTAACCCCCGCCAGAGGGGCCGACCTTGTGGTCGTTGGCGTTGGGAACATCTCTTTAGGCTCGGCTTGGAGGCGCGCGGATGAGCTCATGGGCCATACTCCTTGACCCATGGGTCAACTAAGTCGCAACCTTGACCCATGGGCCATACTACTTAGCTACGAAGGGCCAGCAACATGCCCATTTCATTTACTGCTTGAACCATAGCATTCCAGCCGTCAATTTTAGAGTTTCTTTTGTTGCTTAACTGAAGAGTTTTCTATAAGTACAAAATAGTAATACACTTGGTCTGGAAGTGATCTCGGGGATAGTGACTGCTCCAGTAGCTGATCGATCCTAGCATAAGCATCACATTAGACTCATTAAAGCACAATTTCTGGTTATGTTTTTGTAGCACAAATGTTATATAGTAATAATTTAACTCTTGGTCAAATGTTTGTTCTACCGAAACCTAATACATTAAAAATAAAATAAACCTAATACACCTGGTTGAAACAGAGACGGTACTATATATTGTATCTTACATTTGGTACATTTGTGATCTATGAAACTTTAGTGTGTGTACTATACATGGGATGTTTATTCAAGTATGGCTCTTGGTATTCGCAAAAAATGTATGGCTCTTCATAGAACAAAGTGAAGCATTGTAGTTTACGGTGTGCCCGGGCTTTAACAATTCGGTAGCTCTGAATATGGGAGGGTAGCAACCTCATTTTTATTGGGAATGGCCGTTTATAGATTATCAGATGTATGTAGCCAAACACCAACACTTTGCATCTGCCTAGAACAGGCCTGCAACCAAACAGTATGCGTGTGTTTCTGCTCAGCCAGACTAGAGGGGATGCAGACAAACAAACTATGTGCACAACATGTTTTTTTTTCTTGTTTTCACTCCGCCTGGTTGAGTCAGGCTAAAGATACACAGTACCCAAAATCCATAAAATCTACCAAACGCGCCCTCTGTGTTTCCATCAGCTAGGGCAATGCCGGCAACGGCTATGGCGGTGGATCTTCGTCTTAGGCTACGCCTTGAACTGGCTACGTCCACACGTACCAAGTTTCCCTGCCGCCCCCACCACTTCCATTGCTCACCCCAGGTATATCTGCATGCTTTAAAGTTTGAACAATGTTGGTTCATTGTGGAATGAACTTGGTTTGTTTCTCTCCAACTAGTTATTCAAATTTGCACTGAACTTTTTGTTGTCAGTACTGGTTTCTGCATACCAAATGGGTCTGGACAGCTGCTACCTCATGTATTCGGTTAACTCTGCATAGTGTTTAAGCGAATGTGATTATGTAGTAAAAGACGTGGTCGATGATTAAGATGATGCAGCTGAAAGATACATCCTGTATTTTCAGCCGTGGGAAGATAAGCATCTTATTGACAGTGATTTAGTAAAAGATCACTTCTCTGCCAACAGTATAAGTATGTCAAACTCTGCTGATGGTAAAATGTTTGAAATCATTCTTCTTTACTGCTAATGGTTTTGAGAGAAGAAACTTTACTTGTGGCATGTTTTGAATAGAAAATACTGTTAGCAGATCATCAACAAAGATGTGCTTTGATTATAATGTTCATTATTTTGTTCAGGTATAGCTTAAAAAAGTCGTGAAGAAATAGGCAACGCCGTTCACTTTCCATGGTAGTCTTGCTTCAGTTCAGCCCAGTGAAGTGCAGCCTTCCAGCATTGTTTTTGAATTTTGACTTTTGACGTCCTACAACAATGAAACAACAAGCGGTTGTAGCTTTTATGGTTCTGTAGCAGCAGCGCTCAGGTTTTAGCTTCAACCCTTTCAAGACAAACTGAAACTATCCTTATCTTACTGCACCCCTGTTGTTAACTCGCCTGAAAAGGTGTGGTAGCACCCGGGGGTCCCGACACCCCTTTATCTGTCCGTTCCCCTTTGCTAAGATTCGTGCGGTTGTCTGTAAAATTGCAGAGCGTTTGCAGCAGCAGCATGCTTTATCAGGCGAGTTGACCAAGCTAATAGCCCTGTCTCTACACTGCTGTTCAGATAAGAGAATGATTTTTTGGTGAATTGGAGGGGGGCTCGATTGTATGGACAGACTTTATGAGGAGTTTGTGATCATAAAAACATGGAAGCGCCGGTTAACCTGGTAACATGCATTAACCTTTATAAAAAATCGGGGGAACAGTAACTATTTTGTTGTAAACATTAGCTAGGTCAGAGCAACAGTAAGTATTTTGTTGTACTCCCTCCATTCCAAATTAAATGTCACTGATTTTATACAAATCGATTTAAGTGTCCTTGATTTAGTACAAATCCCGTTCTATTTTCAGATCGTCACCTACCTAATCCACCAAATTGTATCATCTCCGTCTAAAATTTTACAATATCAATCCTTCACCAAGAAAACCAGGGTTTGAATCATGAATGTACACGGTAGTAGATCGATATCAAATGTTCAACCTGAGCATGGGGAGTATTCAATCACGACATTAGATTATGGGAGACTCAAATTTGGATTACGGTATCATTTTTTGTTGTTGCCAAAATAGTAGGGGAGGCCCCTACTGCGCTATTTATCTCTATATATTACATATTATATGTTATATTATTATATTATATTGAGTGTAGTGGATTTTCTGCATATCTCCATCGATGTTGTTCATATTTGTATTACATTTTTGTCCGTCCATTGATCTCCTATTCATATGTTTGATGTAGATCGACCAGGCTGCTTCGGGGAACTCCTTTAACGGCAAGGAGGTTGTGGCGTACAAGAAGCACAAGATGGTGGTGAAGCTCAGCAGCGCCCCAAGAGGCCGAAGAACTACGACCATTTTCATGAGAGGACGCCGGCCCATGGCACTGGCCCCATTCAAAGCACCGCCATCTTTTCCCTTGCCACCCAACTTTTCCAACGCTTCGATGTAGATGGAGCCATTGTCCATGCTTTCGTCCTTGTCTTTGTCATTGCCATCGGGGCCCTATAGTTAAATAAATGATTTGTATCTTGAAAACACAATGTGGAAGATAAAGTCACGTGTTAGATAAGAATCTCTCCTACTTGAAAAACAAAATATATTCTTAATCATTCTCCCTTTGTCGAACTTACTCTATGATTTCCCTTTTCTTCTTGTTTTGATTTTTGCCTCACATATCTGGGTTTTCTCACAGCCTCAATTGTCCCATTTCTTATTAACTAACCAAGTAAATTTATGCTTTTTTAGCAAGCCAATAAATGCTTACAAAACAATCTTATTCTTTTATGCAATCACATTAATTAATATGGAAAACTAAATTATGGACTAACCTATTAAAATATATATGTCGCCATTGCAGACACACATGCAATTATCTACACCTTATGTTCCTAAATATAAGATGTTTTTGCAGTTCCTAACAGATCTAGTAGTTATTAGTAATAAGGGTCTTATTGTTGGGTTGTGCTTGATTAACAAACCTCTTGGTTACCTAATTATTTTTTCCTACCTGAATAAGCGGGGGCGTGGTAATTTCGTTTTTAGTGATGAAAATGATTACACGAGTCTGTACGGAGGTGGAGCACTAGCTGGCCCAAATCTTAGCTAGATTACAATAAACTCCGTTTATACCCCCGTGTTTTGACATATTTGACACTAATTTGGGTAAATTTCATCCATTATACCTCATTTAGCAAAGTTGTTACTAAAATTTGTCCTTGTTAAAATTCTTTGACCATGCAGACTCGTTGGGCGTGCCATGTCGATGGTTTTCTACTAGCGTTTTGTCTCCACGTCAAACGAGACCAATTGACTCGGAAGTTATGTTGGCCCTCTACAGTTTCAAATTAAAATGCACTTTACTCCGGTAATAAACAAGTCAAATAGTTGACTCAAATGCACTCTTAATCAACACTTTCACTAAATGCAAAGTTATAGCACAACCAATACCCCAATTAACCCGCATACTGGCTTTGTCCTCGATTTTCTACTAAGATCTTATTCTCATATTAAATAAGAACCCGTGAGAAGGCCGACCAACCATACAAGCACTCCAATAGGTATCAAGCCGCTGATGCACCACTCCCATCAAATCGGAAGTTCCAATTGAATAATGAGCTTGACAGAAGGAAAGTTCTTGTTAGTCTCCCCCACTAATTAGAACTATGCCCCATTTTTCAGAGATTGGCCCGGCGTGGGAGGGGGCGGATGCCCCCCCCCCCCCCCCCCCCGCCGCCGCCGCCCGCTACTAAGCTCCATTTGCAACATATGAACTCTACATGGATCTCGTCTGGAACTGTTACCCATTAAGGAAGAATTCCAATACTCCAAGCAGGAGTTGATGGTTGAAATACCATCTTTGAGAGGAATTTTGAGCTTACAATTTTAGTCCGTACAACCCACGTGCATCTTCTTCAAGTCATAGAAAAATATCTTATCATGTAAAGCAAGGTCTATAACCAACACGAGAGACCAATTAAGTAGTGAGAACTAATTTCTAAAAGAAGGTTAAAAATTGCATACCCAACTTGACCATTTCATTTTAATATGTTAATTAATAGTCTCTGTGAAGCTAGTATGTAGGAATTACAGTCCAGATAATGTTGACATGAGGGAATTGCAGTCCAATCGAAACACTAATAAGGGTTAAAATGCGATTAATGAAAAGCCATAATCATTCTTCCCAGACATCTGAGTATAGTTGACTGGCTGACTTCTATATGTGCAACTTGTATAATTATCGAGATATTTTTTGAGCAACTTATTTCTTTTCAAACATCTCCGACATAATAACATTCATAAGGTCTATTATGTACTAACGAATATGTGCATCTTATACTGGCACATTAAATCAAGATAACTAACCTCTGAATATAGTGATCACTTGTCCATTCTGGATAGCCTTGGTAATCTTCCAGCCAATGCACCACACATCTCATTTCCCCTGCAAACCATGATACGATATTATTATATTTGAGACAAGTTCTCCAGAAACATCAAACATATATGCCATTGCAAAAGATACATTGAAGGTAGCATCAAAAGGCTACTAGATTTGCCATAGAACCCTACTGCAAAAGATAGTTTCCTACCTTCCTATGCCCCATTTTTAGATTGGCAAGGGGGTGAGGGGGGCAAGGCCCCCCACCCCTACTATAGTCCGTTTGAAATATATGAATTATGCAAGGATCGCATATGAATAGTTAGCCATTAGGGAAATAATTCTAATGCTCCAAATGGGACTTGATGGTTGTAATACCATGATTGAGAGGAGTTTTGAGCTTACAATTGTAATCTGTGCAACCCAAGCGCATCTTCTCTGAGTCATACACATATATCTTATCATGAAAATCAAGGCCTATAACCAGCCAGGGAGACCAATTAGGTAGTGAGAACAAAATTCTAAAAGAAGGTTAAAAAGGTCATACCCGACTTGACCATTTTATTGTAATATGTTAGTTAATTGTCCATGTGAAGCTAGCATGTAGGAATTACAGTCAAAATAACATTGGCACGAGGGAATTATAGTCCAATCAGAACAATAATAGTGGTTCAAGAAAGTCATGGAACCAAAAGCCGTAATCATTCTCCCAAGCCATCTCGGTATAGTTGATTGTCTGATTGATGTTTGCTACTTGTATAATTATTGACATATTTGTTGAACATATTTTTTTTGAATATCTGCGCACTGGTAGCAAAAAGCCCTTTAGTCCCGGTTCGCAACAGCCTTTAGTCCCGGCTGTGCAACCGGGACTAAATAAGCGCGACTAAAGACCCCCCCCCCCCCCTTTAGCCGCGGCTCTTACGGACCGCGACTAAAGACCCCCCCCCTTTAGTCCCGGTTCTTGTGGCTAACCGCGACTAAAGGCCGCCACAGGTTTTTGAAAAAAAAATTGAAATTTTTTTTTGAAATTTTTTTATTTTCAAATTTATGAATTATTTTAACCTCAGTCTGTAATCACCACCCCTCATCACTTCTCAATTTATTCTTTTATCAGCCCTCATCATTCCAAATCATCTAACTTCCCAACCGCTCCAAGTCTGCACTTGTTGTTTTCCTGACAATAATAAGATGTCAATCCTATTAACCTTCAGGAATTTTGCTTGAGCATGAAGTGACACATTTCACTGTTTGAGTTTGAAACTATTGTTTTTAAAAAACAATAATTATTTAGTAACACTAATATTTCTTAAATAATTAGTTTGACCATTGTTTGACCACAGTTTGACCACAGTTGACCACAGTTTGACCAGATTTGACCAAAATTGAAATAATTAAAATAATTATTTAGTAACACTAATATTCTAGAATAATTAGTTTGACCATTGTTTGACCATAGTTTGCCCAATGTTTGAATATTTTTCAATTTTTTCCACTCTAGATCTTAAAAGCCCCGTAACTTTTTTTCTATTAGGTTTTTGAGGATTTTGAAAATGTTTAACGGAGTTCCCCCATTAATTTGGATGTAACTTTTCGAGTAGATGATTTTTCATATAAAAAACTTTTTCATCCGAGTTAGTATGCAAAAGTTATGCCCATTTTTACAAATTTCAGAGAGATTTTGCAAATAAAGTCAAAATTCACATTTGCAAATTTTCCCAACAACTAGACCACATATCACATGAGAAACTTATTTTCTTTTATTTTTTTGACATTTCCATTATTTTCTTTTATTTTTTTTAAACTGAAAAGGCGATCCACCGGGGGGGGTAGAGTTTGAAAATGGGACCTTTAGTACCTGTTCGTGGCACGAACCGGGACTAAAGGTCTCAACCCCATTAGTTCCGGTTCGTGCCACAAACCGGGACTAAAGGGGAGGAGCTTTAGTCGCGGTTGGCCTGGCCAACCGCGACTAAAGGCCTTTGGGCATCTTTAGTCGCGGTTGGCCTGGCCAACCGCGACTAAAGCCCGCGAGCGCCCTGGGCCCAGGCATTTGGTCGCGGTTTGTCTGCCGAACCGCGACTAAAGACTTCATTAGTCGCGGTTCCTACAGTTTCGCGACTAATGGGGCTGGACGGAAGCCTCTTTTTCTACCAGTGGCGACAGAATAGCATTCTTAAAGTCAGATAGGTAATAGCTAATATGTGCAGCGTATACTGGCTCATTTAGTCAAGATAACTAACCTTCGAGTATAGTGATTCCATGGACATTCTAGATTGCCTCAGTACTTTGCCAGCCAATGCACCACAAAATATCATTGCCCTGCAAACCATGATATGTTATTTATAATGGCCAATAGTTCCATGCTATTTTCATATAACTATCAATCAAAATACCTGAAGTGTGCATCCCCCACCAATCGGTGATTAAAACTTGAAATCGTTTAATCAACTGATGTTTCACTTCAGTACAAAAAGTGACGAGCACAATAAAACCAGTTGTCTTGTATTTTGAAAGATAAATATAACCATATCAAGGGCAGTCATCGATTTATGAGTAAATATATACATATACATCTCTCTCTGTGTGTACGCGCGCGTATATAATTTGGCGTTGGAGTGTCCGATGAATACCATAAGCATGTCACAATAATAATGATGTGAAGCGATTTTATCTCTTTCCAACTTCATAAAAGGTTAATTATGTGTCATAAGGGCATCTCCAACAGCAACCTCAAATTTTCTCCCGCATCCGTCCACGGACAGGGGGACTAGTCCGCGGACACAAATGCGGGAGGCCGCCATCCAACGCTGCCCCCATACATTTCAAACACTTTATGAATCAACCGGATGAAATTCATGCAAATCGGTCGATATTCACCAAAGTTTGGATAAAATAGCACAAATCATCCATATATAGCATGTCTCAAATTCGGCTAGATTAACCTAATGTCTAGCAAGTTTTTAATCAACGGATCGTGCCTTCCCACATATACTCCCCCTTCAGCTTCATTCAACAGTGCGTGTACGTAAATGGCCGCCCTCTGTCCTGTGGTACATCACAGCAGCACATGCGGGCAACATAATATGTAAACAAACATTGATTGAACGAATCAATCAACAAGTTGAGGAAGAGGAAGCAAAACTTACGATCTCTTCCTCTGCCACATGCAATGGCCACCTTGCCTCGAGCTGACAAACCACGTTACAAAACTTGTTGATGCTGGTCTGGATAGCGTACCAGCGATACAATAATCACCTCACATTAAGTTGTTGAATGATGTACATGTCGTAGGGCGCAATGTGCTTTCGTGCGTGAATCGATTCATGCACTTGATCCCAGAAGGTCCCCCCCCCCCTCTGCCCCTGCCTACGAAATCCGCGGATACGACCAACCATGCATCTCAAAACCACTAATCCTCCATGGTCGAGTAGCTCGCCATCCTTCGTACTCTAAAAAATGATATAGCGTTTGAAAATAAGCTCAATGGCATTTGACCAAACACCTACCGGGCGTGGTGGTCGCCATGGAGGTCGTCTATAGGGGGGCCGGAGTGTACCTGGGTACAAACGACTCCAGGGTGGGCAGCTCGGTCGTAGATGAGAGCGGGCGCTTCGGCGCTGGTTTCGAACGTCCGGCAATGCCTCTGTGGCGGCCGGAGACGTACAACGGCGGCTATGGAGGTGGAGGGTGCGGATGAAAAATAAGGTGGAGAAGGGGCAGGGTGGAAGGAAATGGGACCGCGAAGGGGGATTGGGTGGGCCAGGGGTGTCGGAGTCCTACGTGTCTGCTGTCCGGACTCACGCAAACTCCCCCCCCCCCCCCCCCCACTTTGTCTCAAGTTTGCGGGAGAAACACGTCCGAACCGCTCGGTGGACCGGTACAGACCCGTGTTGGATCACTTCCACAGTTCGGCGTTGGAGATGCCCTAAGTACCATAGCCCTCCCACTAAGGTTTAGAATTCCACAATCAGTTAGCCACTTGATTTGGTTCCTAGATGTGACCAAGTCGTTGATGGTATAAATAGTATTATTCCTGAGTATGTGTTCCTTGTATTAATATTTCTCTCTATGTAGTTATGTTCAGCAAATAAACAATTTGTGTCAAAAACTTTCAATAGATCATCGATGGAGAAGCGATCATTGTGTGAAATTCAATAATGCACAGGATTTACCATTGAGAAATATTCCAGTCTTTCTTTTCCAAATGGTATGTCATACTCAATAAATTCCAATCGAGAAGTATGAATCAAATTCCGTCTCATTGTAGATGAATAGTGTCTGATATAATAATAACAGTTTTTATCCACAAGGGAGTTTGATGAATTATTTTCCAACTCCAAGTATATGGTATTCCCTTGATTCCTAAATATAAGTCTTTTTAGAGATTCCAATAAGAAACTACATACGAAGCAAAATGAGTGAATCTACACTCTAAACTACGTCTATATACATATGTAGTTCATGACGAAATCTCTAGAAAAACTTATATTGCGGAACGGAGGGAGTACTTGACATTTCCTTGGAACTGTTTGCATGTAAATAAAAATGCTAATATATTCCAGTCATATGTATGACGTAGAGACACAAGCCATAATCAAACTATCTGGAAAAAGATCCGCTGATAAATATATAGTGCAAATGTTAACAATAGACATTTATTATTATTATTATTATTATTATTATTATTATTACTACTACTACTACTGATAAATGGAATATATTAAGATCATGAAGATATCAATTACACCCGGCCTCTACATCAATGAAAGACAACAAGAATGCACACAGTTAAGAATAAAATAAAAAAGAGAGAAATATAAACACAAAGACCCGTCGCAGTGATGAAACAATCACAACAACAACACTCTAACCACCACCAAAGACAACACCCCGAACCACAAAAGAGGTTCTCCAAAAGCGAAGCTTCCAAGAAGGAAACAATTCACAAGCGTTGTCGTCGCCCGATCAAGGATCTGGAGTTTTCAACCTGGAGAAAATCTGAGATCCCAAAACAATGCCTTCAACAAGGTCATTGCCAGGTACAACGAATAAAGGCCAGACCTTGGGCTTTCACCCTGGAAATCGTGGCTCGGTACTCGAGAAGCACCACCAGAAATGTTGTCCACATGTATTGCCTTCCCCTCCTACCTAGGCCGCCACTTCAAGTCCTCAACAACCGATACACAGGAAAACTTGTGCTGCCATTCTTCGTCACAACCAAAACTCCTCTTCGTCATTACCAGACTCCGATCGCAGCCATCATGACATTCTTCACCACTGTGAATGTCGTGGAAATCTATACTTAAGACATGTCTCATGGCGCTGACAAGACAACGAAGGTTCCCACCACGCCCTCATGAAGCCTCTCTGGCTGAAGATGAGGGGGCGCCCGATTGGATCAACTTCGATCTAGATATCAACTGGCGCCATGTGCCAAAAGCTGAGATCTCCGAGAGGAACACCGAAACCCGTCGGTGTCCAAATCGAGGGGGCCCACATGAAGTAGATCGATGTTTTGGAGCAAGAACACCAGTGCCAACCACCTTTATTCCAGCTGAGCACGCCCACCGGCCATCCACCAGATAACTGGACTCCAGCCAGTGCGCTCACCGGCCAGCTGCTGCTACGCCACCAACACCAACAGCCACGGCCATGGCAGGGGACGCCCGCAGCCCACGCCGACCTCGGCCAGATCTGGTCGTGCCGCCCCGCCGCCATCCCTGGCGCCAAGGTGCGCTCGCCACCAGCTATTGGTCACGCAGCTGCAGAGGAGCAGTGACGCTGCATCCTCCCACATCTCTGTCGTAGCGCCCAGCACGCGCCACGCCCTGGCCCGAAACACCGGCCCACGCCGACCCTAGCGGGTGAGAGAACCTTGAGGTCCCGCCGGCGCCGGTAACGGCTGGGCTTCGCCCCGACCGCACACTCTGGCGGCGGCGAGGGAGAAGAAGGGGGCCCAGCGGAGGAGATGGGCGAGCCCTCCCCGGCCGCCTCACGGATGGCTGCTCAGGAGGGTTAGGTCGGGGGAATGAAGAGCTAAATTTACTTGTCCTCGGAGGGACTCCCATCTTCCTCCATAAACAAGTGTTCCTCGTGTTGGCGCTGCCTCTCGCAGCGCCGCTATTCTTCTACCTTGGTGCTGCCTCTCACAGCTCTCTCTCTCTTTCTCTGGATGTTTCTCTCTTCTTCTCTCAAGAACAAAAAAACACACACACATGAAACTCTACACACACACATGAAACTCTATACACACATGAAACTCTCCTCCTTGGTGGATTTTTCCAGCCCTCACGGCCTTCTTCTAATTACTGAACACAGCCAGGCCACTAAGTCACGTACTCACACATGACCCCCTCTCTCTCACCTAGAATCGCTCCAGGATCTCCACGATCGGTGGCTTCATAGCTTGTGCACTAACTAACTTATCCATGCAAAGTAATCAACAACTAACTACATGCACACCCCTTGACCAGCTAACAACCTCCATGCGGCCACTACTTACCCACGAAGCTGGCTAACCACTTGCATGCATCTAACTAATCCATCCAGCCAGCTGGTTCGCTTTGCCGTCCATGCGCTTGTCGCATCACACGACTTTGCTGCCTCACGCAACACCACAGCTTCACACTGCCGTCGGCATCTTGCCGTGCTCGCCGCATCGCACGGTAGTTCGGCATCTCGCCTTCTCCGTACGCCTTCGCCGAAGCAACACTGGACTAGCTACTCTAGACCATCTACACTATATGCAAAACTTAAAACAAATATGCAGGTACAAAACATCAAGATTAGTTCTAACACCTCGATCATAGACATCTTGGTTATCGTTGAATCATCAATTGAGCTCGTGATCAAAATTCCAAGTGGAGTACAATCAACAATGTGGACAGAGATGACATAACAGTATGCGATTTCCGTTGTGATGGGCAAGGCGCATTTCCTTCGTGATGGCGAAGACGCCTGTGACAGCGCGGGCAACATGACGGCTATGTGGAGCCTCAGTGATGTTCAGATTATTTCTCAGCGAATTGCAACAATCCGCTGACGAGCACCGTACCCTACCATATTTCAACGTACTTCCTTCGATCCTCTCGATAATGATGTTTGTATTGATATATGTCAATTAGGAGCAGGAACTACGGAAAATAGTACTGTAGTATGTGAAAACTCGATGCTGCAAGCTGCCTCAATTCCTCGATCCACTTGCAAACGAAAGAAGCAAGGGACAGTAAGCTTCAAGCGAAGAATGTTGTTGCGATGATTAATGGTGGTGTGATGCTCCGAGTACCTGACATGAGTCCAAGTGTGACGGCCTGCGCCCCACGTGGAAGAGCAACCCGCGCTGGCCATAGATTTGGAAGAGCCAAGTAATACCCTGTTTGTAGCGAGTTCTGGTGCTTCTTTGCCTGTTTATTCACATCCGTTTCAGGGGGGCAAAGACGCGGGCAAAGCTTTTGACCTCCACACCTGATTATCACCTATCATCCGTCTAATTTTTCCCAAGGATGATGATGCTCTTCTCAACTGCCTAAATGAAGGAGGACAGTCAATTGAACCCGGTTGGTAATATTATTATCTCTTTCAACACTTATCCTGCATGGGGTCAATTTTTCAAACAACCAAAAATCATGCATGATTGCAAATGGATTGATTTTTGTGTAACCTAAACTATACCGCCTTCTCTTCAGGTATATGCCAATAATTCTCATGGTTTTGGTCAATGAAGTAAAGGCTTTGCCACTGGTTGGAGCACCTATATTCCGAAGTATAACCCAAGAGACATCATTGCTAACCTGGAAAGATTGCTAGATGGAGAAACAGTCCAACCTATGGTCCCTTGGTACAAGGGGTTCAAGGTCCGTCAAATGCATTAACAAGCATAGTCTTGTTACACTAGCAGTTTTCTTCCTTAATTCAACAAATTGGTTTTTCATGGAAATTTTCTGTTCATAAATTCACAGGGGTCCTTGAAGAAGACAAGTTCAAAGTCAGCAGGTGTCATATATACCATCGCTGGTGTTATAGAAGAAGTTGTGCCACCAAGCTTGAAATTACCGAGCTTCCCATCGGCCGATGGTTTAAAGATTACCAAAAGTTTCTTCAGTCCATGTGCCATCAGAATTATAAAGGAAAGGACAAGGAACCACCGTTTCCAGAGGTAGTTAATTATTATGCAAATAGTTTCTTCTCGTGGGTTTTATATGTTTAGACTTTCTTCAACTGCAACCAATTTGCAGAGTATACGGTCCAATTGCAATCATGTCGACGTGCATTTTGAAGTTATCTTGAGTGAGAAAAACATGAATATTGCTAAGCAAGAAGGCCTTGAGTAGAAATTCAAGCTGACAACCACAATAGGAACAACAAACATGCAATTGTTCGACTCCGTTGGTAAAATTCAAAAATATGACACCCCAGAGGAAAGTGAGTATCTCTATCTAATATGGACATGTATTGCAACCAGAAACCCATTCTCTCTTTGTAGATTTTAATATGAAATTATGTTACATTTTCAGTTCTTAAAGAGTTCTTCAAACTAAGGGTCTGTTCGGTAATCATCCCGCTCCGTGAAATCTGAGGATCTGTGGAGCACCTCCTTTCCTAATTCGCGATTTTGAACTGCCGCTCCTCCAGCTCCGGGAGCGGAGTTGTGGAGGGGGGGGGGGGGGGGGGGGAACCGAACAGGCATGAAGCCTAGAATACTATGGCAGAAGAAAGGTGCATGTTGTTGAGTTTTCCTCTATGATGGCGATGTTCATGTGCACACTGCCATATCAATTAATTTATGTTATGCAGAAAGTAAAGCTTCAAAATATAGGGAAAGAGTCGTTGAAACTTAAGAAGAAAGTGAGGTTTATTCTTTCTATTATCTCCCAGGACATCGGACTGGTTAACAGGAAGAGAGAGAGAGCTAATCCTGGAGCTTAAGCGGAAGGGGTATGAACCTTCCACCAAAAAAAACATTACAGCCGAGCAAGTTGCTCTAGGAGGAGGTACAAATCATCCATACATAGCATGCAAGTTAAGTCTAGTACAACAATGTCTCAAATTCGGCTAGATTAACCTAATGTCTAGCAAGTTTTTAATCAACGGATCGTGCCTACCCACATATACTCCCCCTTCAGCTTCATTCAACAGTGCGTGTATGTAAATGGCCGCCCTCTGTCCTGTGGTACATCACAGCAGCACATGCGGGCAACATAATATGTAAACAAACATTGATTGATCGAATCAATCAACAAGTTGAGGAAGAGGAAGCAAAACTTACGATCTCTTCCTCTGCCACATGCAATGGCCACCTTGCCTCGAGCTGACAAACCACGTTACAAAACTTGGTGATGCTGGTCTGGATAGCGTACCATCGATACAATAATCACCTCACATTAAGTTGTTGAATGATGTACATGTCGTAGGGCGCAATGTGCTTTCATGCGTGAATCGATTCATGCACTTGATCCCAGAAGGTCACCCCCCCCTCCCCCCCCTCTGCCCCTGCCTACGAAATCCGCGGATACGACCAACCATGCATCTCACAACCACTAATCCTCCATGGTCGAGTAGCTCGCCATCCTTCGTACTCTAAAAAATGATATAGCGTTTGAAAATAAGCTCAATGGCATTTGACCAAACACCTACCGGGCGTGGTGGTCGCCATGGAGGTCGTCTATAGGGGGGCCGGAGTGTACCTGGGTACAAACGACTCCAGGGTGGGCAGCTCGGTCGTAGATGAGAGCGGGCGCTTCGGCGCTGGTTTCGAACGTCCGGCAATGCCTCTGTGGCGGCCGGAGACGTACAACAACGGCTATGGAGGTGGAGGGTGCGGATGAAAAATAAGGTGGAGAAGGGGCAGGGTGGAAGGAAATGGGACCGGGAAGGGGGATTGGGTGGGCCAGGGGTGTCGGAGTCCTACGTGTCTGCTGTCCGGACTCACGCAAACTCCCCCCACTTTGTCTCAAGTTTGCGGGAGAAAACACGTCCGAACCGCTCGGTGGACCGGTACAGACCCGTGTTGGATCACTTCCACAGTTCGGACAGAATGACTCGGACGGATGCGGGCAGTTTGATCGGCGTTGGAGATGCCCTAAGTACCATAGCCCTCTCACTAAGGTTTAGAATTCCACAATCAGTAAGCCACTTGATTTGGTTCCTAGATGTGACCAAGTCGTTGATGGTATAAATAGTATTATTCCTGAGTATGTGTTCCTTGTATTAATATTTCTCTCTATGTAGTTATGTTCAGCAAATAAACAATTTGTGTCAAAAACTTTCAATAGATCGAAGATGGAGAAGCGATCATTGTGTGAAATTCAATAATGCACAGAATTTACCATTGAGAAATATTCCAGTCTTTCTTTTCCAAATGGTATGTCATACTCAATAAATTCCAATCGAGAAGTATGAATCAAATTCCGTCTCATTGTAGATGAATAGTGTCTGATATAATAATAACAGTTTTTATCCACAAGGGAGTTTGATGAATTATTTTCCCAACTCCAAGTATATGGTATTCCTTTCATTCCTAAATATAAGTCTTTCTAGAGATTCCAATAAAAGACTACATACGACGCAAAATGAGTGAATCTACACTCTAAACTATGTCTATATATATATGTAGTTCATGACGAAATCTCTAGAAAAACTTATATTGCGGAACGGAGGGAGTACTTGACATTTCCTTGGAACTGTTTGCATGTAAATAAAAATGCTAATATATTCCAGTCATATGTATGACGTAGAGACACAAGCCATAATCAAACTATCTGGAAAAAGATCCGCTGATAAATATATAGTGCAAATGTTAACAATAGACATTTATTATTATTATTATTATTATTATTATTATTACTACTACTACTACTACTACTGATAAATGGAATATAATAAGATCATGAAGATATCAATTACACCCGGCCTCTACATCAATGAAAGACAACAAGAATGCACACAGTTAAGAATAAAATAAAAAAGAGAGAAATATAAACACAAAGACCCGTCGCAGTGATGAAACAATCACAACAACAACACTCTAACCACCACCAAAGACAACACCCCGAACCACAAAAGAGGTTCTCCAAAAGCGAAGCTTCCAAGAAGGAAACAATTCACAAGCTTTGTCGTCGCCCGATCAAGGATCTGGAGTTTTCAACCTGGAGAAAATCTGAGATCCCAAAACAATGCCTTCAACAAGGTCATTGCCAGGTACAACGAATAAAGGCCAGACCTTGGGCTTTCACCCTGGAAATCGTGGCTCGGTACTCGAGAAGCACCACCAGAAATGTTGTCCACATGTATTGCCTTCCCCTCCTACCTAGGCCGCCACTTCAAGTCCTCAACAACCGATACACAGGAAAACTTGTGCTGCCATTCTTCGTCACAACCAAAACTCCTCTTCGTCATTACCAGACTCCGATCGCAGCCATCATGACATTCTTCACCACTGTGAATGTTGTGGAAATCTATACTTAAGACATGTCTCATGGCGCTGACAAGACAACGAAGGTTCCCACCACGCCCTCATGAAGCCTCTCTGGCTGAAGATGAGGGGGCGCCCGATTGGATCAACTTCGATCTAGATATCAACTGGCGCCATGTGCCAAAAGCTGAGATCTCCGAGAGGAACACCGAAACCCGTCGGTGTCCAAATCGAGGGGGCCCACATGAAGTAGATCGATGTTTTGGAGCAAGAACAACAGTGCCAACCACCTTTATTCCAGTTGAGCACGCCCACCGGCCATCCACCAGATAACTGGACTCCAGCCAGTGCGCTCACCGGCCAGCTGCTGCTACGCCACCAACACCAACAGCCACGGCCATGGCAGGGGACGCCCGCAGCCCACGCCGACCTCGGCCAGATCTGGTCGTGCCGCCCCGCCGCCATCCCTGGCGCCAAGGTGCGCTCGCCACCAGCTATTGGTCACGCAGCTGCAGAGGAGCAGTGATGCTGCATCCTCCCACATCTCTGTCGTAGCGCCCAGCACGCGCCACGCCCTGGCCCGAAACACCGGCCCACGCCGACCCTAGCGGGTGAGAGAACCTTGAGGTCCCGCCGGCGCCGGTAACGGCTGGGCTTCGCCCCGACCGCACACTCTGGCGGCGGCGAGGGAGAAGAAGGGGGCCCAGCGGAGGAGATGGGCGAGCCCTCCCCGGCCGCCTCACGGATGGCTGCTCAGGAGGGTTAGGTCGGGGGAATGAAGAGCTAAATTTACTTGTCCTCGGAGGGACTCCCATCTTCCTCCATAAACAAGTGTTCCTCGTGTTGGCGCTGCCTCTCGCAGCGCCGCTATTCTTCTACCTTGGTGCTGCCTCTCACAGCTCTCTCTCTCTTTCTCTGGATGTTTCTCTCTTCTTCTCTCAAGAACAAAAAAACACACACACATGAAACTCTACACACACACATGAAACTCTATACACACATGAAACTCTCCTCCTTGGTGGATTTTTCCAGCCCTCACGGCCTTCTTCTAATTACTGAACACAGCCAGGCCACTAAGTCACGTACTCACACATGACCCCCTCTCTCTCACCTAGAATCGCTCCAGGATCTCCACGATCGGTGGCTTCATAGCTTGTGCACTAACTAACTTATCCATGCAAAGTAATCAACAACTAACTACATGCACACCCCTTGACCAGCTAACAACCTCCATGCGGCCACTACTTACCCACGAAGCTGGCTAACCACTTGCATGCATCTAACTAATCCATCCAGCCAGCTGGTTCGCTTTGCCGTCCATGCGCTTGTCGCATCACACGACTTTGCTGCCTCACGCAACACCACAGCTTCACACTGCCGTCGGCATCTTGCCGTGCTCGCCGCATCGCACGGTAGTTCGGCATCTCGCCTTCTCCGTACGCCTTCGCCGAAGCAACACTGGACTAGCTACTCTAGATCATCTACACTATATGCAAAACTTAAAACAAATATGCAGGTACAAAACATCAAGATTAGTTCTAACACCTCGATCATAGACATCTTGGTTATCGTTGAATCATCAATTGAGCTCGTGATCAAAATTCCAAGTGGAGTACAATCAACAATGTGGACAGAGATGACATAACAGTATGCGATTTCCGTTGTGATGGGCAAGGCGCATTTCCTTCGTGATGGCGAAGACGCCTGTGACAGCGCGGGCAACATGACGGCTATGTGGAGCCTCAGTGATGTTCAGATTATTTCTCAGCGAATTGCAACAATCCGCTGACGAGCACCGTACCCTACCATATTTCAACGTACTTCCTTCGATCCTCTCGATAATGATGTTTGTATTGATATATGTCAATTAGGAGCAGGAACTACGGAAAATAGTACTGTAGTATGTGAAAACTCGATGCTGCAAGCTGCCTCAATTCCTCGATCCACTTGCAAACGAAAGAAGCAAGGGACAGTAAGCTTCAAGCGAAGAATGTTGTTGCGATGATTAATGGTGGTGTGATGCTCCGAGTACCTGACATGAGTCCAAGTGTGACGGCCTGCGCCCCACGTGGAAGAGCAACCCGCGCTGGCCATAGATTTGGAAGAGCCAAGTAATACCCTGTTTGTAGCGAGTTCTGGTGCTTCTTTGCCTGTTTATTAACATCCGTTTCAGGGGGGCAAAGACGCGGGCAAAGCTTTTGACCTCCACACCTGATTATCACCTATCATCCGTCTAATTTTTCCCAAGGATGATGATGCTCTTCTCAACTGCCTAAATGAAGGAGGACAGTCAATTGAACCCGGTTGGTAATATTATTATCTCTTTCAACACTTATCCTGCATGGGGTCAATTTTTCAAACAACCAAAAATCATGCATGATTGCAAATGGATTGATTTTTGTGTAACCTAAACTATACCGCCTTCTCTTCAGGTATATGCCAATAATTCTCATGGTTTTGGTCAATGAAGTAAAGGCTTTGCCACTGGTTGGAGCACCTATATTCCGAAGTATAACCCAAGAGACATCATTGCTAACCTGGAAAGATTGCTAGATGGAGAAACAGTCCAACCTATGGTCCCTTGGTACAAGGGGTTCAAGGTCCGTCAAATGCATTAACAAGCATAGTCTTGTTACACTAGCAGTTTTCTTCCTTAATTCAACAAATTGGTTTTTCATGGAAATTTTCTGTTCATAAATTCACAGGGGTCCTTGAAGAAGACAAGTTCAAAGTCAGCAGGTGTCATATATACCATCGCTGGTGTTATAGAAGAAGTTGTGCCACCAAGCTTGAAATTACCGAGCTTCCCATCGGCCGATGGTTTAAAGATTACCAAAAGTTTCTTCAGTCCATGTGCCATCAGAATTATAAAGGAAAGGACAAGGAACCACCGTTTCCAGAGGTAGTTAATTATTATGCAAATAGTTTCTTCTCGTGGGTTTTATATGTTTAGACTTTCTTCAACTGCAACCAATTTGCAGAGTATACGGTCCAATCGCAATCATGTCGACGTGCATTTTGAAGTTATCTTGAGTGAGAAAAACATGAATATTGCTAAGCAAGAAGGCCTTGAGTAGAAATTCAAGCTGACAACCACAATAGGAACAACAAACATGCAATTGTTCGACTCCGTTGGTAAAATTCAAAAATATGACACCCCAGAGGAAAGTGAGTATCTCTATCTAATATGGACATGTATTGCAACCAGAAACCCATTCTCTCTTTGTAGATTTTAATATGAAATTATGTTACATTTTCAGTTCTTAAAGAGTTCTTCAAACTAAGGGTCTGTTCGGTAATCATCCCGCTCCGTGAAATCTGAGGATCTGTGGAGCACCTCCTTTCCTAATTCGCGATTTTGAACTGCCGCTCCTCCAGCTCCGGGAGCGGAGTTGTGGAGGGGGGGGGGGACCGAACAGGCATGAAGCCTAGAATACTATGGCATAAGAAAGGTGCATGTTGTTGAGTTTTCCTCTATGATGGCGATGTTCATGTGCACACTGCCATATCAATTAATTTATGTTGTGCAGAAAGTAAAGCTTCAAATATAGGGAAAGAGTCGTTGAAACTTAAGAAGAAAGTGAGGTTTATTCTTTCTATTATCTCCCAGGACATCGGACTGGTTAACAGGAAGAGAGAGAGCTAATCCTGGAGCTTAAGCGGAAGGGGTATGAACCTTCCCCCCCAAAAAAACATTACAGCCGAGCAAGTTGCTCTAGGAGGAGGTACAAATCATCCATACATAGCATGCAAGTTAAGTCTAGTACAACAATGTCTCAAATTCGGCTAGATTAACCTAATGTCTAGCAAGTTTTTAATCAACGGATCGTGCCTACCCACATATACTCCCCCTTCAGCTTCATTCAACAGTGCGTGTACGTAAATGGCCGCCCTCTGTCCTGTGGTACATCACAGCAGCACATGCGGGCAACATAATATGTAAACAAACATTGATTGATCGAATCAATCAACAAGTTGAGGAAGAGGAAGCAAAACTTACGATCTCTTCCTCTGCCACATGCAATGGCCACCTTGCCTCGAGCTGACAAACCACGTTACAAAACTTGGTGATGCTGGTCTGGATAGCGTACCATCGATACAATAATCACCTCACATTAAGTTGTTGAATGATGTACATGTCGTAGGGCGCAATGTGCTTTCATGCGTGAATCGATTCATGCACTTGATCCCAGAGGGTCACCCCCCCTCCCCCCCCCCCCTCTGCCCCTGCCTACGAAATCCGCGGATACGACCAACCATGCATCTCACAACCACTAATCCTCCATGGTCGAGTAGCTCGTCATCCTTCCTACTCTAAAAAATGATATAGCGTTTGAAAATAAGCTCAATGGCATTTGACCAAACACCTACCGCGCGTGGTGGTCGCCATGGAGGTCGTCTATAGGGGGGCCGGAGTGTACCTGGGTACAAACGACTCCAGGGTGGGCAGCTCGGTCGTAGATGAGAGCGGGCGCTTCGGCGCTGGTTTCGAACGTCCGGCAATGCCTCTGTGGCGGCCGGAGACGTACAACAACGGCTATGGAGGTGGAGGGTGCGGATGAAAAATAAGGTGGAGAAGGGGCAGGGTGGAAGGAAATGGGACCGGGAAGGGGGATTGGGTGGGCCAGGGGTGTCGGAGTCCTACGTGTCTGCTGTCCGGACTCACGCAAACTCCCCCCACTTTGTCTCAAGTTTGCGGGAGAAAACACGTCCGAACCGCTCGGTGGACCGGTACAGACCCGTGTTGGATCACTTCCACAGTTCGGACAGCATGACTCGGACGGATGCGGGCAGTTTGATCGGCGTTGGAGATGCCCTAAGTACCATAGCCCTCTCACTAAGGTTTAGAATTCCACAATCAGTAAGCCACTTGATTTGGTTCCTAGATGTGACCAAGTCGTTGATGGTATAAATAGTATTATTCCTGAGTATGTGTTCCTTGTATTAATATTTCTCTCTATGTAGTTATGTTCAGCAAATAAACAATTTGTGTCAAAAACTTTCAATAGATCGAAGATGGAGAAGCGATCATTGTGTGAAATTCAATAATGCACAGAATTTACCATTGAGAAATATTCCAGTCTTTCTTTTCCAAATGGTATGTCATACTCAATAAATTCCAATCGAGAAGTATGAATCAAATTCCGTCTCATTGTAGATGAATAGTGTCTGATATAATAATAACAGTTTTTATCCACAAGGGAGTTTGATGAATTATTTTCCCAACTCCAAGTATATGGTATTCCTTTCATTCCTAAATATAAGTCTTTTTAGAGATTCCAATAAAAGACTACATACGACGCAAAATGAGTGAATCTACACTCTAAACTACGTCTATATACATATGTAGTTCATGACGAAATCTCTAGAAAAACTTATATTGCGGAACGGAGGGAGTACTTGACATTTCCTTGGAACTGTTTGCATGTAAATAAAAATGCTAATATATTCCAGTCATATGTATGACGTAGAGACACAAGCCATAATCAAACTATCTGGAAAAAGATCCGCTGATAAATATATAGTGCAAATGTTAACAATAGACATTTATTATTATTATTATTATTATTATTATTATTATTACTACTACTACTGATAAATGGAATATATTAAGATCATGAAGATATCAATTACACCCGGCCTCTACATCAATGAAAGACAACAAGAATGCACACAGTTAAGAATAAAATAAAAAAGAGAGAAATATAAACACAAAGACCCGTCGCAGTGATGAAACAATCACAACAACAACACTCTAACCACCACCAAAGACAACACCCCGAACCACAAAAGAGGTTCTCCAAAAGCGAAGCTTCCAAGAAGGAAACAATTCACAAGCGTTGTCGTCGCCCGATCAAGGATCTGGAGTTTTCAACCTGGAGAAAATCTGAGATCCCAAAACAATGCCTTCAACAAGGTCATTGCCAGGTACAACGAATAAAGGCCAGACCTTGGGCTTTCACCCTGGAAATCGTGGCTCGGTACTCGAGAAGCACCACCAGAAATGTTGTCCACATGTATTGCCTTCCCCTCCTACCTAGGCCGCCACTTCAAGTCCTCAACAACCGATACACAGGAAAACTTGTGCTGCCATTCTTCGTCACAACCAAAACTCCTCTTCGTCATTACCAGACTCCGATCGCAGCCATCATGACATTCTTCACCACTGTGAATGTCGTGGAAATCTATACTTAAGACATGTCTCATGGCGCTGACAAGACAACGAAGGTTCCCACCACGCCCTCATGAAGCCTCTCTGGCTGAAGATGAGGGGGCGCCCGATTGGATCAACTTCGATCTAGATATCAACTGGCGCCATGTGCCAAAAGCTGAGATCTCCGAGAGGAACACCGAAACCCGTCGGTGTCCAAATCGAGGGGGCCCACATGAAGTAGATCGATGTTTTGGAGCAAGAACAACAGTGCCAACCACCTTTATTCCAGTTGAGCACGCCCACCGGCCATCCACCAGATAACTGGACTCCAGCCAGTGCGCTCACCGGCCAGCTGCTGCTACGCCACCAACACCAACAGCCACGGCCATGGCAGGGGACGCCCGCAGCCCACGCCGACCTCGGCCAGATCTGGTCGTGCCGCCCCGCCGCCATCCCTGGCGCCAAGGTGCGCTCGCCACCAGCTATTGGTCACGCAGCTGCAGAGGAGCAGTGACGCTGCATCCTCCCACATCTCTGTCGTAGCGCCCAGCACGCGCCACGCCCTGGCCCGAAACACCGGCCCACGCCGACCCTAGCGGGTGAGAGAACCTTGAGGTCCCGCCGGCGCCGGTAACGGCTGGGCTTCGCCCCGACCGCACACTCTGGCGGCGGCGAGGGAGAAGAAGGGGGCCCAGCGGAGGAGATGGGCGAGCCCTCCCCGGCCGCCTCACGGATGGCTGCTCAGGAGGGTTAGGTCGGGGGAATGAAGAGCTAAATTTACTTGTCCTCGGAGGGACTCCCATCTTCCTCCATAAACAAGTGTTCCTCGTGTTGGCGCTGCCTCTCGCAGCGCCGCTATTCTTCTACCTTGGTGCTGCCTCTCACAGCTCTCTCTCTCTTTCTCTGGATGTTTCTCTCTTCTTCTCTCAAGAACAAAAAAACACACACACATGAAACTCTACACACACACATGAAACTCTATACACACATGAAACTCTCCTCCTTGGTGGATTTTTCCAGCCCTCACGGCCTTCTTCTAATTACTGAACACAGCCAGGCCACTAAGTCACGTACTCACACATGACCCCCTCTCTCTCACCTAGAATCGCTCCAGGATCTCCACGATCGGTGGCTTCATAGCTTGTGCACTAACTAACTTATCCATGCAAAGTAATCAACAACTAACTACATGCACACCCCTTGACCAGCTAACAACCTCCATGCGGCCACTACTTACCCACGAAGCTGGCTAACCACTTGCATGCATCTAACTAATCCATCCAGCCAGCTGGTTCGCTTTGCCGTCCATGCGCTTGTCGCATCACACGACTTTGCTGCCTCACGCAACACCACAGCTTCACACTGCCGTCGGCATCTTGCCGTGCTCGCCGCATCGCACGGTAGTTCGGCATCTCGCCTTCTCCGTACGCCTTCGCCGAAGCAACACTGGACTAGCTACTCTAGACCATCTACACTATATGCAAAACTTAAAACAAATATGCAGGTACAAAACATCAAGATTAGTTCTAACACCTCGATCATAGACATCTTGGTTATCGTTGAATCATCAATTGAGCTCGTGATCAAAATTCCAAGTGGAGTACAATCAACAATGTGGACAGAGATGACATAACAGTATGCGATTTCCGTTGTGATGGGCAAGGCGCATTTCCTTCGTGATGGCGAAGACGCCTGTGACAGCGCGGGCAACATGACGGCTATGTGGAGCCTCAGTGATGTTCAGATTATTTCTCAGCGAATTGCAACAATCCGCTGACGAGCACCGTACCCTACCATATTTCAACGTACTTCCTTCGA
The DNA here is from genome assembly GCA_034509565.1 of Triticum monococcum. Taxonomy (NCBI): domain Eukaryota; kingdom Viridiplantae; phylum Streptophyta; class Magnoliopsida; order Poales; family Poaceae; genus Triticum; species Triticum monococcum. Next base: position 726,028,791 of record CM067847.1, on the reverse strand, counting down.
TCCTCTCGATAATGATGTTTGTATTGATATATGTCAATTAGGAGCAGGAACTACGGAAAATAGTACTGTAGTATGTGAAAACTCGATGCTGCAAGCTGCCTCAATTCCTCGATCCACTTGCAAACGAAAGAAGCAAGGGACAGTAAGCTTCAAGCGAAGAATGTTGTTGCGATGATTAATGGTGGTGTGATGCTCCGAGTACCTGACATGAGTCCAAGTGTGACGGCCTGCGCCCCACGTGGAAGAGCAACCCGCGCTGGCCATAGATTTGGAAGAGCCAAGTAATACCCTGTTTGTAGCGAGTTCTGGTGCTTCTTTGCCTGTTTATTCACATCCGTTTCAGGGGGGCAAAGACACGGGCAAAGCTTTTGACCTCCACACCTGATTATCACCTATCATCCGTCTAATTTTTCCCAAGGATGATGATGCTCTTCTCAACTACCTAAATGAAGGAGGACAGTCAATTGAACCCGGTTGGTAATATTATTATCTCTTTCAACACTTATCCTGCATGGGGTCAATTTTTCAAACAACCAAAAATCATGCATGATTGCAAATGGATTGATTTTTGTGTAACCTAAACTATACCGCCTTCTCTTCAGGTATATGCCAATAATTCTCATGGTTTTGGTCAATGAAGTAAAGTCTTTGCCACTGGATGGAGCACCTATATTCCGAAGTATAACCCAAGAGACATCAATGCTAACCTGGAAAGATTGCTAGATGGAGAAACAGTCCAACCTATGGTCCCTTGGTACAAGGGGTTCAAGGTCCGTCAAATGCATTAACAAGCATAGTCTTGTTACACTAGCAGTTTTCTTCCTTAATTCAACAAATTGGTTTTTCATGGAAATTTTCTGTTCATAAATTCACAGGGGTCCTTGAAGAAGACAAGTTCAAAGTCAGCAGGTGTCATATATACCATCGCTGGTGTTATAGAAGAAGTTGTGCCACCAAGCCTGAAATTACCGAGCTTCCCATCGGCCGATGGTTTAAAGATTACCAAAAGTTTCTTCAGTCCATGTGCCATCAGAATTATAAAGGAAAGGACAAGGAACCACCGTTTCCAGAGGTAGTTAATTATTATGCAAATAGTTTCTTCTCGTGGGTTTTATATGTTTAGACTTTCTTCAACTGCAACCAATTTGCAGAGTATACGGTCCAATTGCAATCATGTCGACGTGCATTTTGAAGTTATCTTGAGTGAGAAAAACATGAATATTGCTAAGCAAGAAGGCCTTGAGTAGAAATTCAAGCTGACAACCACAATAGGAACAACAAACATGCAATTGTTCGACTCTGTTGGTAAAATTCAAAAAATATGACACCCCAGAGGAAAGTGAGTATCTCTATCTAATATGGACATGTATTGCAACCAGAAACCCATTCTCTCTTTGTAGATTTTAATATGAAATTATGTTACATTTTCAGTTCTTAAAGAGTTCTTCAAACTAAGGGTCTGTTCGGTAATCCTCCTGCTCCGTGAAATCAGAGGATCTGTAGAGCACCTCCTTTCCTAATTCGCGATTTTGAACTGCCGCTCCTCCAGCTCCGGGAGCGGAGTTGTGGAGGGGGGGAAACCGAACAGGCATGAAGCCTAGAATACTATGGCAGAAGAAAGGTGCATGTTGTTGAGTTTTCCTCTATGATGGTGATGTTCATGTGCACACTGCCATATCAATTAATTTATGTTGTGCAGGAAGTAAAAAAGCTTCAAAATATAGGGAAAGAGTACTTGAAACTTAAGAAGAAAGTGAGGTTTATTCTTTCTATTATCTCACGGGACATCGGACTGGTTAACAGGAAGAGAGCAGAGCTAATCTTGGAGCTTAAGCGGAAGGGGTATGAACCTCCCCCCCCCCCCCCCCAAAAAAAACATTACAGCCGAGCAAGTTGCTCTAGGAGGAGCTACAGATGTGGAAGAAGCAGCAACAGTAGGACTTCATGCGATCAATTATGCGTATCTTCTCACAACAACATTTGGTACATTTACTCCAAAGAAGAAGGTGTATGAGGCTATGAGCTCATCATACAACATAAGAAACTAGAGGACGAAGTTGAACATGTGGGCAAAGCAACTCTAGAAACTCTATGGCTTAGAGACCTTGATGGCCTTGAAAAGGAACTGGATATATTAAGCAGTCTCTCTCTAATGTTTTCCTCCATGTTATGTGCTTCACTTCTTCTCACTCACCGATTTTGATGCAGGTGATTGTTGGAAAGTTTCAAGCTGAACAGATGAGATGAGATGTTGGCGAGAAAAACACTCCTAAGGAGAGAAGGAGGGTGAGGCATGCAACACTCTAGAAGACAGCAACGCTTGGAACCATGGTGGTTCTCGGCTTCCGGCAATGCTCCTTTGTTCATGTAGGCATGCATGCTGCTCCGTGGGGCACCATGGCTCGCGCTGCGTCCGGTGGCCCTGCATCTGGAAAGTCGTTGATGGATCAAGTGCCTCGTTCTGGAGGTGAGCCTCTGGTGGTCTCCACGACGTGTGGTTGGCTGTGGCGGATCACAAAGCTTCTTCTTCGTTGATGGGAAGCTTCGATGGTGGTGGTTGTTGGTGGGCTTGCTGGTGCCGATGCGGGATGATGTGCGGCTGAGGTGGGGTGGGATATTGGGCGAGAATCATGTCTCGGCTTTGTGTCGTGACCAACTTTCCGATGAACCTGTAAGTTGTCGTTATGAACACCTAGTTACAGAGGACGTTTGAGCAACCCCAAAGTCCACCGTGCGGTAGGAAGTGGCTACCATGCTCTCATGGTTTGAGGAACAAAAACACATGTTAATACTCCGTGTTATAACAATTGATTTCAGACAATATTATCTCAAAGTATAACAAAGAAGTTTGGGTCTATTCAATATAATCGTTCTTATAACATCATACTCTCAATGTTGTTTTAGGACTATCATCACACTTAACGATATCCTAAGATCCAGAAAACATGATCACCAACAACACTTGAGCCATTCTTAGAGGCAAGACTAGGAACCTATTCTTTACCGTTTATCATTCCACATATGCGTATGAGTTTTTCACTGGATCGCATATTCCAAGATCATAGCAGTTATAACATGAAATATAAACTCTTAATTATGAACACGGAAATATAATAATACAATATTATTGCATCCAGGCATATTTTTAACAGATGAGCCCATGTTTGTGCGTTCATGAGAAAAGATAAGATACATACTCCCTCGGTGGCGCCTTCACTACGCCGCCCGTGAGGCATCAATGGGGGCTGACTGGCGCGGCAGCCTTGGCCAGCGTTGGCATTGATTGCCGCGGGAACCGAGGCAGGATGAGGACGACCAAGCGGCGTGTCGCTGACTCGGCGAGCGAACGAACGTTCGCGCCAAAATCGCGTTCCCCGGCGCCCCCAGGCGCCCCCAGCGCGCCGGGTTCGGCATGGGTCCGACGGCGCCAATTTTGGCCCAAACCGGCGAAAAACGGGCTCCTGGGGACGCGACTGGGCCGATTTTTGGGTGCCGGCGCGGAAAAAAGCCTTGTGTGTGTGGGGGGGGGGGGGGGGTGTTGGGGGCGCGGCTGGAGATGCTCTAAGTATCCACTAGATCATTATGGCCCGCGTTGCTACGCCCGTCTATTTTTACAAATAAATGATATGTACTTCTATAAGTATAGATGCGGAAAATGAAAGTTAATTAGGTCTGTAGCAAAACAATATGTTGCATATTTTAAGCTTGGCTATTTCTTATTATCGATGTCACTGGATGCATTTCTATAGTAGTAAGAAAAATATATTGAAAAAGACTTGGCAAGCATGCATTCAATCAATCCACAAACCACACCAAATGCTTCTTCACGAGATTTTATTTCCGCAACGACACACACATTTTCAGGAAAAGAGATCAATTGCAACCTTTTCATGACTTGCGACAAGGAATGACTAAATTTGGTGACAAATTATGCACAGAAATAACATGGACAATTGTAAGGGTTTTATTGCCTTTTGTGACCATGCTGCATCCTGGTCTCTGGTCCTCGTCCTTCCTCCTTTCCTCTAATCTTAAGAGCGGTGGCAGCAACGCACCAATGGTTTGCCCCAGGTACGAAAGCGCATGGGTGGTTAAGTCATAAGTTAAACAAAATAGCTTATCATGAAGCATTACCTATTTCGATCTTGCAAGTGCAGACGAAGCAATACCTACATAGGTAGTCAAATTTTAACTGCGTCAATTAGAGTATAATCGTATCTAATTTTTAAATAGATGCAAGGCTTCAGTTTTGGTTACCCAAACTGAAATATTTAACTATACTAAATAATAAAACAAGCATACTTTAAAAAGTGCTCCAGGATTTACTGCATGAAGCTGTCATTGCCCAAGCTTAAAAAATAAGTAGTACCCGTAAATCTTCAAACAGTTTTTCTCCTAAAAAATGCGATTATACACATTAGATGGGAGCAGTGAGCAGCTATATCCAAGCCACGGCAAGAAAGAATCATCACGCATCCATGGAGAAAACGGTAGAAGGTAATCTTCGTTCAATATAGCCACATCGGCTGAGGGAAACCACCAAAAAAAACACGGAACGAATTCATGACTTATGAGTTAGGATTTGGACAAAACAAAGCAAAGAGAAGGGCAGGCATGTATTCCCTCCGTAAACTAATATAAGAGCGTTTAGGTTACTATTTTAGTAATCTAAACTCTCTTATATTAGTTTACGGAGGGAGTAGAACCGAACGATTTATAAGAAATCAACCGCATTATTGCCTCCATATCCTTCTCGCGTTGGTGATGCTGCCCCTCACGGCGTTGCAGCAGGGGAGGAAAACGGGCGCATGGCTACGGTTAGGCCCTGGCCGCGGCGGCACACCCATGGTTCGCCAGAGGAGACATGGTCAGAGGGGAATGACGGGGGCGGTGGCGGTGGCGGTGGCGGTGACGGCGGCAGCGGCGAGACGGAGGTTCGTGGATGAGCGAAGCAGAGAGACATGGGAATGAAGCGACCCCGTGCGCGCAGCCGCCGCCAAAACGAACGGACTCGTGGGGATTGGAATAGATTGGGGATAGGATTTTTTTTTTTTGAGATTGGGGATAGGTGAAGAGCACGAAGCGGTTCCGGAGTATGCTGTTATTGGGCCTATGGGCGCATTTGACTGTCGGGCCCGATTAAGGAGATAACTCCCTGGTCGGGCTGCGGAGCAGCTGCCCAGTTATCGTGGGCCGAGCAGGTCACGCGATTTGAGAGGTTAAGAAACGAGCACACGGTGAAACGACCCAGAGATCTGAACCGTGGATAAGTGTGATCAAACGACAAGAACATCAAATCGCTGTGGGGAGCTGTAGCTCGCCCCGTTTTACTGTTTCTCAATGGAGACATGCTATGGTTTAGATGTGTTGCCAGTAATTTTATTGTTATTTAATTTTCAAAATACTAAACCATAAATTTCACAAAACATAGGTGAATCCACAAGTTCAAAAAAACTATGGCACTTCAACACAGAGCAAGACAAATTACATGACATAAGCATGACAAATTAACTATGGTATCTTAAGGTTACCGCCCAATGCGCCAAGGCGGGATTTTCCTCAATAGTATCTATAATTTCATACAACGGCTCGCACTACAAATTCAGATTTAAATGCATTTTACTAAAGTAATAAACAAGCCTAATATTTAACTCAAATGCACTGCTAATGAACACTCGTACTAAATGCAGAGTTATGGCACCATCAATCCCCAAATTAACTCTCCTAGTGGCTTTACCCTCAATTTTTCTACTATGATTTTGCTCTCATGCTAGATAACAATATGTACGATGATCAACCATACAACAGCCAGTCCAATAGCTATCAAGCCGCTGCAATATGACGACGCACCACTCACATCAATTCAGGTATTCCTATTGAATAATGAGCCTGGCAGAAGGAAATGCCTTGTTAGTTACCACCACTACTAAGAAGAACTATGACCCATTTGGAACATATAAATTCTACAAGGATCCCATATGGAATAGTTAGCCATTAGGGAAAGAATTCCAATGCTCCAAACGGGAGTCGATCGTTGAAATATACCATGACAAAGAGTCAGAGAGGAATTTTGAGCTTACAATTTTAGTCGGTCCAGCCCAAGCGCATCTTCTTCAAGTCATACAAAAATATCTTATCATGTAAAGCAAGGTCTGTAACAAGCCAGAGACCAATTAGATAGTGAGAACAAGTTTCTAAAAGAAGGTTAAAGAGCAATACATGACCTGACCATTTCATTGTAATATGTTAGTTAATTGTCCATATAATGTTGGCACAAGGGAATTACAGTCCAGTCAGAACAACAATACGGGTTGAAGAAAGGCATGTAGTGAAAAGCCATGATTCATTATCCTAAGCCATCTAAATATAGTTGACTGGGTGACTTACATTTGTTACTTGTATTATTATTGAAATATTTGTTAACCAACTTATTTGTTTTCGGACATGTATGACAGAATAGCATTCATAAAGTCTAATAGGTAATAGCCAATTTGTGCAGCTTATACTGGCTCATTCAGTCAATAAAACTAACCTCCGAGTACAGTGATTCCATGGCCATTCTGGATTGCCTTGGTACTTTGTCAGCCAATGCACGACACAATATCATTGCCCTGCATACCATGATATGATATTACTATACTTGAATCAAGTTCCCCAGAATCATCAAACAGATGCAACTGCAAAAAGATGCATCGAAGGAAGCATCCGAAGGCTGTTGAATTTACCATATAACCCTGCTGCAAAAGATAGTTTCCTGGCTTCATTGTCATTGCAGCACCGCCCTTAAAATATAGTGTGACCGTTGGAAATAACATGTCAATGCTGATACAACACAAAGTATTTTTATTAGTAATTCACCATTTTTAAAGACATGAACTGTTAATTTCATTATGAGAAAAAGGAAAACCTGCTAGAAGAAAGAAAACATGTGTCCCCCATCCCAGCCCGCTTGGTGCCAAAAGGACATACTGATGGAGAGACCACTGTAACTATCTGCAAATAGCTAATAAGAATAATTAGGACCTACATACCTGAGATTCTCATACTAAAGCAATTGAAGTAATATATATTGGTCACATATTAGTTTCTCAAAAGAAAAGCAATGAAGTGTGATCTGATCCTGTGAACTCACCGCACTAACAAATCCATCATAGGCTTTGTCTAGAAGGTAGGTTAGGTCCACTATGGGTCCTTGTTTATTTGATGTTGCAAACAAGGAAGAATAATAGGCAGGTCTTGAGCATTGACAGCAATGCCCTCCAGATTCAAGTTGTAATGATGCCTATATTTCATCCACAATATTAACACATAAAAAGTGGTTAATATGAAGAATTTAGAAAGTTCCAAATGATAGAGCACATATTCCAGATTACCCTAGCTGTATTGTATTACTGTTGGCTTATCAAATAAGTGAACACAAGTTTCTTTAGGAAAGGAAACAAATAGAAAGAAAAAGAGAGTGCAGCTAAAAAATGAAAAGAACTCAACCCGTGGGAAGGAGTCCAAGATTTATAGGAAGAAATCCGAAATCTGATGGGCAGGGGTTGCAAGATTGCCACCTAACACTAGGCTACATAGTAGTTCTCAAATTAATTCATCTAACGAGAATATTTTACCTTATATAAATATTGAAATAAAAGAATGACCTCCATAATGGTTACCACCACCTCTAACAGAGGTATCTAGTATGGCTAATTAAATAAAATCGAGCGATGCTGAATTTTAAACTCTTATGTTACACACTTTAATTAATTCAAGAAAAAACAAACTTACCCTACAAGTGGTATTTACTCGAAGTGTCAATAAGGAAAGTGTGTTCTTTCGGGGGGTTCCCTAATTTCACACTGGTATAATAAATCCTGCAAATTCAAGTTTTAAATACAATGATCGAACACGAAAGGAATAAATCTCAGAAGTTCATCCACCTATCCTCGCCTGCCTCACCCGGTCCAATTCCATTTTTTGAACCAGGGCGATGTAAACAATTTTTTATACCAAACATTTATACTTATTTTAGACTAATTGTAGCATATTAGAATAATGGTACTTAGACATGATAGTTAGCCGCATAACAATGTTTGTTTCGAAATAATAGTTATAACATTCCCTGTTTACAGTTGTAATATATTAATTGCATAAAAATGTTTGTTTTTCAAATAATAGTTATAACATTCCTTGTTTACAACAATAATATATTAATGGGATTTTATAAAGTTTTACTAAAGTTGAGACACTTATTCTAGGGCTGAGGGAGTATGATGTAGCAAAACAAAATCCTTTTCTTGTTAAAAAATCTTTGAATTAATTTTTAAATATTGCATAAATTATATAGTGTGTACTGGCAAGTGTTCATATATGTTTTTATATTAATGAATATGATGGTAAAGATTTCCTAAACCGTACACACTAACAAATATATACTCCCCCTATCGGAAGTAATACTAATCCTAACAAGTCCTACTAATCATCATCATACAACTTCTACTCGTTATTCATAACAAGTCATACGATCATCATCTTGATAGTCTTCGAACCAACCCTACTTAATTGTTCTTAGCACATGATCATCAGTATTAGGCATGACCTAAATACCCTATTTAAGCTAAAAATAGCATAAAACAATATAGACCCTGACTCTCCATTATGGAGAATGGAGAACATCCTGTCTCCAATTCTTGCGCTTAGCTTCCTTTTGCTTCCAAGAAGCTCCTTACGACTGTCCATACATTTTTTCTATCTTTTGATTTTCATGTCTCCACTTCTTTTAGAAATCTCGTATGAACAGTTGAGATTCGTAGGACGACCTGGCTGTATGTTCAAAACATTAATACTACCTTTCAGATACATCATATGAGGCACACAATTCTCTGGGATTATCTGTTGAAAAACATAGTAATAACTTCGCAGTTAGCAATGATGTACTAGTTTTAGAATTATGCAAAAGATGCACGGATGTCGTAATAGTAAAAATCTTACCAGGGTATCTCCATGGTAGTTACCGTAGTTGAACACATGCACTAGTGGCACGTATTTAACATAATGTTGAGGAGTTTGATTGTAGATATTGTAATTCTCAATGTGAGTACAAAATCTGACCAAATGATTTTTCTCCTTATAAGTTGTTAATTCGGAGCCATCAGTGTAGTGGGTTTTGTCTACCATCTCCCGCACATTCTTTGAACAAAAAAAAATAAGCTGTCAATGGAAATAAGCTGTCAACTATTTTGAAATAAACAATATAAATTAGCTCATAACTATGTTTGAGAAACTCACATAGCGGTAGAACTGGAGGCTTATCAACAAGGACCCAAATGTCCATATTGTCTTGGTTGATGTCAGGATTACCAAGATCCATGGTGATAAGCATACCCTCATCAAAACCATACATCTTGCAAAATGCTTTCCAATTTTTGCAACCAAAATGGGTTACGCTCTCAGAATTATATAGATTTACTTCAAAGTCCACATCGTGATGAGTCCTTAGGTGAATTTTCTTTGTTTTAGTAATTTCATGGTCTTCAAAATCCATCCTCTCCAAGACATAGCGTCTTGCATGGCATGGGATAAGCTATACTCGAATTGTAAAAGATGAAAATTACACGTTGAAATAGTTGGAGTCATGCTTAATTATGAAAATAACACTTGTCGTCGTTGTGTACCGTTTCAACTTCGAAGGTCTCCTCGAGCTTAATCCTGAAGCGCCGATCATCGTCCAGGTGAGGCATGTCGCACAGACCTCGATCGTCGTGGCACCAGTCGCACTCCGCCGGGAGACTTTCGTCGTCCGATGATGATGACGACATATCCTACGTTCATAATTCAAAACTACATCATTTAGGGTTTGTCGACACCGAGGCACCCTAAAAGTCTAAGCTTTCATCATTTAGGGTATGTCGACGCCGAGGCACCCTAAAAGCCTAAGCGTACATCATTTAGGTTCTCATCGACACCGAGGCATCCGGGGCAGCCAAGTTAAGTTTTCATCATTTAGGTTTTATCGATGCCGAGGCACCCTAGGTTGGGCCTAATCACTTGGCTCTATTGCCACGTATGTTGGGTTTATCATCTAGGGTTTATCGATGCTAAGGAGAATTCTAAGTTGGGCCTAATAACTTGGCTCTATTACCACCTATGGTTTAATGCAGCAAGAATGGCAGGGCAGTTGATCCTACTTAACTAAGTACTAAGATACCCCGGCCCATGCATTAGTTGCAAGTACCCCATATGTCCTATTTTTAGCAAAGTCATGCTAAAATTCACGGAAAATTTTAGCATGAACTTTGCTGAAAATAGGACATATGGAGTACCCGAATTTGCCGGAACGGAAGTTAATCGACATTCCGGCAAACTCAAGGGCCTCTTGGGGTACCTACAAAATCATCACGACACGAAGGGCCTCTCAAGGGCCTCAAGCAGCAGCGGCGTCTCCCAGGACCCCATTTTTTTGCTAAATTTCTTTGAGCAACAATTAGAGAAGAAAATTCAGCATATTTCTATACAACAGCACTGTAAAGATGAAGAACAGTTCTACAGCAGCCCATCTTTGATCATCATCTTTGCATCTCTTTCTCAATGTGATCAGTAATGTAGACATATTCATGATCTAGTTTAGCAACAGGTTGCAAATACTTAACTTTCTAGAACATAACAGCATTCACAGTAATAAGAATAATGTAAATATAACAACACATGTTCACTGGGTGCCAATATGCCAAAATATAAAAAAGAGGCATACAAGAGACCATCGAAGACAACACATGACTAATGTTGTACTAAGACCAGTGACATAAACAAAGCACAGCTGATGTGGTGCTAAACTGGATATACCCTCCCAGTCCCAGTGTCCAGATTTATAATGCCATGTCTTATGGCTGACAGACAGTGCTTCAGGCACATAGTATACTTGATCCTGCACGTCGAACCATATATGTACTATCTTACATGACAAATCAGCATAGAGAGCATTGCACAACCAAAACAAACAAATAAAAACATGGTAGCAAAACATATAGTGAGAATTGCCATCTACCAGTCCTATGTGACTGAACCAAACATGCACAGCTTTCTTGCGCCATCATCATTTTTTTTGAATTTTCATCATCAACTAATTAACACCCTCTGTGACGGTGCATTAGCATAGGCATAAGCTGCACTACAACTTGTTCATGCCGCCTCTTTGAACTATAAAACTCTGCACTAGTACTTTGGCATGGTGTCAGACTTTGTACATAAGTACATGACCCGTATGAGGAGTAGTTATCTCGATTGTGCAGTCACGAACATACAGAGCATTGCATGATTAAGACAACTAAATAAAAACACAGTAGAAAAACATATAGATAGAATTGCCATCCACCAGTCCCATGTCACTGAACATATATATGATGCACTTGCCTTAACACATATCACCAGGAGGGACCTAAATCGAGCAACACCCAGCCTAGGGGGAGGAGGGGAAGGGAGAGAGGTGAGGAATCACCTGTGGGATAACGGCGGGCTGCCGTAGGAGGGCACTGGCGGGCGGCGGCGCGTCGAGGAGGAGGCGGCGTGTCGACCTTGCCACCCACCTTGGAGCCGGAACCCTAGGGCGTGCAGGCGCGGCGGACGGAGGGGACGGAGGGGGCGGCGCTCGCGGGGGAGGCGGGGCTCGGGGGGAGGCAGTGTTCGAGGGGGAGGAATGGGAGAGGGAGGCGACGGGGGCGCGTGGGCGGCTGCGGCGGACGGAGGCGGCGGATGGCGGGGGCGCGTGGGCGGCTGCGGCGGCGGCGGATGGCGGTGGTCGATCGAGGGGAATCTGGCGAGGGAGGGAGGGAGGACACAGTGCGAGGGCAGTAGGTGAAGTGGGGGGGGGGGGGGGTTCTAATGGCGCACCACCCCCTCGTGCGCCATAAGTACGACTATTCTAATGGCGCACCACCCCTCGGTGCGCCATTAGAATTTTGTTTTAATCAAGCCCACTAGCCCTATCTACAACCTAACCCTATCTACAACAGAAGCCCCCCACTAGCCCGACTAGTCAGCACGCAACACACACACCAGGAGGTCCTGGGTTCGATTCCCAGGCTCCCCAATATTTTTTATGCATTTTAAATGCTGTTTGATATTTATTTGTGTTTAAATATGTTCAAACTTGTTTAAATCATAACAGTAATATTTTTTTATAAAAATAGTAATAATTTTTTTAAAAATATGTTCAAATTTGTTACTTGAAAATATCATCATCGGCGGCGGTGGAACGGGGAGGGTGCGGGGGGTGCCCGTTGGCGGCGGTGGAGCGGGGGAGGGTGCGGGGGGCCGGGTGCTCGTCGGCGGCGGTGGAGCGGGGGAGGGTTGCAGTGGGTCGTCGACGGCGGTTGAGCTAGCGGGGGAGGGTGCGGGTAGGATCGAGATGGAGGGGGATTGAGATCGAGATGGAGGGGGGAATCGAGATCGAGATGGAGATCGAGATCAAGTGTCCTCATGAATTCAAAAAGTGCCCATGAAATTTAAAAACATTCATGATATCAAAAAGTGCCCATGAAATACAATCGAGAAATGAAGACTACGATTTAAATACAATCGATATTAGCTAGCTATCTGTTCACAATCTTCTTGCCCTTCTTTTTTGCAAATGGAGTTCTTCTGTGGAACGGACGTCCTTTAGGTAGGGTGGTCCTGCTTCTTCTTGTGGTGTGTGCTGCTACTTCATCGTCGTCGTCAGGTTCGATCTTCGGGTCGCCGTACTTGTCGAAGTCTTGCTCATTGGCTACTCCATCCATTCCGATGATCTTCCTTTTGCCTCTCCTCACGACAACACGACTGGGCTTTGACGGGTCGGTAATGAAGAAGCATTGGTCCACTTGGGAAGCCAGTACCCATGGCTCATTTTTCGCGGTGACGTTTGCGCCGCGGTCTTGGATTTGGCTTCGGGTATAACCATGATGGTGAAATACCGGTCTTCTTTTAGGACGCTCTTGGCCCATCTAACAAGGAACATCGGGACCTTCTCTCCAGCGTAGTTCAGCTCCCAGATCTCCTCGATCCTTCCGTAGTATCTGTCCTTGTCGTTACCGGTGTAGGATTCCATCGTTACCCCGGAGTTCTGATAACCATCGCTCTTCATGTCCTTGTCCTCGGTGTAGAATGTGTAGCTGTTGATATCGTATGCCTCATAGGTCATCAGGTTGTGCTCGGCGCCCTGTGACAAGGCGAATATGAGTTGTTCTTCCGCGTGAGAATCTTCATGTAAAGGGTACGCCAGAAGCTTCTGCTTGAACCAACGCGACGACTTTCTGTGTCCTGCTTCGCCTCATCATCATCATCATCATCATCATAATCATCATCATCATTAGCGTGAAGCTCCTGCCTGATGCCCATTGATTTCAAGTCTGCCCTTGCTTTCGTCCCATCTTTGGTCCTCTCTGGCATGTTGAGCAGGGTACCAAGCAGACTCTCGCACACGTTCTTCGTGATATGCATGACATCAAGGCTGTGAGGCACACGGTGGATCTTCCAGTATGGCAAGTCCCAGAAAACAGACCTCGTTTTTCATACCTTCAGCAGCGGCTCTGGCGCCTTTCGCTTCTTTCCCGGCTCTGGCGCCTTTTGCTTCTTTCCCGGCAGTGGGCAGTCTTTCTAATTTTTCAACAGCTCGTCTATTTTCTCGCCGCGCCTTTTGTTGGGGAACGTAGTAATTTCAAAAAATTTCCTACGCACACGCAAGATCATGGTGATGCATAGCAACGAGGGGGAGAGTCAGATCTACGTACCCTTGTAGATCGCAAGCGGAAGCGTTATATCAACGCGGTTGATGTAGTCGAACGTCTTCACGATCCGACCGATCCAAGTACCGAAAGCATGGCACCTCCGAGTTCTGCACACGTACGGCTCGGTGACGTCCTCGCCTTCTCGATCCAGCAAGAGGGGCGAAGTAGTAGATGAGTTCCGGCAGCACGACGGCGTGGTGACGGTGTTGGTGAAGAACAATCTCCGCAGGGCTTCGCCTAAGCACTACGAAAACTATGACGGAGGATAAACTAGAGGGAACAGGGTTGCCGGCACACGGCTTGGTGTTTCTTGATGTGTCCTTGGTGCTAGCCCTGCCCCTCTATTTCTTGATGTGTTCTTGATTTTAAAAATGTTTAACGGGGTTCCCCCGGTTAAATTTGGATGTAACTTTTCGAGTAGATGATTTTTCATATAAAAAACTTTTTCATCCGAGTTAGTATGCAAAAGTTATGCCCATTTTTACAAATTTCAGAGAGATTTTGCAAATAAAGTCAAAATTCACATTTGCAAATTTTCCCAACAACTAGACCACATATCACATGAGAAACTTATTTTCTTTTATTTTTTTGACATTTCCATTATTTTCTTTTATTTTTTTTTAAACTGAAAAGGCGATCCACGCGGGGGGGGGGGGGGGGGGTAGAGTTTGAAAATGGGACCTTTAGTACCGGTTCGTGGCACGAACCGGGACTAAAGGTCTCAACCCCATTAGTTCCGGTTCGTGCCACAAACCGGGACTAAAGGGGAGGAGCTTTAGTCGCGGTTGGCCTGGCCAACCGCGACTAAAGGCCTTTGGGCATCTTTAGTCGCGGTTGGCCTGGCCAACCGCGACTAAAGCCCGCGAGCGCCCTGGGCCCAGGCATTTGGTCGCGGTTCGTCTGCCGAACCGCGACTAAAGACTTCATTAGTCGCGGTTCCTACAGTTTCGCGACTAATGGGGCTGGACGGAAGCCTCTTTTTCTACCAGTGGCGACAGAATAGCATTCTTAAAGTCAGATAGGTAATAGCTAATATGTGCAGCGTATACTGGCTCATTTAGTCAAGATAACTAACCTTCGAGTATAGTGATTCCATGGACATTCTAGATTGCCTCAGTACTTTGCCAGCCAATGCACCACAAAATATCATTGCCCTGCAAACCATGATATGTTATTTATAATGGCCAATAGTTCCATGCTATTTTCATATAACTATCAATCAAAATACCTGAAGTGTGCATCCCCCACCAATCGGTGATTAAAACTTGAAATCGTTTAATCAACTGATGTTTCACTTCAGTACAAAAAGTGACGAGCACAATAAAACCAGTTGTCTTGTATTTTGAAAGATAAATATAACCATATCAAGGGCAGTCATCGATTTATGAGTAAATATATACATATACATCTCTCTCTGTGTGTACGCGCGCGTATATAATTTGGCGTTGGAGTGTCCGATGAATACCATAAGCATGTCACAATAATAATGATGTGAAGCGATTTTATCTCTTTCCAACTTCATAAAAGGTTAATTATGTGTCATAAGGGCATCTCCAACAGCAACCTCAAATTTTCTCCCGCATCCGTCCACGGACAGGGGGACTAGTCCGCGGACACAAATGCGGGAGGCCGCCATCCAACGCTGCCCCCATACATTTCAAACACTTTATGAATCAACCGGATGAAATTCATGCAAATCGGTCGATATTCACCAAAGTTTGGATAAAATAGCACAAATCATCCATACATAGCATGTCTCAAATTCGGCTAGATTAACCTAATGTCTAGCAAGTTTTTAATCAACGGATCGTGCCTTCCCACATATACTCCCCCTTCAGCTTCATTCAACAGTGCGTGTACGTAAATGGCCGCCCTCTGTCCTGTGGTACATCACAGCAGCACATGCGGGCAACATAATATGTAAACAAACATTGATTGAACGAATCAATCAACAAGTTGAGGAAGAGGAAGCAAAACTTACGATCTCTTCCTCTGCCACATGCAATGGCCACCTTGCCTCGAGCTGACAAACCACGTTACAAAACTTGTTGATGCTGGTCTAGATAGCGTACCAGCGATACAATAATCACCTCACATTAAGTTGTTGAATGATGTACATGTCGTAGGGCGCAATGTGCTTTCGTGCGTGAATCGATTCATGCACTTGATCCCAGAAGGTCCCCCCCCCCTCTGCCCCTGCCTACGAAATCCGCGGATACGACCAACCATGCATCTCACAACCACTAATCCTCCATGGTCGAGTAGCTCGCCATCCTTCGTACTCTAAAAAATGATATAGCGTTTGAAAATAAGCTCAATGGCATTTGACCAAACACCTACCGGGCGTGGTGGTCGCCATGGAGGTCGTCTATAGGGGGGCCGGAGTGTACCTGGGTACAAACGACTCCAGGGTGGGCAGCTCGGTCGTAGATGAGAGCGGGCGCTTCGGCGCTGGTTTCGAACGTCCGGCAATGCCTCTGTGGCGGCCGGAGACGTACAACGGCGGCTATGGAGGTGGAGGGTGCGGATGAAAAATAAGGTGGAGAAGGGGCAGGGTGGAAGGAAATGGGACCGCGAAGGGGGATTGGGTGGGCCAGGGGTGTCGGAGTCCTACGTGTCTGCTGTCCGGACTCACGCAAACTCCCCCCCCCCCCCCCCCCACTTTGGCTCAAGTTTGCGGGAGAAACACGTCCGAACCGCTCGGTGGACCGGTACAGACCCGTGTTGGATCACTTCCACAGTTCGGCGTTGGAGATGCCCTAAGTACCATAGCCCTCCCACTAAGGTTTAGAATTCCACAATCAGTAAGCCACTTGATTTGGTTCCTAGATGTGACCAAGTCGTTGATGGTATAAATAGTATTATTCCTGAGTATGTGTTCCTTGTATTAATATTTCTCTCTATGTAGTTATGTTCAGCAAATAAACAATTTGTGTCAAAAACTTTCAATAGATCATCGATGGAGAAGCGATCATTGTGTGAAATTCAATAATGCACAGGATTTACCATTGAGAAATATTCCAGTCTTTCTTTTCCAAATGGTATGTCATACTCAATAAATTCCAATCGAGAAGTATGAATCAAATTCCGTCTCATTGTAGATGAATAGTGTCTGATATAATAATAACAGTTTTTATCCACAAGGGAGTTTGATGAATTATTTTCCAACTCCAAGTATATGGTATTCCCTTGATTCCTAAATATAAGTCTTTTTAGAGATTCCAATAAGAAACTACATACGAAGCAAAATGAGTGAATCTACACTCTAAACTACGTCTATATACATATGTAGTTCATGACGAAATCTCTAGAAAAACTTATATTGCGGAACGGAGGGAGTACTTGACATTTCCTTGGAACTGTTTGCATGTAAATAAAAATGCTAATATATTCCAGTCATATGTATGACGTAGAGACACAAGCCATAATCAAACTATCTGGAAAAAGATCCGCTGATAAATATATAGTGCAAATGTTAACAATAGACATTTATTATTATTATTATTATTATTATTATTATTACTACTACTACTACTGATAAATGGAATATATTAAGATCATGAAGATATCAATTACACCCGGCCTCTACATCAATGAAAGACAACAAGAATGCACACAGTTAAGAATAAAATAAAAAAGAGAGAAATATAAACACAAAGACCCGTCGCAGTGATGAAACAATCACAACAACAACACTCTAACCACCACCAAAGACAACACCCCGAACCACAAAAGAGGTTCTCCAAAAGCGAAGCTTCCAAGAAGGAAACAATTCACAAGCGTTGTCGTCGCCCGATCAAGGATCTGGAGTTTTCAACCTGGAGAAAATCTGAGATCCCAAAACAATGCCTTCAACAAGGTCATTGCCAGGTACAACGAATAAAGGCCAGACCTTGGGCTTTCACCCTGGAAATCGTGGCTCGGTACTCGAGAAGCACCACCAGAAATGTTGTCCACATGTATTGCCTTCCCCTCCTACCTAGGCCGCCACTTCAAGTCCTCAACAACCGATACACAGGAAAACTTGTGCTGCCATTCTTCGTCACAACCAAAACTCCTCTTCGTCATTACCAGACTCCGATCGCAGCCATCATGACATTCTTCACCACTGTGAATGTCGTGGAAATCTATACTTAAGACATGTCTCATGGCGCTGACAAGACAACGAAGGTTCCCACCACGCCCTCATGAAGCCTCTCTGGCTGAAGATGAGGGGGCGCCCGATTGGATCAACTTCGATCTAGATATCAACTGGCGCCATGTGCCAAAAGCTGAGATCTCCGAGAGGAACACCGAAACCCGTCGGTGTCCAAATCGAGGGGGCCCACATGAAGTAGATCGATGTTTTGGAGCAAGAACACCAGTGCCAACCACCTTTATTCCAGCTGAGCACGCCCACCGGCCATCCACCAGATAACTGGACTCCAGCCAGTGCGCTCACCGGCCAGCTGCTGCTACGCCACCAACACCAACAGCCACGGCCATGGCAGGGGACGCCCGCAGCCCACGCCGACCTCGGCCAGATCTGGTCGTGCCGCCCCGCCGCCATCCCTGGCGCCAAGGTGCGCTCGCCACCAGCTATTGGTCACGCAGCTGCAGAGGAGCAGTGACGCTGCATCCTCCCACATCTCTGTCGTAGCGCCCAGCACGCGCCACGCCCTGGCCCGAAACACCGGCCCACGCCGACCCTAGCGGGTGAGAGAACCTTGAGGTCCCGCCGGCGCCGGTAACGGCTGGGCTTCGCCCCGACCGCACACTCTGGCGGCGGCGAGGGAGAAGAAGGGGGCCCAGCGGAGGAGATGGGCGAGCCCTCCCCGGCCGCCTCACGGATGGCTGCTCAGGAGGGTTAGGTCGGGGGAATGAAGAGCTAAATTTACTTGTCCTCGGAGGGACTCCCATCTTCCTCCATAAACAAGTGTTCCTCGTGTTGGCGCTGCCTCTCGCAGCGCCGCTATTCTTCTACCTTGGTGCTGCCTCTCACAGCTCTCTCTCTCTTTCTCTGGATGTTTCTCTCTTCTTCTCTCAAGAACAAAAAAACACACACACATGAAACTCTACACACACACATGAAACTCTATACACACATGAAACTCTCCTCCTTGGTGGATTTTTCCAGCCCTCACGGCCTTCTTCTAATTACTGAACACAGCCAGGCCACTAAGTCACGTACTCACACATGACCCCCTCTCTCTCACCTAGAATCGCTCCAGGATCTCCACGATCGGTGGCTTCATAGCTTGTGCACTAACTAACTTATCCATGCAAAGTAATCAACAACTAACTACATGCACACCCCTTGACCAGCTAACAACCTCCATGCGGCCACTACTTACCCACGAAGCTGGCTAACCACTTGCATGCATCTAACTAATCCATCCAGCCAGCTGGTTCGCTTTACCGTCCATGCGCTTGTCGCATCACACGACTTTGCTGCCTCACGCAACACCACAGCTTCACACTGCCGTCGGCATCTTGCCGTGCTCGCCGCATCGCACGGTAGTTCGGCATCTCGCCTTCTCCGTACGCCTTCGCCGAAGCAACACTGGACTAGCTACTCTAGACCATCTACACTATATGCAAAACATAAAACAAATATGCAGGTACAAAACATCAAGATTAGTTCTAACACCTCGATCATAGACATCTTGGATATCGTTGAATCATCAATTGAGCTCGTGATCAAAATTCCAAGTGGAGTACAATCAACAATGTGGACAGAGATGACATAACAGTATGCGATTTCCGTT
Source organism: Triticum monococcum (assembly GCA_034509565.1). NCBI lineage: Eukaryota > Viridiplantae > Streptophyta > Magnoliopsida > Poales > Poaceae > Triticum > Triticum monococcum. The sequence goes on along the minus strand of CM067847.1, from coordinate 726,009,299 downwards.
GTGATGGGCAAGGCGCATTTCCTTCGTGATGGCGAAGACGCCTGTGACAGCGCGGGCAACATGACGGCTATGTGGAGCCTCAGTGATGTTCAGATTATTTCTCAGCGAATTGCAACAATCCGCTGACGAGCACCGTACCCTACCATATTTCAACGTACTTCCTCCGATCCTCTCGATAATGATGTTTGTATTGATATATGTCAATTAGGAGCAGGAACTACGGAAAATAGTACTGTAGTATGTGAAAACTCGATGCTGCAAGCTGCCTCAATTCCTCGATCCACTTGCAAACGAAAGAAGCAAGGGACAGTAAGCTTCAAGCGAAGAATGTTGTTGCGATGATTAATGGTGGTGTGATGCTCCGAGTACCTGACATGAGTCCAAGTGTGACGGCCTGCGCCCCACGTGGAAGAGCAACCCGCGCTGGCCATAGATTTGGAAGAGCCAAGTAATACCCTGTTTGTAGCGAGTTCTGGTGCTTCTTTGCCTGTTTATTCACATCCGTTTCAGGGGGGCAAAGACGCGGGCAAAGCTTTTGACCTCCACACCTGATTATCACCTATCATCCGTCTAATTTTTCCCAAGGATGATGATGCTCTTCTCAACTGCCTAAATGAAGGAGGACAGTCAATTGAACCCGGTTGGTAATATTATTATCTCTTTCAACACTTATCCTGCATGGGGTCAATTTTTCAAACAACCAAAAATCATGCATGATTGCAAATGGATTGATTTTTGTGTAACCTAAACTATACCGCCTTCTCTTCAGGTATATGCCAATAATTCTCATGGTTTTGGTCAATGAAGTAAAGGCTTTGCCACTGGTTGGAGCACCTATATTCCGAAGTATAACCCAAGAGACATCATTGCTAACCTGGAAAGATTGCTAGATGGAGAAACAGTCCAACCTATGGTCCCTTGGTACAAGGGGTTCAAGGTCCGTCAAATGCATTAACAAGCATAGTCTTGTTACACTAGCAGTTTTCTTCCTTAATTCAACAAATTGGTTTTTCATGGAAATTTTCTGTTCATAAATTCACAGGGGTCCTTGAAGAAGACAAGTTCAAAGTCAGCAGGTGTCATATATACCATCGCTGGTGTTATAGAAGAAGTTGTGCCACCAAGCTTGAAATTACCGAGCTTCCCATCGGCCGATGGTTTAAAGATTACCAAAAGTTTCTTCAGTCCATGTGCCATCAGAATTATAAAGGAAAGGACAAGGAACCACCGTTTCCAGAGGTAGTTAATTATTATGCAAATAGTTTCTTCTCGTGGGTTTTATATGTTTAGACTTTCTTCAACTGCAACCAATTTGCAGAGTATACGGTCCAATTGCAATCATGTCGACGTGCATTTTGAAGTTATCTTGAGTGAGAAAAACATGAATATTGCTAAGCAAGAAGGCCTTGAGTAGAAATTCAAGCTGACAACCACAATAGGAACAACAAACATGCAATTGTTCGACTCCGTTGGTAAAATTCAAAAATATGACACCCCAGAGGAAAGTGAGTATCTCTATCTAATATGGACATGTATTGCAACCAGAAACCCATTCTCTCTTTGTAGATTTTAATATGAAATTATGTTACATTTTCAGTTCTTAAAGAGTTCTTCAAACTAAGGGTCTGTTCGGTAATCATCCCGCTCCGTGAAATCTGAGGATCTGTGGAGCACCTCCTTTCCTAATTCGCGATTTTGAACTGCCGCTCCTCCAGCTCCGGGAGCGGAGTTGTGGAGGGGGGGGGGGGGGGGGGGGGAACCGAACAGGCATGAAGCCTAGAATACTATGGCAGAAGAAAGGTGCATGTTGTTGAGTTTTCCTCTATGATGGCGATGTTCATGTGCACACTGCCATATCAATTAATTTATGTTGTGCAGAAAGTAAAGCTTCAAAATATAGGGAAAGAGTCGTTGAAACTTAAGAAGAAAGTGAGGTTTATTCTTTCTATTATCTCCCAGGACATCGGACTGGTTAACAGGAAGAGAGAGAGCTAATCCTGGAGCTTAAGCGGAAGGGGTATGAACCTTCCCCCCCAAAAAAAACATTACAGCCGAGCAAGTTGCTCTAGGAGGAGGTACAAATCATCCATACATAGCATGCAAGTTAAGTCTAGTACAACAATGTCTCAAATTCGGCTAGATTAACCTAATGTCTAGCAAGTTTTTAATCAACGGATCGTGCCTACCCACATATACTCCCCCTTCAGCTTCATTCAACAGTGCGTGTACGTAAATGGCCGCCCTCTGTCCTGTGGTACATCACAGCAGCACATGCGGGCAACATAATATGTAAACAAACATTGATTGATCGAATCAATCAACAAGTTGAGGAAGAGGAAGAAAAACTTACGATCTCTTCCTCTGCCACATGCAATGGCCACCTTGCCTCGAGCTGACAAACCACGTTACAAAACTTGGTGATGCTGGTCTGGATAGCGTACCATCGATACAATAATCACCTCACATTAAGTTGTTGAATGATGTACATGTCGTAGGGCGCAATGTGCTTTCATGCGTGAATCGATTCATGCACTTGATCCCAGAAGGTCACCCCCCCCTCCCCCCCCCCCCCCTCTGCCCCTGCCTACGAAATCCGCGGATACGACCAACCATGCATCTCACAACCACTAATCCTCCATGGTCGAGTAGCTCGCCATCCTTCGTACTCTAAAAAATGATATAGCGTTTGAAAATAAGTTCAATGGCATTTGACCAAACACCTACCGGGCGTGGTGGTCGCCATGGGGGTCGTCTATAGGGGGGCCGGAGTGTACCTGGGTACAAACGACTCCAGGGTGGGCAGCTCGGTCGTAGATGAGAGCGGGCGCTTCGGCGCTGGTTTCGAACGTCCGGCAATGCCTCTGTGGCGGCCGGAGACGTACAAAAACGGCTATGGAGGTGGAGGGTGCGGATGAAAAATAAGGTGGAGAAGGGGCAGGGTGGAAGGAAATGGGACCGGGAAGGGGGATTGGGTGGGCCAGGGGTGTCGGAGTCCTACGTGTCTGCTGTCCGGACTCACGCAAACTCCCCCCACTTTGTCTCAAGTTTGCGGGAGAAAACACGTCCGAACCGCTCGGTGGACCGGTACAGACCCGTGTTGGATCACTTCCACAGTTCGGACAGCATGACTCGGACGGATGCAGGCAGTTTGATCGGCATTGGAGATGCCCTAAGTACCATAGCCCTCTCACTAAGGTTTAGAATTCCACAATCAGTAAGCCACTTGATTTGGTTCCTAGATGTGACCAAGTCGTTGATGGTATAAATAGTATTATTCCTGAGTATGTGTTCCTTGTATTAATATTTCTCTCTATGTAGTTATGTTCAGCAAATAAACAATTTGTGTCAAAAACTTTCAATAGATCGAAGATGGAGAAGCGATCATTGTGTGAAATTCAATAATGCACAGAATTTACCATTGAGAAATATTCCAGTCTTTCTTTTCCAAATGGTATGTCATACTCAATAAATTCCAATCGAGAAGTATGAATCAAATTCCGTCTCATTGTAGATGAATAGTGTCTGATATAATAATAACAGTTTTTATCCACAAGGGAGTTTGATGAATTATTTTCCCAACTCCAAGTATATGGTATTCCTTTCATTCCTAAATATAAGCCTTTTTAGAGATTCCAATAAAAGACTACATACGACGCAAAATGAGTGAATCTACATTCTAAACTACGTCTATATACATATGTAGTTCATGACGAAATCTCTAGAAAAACTTATATTGCGGAACGGAGGGAGTACTTGACATTTCCTTGGAACTGTTTGCATGTAAATAAAAATGCTAATATATTCCAGTCATATGTATGACGTAGAGACACAAGCCATTATCAAACTATCTAGAAAAAGATCCGCTGATAAATATATAGTGCAAATGTTAACAATAGACATTTATTATTATTATTATTATTATTATTATTATTATTATTACTACTACTACTGATAAATGGAATATATTAAGATCATGAAGATATCAATTACACCCGGCCTCTACATCAATGAAAGACAACAAGAATGCACACAGTTAAGAATAAAATAAAAAAGAGAGAAATATAAACACAAAGACCCGTCGCAGTGATGAAACAATCACAACAACAACACTCTAACCACCACCAAAGACAACACCCCGAACCACAAAAGAGGTTCTCCAAAAGCGAAGCTTCCAAGAAGGAAACAATTCACAAGCGTTGTCGTCGCCCGATCAAGGATCTGGAGTTTTCAACCTGGAGAAAATCTGAGATCCCAAAACAATGCCTTCAACAAGGTCATTGCCAGGTACAACGAATAAAGGCCAGACCTTGGGCTTTCACCCTGGAAATCGTGGCTCGGTACTCGAGAAGCACCACCAGAAATGTTGTCCACATGTATTGCCTTCCCCTCCTACCTAGGCCGCCACTTCAAGTCCTCAACAACCGATACACAGGAAAACTTGTGCTGCCATTCTTCGTCACAACCAAAACTCCTCTTCGTCATTACCAGACTCCGATCGCAGCCATCATGACATTCTTCACCACTGTGAATGTCGTGGAAATCTATACTTAAGACATGTCTCATGGCGCTGACAAGACAACGAAGGTTCCCACCACGCCCTCATGAAGCCTCTCTGGCTGAAGATGAGGGGGCGCCCGATTGGATCAACTTCGATCTAGATATCAACTGGCGCCATGTGCCAAAAGCTGAGATCTCCGAGAGGAACACCGAAACCCGTCGGTGTCCAAATCGAGGGGGCCCACATGAAGTAGATCGATGTTTTGGAGCAAGAACAACAGTGCCAACCACCTTTATTCCAGTTGAGCATGCCCACCGGCCATCCACCAGATAACTGGACTCCAGCCAGTGCGCTCACCGGCCAGCTGCTGCTACGCCACCAACACCAACAGCCACGGCCATGGCATGGGACGCCCGCAGCCCACGCCGACCTCGGCCAGATCTGGTCGTGCCGCCCCGCCGCCATCCCTGGCGCCAAGGTGCGCTCGCCACCAGCTATTGGTCACGCAGCTGCAGAGGAGCAGTGACGCTGCATCCTCCCACATCTCTGTCGTAGCGCCCAGCACGCGCCACGCCCTGGCCCGAAACACCGGCCCACGCCGACCCTAGCGGGTGAGAGAACCTTGAGGTCCCGCCGGCGCCGATAACGGCTGGGCTTCGCCCCGACCGCACACTCTGGCGGCGGCGAGGGAGAAGAAGGGGGCCCAGCGGAGGAGATGGGCGAGCCCTCCCCGGCCGCCTCGCGGATGGCGGCTCAGGAGGGTTAGGTCGGGGGAATGAAGAGCTAAATTTACTTGTCCTCAGAGGGACTCCCATCTTCCTCCATAAACAAGTGTTCCTCGTGTTGGCGCTGCCTCTCGCAGCGCCGCTATTCTTCTACCTTGGTGCTGCTTCTCACAGCTCTCTCTCTCTTTCTCTGGATGTTTCTCTCTTCTTCTCTCAAGAACAAAAAAACACACACACATGAAACTCTACACACACACATGAAACTCTATACACACATGAAACTCTCCTCCTTGGTGGATTTTTCCAGCCCTCACGGCCTTCTTCTAATTACTGAACACAGCCAGGCCACTAAGTCACGTACTCACACATGACCCCCTCTCTCTCACCTAGAATCGCTCCAGGATCTCCACGATCGGTGGCTTCATAGCTTGTGCACTAACTAACTTATCCATGCAAAGTAATCAACAACTAACTACATGCACACCCCTTGACCAGCTAACAACCTCCATGCGGCCACTACTTACCCACGAAGCTGGCTAACCACTTGCATGCATCTAACTAATCCATCCAGCCAGCTGGTTCGCTTTGCCGTCCATGCGCTTGTCGCATCACACGACTTTGCTGCCTCACACAACACCACAGCTTCACACTGCCGTCGGCATCTTGCCGTGCTCGCCGCATCGCACGGTAGTTCGGCATCTCGCCTTCTCCGTACGCCTTCGTCGAAGCAACACTAGACTAGCTACTCTAGACCATCTACACTATATGCAAAACTTAAAACAAATATGCAGATACAAAACATCAAGATTAGTTCTAACACCTCGATCATAGACATCTTGGCTATCGTTGAATCATCAATTGAGCTCGTAATCAAAATTCCAAGTGGAGTACAATCAACAATGTGGACAGAGATGACATAACAGTATGCGATTTCCGTTGTGATGGGCAAGGCGCATTTCCTTCGTGATGGCGAAGACGCCTGTGACAGCGCGGGCAACATGGCGGCTATGTGGAGCCTCAGTGATGTTCAGATTATTTCTCAGCGAATTGCAACAATCCGCTGACGAGCACCGTACCCTACCATATTTCAACGTACTTCCTCCGATCCTCTCGATAATGATGTTTGTATTGATATATGTCAATTAGGAGCAGGAACTACGGAAAATAGTACTGTAGTATGTGAAAACTCGATGCTGCAAGCTGCCTCAATTCCTCGATCCACTTGCAAACGAAAGAAGCAAGGGACAGTAAGCTTCAAGCGAAGAATGTTGTTGCGATGATTAATGGTGGTGTGATGCTCCGAGTACCTGACATGAGTCCAAGTGTGACGGCCTTCGTCCCACGTGGAAGAGCAACCCGCGCTGGCGATAGATTTGGAAGAGCCAAGTAATACCCTGTTTGTAGCGAGTTCTGGTGCTTCTTTGCCTGTTTATTCACATCCGTTTCAGGGGGGCAAAGACGCGGGCAAAGCTTTTGACCTCCACACCTGATTATCACCTATCATCCGTCTAATTTTTCCCAAGGATGATGATGCTCTTCTCAACTACCTAAATGAAGGAGGACAGTCAATTGAACCCAGTTGGTAATATTATTATCTCTTTCAACACTTATCCTGCATGTGGTCAATTTTTCAAACAACCAAAAATCATGCATGATTGCAAATGGATTGATTTTTGTGTAACCTAAACTACACCGCCTTCTCTTCAGGTATATGCCAATAATTCTCATGGTTTTGGTCAATGAAGTAAAGTCTTTGCCACTGGATGGAGCACCTATATTCCGAAGTATAACCCAAGAGACATCATTGCTAACCTGGAAAGATTGCTAGATGGAGAAACAGTCCAACCTATGGTCCCTTGGTACAAGGGGTTCAAGGTCCGTCAAATGCATTAACAAGCATAGTCTTGTTACACTAGCAGTTTTCTTCCTTAATTCAACAAATTGGTTTTTCATGGAAATTTTCTGTTCATAAATTCACAGGGGTCCTTGAAGAAGACAAGTTCAAAGTCAGCAGGTGTCATATATACCATCGCTGGTGTTATAGAAGAAGTTGTGCCACCAAGCTTGAAATTACCGAGCTTCCCATCGGCCGATGGTTTAAAGATTACCAAAAGTTTCTTCAGTCCATGTGCCATCAGAATTATAAAGGAAAGGACAAGGAACCACCGTTTCCAGAGGTAGTTAATTATTATGCAAATAGTTTCTTCTCGTGGGTTTTATATGTTTAGACTTTCTTCAACTGCAACCAATTTGCAGAGTATACGGTCCAATTGCAATCATGTCGACGTGCATTTTGAAGTTATCTTGAGTGAGAAAAACATGAATATTGCTAAGCAAGAAGGCCTTGAGTAGAAATTCAAGCTGACAACCACAATAGGAACAACAAACATGCAATTGTTCGACTCTGTTGGTAAAATTCAAAAAATATGACACCCCAGAGGAAAGTGAGTATCTCTATCTAATATGGACATGTATTGCAACCAGAAACCCATTCTCTCTTTGTAGATTTTAATATGAAATTATGTTACATTTTCAGTTCTTAAAGAGTTCTTCAAACTAAGGGTCTGTTCGGTAATCCTCCTGCTCCGTGAAATCAGAGGATCTGTAGAGCACCTCCTTTCCTAATTCGCGATTTTGAACTGCCGCTCCTCCAGCTCCGGGAGCGGAGTTGTGGAGGGGGGGAAACCGAACAGGCATGAAGCCTAGAATACTATGGCAGAAGAAAGGTGCATGTTGTTGAGTTTTCCTCTATGATGGTGATGTTCATGTGCACACTGCCATATCAATTAATTTATGTTGTGCAGGAAGTAAAAAAGCTTCAAAATATAGGGAAAGAGTACTTGAAACTTAAGAAGAAAGTGAGGTTTATTCTTTCTATTATCTCACGGGACATCGGACTGGTTAACTGGAAGAGAGCAGAGCTAATCTTGGAGCTTAAGCGGAAGGGGTATGACCTTCCCCCCCCCCCCCCCCCCACCCCCAAAAAAAACATTACAGCCGAGCAAGTTGCTCTAGGAGGAGCTACAGATGTGGAAGAAGCAGCAACAGTAGGACTTCATGCGATCAATTATGCGTATCTTCTCACAACAACATTTGGTACATTTACTCCAAAGAAGAAGGTGTATGAGGCTATGAGCTCATCATACAACATAAGAAACTAGAGGACGAAGTTGAACATGTGGGCAAAGCAACTCTAGAAACTCTATGGCTTAGAGACCTTGATGGCCTTGAAAAGGAACTGGATATATTAAGCAGTCTCTCTCTAATGTTTTCCTCCATGTTATGTGCTTCACTTCTTCTCACTCACCGATTTTGATGCAGGTGATTGTTGGAAAGTTTCAAGCTGAACAGATGAGATGAGATGTTGGCGAGAAAAACACTCCTAAGGAGAGAAGGAGGGTGAGGCATGCAACACTCTAGAAGACAGCAACGCTTGGAACCATGGTGGTTCTCGGCTTCCGGCAATGCTCCTTTGTTCATGTAGGCATGCATGCTGCTCCGTGGGGCACCATGGCTCGCGCTGCGTCCGGTGGCCCTGCATCTGGAAAGTCGTTGATGGATCAAGTGCCTCGTTCTGGAGGTGAGCCTCTGGTGGTCTCCACGGACGTGGTGGTTGGCTGTGGCGGATCACAAAGCTTCTTCTTCGTGATGGGAAGCTTCGATGGTGGTGGTTGTGGTGGGCTTGCTGGTGCCGATGCGGGATGATGTGCGGCTGAGGTGGGGTGGGATATTGGGCGAGAATCATGTCTCGGCTTTGTGTCGTGACCAACTTCCGATGAACCTGTAAGTTGTCGTTATGAACACCTAGTTACAGAGGACGTTTGAGCAACCAAAGTCCACCGTGCGGTAGGAAGTGGCTACCATGCTCTCATGGTTTGAGGAACAAAAACACATGTTAATACTCCGTGTTATAACAATTGATTTCAGACAATATTATCTCAAAGTATAACAAAGAAGTTTGGGTCTATTCAATATAATCGTTCTTATAACATCATACTCTCAATGTTGTTTTAGGACTATCATCACACTTAACGATATCCTAAGATCCAGAAAACATGATCACCAACAACACTTGAGCCATTCTTAGAGGCAAGACTAGGAACCTATTCTTTACCGTTTATCATTCCACATATGCGTATGAGTTTTTCACTGGATCGCATATTCCAAGATCATAGCAGTTATAACATGAAATATAAACTCTTAATTATGAACACGGAAATATAATAATACAATATTATTGCATCCAGGCATATTTTTAACAGATGAGCCCATGTTTGTGCGTTCATGAGAAAAGATAAGATACATACTCCCTCGGTGGCGCCTTCACTATGCCGCCCGTGAGGCATCAATGGGGGCTGACTGGCGCGGCAGCCTTGGCCAGCGTTGGCATTGATTGCCGCGGGAACCGAGGCAGGATGAGGACGACGAAGCGGCGTGTCGCTGACTCGGCGAGCGAACGAACGTTCGCGCCAAAATCGCGTTCCCCGGCGCCCCCAGGCGCCCCCAGCGCGCCGGGTTCGGCATGGGTCCGACGGCGCCAATTTTGGCCCAAACCGGCGAAAAACGGGCTCCTGGGGACGCGACTGGGCCGATTTTTGGGTGCCGGCGCGGAAAAAAGCCTTGTGTGTGTGGGGGGGGGGGGGGTGTTGGGGGCGCGGCTGGAGATGCTCTAAGTATCCACTAGATCATTATGGCCCGCGTTGCTACGCCCGTCTATTTTTACAAATAAATGATATGTACTTCTATAAGTATAGATGCGGAAAATGAAAGTTAATTAGGTCTGTAGCAAAACAATATGTTGCATATTTTAAGCTTGGCTATTTCTTATTATCGATGTCACTGGATGCATTTCTATAGTAGTAAGAAAAATATATTGAAAAAGACTTGGCAAGCATGCATTCAATCAATCCACAAACCACACCAAATGCTTCTTCACGAGATTTTATTTCCGCAACGACACACACATTTTCAGGAAAAGAGATCAATTGCAACCTTTTCATGACTTGCGACAAGGAATGACTAAATTTGGTGACATATTATGCACAGAAATAACATGGACAATTGTAAGGGTTTTATTGCCTTTTGTGACCATGCTGCATCCTGGTCTCTGGTCCTCGTCCTTCCTCCTTTCCTCTAATCTTAAGAGCGGTGGCAGCAACGCACCAATGGTTTGCCCCAGGTACGAAAGCGCATGGGTGGTTAAGTCATAAGTTAAACAAAATAGCTTATCATGAAGCATTACCTATTTCGATCTTGCAAGTGCAGACGAAGCAATACCTACATAGGTAGTCAAATTTTAACTGCGTCAATTAGAGTATAATCGTATCTAATTTTTAAATAGATGCAAGGCTTCAGTTTTGGTTACCCAAACTGAAATATTTAACTATACTAAATAATAAAACAAGCATACTTTAAAAAGTGCTCCAGGATTTACTGCATGAAGCTGTCATTGCCCAAGCTTAAAAAATAAGTAGTACCCGTAAATCTTCAAACAGTTTTTCTCCTAAAAAATGCGATTATACACATTAGATGGGAGCAGTGAGCAGCTATATCCAAGCCACGGCAAGAAAGAATCATCACGCATCCATGGAGAAAACGGTAGAAGGTAATCTTCGTTCAATATAGCCACATCGGCTGAGGGAAACCACCAAAAAAAACACGGAACGAATTCATGACTTATGAGTTAGGATTTGGACAAAACAAAGCAAAGAGAAGGGCAGGCATGTATTCCCTCCGTAAACTAATATAAGAGCGTTTAGGTTACTATTTTAGTAATCTAAACTCTTTTATATTAGTTTACGGAGGGAGTAGAACCGAACGATTTATAAGAAATCAACCGCATTATTGCCTCCATATCCTTCTCGCGTTGGTGATGCTGCCCCTCACGGCGTTGCAGCAGGGGAGGAAAACGGGCGCATGGCTACGGTTAGGCCCTGGCCGCGGCGGCACACCCATGGTTCGCCAGAGGAGACATGGTCAAAGGGGAATGACGGGGGCGGTGGCGGTGGCGGTGGCGGTGACGGCGGCAGCGGCGAGACGGAGGTTCGTGGATGAGCGAAGCAGAGAGACATGGGAATGAAGCGACCCCGTGCGCGCAGCCGCCGCCAAAACGAACGGACTCGTGGGGATTGGAATAGATTGGGGATAGGATTTTTTTTTTTTGAGATTGGGGATAGGTGAAGAGCACGAAGCGGTTCCAGAGTATGCTGTTATTGGGCCTATGGGCGCATTTGACTGTCGGGCCCGATTAAGGAGATAACTCCCAGGTCGGGCTGCGGAGCAGCTGCCCAGTTATCGTGGGCCGAGCAGGTCACGCGATTTGAGAGGTTAAGAAACGAGCACACGGTGAAACGACCCAGAGATCTGAACCGTGGATAAGTGTGATCAAACGACAAGAACATCAAATCGCTGTGGGGAGCTGTAGCTCGCCCCGTTTTACTGTTTCTCAATGGAGACATGCTATGGTTTAGATGTGTTGCCAGTAATTTTATTGTTATTTAATTTTCAAAATACTAAACCATAAATTTCACAAAACATAGGTGAATCCACAAGTTCAAAAAAACTATGGCACTTCAACACAGAGCAAGACAAATTACATGACATAAGCATGACAAATTAACTATGGTATCTTAAGGTTACCGCCCAATGCGCCAAGGCGGGATTTTCCTCAATAGTATCTATAATTTCATACAACGGCTCGCACTACAAATTCAGATTTAAATGCATTTTACTAAAGTAATAAACAAGCCTAATATTTAACTCAAATGCACTGCTAATGAACACTCGTACTAAATGCAGAGTTATGGCACCATCAATCCCCAAATTAACTCTCCTAGTGGCTTTACCCTCAATTTTTCTACTATGATTTTGCTCTCATGCTAGATAACAATATGTACGATGATCAACCATACAACAGCCAGTCCAATAGCTATCAAGCCGCTGCAATATGACGACGCGCCACTCACATCAATTCAGGTATTCCTATTGAATAATGAGCCTGGCAGAAGGAAATGCCTTGTTAGTTACCACCACTACTAAGAAGAACTATGACCCATTTGGAACATATAAATTCTACAAGGATCCCATATGGAATAGTTAGCCATTAGGGAAAGAATTCCAATGCTCCAAACGGGAGTCGATCGTTGAAATATACCATGACAAAGAGTCAGAGAGGAATTTTGAGCTTACAATTTTAGTCGGTCCAGCCCAAGCGCATCTTCTTCAAGTCATACAAAAATATCTTATCATGTAAAGCAAGGTCTGTAACAAGCCAGAGACCAATTAGATAGTGAGAACAAGTTTCTAAAAGAAGGTTAAAGAGCAATACATGACCTGACCATTTCATTGTAATATGTTAGTTAATTGTCCATATAATGTTGGCACAAGGGAATTACAGTCCAGTCAGAACAACAATACGGGTTGAAGAAAGGCATGTAGTGAAAAGCCATGATTCATTATCCTAAGCCATCTAAATATAGTTGACTGGGTGACTTACATTTGTTACTTGTATTATTATTGAAATATTTGTTAACCAACTTATTTGTTTTTGGACATGTATGACAGAATAGCATTCATAAAGTCTAATAGGTAATAGCCAATTTGTGCAGCTTATACTGGCTCATTCAGTCAATAAAACTAACCTCCGAGTACAGTGATTCCATGGCCATTCTGGATTGCCTTGGTACTTTGTCAGCCAATGCACGACACAATATCATTGCCCTGCATACCATGATATGATATTACTATACTTGAATCAAGTTCCCCAGAATCATCAAACAGATGCAACTGCAAAAAGATGCATCGAAGGAAGCATCCGAAGGCTGTTGAATTTACCATATAACCCTGCTGCAAAAGATAGTTTCCTGGCTTCATTGTCATTGCAGCACCGCCCTTAAAATATAGTGTGACCGTTGGAAATAACATGTCAATGCTGATACAACACAAAGTATTTTTATTAGTAATTCACCATTTTTAAAGACATGAACTGTTAATTTCATTATGAGAAAAAGGAAAACCTGCTAGAAGAAAGAAAACATGTGTCCCCCATCCCAGCCCGCTTGGTGCCAAAAGGACATACTGATGGAGAGACCACTGTAACTATCTGCAAATAGCTAATAAGAATAATTAGGACCTACATACCTGAGATTCTCATACTAAAGCAATTGAAGTAATATATATTGGTCACATATTAGTTTCTCAAAAGAAAAGCAATGAAGTGTGATCTGATCCTGTGAACTCACCGCACTAACAAATCCATCATAGGCTTTGTCTAGAAGGTAGGTTAGGTCCACTATGGGTCCTTGTTTATTTGATGTTGCAAACAAGGAAGAATAATAGGCAGGTCTTGAGCATTGACAGCAATGCCCTCCAGATTCAAGTTGTAATGATGCCTATATTTCATCCACAATATTAACACATAAAAAGTGGTTAATATGAAGAATTTAGAAAGTTCCAAATGATAGAGCACATATTCCAGATTACCCTAGCTGTATTGTATTACTGTTGGCTTATCAAATAAGTGAACACAAGTTTCTTTAGGAAAGGAAACAAATAGAAAGAAAAAGAGAGTGCAGCTAAAAAATGAAAAGAACTCAACCCGTGGGAAGGAGTCCAAGATTTATAGGAAGAAATCCGAAATCTGATGGGCAGGGGTTGCAAGATTGCCACCTAACACTAGGCTACATAGTAGTTCTCAAATTAATTCATCTAACGAGAATATTTTACCTTATATAAATATTGAAATAAAAGAATGACCTCCATAATGGTTACCACCACCTCTAACAGAGGTATCTAGTATGGCTAATTAAATAAAATCGAGCGATGCTGAATTTTAAACTCTTATGTTACACACTTTAATTAATTCAAGAAAAAACAAACTTACCCTACAAGTGGTATTTACTCGAAGTGTCAATAAGGAAAGTGTGTTCTTTCGGGGGGTTCCCTAATTTCACACTGGTATAATAAATCCTGCAAATTCAAGTTTTAAATACAATGATCGAACACGAAAGGAATAAATCTCAGAAGTTCACCCACCTATCCTCGCCTGCCTCACCCGGTCCAATTCCATTTTTTGAACCAGGGCGATGTAAACAATTTTTTATACCAAACATTTATACTTATTTTAGACTAATTGTAGCATATTAGAATAATGGTACTTAGACATGATAGTTAGCCGCATAACAATGTTTGTTTCGAAATAATAGTTATAACATTCCCTGTTTACAGTTGTAATATATTAATTGCATAAAAATGTTTGTTTTTCAAATAATAGTTATAACATTCCTTGTTTACAACAATAATATATTAATGGGATTTTATAAAGTTTTACTAAAGTTGAGACACTTATTCTAGGGCTGAGGGAGTATGATGTAGCAAAACAAAATCCTTTTCTTGTTAAAAAATCTTTGAATTAATTTTTAAATATTGCATAAATTATATAGTGTGTACTGGCAAGTGTTCATATATGTTTTTATATTAATGAATATGATGGTAAAGATTTCCTAAACCGTACACACTAACAAATATATACTCCCCCTATCGGAAGTAATACTAATCCTAACAAGTCCTACTAATCATCATCATACAACTTCTACTCGTTATTCATAACAAGTCATACGATCATCATCTTGATAGTCTTCGAACCAACCCTACTTAATTGTTCTTAGCACATGATCATCAGTATTAGGCATGACCTAAATACCCTATTTAAGCTAAAAATAGCATAAAACAATATAGACCCTGACTCTCCATTATGGAGAATGGAGAACATCCTGTCTCCAATTCTTGCGCTTAGCTTCCTTTTGCTTCCAAGAAGCTCCTTACGACTGTCCATACATTTTTTCTATCTTTTGATTTTCATGTCTCCACTTCTTTTAGAAATCTCGTATGAACAGTTGAGATTCGTAGGACGACCTGGCTGTATGTTCAAAACATTAATACTACCTTTCAGATACATCATATGAGGCACACAATTCTCTGGGATTATCTGTTGAAAAACATAGTAATAACTTCGCAGTTAGCAATGATGTACTAGTTTTAGAATTATGCAAAAGATGCACGGATGTCGTAATAGTAAAAATCTTACCAGGGTATCTCCATGGTAGTTACCGTAGTTGAACACATGCACTAGTGGCACGTATTTAACATAATGTTGAGGAGTTTGATTGTAGATATTGTAATTCTCAATGTGAGTAGACCAAATGATTTTTCTCCTTATAAGTTGTTAATTCGGAGCCATCGGTGTAGTGGGTTTTGTCTACCATCTCCCGCACATTCTTTGAACAAAAAAAATAAGCTGTCAATGGAAATAAGCTGTCAACTATTTTGAAATAAACAATATAAATTAGCTCATAACTATGTTTGAGAAACTCACATAGCGGTAGAACTGGAGGCTTATCAACAAGGACCCAAATGTCCATATTGTCTTGGTTGATGTCAGGATTACCAAGATCCATGGTGATAAGCATACCCTCATCAAAACCATACATCTTGCAAAATGCTTTCCAATTTTTGCAACCAAAATGGGTTACGCTCTCAGAATTATATAGATTTACTTCAAAGTCCACATCGTGATGAGTCCTTAGGTGAATTTTCTTTGTTTTAGTAATTTCATGGTCTTCAAAATCCATCCTCTCCAAGACATAGCGTCTTGCATGGCATGGGATAAGCTATACTCGAATTGTAAAAGATGAAAATTACACGTTGAAATAGTTGGAGTCATGCTTAATTATGAAAATAACACTTGTCGTCGTTGTGTACCGTTTCAACTTCGAAGATCTCCTCGAGCTTAATCCTGAAGCGCCGATCATCGTCCAGGTGAGGCATGTCGCACAGACCTCGATCGTCGTGGCACCAGTCGCACTCCGCCGGGAGACTTTCGTCGTCCGATGATGATGACGACATATCCTACGTTCATAATTCAAAACTACATCATTTAGGGTTTGTCGACACCGAGGCACCCTAAAAGTCTAAGCTTTCATCATTTAGGGTATGTCGACGCCGAGGCACCCTAAAAGCCTAAGCGTACATCATTTAGGTTCTCATCGACACCGAGGCATCCGGGGCAGCCAAGTTAAGTTTTCATCATTTAGGTTTTATCGATGCCGAGGCACCCTAGGTTGGGCCTAATCACTTGGCTCTATTGCCACGTATGTTGGGTTTATCATCTAGGGTTTATCGATGCTAAGGAGAATTCTAAGTTGGGCCTAATAACTTGGCTCTATTACCACCTATGGTTTAATGCAGCAAGAATGGCAGGGCAGTTGATCCTACTTAACTAAGTACTAAGATACCCCGGCCCATGCATTAGTTGCAAGTACCCCATATGTCCTATTTTTAGCAAAGTCATGCTAAAATTCACGGAAAATTTTAGCATGACCTTTGCTGAAAATAGGACATATGGAGTACCCGAATTTGCCGGAACGGAAGTTAATCGACATTCCGGCAAACTCAAGGGCCTCTTGGGGTACCTACAAAATCATCACGACACGAAGGGCCTCTCAAGGGCCTCAAGCAGCAGCGGCGTCTCCCAGGACCCCATTTTTTTGCTAAATTTCTTTGAGCAACAATCAGAGAAGAAAATTCAGCATATTTCTATACAACAGCACTGTAAAGATGAAGAACAGTTCTACAGCAGCCCATCTTTGATCATCATCTTTGCATCTCTTTCTCAATGTGATCAGTAATGTAGACATATTCATGATCTAGTTTAGCAACAGGTTGCAAATACTTAACTTTCTAGAACATAACAGCATTCACAGTAATAAGAATAATGTAAATATAACAACACATGTTCACTGGGTGCCAATATGCCAAAATATAAAAAAGAGGCATACAAGAGACCATCGAAGACAACACATGACTAATGTTGTACTAAGACCAGTGACATAAACAAAGCACAGCTGATGTGGTGCTAAACTGGATATACCCTCCCAGTCCCAGTGTCCAGATTTATAATGCCATGTCTTATGGCTGACAGACAGTGCTTCAGGCACATAGTATACTTGATCCTGCACGTCGAACCATATATGTACTATCTTACATGACAAATCAGCATAGAGAGCATTGCACAACCAAAACAAACAAATAAAAACATGGTAGCAAAACATATAGTGAGAATTGCCATCTACCAGTCCTATGTGACTGAACCAAACATGCACAGCTTTCTTGCGCCATCATCATTTTTTTTGAATTTTCATCATCAACTAATTAACACCCTCTGTGACGGTGCATTAGCATAGGCATAAGCTGCACTACAACTTGTTCATGCCGCCTCTTTGAACTATAAAACTCTGCACTAGTACTTTGGCATGGTGTCAGACTTTGTACATAAGTACATGACCCGTATGAGGAGTAGTTATCTCGATTGTGCAGTCACGAACATACAGAGCATTGCATGATTAAGACAACTAAATAAAAACACAGTAGAAAAACATATAGATAGAATTGCCATCCACCAGTCCCATGTCACTGAACATATATATGATGCACTTGCCTTAACACATATCACCAGGAGGGACCTGAATCGAGCAACACCCAGCCTAGGGGGAGGAGGGGAAGGGAGAGAGGTGAGGAATCACCTGTGGGATAACGGCGGGCTGCCGTAGGAGGGCACTAGCGGGCGGCGGCGCGTCGAGGAGGAGGCGGCGTGTCGACCTTGCCACCCACCTTGGAGCCGGAACCCTAGGGCGTGCAGGCGCGGCGGATGGAGGGGACGGAGGGGGCGGCGCTCGCGGGGGAGGCGGGGCTCGGGGGGAGGCGGTGTTCGAGGGGGAGGAATGGGAGAGGGAGGCGACGGGGGCGCGTGGGCGGCTGCGGCGGACGGAGGCGGCGGATGGCGGGGGCGCGTGGGCGGCTGCGGCGGCGGCGGATGGCGGTGGTCGATCGAGGGGAATCTGGCGAGGGAGGGAGGGAGGACACAGTGCGAGGGCAGTAGGTGAAGTGGGGGAGGGTTCTAATGGCGCACCACCCCCTCGTGCGCCATAAGTACGACTATTCTAATGGCGCACCACCCCTCGGTGCGCCATTAGAATTTTGTTTTAATCAAGCCCACTAGCCCTATCTACAACCTAACCCTATCTACAACAGAAGCCCCCCACTAGCCCGACTAGTCAGCACGCAACACACACACCAGGAGGTCTTGGGTTCGATTCCCAGGCTCCCCAATATTTTTTATGCATTTTAAATGCTGTTTGATATTTATTTGTGTTTAAATATGTTCAAACTTGTTTAAATCATAACAGTAATATTTTTTTATAAAAATAGTAATAATTTTTTTAAAAATATGTTCAAATTTGTTACTTGAAAATATCATCATCGGCGGCGGTGGAACGGGGGAGGGTGCGGGGGGTGCCCGTTGGCGGCGGTGGAGCAGGGGAGGGTGCGGGGGGCCGGGTGCTCGTCGGCGGCGGTGGAGCGGGGGAGGGTTGCAGTGGGTCGTCGACGGCGGTTGAGCTAGCGGGGGAGGGTGCGGGTAGGATCGAGATGGAGGGGGATTGAGATCGAGATGGAGGGGGGAATCGAGATCGAGATGGAGATCGAGATCAAGTGTCCTCATGAATTCAAAAAGTGCCCATGAAATTTAAAAACATTCATGATATCAAAATGTGCCCATGAAATACAATCGAGAAATGAAGACTACGATTTAAATACAATCGATATTAGCTAGCTATCTGTTCACAATCTTCTTGCCCTTCTTTTTTCCAAATGGAGTTCTTCTGTGGAACGGACGTCCTTTAGGTAGGGTGGTCCTGCTTCTTCTTGTGGTGTGTGCTGCTACTTCATCGTCGTCGTCAGGTTCGATCTTCGGGTCGCCGTACTTGTCGAAGTCTTGCTCATTGGCTACTCCATCCATTCCGATGATCTTCCTTTTGCCTCTCCTCACGACAACAGACTGGGCTTTGACGGGTCGGTAATGAAGAAGCATTGGTCCACTTGGGAAGCCAGTACCCATGGCTCATTTTTCGCGGTGACGTTTGCGCCGCGGTCTTGGATTTGGCTTCGGGTATAACCATGATGGTGAAATACCGGTCTTCTTTTAGGACGCTCTTGGCCCATCTAACAAGGAACATCGGGACCTTCTCTCCAGCGTAGTTCAGCTCCCAGATCTCCTCGATCCTTCCGTAGTATCTGTCCTTGTCGTTACCGGTGTAGGATTCCATCGTTACCCCGGAGTTCTGATAACCATCGCTCTTCATGTCCTTGTCCTCGGTGTAGAATGTGTAGCTGTTGATATCGTATGCCTCATAGGTCATCAGGTTGTGCTCGGCGCCCTGTGACAAGGCGAATATGAGTTGTTCTTCCGCGTGAGAATCTTCATGTAAAGGGTACGCCAGAAGCTTCTGCTTGAACCAACGCGACGACTTTCTATGTCCTGCTTCGCCTCATCATCATCATCATCATCATAATCATCATCATCATTAGCGTGAAGCTCCTGCCTGATGCCCATTGATTTCAAGTCTGCCCTTGCTTTCGTCCCATCTTTGGTCCTCTCTGGCATGTTGAGCAGGGTACCAAGCAGACTCTCGCACACGTTCTTCGTGATATGCATGACATCAAGGCTGTGAGGCACACGGTGGATCTTCCAGTATGGCAAGTCCCAGAAAACAGACCTCGTTTTTCATACCTTCAGCAGCGGCTCTGGCGCCTTTCGCTTCTTTCCCGGCTCTGGCGCCTTTTGCTTCTTTCCCGGCAGTGGGCAGTCTTTCTAATTTTTCAACAGCTCGTCTATTTCCTCGCCGCGCCTTTTGTTGGGGAACGTAGTAATTTCAAAAAATTTCCTACGCACACGCAAGATCATGGTGATGCATAGCAACGAGGGGGAGAGTCAGATCTACGTACCCTTGTAGATCGCAAGCGGAAGCGTTATATCAACGCGGTTGATGTAGTCGAACGTCTTCACGATCCGACCGATCCAAGTACCGAAAGCATGGCACCTCCGAGTTCTGCACACGTACGGCTCGGTGACGTCCTCGCCTTCTCGATCCAGCAAGAGGGGCGAAGTAGTAGATGAGTTCCGGCAGCACGACGGCGTGGTGACGGTGTTGGTGAATACAGAAATGCTGTAGTGCTCCCACTCACTTTCTTGTAAATACAGGCTTCACCGCAAGTCTGTATAAAACTATATCCTTTGATCAACTTATCAAAGCGTATATTCCGACTCCGAGATGCTTGCACCAGTCCATAGATGGATCGCTGGAGCTTGCATATTTTGTTAGCACCTTTAGGATTGACAAAACCTTCTGGTTGCATCATATACAACTCTTCTTTAATAAATCCATTAAGGAATGCAGTTTTGTTTATCCATTTGCCAGATTTCATAAAATGCGACAATTGCTAACATGATTCGGACAGACTTAAGCATAGATACGAGTGAGAAACTCTCATCGTAGTCAACACCTTGAACTTGTCGAAAACCTTTTGCGACAATTCTAGCTTTGTAGATAGTAACACTAGTATCAGCGTCCGTCTTCCTCTTGAAGATCCATTTATTTTCTATGTCTTGCCGATCATCGGGCAAGTCAACCAAAGTCCACACTTTGTTCTCATACATGGATCCCATCTCAGATTTCATGGCCTCAAGCCATTTCTCGGAATTTGGGCTCATCATCGCTTCCTCATAGTTCGTAGGTTTGTCATGGTCAAGTAACATGACCTCCAGAACAGGATTACCGTACCACTCTGGTGCGGATCTCACTCTGGTTTACCTACGAGATTCGGTAGTAACTTGATCTGAAGTTACATGATCATCATCATTAGCTTCCTCACTAATTGGTGTAGTAGTCACAGGAACAGATTTCTGTGATGAACTATTTTCCAATAAGGGAGAAGGTACAATTATCTTATCAAGTTTTCTACTTTCCTCCCACTCACTTCTTTCGAGAGAAACTCCTTCTCTAGAAAGGATCCATTCTTAGCAACGAATGTCTTGCCTTCGGATCTGTGATAGAAGGTGTACCCAACTGTCTCCTTTGGGTATCCTATGAAGACATATTTCTCCGATTTGAGTTTGAGCTTATCGAGATGAAACTTTTTCACATAAGCATCGCAACTCCAAACTTTAAGAAACGACAGCTTAGGTTTCTTGCCAAACCATAGTTCACACGGTGTCGTCTCAACGGATTTAGATGGTGCCCTATTTAACGTGAATGCAGCTGTCTCTAATGCATAACCCGAAAACGATAGTGGTAGATCGGTAAGATACATCATAGATTGTACTATATCCAATAAAGTACGGTTATGACGTTCGGACACACCATTATGCTGTGGTGTTCCAGGTGGCGTGCGTAGTGAAACTATTTCACATTGTTTTAACTGAATACCAAACTCGTAACTGAAATATTTTACCAATGCGATCATATTGTAGAAACTTTTATTTTCTTGTCACAATGATTTTCCACTTCACTCTGAAATTCTTTGAACTGTTCAAATGTTTCAGACTTATGTTTCATCAAGTAGATATACCCATATCTGCTCAAATCATCTGTGAAGTTCAGAAAATAACGATACTTGCTGTGAGCCTTAACACTCATCGGTCCGCATACATCAGTATGTATTATTTCCAATAAGTTAGTTGCTCGCTCCGGAGAACGGAGTCTTAGTCATCTTGCCCATGAGGCATGCATGGTTCGCAATCATCAAGTGATTCATAATCAAGTGATTCCAAAATCCCATCAACATGGAGTTTCTTCATGCGCTTTACACCAATATGACCTAAACGGCAGTGCCACAAATAAGTTGCACTATCATTATTAACTTTGCATCTTTTGGTTTCAATATTATGATTATGTGTATCTCTACGATCGAGATCCAACAAACTATTTCATTGGGTGTGTAACCATATAAGGTTTTATTCATGTACACAGAACAACAATTTATTCTCTTACTTAAATGAATAACTGTATTACAATAAACATGATCAAATCATATTCATGCTCAACGCAAACACCAAATAACACTTATTCAGGTTCAACACTAATCCCGAAAGTATAGGGAGTGTGCGGTGATGATCATATCAATCTTGGAACCACTTCCAACACACATCGTCACTTCACCCTTAACTAGTCTCTGTTCATTCTGCAACTCCCGTTTCGAGTTACTACTCTTAGCAACTGAACTAGCATCAAATACTGAGGGGTTGCTATAAACACTAGTAAAGTACACATCAATAACATGTATATCAAATATACTTATGTTCACTTTGCCATCCTTCTTATCCGCCAATCACTTGGGGTAGTTTCGCTTCCAGTGACCAGTCCCTTTGCAGTAGAAGCACTTAGTCTCAGGCTTAGGATCAGACTTGGGCTTCTTCACTTGAGCAGCAACTTGCTTGCTGTTTTTCTTGAAGTTCCCCTTTTTCCCTTTGCCCTTTTCTTGAAACTAGTGATCTTGTCAACCATCAACATTTGATGCTCTTTCTTGATTTCTACCTTCATCGATTTCATCATCATGAAAAGCTCGGGATTCGTTTTCGTCATCCCTTGCATACTATAGTTCATCACGAAGTTCTACTAACTTGGTGATGGTGACTAGAGAATTCTGTCAATCACTATCTTATCTGGAAGATTAACTCCCACTTGATTCAAGCGATTGTAGTACCCAGACAATCTAAGCACATGCTCACTAGTTGAGCGATTCTCCTCCATCTTTTAGCTATAGAACTTGTTGGAGACTTCATATCTCTCAACTCGGGTATTTGCTTGAAATATTAACTTCAACTCCTGTAACATCTCATATGGTCCATGACGTTCAAAACGTCTTTGAAGTCCCGATTCTAAGCCGTTAAGCATGGTGCACTAAACTATCAAGTAGTCATCATATTTAGCTAGCCAAACGTTCATAACGTCTGCATCTGCTCCTGCAATAGGTCTGTCACACCTAGCGGTTCATCAAGGACATAATTATTCTGTGCAGCAATGAGGATAAACCTCAGATCACGGATCCAATCCGCATCATTGCTACTAACATCTTTCAACTCAATTTTTCTCTAGGAACATATCAAAATAAACATAGGTAAGCAATAACGCGAGCTAATGATCTACAACATAGATATGCTAATACTACCAGGACTAGGTTCATGATAAATTAAAGTTCAATTAATCATATTACTTAAGAACTCCCACTTAGATAGACATCCCTCTAATCATCTAAGTGATCACGTGATCCAAATCAACT
The DNA here is from genome assembly GCA_034509565.1 of Triticum monococcum. Classification (NCBI taxonomy): domain Eukaryota; kingdom Viridiplantae; phylum Streptophyta; class Magnoliopsida; order Poales; family Poaceae; genus Triticum; species Triticum monococcum. The sequence continues at coordinate 725,985,905 of CM067847.1, read as the reverse complement.
AAACCACAACCGATCATCACGTGAAATGGATTAGTTTTCAATGGTGAACATCATTATGTTGATCATATCTACTATATGATTCACGCTCGACCTTTCGGTCTCCGTGTTCCGAGGCCATATCTGCATATGCTAGGCTCGTCAAGTTTAACATGAGTATTCTGCGTGTGCAAAACTGGCTTGCACCCGTTGTAGATGGACGTAGAGCTTATCACACCCGATCATCACGTGGTATCTGGGCACGACGAACTTTGGCAACGGTGCATACTCAGGGAGAACACTTCTTGATAATTTAGTGAGAGATCATCTTATAATGCTACCGTCAATCAAAGCAAGATAAGATGCATAAAAGATAAACATCACATGCAATCAATATATATGTGACATGATATGGCCATGATCATCTTGCGCCTTTGATCTCCATCTCCAAAGTACCGTCATGATTTCCATCATCACGGGCATGACACCATGATCTCCATCATCTTGATCTATATCAATATGTCGTCACATGGTCGTCTCGCCAACTATTGCTCTTGCAACTATTGCTATCGCATAGCGATAAAGTAAAGCAATTATTTGGCACTTGCATCTTATGCAATAAAAAGACAACCATAAGGCTTTTGCCAGTTGCCGATAACTTCAACAAAATATGATCTTCTCGTACAACAACTTATTTCTCATCACGTTTTGACCATATCACATCACAACATGCCCTACAAAAACAAGTTAGACGCCCTCTACTTTGTTGTTGCAAGTTTTACGTGGCTGCTACGGGCTTAAGCAAGAACCAATCTTACCTGCGCAGCAAAACCACAACGATAGTTTGTCAAATAGACTCCGTTTTAACCTTCGCAAGGACCGGGCGTAGCCACACTCGGTTCAACTAAAGTTGGAGAAACTGTCAACCGCAAGCCACCTATGTGCAAAGCACGTCGGGAGAACCGGTCACGCGTAAGCGTACGCGTAATGTCGGTCCGGGCCGCTTCATCCAACAATACCGCCGAACCAAAGTATGACATGCTGGTAGGCAGTATGACTTATATCGCCCACAACTCACTTGTGTTCTACTCGTGCAAATAACATCAAACCATAAAACCTAGGCTCGGATGCCACTATTGGGGAACGTAGTAATTTCAAAAAAATTCCTACGCACACGCAAGATCATGGTGATGCATAGCAACGAGGGGGAGAGTCTGATCTACGTACCCTTGTACATCGCAAGCGGAAGCGTTATATCAACGCGGTTGATGTAGTCGAACGTCTTCACGATCCGACCGATCCAAGTACCGAAAGCACAGCACCTCCGAGTTCTGCACACGTACAGCTCGGTGACGTCCTCGCCTTCTCGATCCAGCAAGAGGGGCAAAATAGTAGATGAGTTCCGGCAGCACGACGGCGTGGTGACGGTGTTGGTGAAGAACAATCTCCGCAAGGCTTCGCCTAAGCACTACGAAAACTATGACGGAGGATAAACTAGAGGGAACAGGGTTGCCGGCACACGGCTTGGTGTTTCTTGATGTGTCCTTGGTGCTAGCCCTGCCCCTCTATTTATATGTTGAGCCCTGGGGTCGAAACTTGGAGTAAAAGCCTCCACAAAGTCGGTTTCACCCGAAAGGCAAGAGTCCTTCTCGGACTCCAGGGCCAGACGCCAGGGTTCCCGGCGTCTGGACCCGGATGCGAGGGACCCTGGTGTCTGGCCCCTGGACTCCGCAAAACTTCCTTTTGCGCTTTCCAAAAACCTTGTGGGCTTTCCCCTTTGGCCCAAATAAAGTGTTCTCGTACCCAAACATTTCGGGAAACATCCGGAACCCCTTCCGGTGATTTCCGGAACCCTTCCGGTGACCAAACACTATTATCCCATATATCAAACTTTGTCTCCGGACCATTCCGGAGTTCCTCGTCATATCCGTGATCTCATCCCGGACTCCGAACAACATTCGGTCACCAACGTTCATAACTCACATAGTACTATATCGTCAAGGAACGTTAAGCGTGCGGACCCTACGGGTTCGAGAACTATGTAGACATGACCGAGACACCTCTCTGGTCAATAACCAATAGCGGGACCTGGATGCCCATATTGGCTCCTACATATTCTACGAAGATCTTTATCGGTCAGACCGCATAACAACATATGTTGTTCCCTTTGTCATCGGTATGTTACTTGCCCGAGATTCGATCGTCGGTATCCAATACCTAGTTCAATCTCGTTACCGGCAAGTCTCTTTACTCGTTCCGTAATACATCATCTTGCAACTAACTCATTAGTTGTAATGCTTGCAAGGCTTATGTGATGTGCATTACCGAGAGGGCGCAGATATACCTCTCCGACAATCGGAGTGACAAATCCTAATCTCGAAATACGCCAACCCAACATCTACCTTTGGAGACACCTGTAATGCTCCTTTTGTTGGGGAACGTTGCAGAAAACAAAAATTTTCCTATTCGTTTCACCAAGATCATCTAGGAGTTCATCTAGCAACGAGTCACAAGATGCATCTATATACCTTTGTAGATCGCGAGCGGAAGCGTTCGTTAGAACGAGGTTGAAGTAGTCGTACACGACGTGATCCAAATCACCGATGACCAGCGCCGAACGGACGGCACCTCCGCGTTCAACACACGTACGGGACGGGAGACGTCTCCTCCTTCTTGATCCAGCAAGGGGGAAGGAGAGGTTGATGAAGATCCAGCAGCACGACGGCGTGGTGGTGGATGCAGGGCGTCACGACAGCAGGGCTTCGCCGTGTACTACGAGAAAGGGAGATGTAACAGGGAGAGAGGGGAGCACCAAAAGCGTGGTCTCCAAGTTCCTCCTCCCCCCCACTATATATAGGGGTGCCAGGGGGGGCGCCGGCCCTGGTAGATGGGATCTACCAGGGGGCGGCGGCCAGGGGTGGGGGGCTTGCCCCCCAAGCAAGGGGGCGCCCCCCTTTAGGGTTCCCCCCAACCCTAGGCGCATGGGCCTTGGGGGGGCTGGCGCCCCAGCCCATTATGGGCTGGGTTCCCTCCTATTTCAGCCCAAGGGGCCCTCCGGGATAGGTGGCCCCACCCGGTGGACCCCCGGGACCCTTCCGGTGGTCCCGGTACAATACCGGGTACCCCGAAACTTGTCCCGATGGCCGAAACTGCACATCCTATATATAATTCTTTACCTCCGGACCATTCCGGAACTCCTCGTGACGTCCGGGATCTCATCCGGGACCCCGAACAACATTCGGGTTACTGCATATACTTATCTTCACAACCCTAGCGTCACCGAACCTTAAGTGTGTAGACCCTACGGGTTCGGGAGACAAGCAGACATGACCGAGACGACTCTCCGGTCAATAACCAACAGCGGGATCTGGATACCCATGTTGGCTCCCACATGCTCCACGATGTTCTCATCGGATGAACCACGATGTCGAGGATTCAATCAACCCCGTATGCAATTCCCTTTGTCTATCGATATATTACTAGCCCGAGATTCGATCGTCGGTATCCCAATACCTCGTTCAATCTCGTTACCGGCAAGTCACTTTACTCGTACCGTAATGCATGATCCCGTGACCAGACACTTGGTCACTTTGAGCTCATTATGATGATGCATTACCGAGTGGGCCCAGTGATACCTCTCCGTTATACGGAGTGACAAATCCCAGTCTTGATCCGTGTCAACCCAACAGATACTTTCGGAGATACCCGTAGTCTACCTTTATAGTCACCCAGTTACGTTGTGACGTTTGGTATACCCAAAGCACTCCTACGGTATCCGGGAGTTACACGATCTCATGGTCTAAGGAAAAGATACTTGACATTGCAAAACTTTAGCAAAACGAACTACACGATCTTTATGCTATGTTTAGGATTGGGTCTTGTCCATCACATCATTCTCCTAATGATGTGATCTCGTTATCAATGACATCTTATGTCCATAGCCAGGAAACCATGACTATCTGTTGATCAACGAGCTAGTCAACTAGAGGCTTACTAGGGACATGTTGGTGTCTGTTATTCACACATGTATTACGATTTCCGGATAACACAATTATAGCATGAATAAAGACAATTACCATGAACAAGGAAATATAATAATAATGCTTTTATTATTGCCTCTAGGGCATATTTCCAACAGTCTCCCACTTGCACTAGAGTCAATAATCTAGTTACATTGTGATGAATCGTACACCCATGGAATTCTGGTGTTGATCATGTTTTGCCCTAGGGAGAGGTTTAGTCAACGGATCTGCTACATTCAGGTCCGTATGTACTTTACAAATTTCTATGTCTCCATCTTGAACATTTTCACGAATGGAGTTGAAGCGACGCTTGATGTGCCTTGTCTTCTTGTGAAACCTGGGCTCCTTGGCAAGTGCAATAGCTCCAGTGTTGTCACAGAAGAGCTTGATCGGCCCCGACGCATTGGGTATGACTCCGAGGTCGGTGATGAACTCCTTCACCCAGATTGCTTCATGTGCTGCCTCCGAGGCTGCCATGTACTCCGCTTCACATGTAGATCCCGCCACGACGCTCTGCTTGCAACTGCACCAGCTTACTGCCCCACCATTCAAAATATACACGTATCCGGTTTGTGACTTAGAGTCATCCAGATCTGTGTCGAAGCTAGCGTCGACGTAACCCTTTACGACGAGCTCTTCGTCACCTCCATAAACGAGAAACATCTCCTTAGTCCTTTTCAGGTACTTCAGGATATTCTTGACCGCTGTCCAGTGTTCCTTGCCGGGATTACTTTGGTACCTTCCTACCAAACTTACGGCAAGATTTACATCGGGTCTGGTACACAGCATGGCATACATAATAGAACCTATGGCTGAGGCATAGGGGATGACACTCATCTCTTCTATTTCTTCTGCCGTGGTCGGACTTTGAGCCGAGCTCAATTTCATACCTTGCAGTACAGGCAAGAATCCCTTCTTAGACTGATCCATATTGAACTTCTTCAATATCTTATCAAGGTATGTGCTTTGTGAAAGACCTATGAGGCGTCTCGATCTATCTCTATAGATTTTGATGCCTAATATATAAGAAGCTTCTCCAAGGTCCTTCATTGAAAAACTCTTATTCAAGTAGGCCTTAATGCTGTCCAAGAGTTCTATATCATTTCCCATCAAAAGTATGTCATCTACATATAATATGAGAAATGCTACAGAGCTCCCACTCACTTTCTTGTAAACACAGGCTTCTCCATAAGTCTGTGTAAACCCAAACGCTTTGATCATCTCATCAAAGCGAATGTTCCAACTCCGAGATGCTTGCACCAGCCCATAAATCGAGCGTTGGAGCTTGCACACTTTGTCAGCATTCTTAGGATCGACAAAACCTTCCGGCTGCATCATATACAATTCTTCCTTAAGGAAACCATTAAGGAATGCCGTTTTGACGTCCATTTGCCATATTTCATAATCGTAAAACGCGGCAATTGCTAACATGATTCGGACGGACTTTAGCTTCGCTACCGGTGAGAAAGTCTCATCGTAGTCAACCCCTTGAACTTGTCGATAACCCTTAGCGACAAGCCGAGCTTTATAGATGGTCACATTACCATCTGCGTCTGTCTTCTTCTTAAAGATCCATTTATTTTCTATGGCTCGCCGTTCAACGGGCAAGTCAGTCAAAGTCCATACTTCGTTTTCATACATGGATCCTATCTCGGATTTCATGGCTTCTAGCCATTTGTCGGAATCCGGGCCCGCCATCGCTTCTTCATAGTTCGAAGGTTCAATGTTGTCTAACAACATGATTTCCAAGACAGGGTTGCCGTACCACTCTGGTGCGGAACGTGTCCTTGTGGACCTTTGAATTTCAGTAGAAGCTAGATCAGAAGTATCTTGATCATTATCATTAACATCCTCTCTAGTCGGTGCTGGCACCTCAGGAACATTTTGTTGAGTTGCGCCATTTTCCGGTTCAAGAGGCAATACTTCATCTAGTTCTACTTTCCTCCCACTTACTTCTTTCGAGAGAAACTCCTTCTCTAGAAAGGATCCATTCTTGGCAACAAAGACCTTGCCTTCGGATCTGAGGTAGAAGGTATACCCAATAGTTTCTTTAGGGTATCCTATGAAGACGCATTTCTCCGACTTGGGTTCGAGCTTTTCAGGTTGAAGTTTCTTGACATAAGCATCGCATCCCCAAACTTTTAGAAACGACAACTTGGGTTTCTTTCCAAACCATAATTCAAATGGTGTCGTCTCAACGGATTTTGACGGAGCCCTATTTAAAGTGAATGCAGCAGTCACTAAAGCATAGCCCCAAAAAGATAGCGGTAAATCGGTAAGAGACATCATAGACTGCACCATGTCTAATAGAGTGCGATTACGACGTTCGGACACACCGTTACGCTGAGGTGTTCCAGGCGGCGTTAGTTGTGAAACTATTCCACATTTTCTTAAGTGTGTGCCAAATTCATGACTCAAGTATTCTCCTCCACGATCTGATCGTAGAAACTTGATCTTCCTGTCACGTTGATTCTCAACCTCACTCTGAAATTCCTTGAACTTTTCAAAGGTTTCAGACTTGTGTTTCATTAAGTAAATATATCCATATCTACTCAAATCATCAGTGAGGGTGAGAACATAACGATAGCCACCGCGAGCCTCAACACTCATTGGACCGCACACATCGGTATGTATAATTTCCAACAAGTTGGTTGCTCGCTCCATTGTTCCTGAGAACGGAGTCTTAGTCATTTTACCCATGAGGCATGGTTCGCACGTGTCAAATGATTCATAATCAAGAGACTCTAAAAGTCCATCTGCATGGAGCTTCTTCATGCGTTTGACACCTATGTGACCAAGGCGGCAATGCCACAAGTATGTGGGACTATCGTTATCAACCTTACATCTTTTGGTACTCACACTATGAACATGTGTATCATTACGTTCGAGATTCATAAAGAATAAACCATTCACCATAGGAGCATGACCATAAAACATTTCTCTCATATAAATAGAACAACCATTATTCTCGGATTTAAATGAGTAGCCATCTCGAATTAAACGAGATCCCGATACAATGTTCATGCTCAAAGCTGGTACTAAATAACAATTATTGAGGTTTAAAACTAATCCCGTAGGTAAATGAAGAGGTAGCGTGCCGACGGCGATCACATCGACTTTTGAACCATTCCCGACGCGCATCGTCACCTCGTCCTTCGCCAGTCTCCGCCTATTCCGTAGTTCCTGCTGTGAGTTACAAATGTGAGCAACTGCACCGGTATCAAATACCCAAGAGCTACTACGATTACTGGTAAGGTACACATCAATTACATGTATATCACATATACCTTTTGTTTTGCCGGCCTTCTTGTCTGCTAAGTACTTGGGGCAATTCCGCTTCCAGTGTCCGCTCCCCTTGCAATAAAAGCACTCAGTCTCGGGCTTGGGTCCATTCTTTGGCTTCTTCCCGGCAGCTTGCTTGCCGGGTGCGGCAACTTCCTTGCCGTCCTTCTTGAAAGCTTTCTTACCCTTGCCCTTCTTGAACTTAGTGGTTTTATTGACCATCAATACCTGATGTTCCTTCTTGACTTCTACCTCTGCTGATTTCAGCATAGCAAATACTTCAGGAATGGTCTTTTCCATCCCCTGCATATTGAAGTTCATCACAAAGCTCTTGTAGCTTGGTGGAAGCGACTGGAGGATTCTGTCAATGACCGCATCATCCGGGAGATTGACTCCCAGCTGAGTCAAGCGGTTATGTAATCCAGACATCGTGAGTATGTGCTCACTGACAGAACTATTTTCCTCCATCTTACAGCTGAAGAACTTGTCGGAGACCTCATATCTCTCGACCCGGGCATGAGCTTGGAAAACCATTCTCAGCTCTTCGAACATCTCATATGCTCCATGTCTCTCAAAACGCTTTTGGAGCCCCGGTTCTAAACTGTAAAGCATGCCGCACTGAACGAGGGAGTAGTCATCGGTACGTGCCTGCCAAGCGTTCATAATGTCTTGTTCAGCAGGCAGGACAGGTGCGTCACCCAGCGGTGCTTGTAGGACATAATCTTTCTTGGCAGCTATGAGGATGATCCTCAGGTTCCGGACCCAGTCCGTGTAGTTGCTGCCATCGTCTTTCAGCTTAGTTTTCTCTAGGAACGCGTTGAAGTTGAGGACTACGTTGGCCATTTGATCTACAAGACATATTGTAAATATTTTAGACTAATGTTCATGATAATAAAGTTCATCTAATCAAATTATATAATGAACTCCCACTTAGATTAGACATCCCTCTAGTCATCTAAGTATTACATGATCCGAGTTAACTAGGCCGTGTCCGATCATCACGTGAGACGGACTAGTCAACGTCGGTGAACATCTTCATGTTGATCGCATCTTCTATACGACTCATGCTCGACCTTTCGGTCTTCTGTGTTCCGAGGCCATGTCTATGCACATGCTAGGCTCGTCAAGTTAACCCTAAGTGTTTTGCATGTGTAAAACTGTCTTACACCCGTTGTATGTGAACGTAAGAATCTATCACACCCGATCATCACGTGGTGCTTCGAAACGACGAACTTTAGCAACGGTGCACAGTTAGGGGAGAACACTTCTTGAAATTGTTATGAGGGATCATCTTATTTACTACCGTCGTTCTAAGTAAACAAGATGCAAAACATGATAAACATCACATGCAATCAAATAATAAACGTGACATGATATGGCCAATATCACATAGCTCCTTTGATCTCCATCTTGGGGCTCCATGATCATCTTGTCACCGGCTTGACACCATGATCTCCATCATCATGATCTCCATCATCGTGTCTCCATGAAGTTGCTCGCCAACTGTTACTTCTACTACTATGGCTAACGCGTTTAGCAATAAAGTAAAGTAATTTACAAGGCGTTTCTCAATGACACGCAGGTCATATAAAAGAATAAAGACAACTCCTATGGCTCCTGCCGGTTGTCATACTCATCGACATGCAAGTCGTGATTCCTATTACAATAGCATGAACATCTCATACATCACATATAGATCATTCATCATTCATCACAACTTTGGCCATATCATATCACAAAGCACTTGCTGCAAAAACAAGTTAGACGTCCTCTAATTGTTGTTGCAAGTTTTACGTGGCTGAATTAGGGTTCTAGCAAGAACGTTTTCTTACCTACGTGAAAGCCACAACGTGATTTGTCAACTTCTATTTACCCTTCATAAGGACCCTGTTCATCGAATCCGCTCCAGCTAAAGTGGGAGAGACAGACACCCGCCAGCCACCTTATGCAACTAGTGCATGTTAGTCGGTGGAACCGGTCTCACGTAAGCGTACGTGTAAGGTTGGTCCGGGCCGCTTCATCCCACAATACCGCTGAAGCAAGAAAAGACTAGTAGCGGCAAGAAAGTTGACAAATCCACGCCCACAAAAAATTGTGTTCTACTCGCGCAAGAAGAACTACGCATAGACCTAGCTCATGATGCCACTGTTGGGGAACGTTGCAGAAAACAAAAAATTTCCTATTCGTTTCACCAAGATCATCTAGGAGTTCATCTAGCAACGAGTCACGAGATGCATCTACATACCTTTGTAGATCGCGAGCGGAAGCGTTCGTTAGAACGAGGTTGAAGTAGTCGTACACGACGTGATCCAAATCACCGATGACCAGCGCCGAACGGACGGCACCTCCGCGTTCAACACACGTACGGGACGGGAGACGTCTCCTCCTTCTTGATCCAGCAAGGGGGAAGGAGAGGTTGATGAAGATCCAGCAGCACGACGGCGTGGTGGTGGATGCAGGGCGTCACGACAGCAGGGCTTCGCCGTGTACTACGAGAAAGGGAGATGTAACAGGGAGAGAGGGGAGCACCAAAAGCGTGGTCTCCAAGTTCCTCCTCCCCCCCACTATATATAGGGGTGCCAGGGGGGGCGCCGGCCCTGGTAGATGGGATCTACCAGGGGGGCGGCGGCCAGGGGTGGGGGGCTTGCCCCCCAAGCAAGGGGGCGCCCCCCTTTAGGGTTCCCCCCAACCCTAGGCGCATGGGCCTTGGGGGGGCTGGCGCCCCAGCCCATTATGGGCTGGGTTCCCTCCTATTTCAGCCCAAGGGGCCCTCCGGGATAGGTGGCCCCACCCGGTGGACCCCCGGGACCCTTCCGGTGGTCCCGGTACAATACCGGGTACCCCGAAACTTGTCCCGATGGCCGAAACTGCACATCCTATATATAATTCTTTACCTCCGGACCATTCCGGAACTCCTCGTGACGTCCGGGATCTCATCCGGGACCCCGAACAACATTCGGGTTACTGCATATACTTATCTTCACAACCCTAGCGTCACCGAACCTTAAGTGTGTAGACCCTACGGGTTCGGGAGACAAGCAGACATGACCGAGACGACTCTCCGGTCAATAACCAACAGCGGGATCTGGATACCCATGTTGGCTCCCACATGCTCCACGATGTTCTCATCGGATGAACCACGATGTCGAGGATTCAATCAACCCCGTATGCAATTCCCTTTGTCTATCGATATATTACTAGCCCGAGATTCGATCGTCGGTATCCCAATACCTTGTTCAATCTCGTTACCGGCAAGTCACTTTACTCGTACCGTAATGCATGATCCCGTGACCAGACACTTGGTCACTTTGAGCTCATTATGATGATGCATTACCGAGTGGGCCCAGTGATACCTCTCCGTTATACGGAGTGACAAATCCCAGTCTTGATCCGTGTCAACCCAACAGATACTTTCGGAGATACCCGTAGTCTACCTTTATAGTCACCCAGTTACGTTGTGACGTTTGGTATACCCAAAGCACTCCTACGGTATCCGGGAGTTACACGATCTCATGGTCTAAGGAAAAGATACTTGACATTGCAAAACTTTAGCAAAACGAACTACACGATCTTTATGCTATGTTTAGGATTGGGTCTTGTCCATCACATCATTCTCCTAATGATGTGATCTCGTTATCAATGACATCTTATGTCCATAGCCAGGAAACCATGACTATCTGTTGATCAACGAGCTAGTCAACTAGAGGCTTACTAGGGACATGTTGGTGTCTGTTATTCACACATGTATTACGATTTCCGGATAACACAATTATAGCATGAATAAAGACAATTACCATGAACAAGGAAATATAATAATAATGCTTTTATTATTGCCTCTAGGGCATATTTCCAACACCTTTATAATCACCCAGTTACGTTGTGACGTTTGGTAGCACCCAAAGTGTTCCTCCGGCAAATGGGAGTTGCATAATCTCATAGTCATAGGAACATGTATAAGTCATGAAGAAAGCAATAGCAACATACTAAACGATCGGGTGCTAAGCTAATGGAATGGGTTATGTCAATCAGATCATTCAACCAATGATGTGACCTCATTAAACAAATAACAAAACCTTGTTCATGGTTAGGAAACATAAGCATCTTTGATTAACGAGCTAGTCAAGTAGAGGCATACTAGTGACACTAAGTTTGTCTATGTATTCACACATGTATTATGTTTCCGGTTAATACAATTCTAGCATGAATAATAAATATTTATCATGATATAAGGAAATAAATAATAACTTTATTATTGCCTCTAGGGCATATTTCCTTCACCTTTTGCTTCTTTCCCGGCTATGTGTGCTTCTCTGGCTGCCAAACGGATTGACTCCATCGGTGCTCGCGCCCAGCACGATGTTCCTTGGATCCTTCCCAAATTATGGGTATTCGAAATTCAACGCTTGCCACTGGCTCGCATCCTTAGGGTGACTCAGCATCTTGTCTTTTTTATTTATCTCCGGATCATTTCCGTCATCTTCCCGCTTCTTCTCCTCCCTATCCGCATGCCAACGCAGGAGCTTTGCTACCTTAGGGTCCGCGAAATACCGCTGCAGACGATGAGTGATAGGAATGTACCACACCGATTTTCGAGTGACACCGCACACTGGACATATGGTAGACTCCGCGTGCTCGTCCCGATAAATGATACAATTGTTCATGCACACATGGTATTTCACGTGCGGTAAATCCAGAGGACACGATTTTCTTCGCCTCCTCAAAACTGGTTGGGCACTTGTTCCCCTTGGGAAGACGTTCGTGCCAGAATGACATGTTCTCGTCGAAGCATGCGTCGGTCATTTTGTGTTTTACCTTCATCTCCAGAGCCATGAGCGTTACTTTCAGGTGGGTATCCTCAGGTCTGCATCCTTCCTACAATGGAGTAACCGCGTCTATCTCCAGTTGATCCAGCTTGGCTTTCTCTCGGGCGGCAGCTCTTGCGTTATCCGTCTGCTTGAGAAGCAGCTCTTGAATATGAGGGTCCTGCACCCAGCCTCCATCGTCGTCTGCTCCGGCATCTTCATCTTCATGATCATGCCCTTCGTCTTGATCTTCCTCATCATCATGTACGACATCTTCTACATGATGATTGTGTACAGCATCACCGTCGTGATCATGTCCTGGAGATTCTTCGTCTTCTCGCCCGCCCTCGCCGCGGTGGTACTTGTCTTGATGCCCTTCCTCATTTCTTGCCCGGCCCCCATTGACGACTTCATAGTCATCTTCATCACTTGCCACCGATAGCCATCAATGAAACCACGCAAGAGCAGGTGGTCCCGCACCTGCCCGGAATCCGGGTCTGCATTAAGGCTCTTCAGCTTGCATCTTCGACACGGACATCTTATCTCCGTGTCGTTCTTTTGAAGCATCTCGGCCTTCGTGGAGCTCAAAAACCTATTCACGATGCCTTCAGTCATCGTGCGGACCATGGTCGCCTGCGGGGTAGAGCAAAACGATATTTTAGAATCAAGAAAAAATTTGGCATGACCTTCCCTAAAAATAGGACAAAAAAGAATGCATAGTGCCAAAATTCTCGCCGAAATGGAAATGAATAAAAACATTCCGGCAAAATATTGGCAACTATCGCATTTCAAATACCGGTACCTTCAAACACAAACATATATGCAACACCACAAACACATGCAACACCACAAACATACATAGATCTAGCTAGGCCACAAAAAGTGCATGTGCACGTTGTTGGAGCGAGCTAGGGAGAAAAAAAGTAGATCTACATCATGAAGATAGCTTTCCCCTTACTTACCTATCAAAAAAAGGTAATTTCATCACTTAATTTTGATGAATCTATGGTGGAAATGAGGTGAGGAGGAGGAGATGGCCGAAAGCTTAGAGAAGGAGGTGGAGGGAATGAAGTGGGAAAAGTGAGTGGGTACGTGTGGGGCTGTCCAAAATATCTTGTTGGGGTCCCAGGTTACTAATGGCGCACCACCAGCAAATGCGCCATTAGTAACCCTGGTTACTAATGGCGCACCTGCAGGTGGTGCGCCATTAGTAGTTTTGCAAAAAAGTAAAAAAAATAATAATATATATATACTAATGACGCACCGGGTAATAGTGCGCCATTAATAGTTTAAACTAGTAATGGCGCACTGTGAAATGATGCGCTATTAGTAGTTTTGCAAAAAAAAGAATAATTTTTTTTTACAGTAATGGCGCACTGTCTGCTTGGTGCGCCATTACTACTTAGAATTAGTAATGGCGCACTTCGACCTGATTCGCCATTATTATGTATGAAAAAATGGAAAATAAATTAATACTAGTGGCACACCCTGTTTCTGGTGCGCCATTAGTGTCTTCCACACTAATGGCGTATCATCAACCGATGCGCCATTAGTATATATAGTAGTGGCGCACTGCTTTCATGGTGCGCCATTAATATCAATCCTATCTATAGCCCTTTTCCTAGTAGTGAATACTGAACCACCATAACTTCCAGACTCAAAGGATGCGGACATCATCAGTAAAAGAAAATGAGAACCGAACTCAAGCAGACATGCCAAGCCACTGCTCCATGGTATAAACAATCGACTACTGACCCACTTCTCATGAAGGCACCAACAATCTCATATTGATATCACATAAGCAATGATTGTAACTCTGCATATAGTGGCACATATGGCAGATAAGGCGGACCACCATCTTCAAGTTTGGAGATCACTTTTACTTCCCGACTATTCATATTGTAGCACATGACTTCCATAGCCCGTCCCGCGGTAAAGAAGATCAAGTCACACTCCGGATGAACTCCAATCACACGGTAACCATTAAGATGTATCCCTCCAGATAAGTATTTAGTTTTAATGGTGTGCTTCAACATCCACTCTTTGGTTTCATAGTCCTTGAGAACATTAACAACTAGTCGAAGCACAAGACCATCTTCACTCGGGAAACTGGAATAATGCAGACAGCCCTGTGACTGCTGCAAAATACCATTAGGCACATAACTAGGGATGCGGAAGGTCGTCGATGTTTTCCCCTCCGTGTCCACAGCAGCTACACAAATGGGTGATGGCCTAGAGCCATAGGCGACAAAATGCAAGCATCCCTTAAGGAAGACAGTAGACTGATACTGACCACCAAGATGTCCAATACTCTCATTCAATCCCCTTTCCTTACGAACCCATCTCCTAGTTTCCGACGAATACACATCCACTGCTGCGATGACGTACGACTCACGTAGGACATAATCCATCAACACAAACACATAGAAGTGGGAAGACACGGCCGGATCGAAACCCAGACGTACAATGCTCACCTTCCTGGCCTCGGCCTGGCTGGGTTCAGGTAGCATGACCCATTCCTCCCTCGCGGGATTGCACATGATGTAACGGCACTCCTCACACCCGACGGAGTGCCAGCGGCAGATAAGGAGGCCGCCGCAGCAGTCCAGCAGATCGACTTGCCGGTGGCTGGGCAGGAAGGCGAAAGAGGTGTCTATCGCAGGGCAGCTTCTCCCCGAGACATTGGCGAAGTGGAGTGCTGATTTTGGGAGGTGCTCAACGTCGGTGCCGGTGTAGAAGAAGCCGGCCAGGGTTTGTGGGAGCTTTTTGCGGTGGTCCGGGTGGTGAATGAGGCTCAGCCAGTGGTTGGAGACGCACTTGAAGCGGCAGAGCGATTTGGCGGGGACGCGCGATAGGATCTCGACGATGAGGTCGTCGGTGAGCCTCTCGGCCGCCGTCCCGCAGGGGGCAGAAGACGAGGACCTGCACAAACACAGATGACAGATGGAGGAGAGGTGAGGGGATGGGATCCCTGCCTGAATGAGGAGGAAAGATGAGGATCCAGCTGCCTCGCGTACCTGATGCGAACCGAAGTGCGGCCTTCTCCCACGGGGCGGACATGCCGGAGCAAGAAATCGGCGGCGGCGGCGGTGGCGGCGCCGTCGAGCGAGGCGGACGAGAGGAAACCTACGCCACGGGTTAGAGACTTTCCTGCTCCAGTGCTCCTTCACTATGAAATGAATGGGCCCTCGGTGCGAAGTAAACTGTGTTGCATCTTCAGGCACTGGGCTGTAGCCTGTACATGCGTTAGTAACAGTGCATTGTTTTGTTCCCCTAGAAAAATACTGCATTGTTTTGTTTTTCACATCAGTTTTTTTCAACACAACACAGGCGACAGGCATAGACCTCATACAGACACACATACATTCACCTCTATGAACACATGCACGCACGCACACCTTATCTCTATGAGCATCTCCGAGGGACTGAGCCGGCAAATCATCCTGAGATTGACGATGTTGCCACAGACGTTTTCGTAGTCGATTGGAACGTCTCCTTCCACTGATCACACATTGTCGGAAGGGCTGAAATAAATCCAGAAAAATGCAAACATCAATTTCAAGTATAGGAATCACTACCAGAATTTAGGCAGTTGCCGACGGCCATATCTATGCCGACGGTCCCCGTCGGCATATATTGGCATACCCCGATGGCCCAACTAAAGCCGTCGGCGTAGAAAGGCCGTCGGCGTATAACCATCTATGCCGACGGGGGCCGTCGGCATAGATAAGCCGTCGGTGTTTCTCCGAATATACCGACGGGGACCGTCGGCATAGAGCAGGCCGTCGGCATAACACGTGGGCCCGTCTACCCGGGCGGCGACGGCAGTTTGACGGCGTCAGGCTACGCCGGCGGGCTAACGGTGGCCGTCGGCATAGCTACGCCGACGGCCTTGCCGTCGGCATAGCTTCGCCGACGTCATCGATCCGCCGCGCCGCCATGTCATCGATCCGCGTCGTTCGCCGGTCCCGTGTGGTGGCATTTCTATGCCGACGGCTAGGCCGTCGGCATAGGCCTGGCCCATGGTTTTTGCCACGTCATTGATCCCCGCCCTACGCCACGTCATCGATCCAGGGCTCTACCGTTCCGTGGCCGTAGCTATGCCGACGGCTAGGCCGTAGGCATAGATTTCTAATAATATTTTTATATTTTTTGTATTTTCTCTTATTATTTTTTATTTTTTTCCAATACTAATTTCATTAACTTAAATGTACAGAAAACATATATCGATTGCCCCCCACACGGGCCTTCTTCCGTTGTGTCACGGAGAGGTTAGACGGGACGGGCCGGGTACCTGTGGGGGGTAGCAATGCCGCCAGGTGTTGCGGTGGGCCCTCCTACGGTTGTGGAAACGTGGTGGCAGGCGTAGGGACGCGGCTCCGGGGTGTGCCCCCTCCCCCCTCACGGGCGTCGATGCCGCCGTGCCCCGAGGGGGGGGGTTGAAACGGCCACGTCGGGCCGACGCAGAGGGAATCTTGGGGTGGGTTGTGCCGGGACTGTGTTGGGGGGTGTACCTATGGCTGGGCTATGACAACAAGGTGAAAAGGTCCCCGGTCAAACTACGTCTAGCGAAAGTCAAAGGGATAGACCCGGCGGTCGTCTGTGTCAGGGTTAGACGGGACGGGGTACCTGGGGGGTAGCAATGCCGCCAGGTGTTGCGGTGGCCCTCCTACGGTTATATAAGCCCGTCCGGCGAAAGTCAAAGGGCTAGATCTACTGGTCAACTGGGATTCGGGATGGCCTTCGGGGTGTAGCTATGCCACCGAAACATCGCATGGGTCGCGATGCATGTGTGAAAGTGTTCTGGCATGCGTAGACACCCGTCTTGGGGCTCCGTGGTGTGCCCCCCCTCCACGGAAGGCAGAGCAGCCGTCAGTTAGAGGGGGGGGGGGGATGGTGCGGGTGCGGTGGAACCGAAGGGAATCTAGTGTTGGGTTGGGTCCAGACCGTGTTCGGGGATGTTGCTATGGGCTGACCTATCGCAACTAGGTGGAAGAGTCCACCGGTCAAAGCCCGTCCGACGAAAGTCAAAGGGCTAGATCTACTGGTCAACTGGGATTCGGGGTGGCCTTCGGGGTCTAGCTATGCCACCGAAACATCGCACGGGTCCCGATGCATGTGTGAAAGTGTTCTGGCATGTGTAGACGCCCGTCTTGGGGCTCCGTGGTGTGGCCCCCCTCCACGGAAGGCAGAGCTGCCGTCACTTAGAGGGGGGATGGTGCGGGTGCGGTGGAACCGGAGGGAATCTAGTGTTGGGTTGGGTCCAGACCGTGTTCGGGGATGTTCCTACGGGCTGACTTATCGCAACCAGGTGGAAGAGTCCACCGGTCAAAGCCCGTCCGGCGAAAGTCAAAGGGCTAGATCTACTGGTCAACTCGGATTCGGGGTGGCCTTCGGGGTGTAGCTATGCCACCGAAACATCGCACGGGTCCCGATGCATGTGTGAAAGTGTTCTGGCATGCGTAGACGCCCGTCTTGGGGCTCCATGGTGTGGCCCCCCTCCACGGAAGGTAGAGCAGCCGTCACTTAGAGGGGGGATGCGCGAAAGAGTAGAGAGGGTCACGGCATAAACTGGACGCACTTCGTGTACAAACTGGACAAACTCTTTTCGAGTATCAGGGTTTCGGAGTCCGGAGTGGGTACTAATGTGCATCCCACCAATCAGGAAGAATCACACGGACCGTGTGTTTCTTTCTAGCTCTTGCGAGTCGTTGGATCAAGGGTGTGTTTCTTCCTAGCTCATGTGAGTCGTTGGATCGAAAGTACCACGGTCAAACGCTACAGGCTTAGGCGGGACGGGGGCACTGGGGGTAGCAATGCCGCCAAATCTTGCGCCGGCGGCCTCTCACAAGTCTGGAAGTGTTGTCGCGGTTGCAAACGCCCGGCACGCGTGTCCGGGGTGTGCCCCCCTCACGGACGGCGCTGCCGCCGGCACCTGGAGGGGGGAAACGGATGCGTGAGGTCTACACGGAGGGGATCTTGCTGTGGGTCTACCCCGGATGTTGCTCCAAAGTGTTCCTATGGGCTGACCTAACACAACCGGGTGGGGAGGTCCACTGGTCAAAGCCCGTCCGTGCAAATTCAAAGGGGTAGATCCCGTGGTCAAACGCTACAGGGTTAGGCGGGACGGGGGCACTGGGGGGGGTAGCAATGCCACCGGAGCGTCGCACCGGGCCCTCATACATGCGGGATGGTGTGGTGGCATGTCCGAAGAGGCGGGACGCGTCTCCGGGGCGTGGCCCCCCTCACGGACGGTGATGACACGGTAGTAGACGTTCTGCGGTAACGATGCGGCGTCAATATTACTAAATACTCGGAGCGCGATAAAATCATGATTTTTTTCCACGACGTGGGCACATGTGCTATAGTAACGATGGTATTTTTTCATAATTTTTGGTGATGGAGAAGTATCCGAAAAATTCCCTCTACGCGGATTGCCCTTCGCGCGTCTACGGCTGTGGCCGGCGTCCTCCGGGGGCTAGCATGCCGCCAAATCTTGCGCCGGCGGCCTCTCACAAGTCTGGAAGTGTTGTCGCGGTTGCAAACGCCCGGCACGCGTGTCCGGGGTGTGCCCCCCTCACGGACGGCGCTGCCGCCGGCACCTGGAGGGGGGAAACGGACGCGTGGGGTCTACACGGAGGGGATCTTGCTGTGGTTCTGCCCCGGATGTTGCTCCAAAGTGTTCCTATGGGCTGAACTAACACAACCGGGTGGGGAGGTCCACTGGTCAAAGCCCGTCCGTGCAAAGTCAAAGGGGTAGATCCCGTGGTCAAACGCTACAGGGTTAGGCGGGACGGGGGCACTGGGGGTAGCAATGCCACCGGAGCGTCGCACCGGGCCCTCATACATGCGGGATGGTGTGGTGGCATGTCCGAAGAGGCGGGACGCGTCTCCGGGGCGTGGCCCCCCTCACGGACGGCGATGACACGGTAGTAGACGTTCTGCGGTAACGATGCGGCGTCAATATTACTAAATACTCGGAGCGCGATAAAATCATGATTTTTTTTTTGCACGACGTGGGCACATGTGCTATAGTAACGATGGTATTTTTTTCATAATTTTTGGTGATGGAGAAGTATCCGAAAAATTCCCTCTACGCGGATTGCCCTTCGCGCGTCTACGGCTGTGGCCGGCGGCCTCCGGGGGCTAGCATGCCGCCAAATCTTGCGCCGGCGGCCTCTCACAAGTCTGGAAGTGTTGTCGCGGTTGCAAACGCCCGGCACGCGTGTCCGGGTGTGCCCCCCTCACGGACGGCGCTACCGCCGGCACCTGGAGGGGGGAAACGGATGCGTGAGGTCTACACGGAGGGGATCTTGCTGTGGGTCTGCCCCGGATGTTGCTCCAAAGTGTTCCTATGGGCTTACCTAACACAACCGGGTGGGGAGGTCCACTGGTCAAAGCCCGTCCGTGCAAAGTCAAAGGGGTAGATCCCGTGGTCAAACGCTATAGGGTTAGGCGGGACGGGGGCACTGGGGGGTAGCAATGCCACCGGAGCGTCGCACCGGGCCCTCATACATGCGGGATGGTGTGGTGGCATGTCCGAAGAGGCGGGACGCGTCCCCGGGGCGTGGCCCCCCTCACGGACGGCGATGACACGGTAGTAGACGTTCTGCGGTAACGATGCGGCGTCAATATTACTAAATACACGGAGCGCGATAAAATCACGATTTTTTTGCACGACGTGGGCACATGTGCTATAGTAACGATGGTATTTTTTCATAATTTTTGGTGATGGAGAAGTATCCAAAAATTCCCTCTACGCGGATTGCCCTTCGCGCGTCTACGGCTGTGGCCGGCGGCCTCCGGGGGCTAGCATGCCGCCAAATCTTGCGCCGGCGGCCTTTCACAAGTCTGGAAGTGTTGTCGCGGTTGCAAACGCCCGGCACGCGTGTCCGGGGTGTGCCCCCCTCACGGACGGCGCTGCCGCCGGCACCTGGAGGGGGGAAACGGACGCGTGGGGTCTACACGGAGGGGATCTTGCTGTGGTTCTGCCCCGGATGTTGCTCCAAAGTGTTCCTATGGGCTTACCTAACACAACCGGGTGGGGAGGTCCACTGGTCAAAGCCCGTCCGTGCAAAGTCAAAGGGGTAGATCCCATGGTCAAACACTACAGGGTTAGGCGGGACGGGGGCACTGGGGGGTAGCAATGCCACCGGAGCGTCGCACCGGGCCGTCATACATGCGGGATGGTGTGGTGGCATGTCCGAAGAGGTGGGACGCGTCTCCGGGGCGTGGCCCCCCTCACGGACGGCGATGACACAGTAGTAGACGTTCTGCGGTAACGATGCGGCGTCAATATTACTAAATACTCGGAGCGCGATAAAATCATGATTTTTTTTTGCACGACGTGGGCACATGTGCTATAGTAACGATGATATTTTTTCATAATTTTTGGTGATGGAGAAGTATCCGAAAAATTCCCTCTACGCGGATTGCCCTTCGCGCGTCTACGGCTGTGGCCGGCGGCCTCCGGGGAATAGCATGCCGCCAAATCTTGCGCCGGCGGCCTCTCACAAGTCTGGAAGTGTTGTCGCGGTTGCAAACGCCCGGCACGCGTGTCCGGGGTGTGCCCCCCTCACGGACGGCGCTGCCGCCGGCACCTGGAGGGGCGAAACGGACGCGTGGGGTCTACACGGAGGGGATCTTGCTGTGGGTCTCCCCCGGATGTTGCTCCAAAGTGTTCCTATGGGCTGACCTAACACAATCGGGTGGGGAGGTCCACTGGTCAAAGCCCGTCCGTGCAAAGTCAAAGGGGTAGATCCCGTGGTCAAACGCTACAGGGTTAGGCGGGACGGGGGCACTGGGGGTAGCAATGCCACCGGAGCGTCGCACCAGGCCCTCATACATGCGGGATGGTGTGGTGGCATGTCCGAAGAGGCGGGACGCGTCTCCGGGGCGTGGCCCCCCTCACGGACGGCGATGACACGGTAGTAGACGTTCTGCGGTAACGATGCGGCGTCAATATTACTAAATACTCGGAGCGCGATAAAATCATGATTTTTTTTGCACGACGTGGGCACATGTGCTATAGTAACGATGGTATTTTTTCATAATTTTTGGTGATGGAGAAGTATCCGAAAAATTCCCTCTACGCGGATTGCCCTTCGCGCGTCTACGGCTGTGGTCGGCGGCCTCCGGGGGCTAGCATGCCGCCAAATCTTGCGCCGGCAGCCTCTCACAAGTCTGGAAGTGTTGTCGCGGTTGCAAACGCCCGGCACGCGTGTCCGGGTGTGCCCCCCTCACGGACGGCGCTGCCGCCGGCACCTGGAGGGGGGAAACGGATGCGTGAGGTCTACACGGAGGGGATCTTGCTGTGGGTCTGCCCCGGATGTTGCTCCAAAGTGTTCCTATGGGCTTACCTAACACAACCGGGTGGGGAGGTCCACTGGTCAAAGCCCGTCCGTGCAAAGTCAAAGGGGTAGATCCCGTGGTTAAACGCTATAGGGTTAGGCGGGACGTGGGCACTAGGGGGTAGCAATGCCACCGGAGCGTCGCACCGGGCCCTCATACATGCGGGATGGTGTGGTGGCATGTCCGAAGAGGCGGGACGCGTCTCCGGGGCGTGGCCCCCCTCACGGACGGCGATGACACGGTAGTAGACGTTCTGCGGCAACGATGCGGCGTCAATATTACTAAATACACGGAGCGCGATAAAATCACGATTTTTTTGCACGACGTGGGCACATGTGTTATAGTAACGATGGTATTTTTTCATAATTTTTGGTGATGGAGAAGTATCCGAAAAATTCCCTCTACGCGGATTGCCCTTCGCGCGTCTACGGCTGTGGCCGGCGGCCTCCGGGGGCTAGCATGCCGCCAAATCTTCCGCCGGCGGCCTCTCACAAGTCTAGAAGTGTTGTCGCGGTTGCAAACGCCCGGCACGCGTGTCCGGGGTGTGCCCCCCTCACGGACGGCGCTGCCGCCGGCACCTGGAGGGGGAAACGGACGCGTGGGGTCTACACGGAGGGGATCTTGCTGTGGTTCTGCCCCGGATGTTGCTCCAAAGTGTTCCTATGGGCTGACCTAACACAACCGGGTGGGGAGGTCCACTGGTCAAAGCCCGTCCGTGCAAAGTCAAAGGGGTAGATCCCATGGTCAAACACTACAGGGTTAGGCGGGACGGGGGCACTGGGGGGTAGCAATGCCACCGGAGCGTCGCACCGGGCCGTCATACATGCGGGATTGTGTGGTGGCATGTCCGAAGAGGCGGGACGCGTCTCCGGGGCGTGGCCCCCCTCACGGACGGCGATGACACAGTAGTAGACGTTCTGCGGTAACGATGCGGCGTCAATATTACTAAATACTCGGAGCGCGATAAAATCATGATTTTTTTTGCACGACGTGGGCACATGTGCTATAGTAACGATGGTATTTTTTCATAATTTTTGGTGATGGAGAAGTATCCGAAAAATTCCCTCTACGCGGATTGCCCTTCGCGCGTCTACGGCTGTGGCCGGCGGCCTCCGGGGAATAGCATGCCGCCAAATCTTGCGCCGGCGGCCTCTCACAAGTCTGGAAGTGTTGTCGCGGTTGCAAACGCCCGGCACGCGTGTCCGGGGTGTGCCCCCCTCACGGACGGCGCTGCCGCCGGCACCTGGAGGGGGGAAACGGACGCGTGGGGTCTACACGGAGGGGATCTTGCTGTGGGTCTGCCCCGGATGTTGCTCCAAAGTGTTCCTATGGGCTGACCTAACACAACCGGGTGGGGAGGTCCACTGGTCAAAGCCCGTCCGTGCAAAGTCAAAGGGGTAGATCCCGTGGTCAAACGCTACAGGGTTAGGCGGGACGGGGGCACTGGGGGTAGCAATGCCACCGGAGCGTCGCACCGGGTCCTCATACATGCGGGATGGTGTGGTGGCATGTCCGAAGAGGCGGGACGCGTCTCCGGGGCGTGGCCCCCCTCACGGACGGCGATGACACGGTAGTAGACGTTCTGCGGTAACGATGCGGCGTCAATATTACTAAATACTCGGAGCGCGATAAAATCATGATTTTTTTTGCACGACGTGGGCACATGTCCTATAGTAACGATGGTATTTTTTCATAATTTTTGGTGATGGAGAAGTATCCGAAAAATTCCCTCTACGCGGATTGCCCTTCGCGCGTCTACGGCTGTGGCCGGCGGCCTCCGGGGGCTAGCATGCCGCCAAATCTTGCGCCGGCGGCCTCTCACAAATCTGGAAGTGTTGTCGCGGTTGCAAACGCCCGGCACACGTGTCCGGGTGTGCCCCCCTCACGGACGGCGCTGCCGCCGGCACCTGGAGGGGGGAAACGGATGCGTGAGGTCTACACGGAGGGGATCTTGCTGTGGGTCTGCCCCGGATGTTGCTCCAAAGTGTTCCTATGGGCTTACCTAACACAACCGGGTGGGGAGGTCCACTGGTCAAAGCCCGTCCGTGCAAAGTCAAAGGGGTAGATCCCGTGGTCAAACGTTATAGGGTTAGGCGGGACGGGGGCACTGGGGGTAGCAATGCCACCGGAGCGTCGCACCGGGCCCTCATACATGCGGGATGGTGTGGTGGCATGTCCGAAGAGGCGGGACGCGTCTCCGGGGCGTGGCCCCCCTCACGGACGGCGATGACACGGTAGTAGACGTTCTGCGGTAACGATGCAGCGTCAATATTACTAAATACTCGGAGCGCGATAAAATCATGATTTTTTTTGCACGACGTGGGCACATGTGCTATAGTAACGATGGTATTTTTTTCATAATTTTTGGTGATGGAGAAGTATCCGAAAAATTCCCTCTACGCGGATTGCCCTTCGCGCGTCTACGGCTGTGGCCGGCGGCCTCCGGGGAATTGCATGCCGCCAAATCTTGCGCCGGCGGCCTCTCACAAGTCTGGAAGTGTTGTCGCGGTTGCAAACGCCCGGCACGCGTGTCCGGGGTGTGCCCCCCTCACGGACGGCGCTGCCGCCGGCACCTGGAGGGGGGAAACGGACGCGTGGGGTCTACACGGAGGGGATCTTGCTGTGGGTCTGCCCCGGATGTTGCTCCAAAGTGTTCCTATGGGCTGACCTAACACAACCGGGTGGGGAGATCCACTGGTCAAAGCCCATCCGTGCAAAGTCAAAGGGGTAGATCCCATGGTCAAACGCTACAGGGTTAGGCGGGACGGGGGCACTGGGGGTAGCAATGCCACCGGAGCGTCGCACCGGGCCCTCATACATGCGGGATGGTGTGGTGGCATGTCCGAAGAGGCGGGACGCGTCTCCGGGGCGTGGCCCCCCTCACGGACGGCGATGACACGGTAGTAGACGTTCTGCGGTAACGATGCGGCGTCAATATTACTAAATACTCGGAGCGCGATAAAATCATGATTTTTTTTGCACGACGTGGGCACATGTGCTATAGTAACGATGGTATTTTTTTCATAATTTTTGGTGATGGAGAAGTATCGGAAAAATTCCCTCTACGCGGATTGCCCTTCGCGCGTCTACGGCTGTGGCCGGCGGCCTCCGGGGAATAGCATGCCGCCAAATCTTGCGCCGGCGGCCTCTCACAAGTCTGGAAGTGTTGTCGCGGTTGCAAACGCCCGGCACGCGTGTCCGGGGTGTGCCCCCCTCACGGACGGCGCTGCCGCCGGCACCTGGAGGGGGGAAACGGACGCGTGGGGTCTACACGGAGGGGATCTTGCTGTGGGTCTGCCCCGGATGTTGCTCCAAAGTGTTCCTATGGGCTGACCTAACACAACCGGGTGGGGAGGTCCACTGGTCAAAGCCCATCCGTGCAAAGTCAAAGGGGTAGATCCCGTGGTCAAACGCTACAGGGTTAGGCGGGACGGGGGCACTGGGGGTAGCAATGCCACCGGAGCGTCGCACCAGGCCCTCATACATGCGGGATGGTGTGGTGGCATGTCCGAAGAGGCGGGACGCGTCTCCGGGGCGTGGCCCCCCTCACGGACGGCGATGACACGGTAGTAGACGTTCTGCGGTAACGATGCGGCGTCAATATTACCAAATACTCGGAGCGCGATAAAATCATGATTTTTTTTGCACGACGTGGGCACATGTCCTATAGTAACGATGGTATTTTTTCATAATTTTTGGTGATGGAGAAGTATCCGAAAAATTCCCTCTACGCGGATTGCCCTTCGCGCGTCTACGGCTGTGGTCGGCGGCCTCCGGGGGCTAGCATGCCGCCAAATCTTGCGCCGGCGGCCTCTCACAAGTCTGGAAGTGTTGTCGCGGTTGCAAACGCCCGGCACACGTGTCCGGGTGTGCCCCCCTCACGGACGGCGCTGCCGCCGGCACCTGGAGGGGGGAAACGGATGCGTGAGGTCTACACGGAGGGGATCTTGCTGTGGGTCTGCCCCGGATGTTGCTCCAAAGTGTTCCTATGGGCTTACCTAACACAACCGGGTGGGGAGGTCCACTGGTCAAAGCCCGTCCGTGCAAAGTCAAAGGGGTAGATCCCGTGGTCAAACGCTATAGGGTTAGGCGGGACGGGGGCACTGGGGGTAGCAATGCCACCGGAGCATCGCACCGGGCCCTCATACATGCGGGATGGTGTGGTGGCATGTCCGAAGAGGCGGGACGCGTCTCCGGGGCGTGGCCCCCCTCACAGAGGGCGATGACACGGTAGTAGACGTTCTGCGGTAACGATGCGGCGTCAATATTACTAAATACTCGGAGCGCGATAAAATCATGATTTTTTTTGCATGACGTGGGCACATGTGCTATAGTAACGATGGTATTTTTTCATAATTTTTGGTGATGGAGAAGTATCCGAAAAATTCCCTCTACGCGGATTGCCCTTCGCGCGTCTACGGCTGTGGCCGGCGGCCTCCGGGGGCTAGCATGCCGCCAAATCTTGCGCCGGCGGCCTCTCACAAGTCTGGAAGTGTTGTCGCGGTTGCAAACGCCCGGCACGCGTGTCCGGGTGTGCCCCCCTCACGGACGGCGCTGCCGCCGGCACCTGGAGGGGGGAAACGGATGCGTGAGGTCTACACGGAGGGGATCTTGCTGTGGGTCTGCCCCGGATGTTGCTCCAAAGTGTTCCTATGGGCTTACCTAACACAACCGGGTGGGGAGGTCCACTGGTCAAAGCCCGTCCGTGCAAAGTCAAAGGGGTAGATCCCGAGGTCAAACGCTATAGGGTTAGGCGGGACGGGGGCACTGGGGGGTAGCAATGCCACCGGAGCATCGCACCGGGCCCTCATACATGCGGGATGGTGTGGTGGCATGTCCGAAGAGGCGGGACGCGTCTCCGGGGCGTGGCCCCCCTCACGGACGGCGATGACACGGTAGTAGACGTTCTGCGGTAACGATGCGGCGTCAATATTACTAAATACACGGAGCGCGATAAAATCACGATTTTTTTGCACGACGTGGGCACATGTGCTATAGTAACTATGGTATTTTTTCATAATTTTTGGTGATGGAGAAGTATCCGAAAAATTCCCTCTACGCGGATTGCCCTTCGCGCGTCTACGGCTGTGGCCGGCGGCCTCCGGGGGCTAGCATGCCGCCAAATCTTGCGCCGGCGGCCTCTCACAAGTCTGGAAGTGTTGTCGCGGTTGCAAACGCCCAGCACGCGTGTCCGGGGTGTGCCCCCCTCACGGACGGCGCTGCCGCCGGCACCTGGAGGAGGGGAAACGGACGCGTGGGGTCTACGCGGAGGGGATCTTGCTGTGGTTCTGCCCCGGATGTTGCTCCAAAGTGTTCCTATGGGCTGACCTAACACAACCGGGTGGGGAGGTCCACTGGTCAAAGCCCGTCCGTGCAAAGTCAAAGGGGTAGATCCCATGGTCAAAAACTACAGGGTTAGGCGGGACGGGGGCACTGGGGGGTAGCAATGCCACCGGAGCGTCGCACCGGGCCGTCATACATGCGGGATGGTGTGGTGGCATGTCCGAAGAGGTGGGACGCGTCTCCGGGGCGTGGCCCCCCTCACGGACGGCGATGACACAGTAGTAGACGTTCTGCGGTAACGATGCGGCGTCAATATTACTAAATACTCGGAGCGCGATAAAATCATGATTTTTTTTGCACGACGTGGGCACATGTGCTATAGTAACGATGGTATTTTTTCATAATTTTTGGTGATGGAGAAGTATCCGAAAAATTCCCTCTACGCGGATTTACCTTCGCGCGTCTACGGCTGTGGCCGGCGGCCTCCGGGGAATAGCATGCCGCCAAATCTTGCGCCGGCGGCCTCTCACAAGTCTGGAAGTGTTGTCGCGGTTGCAAACGCCCGGCACGCGTGTCCGGGGTGTGCCCCCCTCACGGACGGCGCTGCCGCCGGCACCTGGAGGGGGGAAACGGACGCGTGGGGTCTACACGGAGGGGATCTTGCTGTGGGTCTCCCCCGGATGTTGCTCCAAAGTGTTCCTATGGGCTGACCTAACACAATCGGGTGGGGAGGTCCACTGGTCAAAGCCCGTCCGTGCAAAGTCAAAGGGGTAGATCCCGTGGTCAAACGCTACAGGGTTAGGCGGGACGGGGGCACTGGGGGTAGCAATGCCACCGGAGCGTCGCACCAGGCCCTCATACATGCGGGATGGTGTGGTGGCATGTCCGAAGAGGCGGGACGCGTCTCCGGGGCGTGGCCCCCCTCACGGACGGCGATGACACGGTAGTAGACGTTCTGCGGTAACGATGCGGCGTCAATATTACTAAATACTCGGAGCGCGATAAAATCATGATTTTTTTTTGCACGACGTGGGCAGATGTGCTATAGTAACGATGGTATTTTTTCATAATTTTTGGTGATGGAGAAGTATCCGAAAAATTCCCTCTACGCGGATTGCCCTTCGCGCGTCTACGGCTGTGGCCGGCGGCCTCCGGGGGCTAGCATGCCGCCAAATCTTGCGCCGGCGGCCTCTCACAAGTCTGGAAGTGTTGTCGCGGTTGCAAACGCCCGGCACGCGTGTCCGGGTGTGCCCCCCTCACGGACGGCGCTGCCGCCGGCACCTGGAGGGGGGAAACGGATGCGTGAGGTCTACACGGAGGGGATCTTGCTGTGGGTCTGCCCCGGACGTTGCTCCAAAGTGTTCCTATGGGCTTACCTAACACAACCGGGTGGGGAGGTCCACTGGTCAAAGCCCGTCCGTGCAAAGTCAAAGGGGTAGATCCCGTGGTCAAACGCTATAGGGTTAGGCGGGACGGGGGCACTAGGGGGTAGCAATGCCACCGGAGCGTCGCACCGGGCCCTCATACATGCGGGATGGTGTGGTGGCATGTCCGAAGAGGCGGGACGCGTCTCCGGGGCGTGGCCCCCCTCACGGACGGCGATGACACGGTAGTAGACGTTCTGCGGTAACGATGCGGCGTCAATATTACTAAATACACGGAGCGCGATAAAATCACGATTTTTTTGCACGACGTGGGCACATGTGCTATAGTAACGATGGTATTTTTTCATAATTTTTGGTGATGGAGAAGTATCCGAAAAATTCCCTCTACGCGGATTGCCCTTCGCGCGTCTACGGCTGTGGCCGGCGGCCTCCGGGGGCTAGCATGCCGCCAAATCTTGCGCCGGCGGCCTCTCACAAGTCTGGAAGTGTTGTCGCGGTTGCAAACGCCCGGCACGCGTGTCCGGGGTGTGCCCCCCTCACGGACGGCGCTGCCGCCGGCACCTGGAGGGGGGAAACGGACGCGTGGGGTCTACACGGAGGGGATCTTGCTGTGGTTCTGCCCCGGATGTTGCTCCAAAGTGTTCCTATGGGCTGACCTAACACAACCGGGTGGGAAGGTCCACTGGTCAAAGCCCGTCCGTGCAAAGTCAAAGGGGTAGATCCCATGGTCAAACACTACAGGGTTAGGCGGGACGGGGGCACTGGGGGTAGCAATGCCACCGGAGCGTCGCACCGGGCCGTCATACATGCGGGATGGTGTGGTGGCATGTCCGAAGAGGTGGGACGCGTCTCCGGGGCGTGGCCCCCCTCACGGACGGCGATGACACAGTAGTAGACGTTCTGCGGTAACGATGCGGCGTCAATATTACTAAATACTCGGAGCGCGATAAAATCATGATTTTTTTTGCACGACGTGGGCACATGTGCTATAGTAACGATGGTATTTTTTCATAATTTTTGGTGATGGAGAAGTATCCGAAAAATTCCCTCTACGCGGATTTCCCTTCGCGCGTCTACGGCTGTGGCCGGCGGCCTCCGGGGAATAGCATGCCGCCAAATCTTGCGCCGGCGGCCTCTCACAAGTCTGGAAGTGTTGTCGCGGTTGCAAACGCCCGGCACGCGTGTCCGGGGTGTGCCCCCCTCACGGACGGCGCTGCCGCCGGCACCTGGAGGGGGGAAACGGACGCGTGGGGTCTACACGGAGGGGATCTTGCTGTGGGTCTCCCCCGGATGTTGCTCCAAAGTGTTCCTATGGGCTGACCTAACACAATCGGGTGGGGAGGTCCACTGGTCAAAGCCCGTCCGTGCAAAGTCAAAGGGGTAGATCCCGTGGTCAAACGCTACAGGGTTAGGCGGGACGGGGGCACTGGGGGTAGCAATGCCACCGGAGCATCGCACCGGGCCCTCATACATGCGGGATGGTGTGGTGGCATGTCCGAAGAGGCGGGACGCGTCTCCGGGGCGTGGCCCCCCTCACGGACGGCGATGACACGGTAGTAGACGTTCTGCGGTAACGATGCGGCGTCAATATTACTAAATACTCGGAGCGCGATAAAATCATGATTTTTTTTTTTTGCACGACGTGGGCACATGTGCTATAGTAACGATGGTATTTTTTCATAATTTTTGGTGATGGAGAAGTATCCGAAAAATTCCCTCTACGCGGATTGCCCTTCGCGCGTCTACGGCTGTGGCCGGCGGCCTCCGGGGGCTAGCATGCCGCCAAATCTTGCGCCGGCGGCCTCTCACAAGTCTGGAAGTGTTGTCGCGGTTGCAAACGCCCGGCACGCGTGTCCGGGTGTGCCCCCCTCACGGACGGCGCTGCCGCCGGCACCTGGAGGGGGGAAACGGATGCGTGAGGTCTACACGGAGGGGATCTTGCTGTGGGTCTGCCCCGGACGTTGCTCCAAAGTGTTCCTATGGGCTTACCTAACACAACCGGGTGGGGAGGTCCACTGGTCAAAGCCCGTCCGTGCAAAGTCAAAGGGGTAGATCCCGTGGTCAAACGCTATAGGGTTAGGCGGGACGGGGGCACTAGGGGGTAGCAATGCCACCGGAGCGTCGCACCGGGCCCTCATACATGCGGGATGGTGTGGTGGCATGTCCGAAGAGGCGGGACGCGTCTCCGGGGCGTGGCCCCCCTCACGGACGGCGATGACACGGTAGTAGACGTTCTGCGGCAACGATGCGGCGTCAATATTACTAAATACACGGAGCGCGATAAAATCACGATTTTTTTGCACGACGTGGGCACATGTGTTATAGTAACGATGGTATTTTTTCATAATTTTTGGTGATGGAGAAGTATCCGAAAAATTCCCTCTACGCGGATTACCCTTCGCGCGTCTACGGCTGTGGCCGGCGGCCTCCGGGGGCTAGCATGCCGCCAAATCTTGCGCCGGCGGCCTCTCACAAGTCTGGAAGTGTTGTCGCGGTTGCAAACGCCCGGCACGCGTGTCCGGGGTGTGCCCCCCTCACGGACGGCGCTGCCGCCGGCACCTGGAGGGGGGAAACGGACGCGTGGGGTCTACACGGAGGGGATCTTGCTGTGGTTCTGCCCCGGATGTTGCTCCAAAGTGTTCCTATGGGCTGACCTAACACAACCGGGTGGGGTGGTCCACTGGTCAAAGCCCGTCCGTGCAAAGTCAAAGGGGTAGATCCCATGGTCAAACACTACAGGGTTAGGCGGGACGGGGGCACTGGGGGGTAGCAATGCCACCGGAGCGTCGCACCGGGCCATCATACATGCGGGATGGTGTGGTGGCATGTCCGAAGAGGCGGGACGCGTCTCCGGGGCGTGGCCCCCCTCACGGACGGCGATGACACAGTAGTAGACGTTCTGCGGTAACGATGCGGCGTCAATATTACTAAATACTCGGAGCGCGATAAAATCATGATTTTTTTTGCACGACGTGGGCACATGTGCTATAGTAACAATGGTATTTTTTCATAATTTTTGGTGATGGAGAAGTATCCGAAAAATTCCCTCTACGCGGATTGCCCTTCGCGCGTCTACGGTTGTGGCCGGCGGCCTCCGGGGGCTAGCATGCCGCCAAATCTTGCGCCGACGGCCTCTCACAAGTCTGGAAGTGTTGTTGCGGTTGCAAACGCCCGGCACGCGTGTCCGGGTGTGCCCCCCTCACGGACGGCGCTGCCGCCGGCACCTGGAGGGGGGAAACGGATGCGTGAGGTCTACAAGGAGGGGATCTTGCTGTGGGTCTGCCCCGGATGTTGCTCCAAAGTGTTCCTATGGGCTTACCTAACACAACCGGGTGGGGAGGTCCACTGGTCAAAGCCCGTCCGTGCAAAGTCAAAGGGGTAGATCCCATGGTCAAACACTACAGGGTTAGGCGGGACGGGGGCACTGGGGGGTAGCAATGCCACCGGAGCGTCGCACCGGGCCGTCATACATGCGGGATGGTGTGGTGGCATGTCCGAAGAGGCGGGACGCGTCTCCGGGGCGTGGCCCCCCTCACGGACGGCGATGACACAGTAGTAGACGTTCTGCGGTAACGATGCGGCGTCAATATTACTAAATACTCGGAGCGCGATAAAATCATGATTTTTTTTGCACGACGTGGGCACATGTGCTATAGTAACGATGGTTTTTTTTCATAATTTTTGGTGATGGAGAAGTATCCGAAAAATTCCCTCTACGCGGATTGCCCTTCGCGCGTCTACGGCTGTGGCCGGCGGCCTCCGGGGGCTAGCATGCCGCCAAATCTTGCGCCGGCGGCCTCTCACAAGTCTGGAAGTGTTGTCGCGGTTGCAAACGCCCGGCACGCGTGTCCGGGTGTGCCCCCCTCACGGACGGCGCTGCCGCCGGCACCTGGAGGGGGGAAACGGATGCGTGAGGTCTACACGGAGGGGATCTTGCTGTGGGTCTGCCCCGGACGTTGCTCCAAAGTGTTCCTATGGGCTTACCTAACACAACCGGGTGGGAAGGTCCACTGGTCAAAGCCCGTCCGTGCAAAGTCAAAGGGGTAGATCCCGTGGTCAAACGCTATAGGGTTAGGCGGGACGGGGGCACTAGGGGGTAGCAATGCCACCGGAGCGTCGCACCGGGCCCTCATACATGCGGGATGGTGTGGTGGCATGTCCGAAGAGGCGGGACGCGTCTCCGGGGCGTGGCCCCCCTCACGGACGGCGATGACACGGTAGTAGACGTTCTGCGGCAACGATGCGGCGTCAATATTACTAAATACACGGAGCGCGATAAAATCACGATTTTTTTGCACGACGTGGGCACATGTGTTATAGTAACGATGGTATTTTTTCATAATTTTTGGTGATGGAGAAGTATCCGAAAAATTCCCTCTACGCGGATTACCCTTCGCGCGTCTACGGCTGTGGCCGGCGGCCTCCGGGGGCTAGCATGCCGCCAAATCTTGCGCCGGCGGCCTCTCACAAGTCTGGAAGTGTTGTCGCGGTTGCAAATGCCCGGCACGCGTGTCCGGGGTGTGCCCCCCTCACGGACGGCGCTGCCGCCGGCACCTGGAGGGGGGAAACGGACGCGTGGGGTCTACACGGAGGGGATCTTGCTGTGGTTCTGCCCCGGATGTTGCTCCAAAGTGTTCCTATGGGCTGACCTAACACAACCGGGTGGGGTGGTCCACTGGTCAAAGCCCGTCCGTGCAAAGTCAAAGGGGTAGATCCCATGGTCAAACACTACAGGGTTAGGCGGGACGGGGGCACTGGGGGGTAGCAATGCCACCGGAGCGTCGCACCGGGCCATCATACATGCGGGATGGTGTGGTGGCATGTCCGAAGAGGCGGGACGCGTCTCCGGGGCGTGGCCCCCCTCACGGACGGCGATGACACAGTAGTAGACGTTCTGCGGTAACGATGCGGCGTCAATATTACTAAATACTCGGAGCGCGATAAAATCATGATTTTTTTTGCACGACGTGGGCACATGTGCTATAGTAACAATGGTATTTTTTCATAATTTTTGGTGATGGAGAAGTATCCGAAAAATTCCCTCTACGCGGATTGCCCTTCGCGCGTCTACGGTTGTGGCCGGCGGCCTCCGGGGGCTAGCATGCCGCCAAATCTTGCGCCGACGGCCTCTCACAAGTCTGGAAGTGTTGTTGCGGTTGCAAACGCCCGGCACGCGTGTCCGGGTGTGCCCCCCTCACGGACGGCGCTGCCGCCGGCACCTGGAGGGGGGAAACGGATGCGTGAGGTCTACAAGGAGGGGATCTTGCTGTGGGTCTGCCCCGGATGTTGCTCCAAAGTGTTCCTATGGGCTTACCTAACACAACCGGGTGGGGAGGTCCACTGGTCAAAGCCCGTCCGTGCAAAGTCAAAGGGGTAGATCCCATGGTCAAACACTACAGGGTTAGGCGGGACGGGGGCACTGGGGGTAGCAATGCCACCGGAGCGTCGCACCGGGCCGTCATACATGCGGGATGGTGTGGTGGCATGTCCGAAGAGGCGGGACGCGTCTCCGGGGCGTGGCCCCCCTCACGGACGGCGATGACACAGTAGTAGACGTTCTGCGGTAACGATGCGGCGTCAATATTACTAAATACTCGGAGCGCGATAAAATCATGATTTTTTTTGCACGACGTGGGCACATGTGCTATAGTAACGATGGTTTTTTTTCATAATTTTTGGTGATGGAGAAGTATCCGAAAAATTCCCTCTACGCGGATTGCCCTTCGCGCGTCTACGGCTGTGGCCGGCGGCCTCCAGGGAATAGCATGCCGCCAAATCTTGCGCCGGCGGCCTCTCACAAGTCTAGAAGTGTTGTCGCGGTTGCAAACGCCCGGCACGCGTGTCCGGGGTGTGCCCCCCTCACGGACGGCGCTGCCGCCGGCACCTGGAGGGGGGAAACGGACGCGTGGGGTCTACACGGAGGGGATCTTGCTGTGGGTCTGCCCCGGATGTTGCTCCAAAGTGTTCCTATGGGCTGACCTAACACAACCGGGTGGGGAGGTCCACTGGTCAAAGCCCGTCCGTGCAAAGTCAAAGGGGTAGATCCCGTGGTCAAACGCTATAGGGTTAGGCGGGACGGGGGCACTGGGGGTAGCAATGCCACCGGAGCGTCGCACCGGGCCCTCATACATGCGGGATGGTGTGGTGGCATGTCCGAAGAGGCGGGACGCGTCTCCGGGGCGTGGCCCCCCTCACGGACGGCGATGACACGGTAGTAGACGTTCTGCGGTAACGATGCGGCGTCAATATTACTAAATACTCGGAGCGCGATAAAATCATGATTTTTTTGCACGACGTGGGCACATGTCCTATTGTAACGATGGTATTTTTTCATAATTTTTAGTGATGGAGAAGTATCCGAAAAATTCCCTCTATGCGGATTGCCCTTCGCGCGTCTACGGCTGTGGCCGGCGGCCTCCATGGGCTAGCATGCCGCCAAATCTTGCGCCGGCGGCCTCTCACAAGTCTGGAAGTGTTGTCGCGGTTGCAAACGCCCGGCACACGTGTCCGGGTGTGCCCCCCTCACGGACGGCGCTGCCGCCGGCACCTGGAGGGGGGAAACGGATGCGTGAGGTCTACACGGAGGGGATCTTGCTGTGGGTCTGCCCCGGATGTTGCTCCAAAGTGTTCCTATGGGCTTACCTAACACAACCGGGTGGGGAGGTCCACTGGTCAAAGCCCGTCCGTGCAAAGTCAAAGGGGTAGATCCCGTGGTCAAACGCTATAGGGTTAGGCGGGACGGGGGCACTGGGGGTAGCAATGCCACCGGAGCGTCGCACCGGGCCCTCATACATGCGGGATGGTGTGGTGGCATGTCCGAAGAGGCGGGACGCGTCTCCGGGGCGTGGCCCCCCTCACGGACGGCGATGACACGGTAGTAGACGTTCTGCGGTAACGATGCGGCGTCAATATTACTAAATACTCGGAGCGCGATAAAATCATGATTTTTTTGCACGACGTGGGCACATTTGCTATAGTAACGATGGTATTTTTTCATAATTTTTGGTGATGGAGAAGTATCCGAAAAATTCCCTCTACGCGGATTGCCCTTCGCGCGTCTACGGCTGTGGCCGGCGGCCTCCGGGGAATAGCATGCCGCCAAATCTTGCGCCGGCGGCCTCTCACAAGTCTGGAAGTGTTGTCGTGGTTGCAAACGCCCGGCACGCGTGTCCGGGGTGTGCCCCCCTCACGGACGGCGCTGCCGCCGGCACCTGGAGGGGGGAAACGGACGCGTGGGGTCTACACAGAGGGGATCTTGCTGTGGGTCTGCCCCGGATGTTGCTCCAAAGTGTTCCTATGGGCTGACCTAACACAACCGGGTGGGGAGGTCCACTGGTCAAAGCCCATCCGTGCAAAGTCAAAGGGGTAGATCCCGTGGTCAAACGCTACAGGGTTAGGCGGGACGGGGGCACTGGGGGTAGCAATGCCACCGGAGCGTCGCACCGGGCCCTCATACATGCGGGATGGTGTGGTGGCATGTCCGAAGAGGCGGGACGCGTCTCCGGGGCGTGGCCCCCCTCACGGACGGCGATGACACGGTAGTAGACGTTGTGCGGTAACGATGCGGCGTCAATATTACCAAATACTCGGAGCGCGATAAAATCATGATTTTTTTTGCACGACGTGGGCACATGTCCTATAGTAACGATGGTATTTTTTCATAATTTTTGGTGATGGAGAAGTATCCGAAAAATTCCCTCTACGTGGATTGCCCTTCGCGCGTCTACGGCTGTGGCCGGCGGCCTCCGGGGGCTAGCATGCCGCCAAATCTTGCGCCGGCGGCCTCTCACAAGTCTGGAAGTGTTGTCGCGGTTGCAAACGCCCGGCACACGTGTCCGGGTGTGCCCCCCTCACGGACGGCGCTGCCGCCGGCACCTAGAGGGGGGAAACGGATGCGTGAGGTCTACACGGAGGGGATCTTGCTGTGGGTCTGCCCCGGATGTTGCTCCAAAGTGTTCCTATGGGCTTACCTAACACAACCGGGTGGGGAGGTCCACTGGTCAAAGCCCGTCCGTGCAAAGTCAAAGGGGTAGATCCCGTGGTCAAACGCTATAGGGTTAGGCGGGACGGGGGCACTGGGGGTAGCAATGCCACCGGAGCGTCGCACCGGGCCCTCATACATGCGGGATGGTGTGGTGGCATGTCCGAAGAGGCGGGACGCGTCTCCGGGGCGTGGCCCCCCTCACGGACGGCGATGACACGGTAGTAGACGTTCTGCGGTAACGATGCGGTGTCAATATTACTAAATACTCGGAGCGCGATAAAATCATGATTTTTTTTTCACGACGTGGGCACATGTGCTATAGTAACAATGGTATTTTTTCATAATTTTTGGTGATGGAGAAGTATCCGAAAAATTCCCTCTACGCGGATTGCCCTTCGCGCGTCTACGGCTGTGGCCGGCGGCCTCCGGGGAATAGCATGCCGCCAAATCTTGCGCCGGCGGCCTCTCACAAGTCTGGAAGTGTTGTCGCGGTTGCAAACGCCCGGCACGCGTGTCCGGGGTGTGCCCCCCTCACGGACGGCGCTGCCGCCGGCACCTGGAGGGGGGAAACGGACGCGTGGGGTCTACACAGAGGGGATCTTGCTGTGGGTCTGCCCCGGATGTTGCTCCAAAGTGTTCCTATGGGCTGACCTAACACAACCGGGTGGGGAGGTCCACTGGTCAAAGCCCATCCGTGCAAAGTCAAAGGGGTAGATCCCGTGGTCAAACGCTACAGGGTTAGGCGGGACGGGGGCACTGGGGGTAGCAATGCCACCGGAGCGTCGCACCGGGCCCTCATACATGCGGGATGGTGTGGTGGCATGTCCGAAGAGGCGGGACGCGTCTCCGGGGCGTGGCCCCCCTCACGGACGGCGATGACACGGTAGTAGACGTTCTGCGGTAACGATGCGGCGTCAATATTACCAAATACTCGGAGCGCGATAAAATCATGATTTTTTTTGCACGACGTGGGCACATGTCCTATAGTAACGATGGTATTTTTTCATAATTTTTGGTGATGGAGAAGTATCCGAAAAATTCCCTCTACGCGGATTGCCCTTCGCGCGTCTACGGCTGTGGCCGGCGGCCTCCGGGGGCTAGCATGCCGCCAAATCTTGCGCCGGCGGCCTCTCACAAGTCTGGAAGTGTTGTCGCGGTTGCAAACGCCCGGCACACGTGTCCGGGTGTGCCCCCCTCACGGACGGCGCTGCCGCCGGCACCTAGAGGGGGGAAACGGATGCGTGAGGTCTACACGGAGGGGATCTTGCTGTGGGTCTGCCCCGGATGTTGCTCCAAAGTGTTCCTATGGGCTTACCTAACACAACCGGGTGGGGAGGTCCACTGGTCAAAGCCCGTCCGTGCAAAGTCAAAGGGGTAGATCCCGTGGTCAAACGCTATAGGGTTAGGCGGGACGGGGGCACTGGGGGTAGCAATGCCACCGGAGCGTCGCACCGGGCCCTCATACATGCGGGATGGTGTGGTGGCATGTCCGAAGAGGCGGGACGCGTCTCCGGGGCGTGGCCCCCCTCACGGACGGCGATGACACGGTAGTAGACGTTCTGCGGTAACGATGCGGCGTCAATATTACTAAATACTCGGAGCGCGATAAAATCATGATTTTTTTTTCACGACGTGGGCACATGTGCTATAGTAACGATGGTATTTTTTCATAATTTTTGGTGATGGAGAAGTATCCGAAAAATTCCCTCTACGCGGATTGCCCTTCGCGCGTCTACGGCTGTGGCCGGCGGCCTCCGGGGAATAGCATGCCGCCAAATCTTGCGCCGGCGGCCTCTCACAAGTCTGGAAGTGTTGTCGCGGTTGCAAACGCCCGGCACGCGTGTCCGGGGTGTGCCCCCCTCACGGACGGCGCTGCCGCCGGCACCTGGAGGGGGGAAACGGACGCGTGGGGTCTACACAGAGGGGATCTTGCTGTGGGTCTGCCCCGGATGTTGCTCCAAAGTGTTCCTATGGGCTGACCTAACACAACCGGGTGGGGAGGTCCACTGGTCAAAGCCCATCCGTGCAAAGTCAAAGGGGTAGATCCCGTGGTCAAACGCTACAGGGTTAGGCGGGACGGGGGCACTGGGGGTAGCAATGCCACCGGAGCGTCGCACCGGGCCCTCATACATGCGGGATGGTGTGGTGGCATGTCCGAAGAGGCGGGACGCGTCTCCGGGGCGTGGCCCCCCTCACGAACGGCGATGACACGGTAGTAGACGTTCTGCGGTAACGATGCGGCGTCAATATTACCAAATACTCGGAGCGCGATAAAATCATGATTTTTTTTGCACGACGTGGGCACATGTCCTATAGTAACGATGGTATTTTTTCATAATTTTTTGTGATGGAGAAGTATCCGAAAAATTCCCTCTACGCGGATTGCCC